>OZ008338.1:7771150-8462904 GCA_963931975.1 Cataclysta lemnata | reverse complement strand
AGTGTGCATACATACATAAATCACGCCATTTCCTCGAAGGGGTAGGCAGAGGTAAATTAACACCCACTTTTCGCCAGTTAATATAGGTAATAAATAGGTGGCGAGCCTATTGTCATATATCAGGCACATAAATGTTGACCCAGTGTGGATTAACGCCTGTTCGGCCGCGCCCAACGACTTACCGTGTTTTCCGAAGCACGGATTATATTTACGGACTTGAAATAATAAATATTACATTGCTTAGTTAAAGCAGTCGCTGGTGGAGCGCGCTATGCTATTCGCGCCACCCGAATGGTGCAGAGCAAACTATCAACAGCAGTAAAATTTGGTACCCAAAATGTGTTGGTATCAAGTAGGCGGTCTTGAGTATGGATTGGACTGTTGTCAAACTGTCCTTTTTCTATATCTATTCATCGCTAGCATCTTTCCGGTGTGATGTATCATGTGAATCCAAAGGGAGTGGATGGCTTGATGACGTCTGACCTATATGTATGTAAGAAACACTGCGCCGACCCCATATAAACCGGGACCAGAACAGGAAGATGACGGCTTATCATATTAATACTTAATCAGTCATGTGATCGATAATGTTTTCGGTTATGCGGGATTAGTTATACAGTGCCAGATGCGTCACGACAAAATGGAGTTGAGCAAAATAAAAGTATCAAAAGTACAGCGATTAGTTAAATGGTAGGATAAATTTATAAGAATATAATCAATTTAGTGAAAGGTAATGTCAAAATATGTTTATTCTAGCAACGAAACATTAGTATACCTACCAGCTTATGAACCAGCTCAAAAAGCATTCAACATTAAATACTTGACCATAAGTCCCCTTAAGACAGCGCGTGCCTAAACACCATATTTCTGAATCAAGTAATCGAAATCAACAAGTATTTATTTAATGAACACCACGGCACCTCCATTGATACCGATTTAAAGTCCACACATTTTCGTTGGCCAGTAAAGAGAAAAATATCAGAGAACCGAATCTTCTTTTGTATGTGACGGCGAATATTTTCATGCAACATTATGTAGGATGGTCTTTGGTCTCCCATCGGGCGAATACATGATAAAATGATTTCTGAGCGTTAAATGCACAGCGGTCGTGCTTGTTCAGTTCATAGCGGACTTAAGTATACGTTTATTTCTAAAGTACATATTTACTATAGGAATAAACGTATTACACTAATAAGGGCCGGTTTTTTTAATCATAGTTAACTCAACCAATTGTTAAAAAATTTTACTAATGTTTGTATAGCCGACTGATAGAAAAAATTTTTAACAATTGGTTGAGTTAACAACGCAACAAAAAGCCGGCCCTAATATGCTTAAACTTTTTTACGTAATAAAGTAATACGTGTCACTAATTTTTTTTTGGTTTTATTGTCTTTTTCGGAAGCTGTTACCTCTAAAACAATGTCCTGTATTTGTCCTACTACCTGTCCAAATAAGGAAGACATATAATATATCGGAATGATTTTTTTGATACCAATAGCATTCGTACGCAAGTTTAAAATACAGTACTCAGTTTAGATTCCATTAAGGATCATATATCACAGTTGACTCTCGCAAATTCATTGATAATATTGTTTCAGACTATCACGGTTCGGAATTTCTGCACAATTTATGCAGCACGACTATGTGGTTTAAATCTCGGCGCCAATACACCCCATTAGGCGCTTTTGAGGATTGGAAATTCGACGAAATTGGTACGGTTTCTGTCCCGGAGGATATTGTCGAAAATTAGCATTTCATTCTTTGTCGATTCCATGCGATGTAGTTTTTAGTTACGCTGCAAAATGTTATTGGATCAATATTATATTTGGAGAGATTGCTATTGGGAATTGAGCGCTTTTTGCGAATTCTCTTTAATGTGATTTGAAGTTCTGTGTGGAGCTGGTTATTGCAGTATTTTTCACAAGATTTTATTCACATGATTCAAACACCCACGGGAGAGATGGGGGTGGTGACCAAAATCATATGTGTATTTATAGACATTGTACTGGACAAACAATTTGAAATACTTTTATCCAGGCAGGACTTTTAGCCAAAACGTTGAGACATTGTTCGTTTCCCCCCAAAACACGGTGTAAACATCTCCTTCACAGCACACAACGTCCCAAGGCGATATGCAAATACGAAAGAAAGCCGAAAGAAAGCCGCCTTATAATTTCAAACACGTTCTTTAAATTTACCTTTTAACAGTCTCTAGATATTTTTAGTACGTGTCTCTCCTCTGAAAATTTCTGTACAGGGAGAAGGAAACTGAGATAAAAAAGAGATAAACTCCGGCTTGTTGATGCGGGTCACGGCGGATATTTATCACAGGTCTACCTTAGGTGCTTGGGAGGTAATTGACTGGAACAGGGTCTCTGGTTTCCGAGCTCGCTGCTGTTTACCTGGCTCACTTGAGCCGGTCTCAGTCCGTTACATTTTATTACCATATCGGTGGAGTCATTAGAATTAACCGATGATTAGTCTAAAAGAATGTTAGTTCGATTTCACCGGGCTTATTTAGCTTATGCACTTCCAAATACGAGATTTTTTTTGGTACGTTATGCTTTTGGTCTAATCTATTCCCATACATTGACAGACCAATTTGATTTAAACAGAAAGAGGTAACAAGCGAGTTATCACTTCGTTTTCTTGTGTCATTCTAAAATTGTCTTTCACATATTGGAAACAACGGCTTGAATTGGAAGATCTTTAGGTTATTCTATTTATTAAAAATAGATTCCTCATAAAATAAAGGCGTTTTCAATTTCTATGTTATTATTTATTTTCACTTTCACTGACAACTTTCATATTTATTTATTCCCGTATATTAAGCACGTCTTTTCTTTTCGAATAGTGGCGTAAGTTTTATGTTAATTGTAACAATTAAGTGGCACTAATGACATAATGACTGGAAAGTGTTACGGATTTTGAGACCTCAGAGTGATATATTCCGTATCTCTCTGAAAGGGGATTAATTAATTACTACAACAATTATCTGTAACATATTCATCGCTATTCATTCGACAGCGAGTCCATGAGATTGCAACTCAGGTCTGCCTTTATACTTATTAACATTGCCATTCTTATCTTATATATAAAAACCTCGTGTTTGTTAACGAACTCCTCCGAAACGGTTTGAGTGATTGTTATGAAATTTTTTGTGTTTATTTGTTAGCTCTGAGAATATGTCGTAGGCTATTTTTATATTTCTAAATGATAAGGGCAAAGGAACATTTGCGTAGTTAGCTAGTAACATATAATATTAAGCAAAAACCAACGAACTAAAACCAATTTGTAGCATTCAAACTCAATATTGTAAACAGTACCTAAGCTGTCCAGCAAGGAATACAACCCCTGGATCAGCGTGGTCACTTAATCTGCAGAGATCTATCTCTATCTATCTCTTTTATGCTATATCACTACCCCGTATAAGTGAGAGTGATGGGCGCCTACATTGATATCGCTCGCAACATGTGGGCGATTGTACCTGATTACTAAATGATCTGTATATAGGCCTAGCACGGGTCGTGGACAAAATCTCTCTTGACAGTGTTTTGTCTCGGGATCTTGTGGGAGTTGGAGCGAGAGGAAAATATTTTCTTTTGCCCGAGGAGATTTTGTCCGCGTCCCGTGCTACGGCGGCTGGTGGCAAGGGCATGTGACCCTGAGAGGGTAGGGCGGGGGACCGAGGGCGTCCGTCATCTGGGATGTCGAGGCTTTCATCGTGATTGCATTCCGGCGATCTCGTAAATTTACAGCTCAAATTATATGCTCCACCACTGTGAATAATTAATAATGGGCCCCCAAAAATTTCAGCTTCTCCTCCCATGATATATCCAGAGTGTTAAAAAACAAACTGGGGTGTACATTTCACTTTTTAACGTTTCAACTTTTATTCTGTGGTCCCAAAAGGTCCATTAAATTATTCACGAAGTTCTCGACGACTAAAAAACAAATGACTGGGCAAGATATTCCTTATTACCGTCAGCTGTTTCAGCAGCTAAATAATATTGCTTAGTCAATGATAGACTATCTATATCTCCAATTGTGATTTCCCGTGGCCAGTGCTAAAAATAAGCTAATTAAACTAATTGCTAAGAATTAAGTGAACAATTAACTTCCTCAATCCACCAAGATAGAAAATTTTATGAATAATCAATTTCCTAAACTGTACAAAGAAAATTGTGTTTAAAACTTCGAAAAATTATAGTCTTGATGCGGGAAACGAACCCGCGTCCTCTGAAATTTGGGCAGATATACCACTCGACCGAATTTCGACCGATTCCCGGATTGAGCCTATAGTTTTTTAGACATTTTCTAAGCCCAATTTTCATTGCAATAGTATTTCGAACATTAAATACAAATCTCGTATCACAGTATTTGATAAAAAGCTGCTCCGAAACGGCTTGACCGATTGTTTTTAATTTTTTTGTGTATATTTGTCGGTTCTTAGAAGTCGTAGGGTATGTTTTACACCCTTAGTGATAAGGGAAAAACAACGTTTACCGATTCAGCTAGTATTCAAAAAAAAATCAAAACTAATGATTTATTCTTAAACGGTGTTGACCCATATGACCGACAGGGCACCTGCGACACAGCCGTGAGCTTACTGCGGTTGAGGTCTGCAAGGCCCGATATATCTTCACACGTATACGACAGGTGTGCTAACTACCGCGATCAATAATGAAATTATCACGGGTCCTTTTTGTGGGAAACTTTTTTTTTTTTTTTTTAATCTTTATTTTTTAGGGACTTTTGTCTCTAAGACATGTCAGCCCCATAAACACAAACACTTTACAATATAGCAATATATCATAAACGTTTACACATATTAATTATTACCTAACGACTAAACAATTTTCAATTAAACTACATAAGGACAATGTGGCATCAGAGTTCGGCTCACTGAGTATACTCTGAACAAAACCGACATCTAGTGGGAAACTTAAAGTTGTATAATTTAACATTTTAAGAGATCATAATTAGGTATGTATTTATATTTGAAATAATACAGTTAACGTAAGAAATTGCTAATTGAACAAACTTGCTGTTTATTTACTTGTATAGATTATTCTTTGTAAACAAATATACGATTATAATAATTATGGCATGTTTGTTTTTCATTAGCCGGCAGGTGACGGCAGATTAGATACATTTGTTACCTCCTCCGTGGGTGTCGTACAAGGCGACTACGAGGATAAATCAGTGATGAGGAATGGGCAGCAGCGTTACTCTTATACCACCTAGGCTAGTAATGAACTGCGACTTTTGTGCCCGACAAATGGCAATAGACTCGCCACCTATTACATGGGACTTGACATAGTTGGCGAAACGTGGGTGCTAGTTTACTTCTGCCTACCCCTTCGGGGATATAGGCGTGATTTATGTATGTATGTATGTTTGTCATTATAGTACATACATACATATACATAAAACACGCCTATATAGGTAGGCAGAGGTGAAACTAGCACCCACGTTTCGCCAATTATGTTAGGTTCCATGTAATAGGTGGCGAGCCTATTGTCATTTATCGGGCACAAAAGTCGCAGTTTCATTATAGTACTATTTCATTATCATTATCACCATCAGCACCAATATAGGGAGAATGGGTCGTAACCCCACGCTGGCCTAGTGCGGATTGGTAAGCTCCTCATCCTCAATTTCATCATCACATGCACAGAGGGCCTAGCCAAGTGGCTTTATCTATTCGAACGCATAGAAAACAAAAGTATGAAACTGAAGCATTGTTTTCTCGGTAATACGTCAGTTTCATACATTTTGTATTCTATGCGTTCGATAGATTGGGCACTTGGACCTATCTAAGAATGGTACATTATCACCATCACCACACGGTCCGAGTTCATGTTGGTGGATTGTTATTAACTATTAGCCACCTCAAGCAAGTAGAAGCTAAAGATAATAATTATTATTGTCAACCATCCAATGGTCGGCTATTGCGAATATGTTCACGTAAGCGCAAACCGAGCGCGCAATGCTTCCTTAAGGATAACACGAGGAGAATGTACTACAAACCCCAATTATAGTTGTGCGACAACGTAAACCAGAGAATATAGTTTCTGCTCCTGCTAGTTGATACCTTTACTGTGTTTCGCTACTCAACTTATATTAAACAATACCTAGCTGTGTTTGTAAATATGAAAATAATAACAATGCTCATGGCCTGATTGAATTTTATTACTAAGAAATGTGCACGATCCGGAAAACAACTGACGAGTGATACGCAGTCATGCTGAATCTGCAATAACAATTTCTGTTACTCTTCACGGATGCCATTATGCCAAGTCAAAGGAATTTAATTTCATAAACAGGCAAGACAATGAAATACCCAAAGAAGAAGTACTAAGATTTTAATCACTTAAGAAGGAAACATTGTATAATTTGGTAGAGCTATTTGAATCTATTAACAGTCCAATAAAGTCGGCGAAAGTTAAATCTAGCATGATGACTAAAATTCATGGACTAACCGGATCCAATTACACGCAATTTTGCTCTGTAATAGAGCAATCATTGTAACCTTTGTGAACCATGTTCACAATGCTACAAATAATGTATTAGCCTCTATTAAGCTATCGGTCAGAATGGTAGCAAAGGGGGCGCCCCATTCCTATTAAAATTGATGTATTCATCCACTTCTGACCGACATGAACCTGATTACGTTGTAGGTAATTCTACAATCGGCAATTCGTCATTATTTTACCAATGTTGGACTAATGCGCCGCATTTTGTAATTGTATCCTCGTTATGGGACAATTTTACTCATAATAATAGAATTATGTACATCGAAATAGCGAATTCACCTGATTAATATTAAATATTCAGGAGGGGGCTGTAGTATAATTACTACACATACATACAACAATCAATAGGTGATCCCCTAAGGGGTGGAAAGAGTTACTTTATCACCCGCGTTTGCCAGCTCATTTCAAGTCACATGTAATACAGGCGAGCCTATTGTCATTCACCGGGAACTTTAATAGCAGCAATTTTAGATGATGCACCACGAACACCAATAGCAGTAGTGGTGGTCACCATTTTGTACAATCTGTTAATTGTGACAACGCTTATTTATTGCTATTTTACCGTCTGTTTGCACTGAAGTTCAAAAATAACAAATACACATCTACATCCAAAGCTGTGTATAACAAACACTTACTGCCGCACTCAGAGACGTCAAATACCGTTAACGAGTACTTACAATTCAAAACTAATGTCTAAAATGACAATTCAAAACTAATCGCTATTCTTGCGGGGTCTATGGTCTAGATTTGAATGAAATTTTTTGACATTAAGCAGTCATTAACTTTAATTGACGTCTCTGAGTGCGGCAGTTAAATGTGAATAAACCTTGCTTAAAAACATTTATAATACTAAATAAAAGATACTTAAGTGTCAATATTAAGTATATAGACACTTAAGTACCCTTTTGGCGTACCTACAACCTAAAAATTTATGTTCAGAGAAATTTCGATGAATTAATTAACGTCTTAGTTGGCCGAATGAATAAGCTAGTCACCCAGATAGCGGAAGACGCGGGCCCGTATCGCATCTTGACATAATTCTCCGAAAAAAATATTTTTCTTTTATGCGAATCTTGACGGTTCTAACGGCCGGCTTGGTCGACTGGTCAGATCGCTGGCTGTCGGCCAAGAGGTCCCGGGTTGGAACCCCTTGTAGGAACAAATGTTGGTGATGAACACAGAAATATTTTGTTCTCGAGCCATCGTTGTTATGTTTTTTTTAATAAATATATTTTCTCAAACATACATGAAAATGTTGTCATTATTTCGAAAAAGTTTCAATTTACAATAGTCGTTTCAATAGTCGAAGTTTCAGTCGGACAAAGAAAATCAAATCCATGGCTGGCTCGTTTTTTGAATTTGGATCATTACTACGCTCCAGCAATGTTGTAAGAAAATCCTTTGCCGGCGCGTTGTTTGAATTTGGAACATTACAGCGCTCCAGCAATGTTGTATGGAACGACCTGCAGGAGTTATTGTGTTGGCGCCCCTGTGTCAAAGATGGAGGCCCCCGCTTCCATTGTCGGTACAGGGGCGCCAACTGCTGCGGCGCGTTGCATCACGGCTCTGCGAGTCTGCGAGCTGTCACCCGCTGCCAGCCGCTGCCTGGCCGCGACGTTGTCGTCCATATTCATTCAATTGAATGTTTATTGTGTATATATAAAAAGTATATTTTATTTCCCTGCCTTTTTTTGAGGAAAGCACTTTTATACATGCCTCGGCATTTGCCTGTTTCGTATTAGTGAAGTCCTCGCCTACGGCTCGGCCTTCAAACTCATACTCGACCTGCAATTGCCTATTTTACAGCCTTTGCAATAATAAATTATTAAAATTAGTCCATTGCAGTATCCATAACACAATCTCTACTTACTATGGGCTAGCTAGATGATAGATGTGATGTAAAGAAATAAGTATGTATTTATTAAATCCACGGCAGCAGTATATTACAGATGCCATGACACATTTTTAGACGTGATGCTACTAAAAATCATCAAGCTGAGCTTTTAACCTGAATTCGACCTAAAAACGATGTTCTAACGAATTCCAGTGATGGCAATCTCATTATCAAAATTAAAAAGTTACGGTAAGTTAAGCGCGGTACATTAAGGGCCCAACCAAAAAACACTCATGTACTTAGCAACAGAAGTGGGCCATGTTGAGACGAATTAAATCATGGCTCTATATACTGACACAATTTTATCGCATTATGTCCAAGCGCGAGACACTTCATTACGTTGGTGCCAACTTTGGTAATGAAAATTCATTTGGTGCAACAGTGACGCGTTTACAATTTTTGTTAAAACAGAGACAATATTAATTAAAAAAAAAGAAAATTCATTAAAACTTAATTTCCTTATCCTGTAAAAACAAAAAATTAACGACTAAGTCAATGTTACACAAAAATAGCGATATAAGTGGAATATGAGACAAAAACTGTGCCGGGTCCATAGCGTGGCAGAGAGGGAGGTCAGAAGGAGCGCTTGGGACGTGTGACCAGGGGGCCTACCGCCTAACTCGATTGCTAAAGCAGAAGCTATAGTTTATGACGTCATGCTGTCATTTCGCACCAAATGTACCTAAACTATTAGCGATAGCTTTGAAAGGATGATCACCGAATGATTTTGTATGAATTTGGCACAAAATCCGTATCGCCTAAAAATTCAGGATGGCTGCTATAGCCCTGAGCAGTGCATTGCAATATAGCTATCATCAGCAACCGAATTAGGCGGTAGGCCCCCAGAGCCTCTCTAGACAAGTGACCAATCTATTCGAACGAATAGAATACTATTAAACTGACGTATTACACATAAAACAACATGGCGACTGTCGTGTCGAATGTAAGAGAAACCGTCAAAGGTTGACATTTGTATTCTAATCGTTCGGATAGTTTACGGGGTTTACACAAAATGTCAACACGCACCTTCGCCACCTATCTCTGCGCAGACATATTTGGTAAGATTCTTTGAGAGCTGCCTTAGACACACGATCTAGTGAAGAACTGTCGAAAGTTCCTATAATAATATCTATTGAAACGTAAATAGTTCCATACAATTGATTTTCGTACGGTAAAGATTTTTCAGGCCGCTATTCAGTTTACAATGGTTACCTATTATATTTCAATTAAAAAGGAGTTCATAACAACTTCTATTTTTGAACGCACGTCGAGCGAGCTTTTTAATGTATGAAATCCTATTCCTATTTACATATAGGCACTTCAGACTACCCAAAACTGTCAAATTTCTTCAATCGATTTTCACCATTAACTTGGTAATAATAGAGCACAAAATCGATTGAGAAATTTTGCTATTTTGTGGCAGTCTGACGTCCTGTTGACTGTACATACGAACAAAAATCGCGCCTATTTATCCGTCAAAATGAAAGCAGGCGTTAATTTTACCCACGTTCCTTTTTGTATCATATAATAATTCTTGCTATTTTATTAAACTCGTAATTATTTATAATCGTGGGGTATGTGGATCGCAGCCATAATTTGAGGTATCGTAGGCACATCGTATGACGAGGGCCTAGCTAAGGGGGTTTTCTATTCGAACGCATAGAATGCAGAAGTATGAAACTGACGTTTTGTTTTCTCTGTAATACGTCAGTTTCATACAATTGTTTTCCATGCGTTCGAATACATTGGCCACTTGCCTAGGGCCACTGTACAGACAAAGAAGAGCAATTTCCGGCGTACATGATACAATTTTATGACAAAATTAATTGATATTGCACTCAAGGTGAAATAAGTAGTTAAGGCTTGTTATAATTAACAAATGAATTGCCGTGCGGTGACGGCCGGGCAGAACAGATTGTCACCGTCAAATTTCTCCCTCGGGTGTCGTACAAGGCGAATACTTAATGCTCGTGAATACGATGAGTAATGGGCAGTAGCGTTCATGTTTTGCCACCTGGCTAAACCGCGATTTAAGTGCCTGGTGACCTATTGCATTGCCTTCACCATCATCATCATCACCAGCCCTTTAATATCCATATTGCTGGGGCACGGATCTTCCCTATGGATGGAAGAATATAAGGAGATTGGGCCATAACCCACCACGCTGGCCCAGTCCAGTGTGGGTTAGTGGGTATTAACGACTGCAGTTGCAACCGGGACCAATGGCTTAGCGTGCCTTCCGAAGCACAGAGGAACTTGAGATAGTAAATTTTTGGTCACCCATCCAATGACCGACGATAACGAACATTGCTTAGTTTACGCAATAACTAGCAGTAACTAGTGAGCTCCTTAGAGTAGCGCTTGGTCAATAATTGACATTAGATTCTATTCATTCGAAAAGATGTTAGTGTTGGTTGTACCTTTTCTTTCGCAACCATTACCTATAGAAATAAGTACATAAAACATAACTTGGTGCAAAAAATCAAAAAATAATGTAAAATGTAATTTCGAAAGGCAACAAATGTTATTTTTTTAAATGAAAAACTTCTGTACACAAAAGTTTCTGAGTAAAAAGTTTGATGCTGCCACGTCATGTTTGCTGGTAGTTGCATAAAAATTCCAAACTCAAAAGTAAAGAAACACAAAAGAGTTCTCTGTACCGATTTCCGGTTGTCAATGCCGTTTCCCCACTAAAACGAGGCGACACAATGTTGAGGAGGATCTCGCTAGCGCAGTGACATATCGCGCTCGGGCTGCGATTGCGTAAACTAAGCAATGTTCGCTATGGCCTTTTCTCACTATATTCTTCCATCCATAGGGAAGGCCTGTGCCCCAGCAGTCTAGTGATGATGATGATGAAGAAATATTTAGCCCTTCAGCATTTTAACCGGGTACTTTTTATTGCAAACACTTTTAAAAAGCAGAATGGCAACAGTCCCGTCGCTCGTAAAGGGAAAACGAAATAAGACAATTAAAAAGAAAACAGATCGGCGACCAATCTATTCGTGGCCAGTGTTTATTGTCGGCTGGGAGACTTATAAAAGTTCTTAATTCCGAAGTGCCGACCACAGTCGTATTGAAGAATAAAAACACCCGATTCATCGTAAGTCGTAAATTCATTTACTTTCCGCAAGAAATAAAAGCTATTGCAAAGTTTTCCTGCATTCAAATTGTGCCTGTTGGGCTTTTCAATTCGAGTTTCGTGTTCAGCCTTTGTCGTCGGGGCGGAAATAAAACAATTAAATATCTCAACTGTGTCTTGTGTCGTCATCTTTGATAGTTAGGGCGCAAGTTTTTGTGTTGTTTCGGATCATATTTTGTCGTATTATCTGCGTTATCTGGTACTGATAGATAAATAAAATCATTATTAATTTTCAGTGTCTTCCAGTGTTCTTCAGTATCTTCGAATTACATTTCTCTTTTTCGTTTAAATGGAGCTCGATAGTGCAGTGGCATGACGCGCACGGCTTGCGATCATGTAAACTAAGTAACGTTTGCCAAGGCCGGTCATTGGATAGGTAAACAAAATATGTGTATAAGCATGTTTAGCGATTGGTCCCTGCTGAATCTGCAGTCGTTAAAACTCACCTATTCGCACTGGCTAATCGTGGTGGGTTATGGCCCATTCTCCATAATATATTCTTCGATTCACAGAGAAAGCCCGTGCGCCAGCAATAGGAACATTAAAGGGCTGGTGATGATAAGGAACTCTGATGGCTACTATCATAGTTTATGTTGCGTTGTAGAACTGACAGTTAACGAAATTTAAAAAAAAATAAATATTTAAAACCATTACGATTGGTACGTCAGCAATCAACAGCCTAAATGCCAATATAGCTAGCTTCAGAAATTCATAGACAGTTTTCGAATAAATTAAATTACTGCTATGATTTTTTCCAACGTTCTCGACGTAGACATTTTTATTGCAATGCCAATAGCGGGAGGCTGTACAAACGAAATGGAGCAATAAGACTTGGACTACAGATGATTTAATCTCGAACAACTTCTGTTTTTACTTTGTTTGTCTTCAACGAGTTTCTTAGTTGGTTTTGCGCTGTGAAACAGTGGATTGAAAATAACAATTACCTTGGAATCTATTGTTAGCTTTGACATGACAACCCTTAATCCTTATGCATTTCCGTCTTCTGGTAATACTTTAATTTATATTCATTACCAAACAACGACTGAAGTAGTAGGAATCAAGATGTATAATTACTTTTTAAATTATCAAATACTATTTCGTTTATACATTTCCGTAATTCGATTTAGTGCCCAATAATATTCCTTATAAAACAAATGTACAAGCGTCGGTCATATTCTTTTTCTAGCGGTCGTAAAGAGCAGACGTAATTGTCTGGAAAACTCCTTAATTAAACCGTGGAAGTAACGATTACATTTGTTTATAATATAAACTAATGCATTAGATTTGTCACAAATGTCTAAATAAAATATTTAAATATCGCGTGAATCATTTCTTTCATTGCTTATTCTAAACGGAATGTTTTTACTGTTTGTCTAGAAAAGAAGCGTTGAAAAGTAAATATAAAGGCATGCTTGCACTAACACATTTGCTCAACTTGTGCCAGCTTGAATGAGAATAAGACCACAGAAAAGCGATGGCCATTGACACCACTGTCACCCTGGTGATCTAGCAGTACCAGTATTAGGTATTCTATATTCTAAGGGTACCCAGAGCGGTTTTTCCGTTGATCAGTCAGTAATGCAATAATCGGTGAAACTATTAAAGACGTACACCGTCTTCCATTCAGACCTGGGGACACGAATGGTGGAGGATAAAACCATTATAGCTAGAGGGGACTAGTTCGATCGGTGTCCAATTAAAAACTATATTTTTAATTATAATAATCAACAAGAGTGGTTGCTATGGCTACAATTGTCATACTGAATTCATAAAAAAAAAATATTTATAAATCCTTAAAAAATGTTGCATACAATTTAGAAATAATTAACATTAATGTTAAAACTACAAAAACATAAAATTAAAAACAACAGGCTACACCACCATGTTATTGGTGGTGGTTGACTAATAAATGATGTTTATACTTGACGGCCGCCTTGGTTGAATGTTCAGATTGCTGGGTATTGGCCAAGAGGTCCCGGGTTCGAATTCCGGTAGGGGCAAACTTTGTGATGACCACAAATGTTTGTTTCCGAGTCATGGTTGTGTATATGTTTATGTAGTATATTTTCAACATTTATATAAATAATTATATTAAAAATATGTCCGTCATCTAGTATCCTTAACACAAGTACTTAGGCTACTTACTTTGGGCTAGATGATAGGTGCGAGTGTAAAAAAAAAATATTAATATTTATTTACGGCCGTGTGGTGACGGCAAGGCCGTGTGCGGACGGCAGAGTAGAATACAATTGTCACCACCCCAAATCTCTCCCGTGGGTGTCGTACAAGGCGACTAAGGATAAATCAGTGATAAGGAATGGGCAGCAGCGTTCCTCTTATACCACCTAGCAATGTACTGCGACTTTTGTGCCCGATAAATGGCAACAGGCTCGCCACCTATTACATGGGACCTAACATAATTGGCGAATCGTGGGTGCTAGTTCACCTCTGCCTACCCCATCGGGGATATAGGCGTGATGTATGTATGTATGTAATATTTATTTATTTATACTTAATTATATTCTCAAGCATAGTGACACATAAACAAATAGGGCTGGTGTTCCAATCACTCCCACTCTCTCGAGATGTCGCTTTCCACCACTTTTCTATTTCTACATGACAATGTATCTTCAATGTATTCACTATGTCATCACTAGCAGCATTCCAGTGTGTTGGGTGTTATCAAACAAACGGGGGTGGGTAGTTGATTACATTTGACGGATATGCATGAAAGGGGAAACACACTGCGCCGTCTCCTGGGAAAAGGACACGAAGCTGATGACTATTGCAGGCGTTTCCGAGGTAAGGTATACCATGCCTATTGAGACACAGTGCGTGTCGATATAATTAATTTGGTCATACACACCGACATTGGAATTATCGGGTGTTTCGTTGCGGGAATAGACCGCAGACTGAAAGGACTGTGCATCCTTTTAACTAAAAAGCCGTCAAGCTCAAAAATTTGTTTTTTGAGGAAATGGCCAAAACCGTTCTTACTAAACAACGTCCATTTAGGAGGAGCTCGCTAGAGCAGTGGCACAGTGTTTCCGTGTTTCGGAAGGCACGTTAAGCCGTCGGTCCCGAAGGTCCCAGCAGTGGGGACATAAAATGACTGGTGATGATGAAATAACAAATAACGTACTTTTGGCCAATTATATCTGATCTAGATCTAGAAACCGTTTGAACCGAATGTGTTTATGTTACAATGAACTTTGCTCTTACATGGTTTTGGATTTGTTTAGCTGTGGTATTCATGGTTATAAAAAAGCACTCTTGTCGCTAAATATGTGATTACGGTTGTAATAAGTAGTTATGATGTATCTTATCTTGTTTTCACTATATGTTTTTATTTTTAGTTATAATAGATGTAAGTGTCGTGTACAATTATAAAAAGTTGTTTTTATATGCTATGATCTGTCTGTTGTCTGTTATTGTACCTAATAAATAAATATATTCTGAATTTGGCAACTTTGGTATTTTAACATACAGTTAAATTAACAGCACGTCAGGCAATTGGCGATTCAAAGATTACCCGAGCGCCTCTAACGGCGAAATTTAGAACTTGTCTAAGCACCTTATTTATAAAAAGTTTGTTGATAAGTTTAGAAATAATCAGGATGGATCACGATTACATAAAGAAACCTGTTGCTAATAAAAGCAGAAATGTAGTAGTACTTACGGAGATTCGGGAATAAGTTTTCATTTGTTTCCAAAAGATGAAATTATGAGGAAAAAATGGGAGACTGCTTTACGCTCTTACTGCCGCACTCAGAGACGTCAATTAACGTTAATGAGTTCTTAATGTCAAAAATTTTCATTTAAATTTAGACCAAAGACCTGACAAGAATAGAGACTATATTTGAATTGTCATTTTTTGACATTCTTTTTGACATTGATTTTGTGTATTACTTAAACAAGTTAAGGTTGACAATCGATTGAAGTTTTGAGTAGTCTCGAGTGCTGTTGATCAAATTGCCAATGTGGTGATGTCGCTTTCAAGTGAAGGAATCTTTAAACTATGAGTCAGTCAGTTACCTAGAACATCCTGATAATTCTGAAACTATCACTGATAAAGCAATAATTCTTAGATAGATAGATACTCTGCATTAAAATATAAAAATTGAGTGTTAACGGTTTTCTATATAAGGACGGCAGATTAGACCGAGCCTCCGCCTTTGGTAGCTCAACGCGTATTGCGTTATTATCAGTATTCTATTGTTCTAAGCCAACAGCGGCCCATATAATTAATTTATAATCGAAACGGTAAACACATTCACCGATTTGATTGGCGTCCTGGCCGTAGCGGATTTGGTATGGTCAGCCCCTGATTTTGCTCCAAAATGCAAATGAATTTATCATGTAATGGAAAGCAGCACACGTGCTGGATGCATTAGTTATTCATTGAACCCTGACCACATCATCAGCCATCTCACGTGTTTAGAATAACGCCATGCCGCACGCAATCGGTAAGCAATTAATCGGTTCCCAATGTTATTCATTATTGTTTCACGCAATTCGATTTTCGGTAAATCGATTGGCTTGCTGATTTTAAGGAGGTTTTATTGCTGTCGTATTCGGAGTTAGATGTGATAAATTTAACAAACAGTAGATACATATTTTTATTTGATTTTAACCTTCTGATATAACATATTAAAAAGGGCCCAACCCATTCAAAATAAATGTGTGATATTTTGTTAACGTGCAATAATATTTTGAAAATATGTGTGATATTTTGTTAACTTAACGTACAGTAATCATTGAAGAACTTTTATTTTGATGATATGTCAGTTCCATCACGGTAATTATTACCATGGTTCTGTCGCAGTCAACTAACTTAGTTGGCCAATAAACAGCCTAGCCTCTATACTAATTCTATAATAGCACAAATTTCGTTGGTTCTTATACTAAACTTGAACTAGAAAGATTTTTGCCTGGTTGTCTGCTGTATACCATTCAGGCTGATAGTTGAACGGCCCTGTTTAGTAAAGAGGCTAGGCTGTTAATTAAACGGCTAATGAAGCTAGTTGATTTATAATATTAAATAAATTAAACGTATTTAAAGGCTACTCACTCACATACATACAGTGAGATTTCATTATTATTTTATTAATGGGACCACAGACCGCTTTTGGTAAAACTTAATTCCTATTAGCTTTGTGAGTGGGCTTGTTAACATTTTGCTAGCGTCGTATTTGATTAAGAACTTCCATTAATTAGATTAAGCTATATTTAGACCAGGAAACCGGATTGTGAAAATCATCTTTTAGACGCATTTGGGGTAAATAATAATCTCGTTTTGTAAAATTTTATAGTTTAACGCTAAATTGAGATGATTTGGTAGATAATTATAAAAAAATATACATAAAATTTTATTATTTGGGAACACAATTTTGCTTTATGGGTGGAGATAGAATGCAATACTCTGTATTGATTGAATATTAACCGCTGTAACAGCCGGGACCAATGGCTTAACACGTCGTCTAATGAACTGAGGAAGTCGATATTATTTCGGTCACACATCCAATCTATCAATCGAGGGTAGTATTACAGTAGGTAGAACGATATTTATATCACGCTATCTGAAATCTATATGAGCATAAACTCCAATTTTCTATCGTACCGTTGGAAATTTAATTTAATATAACGCTCGGTCGTCTTTGTCTAATATATATTAAGCAACAGTCAAAGTTGAGGGTGACGGCTATAGTTTGAATTAGGCTTGTATAGTTCAAGAGCGAAATTTAAGAGGCTCCGTCTCAACGTAGGTATTATGTTGTGAAGATCGAAACTTTGAACTAGTACACGATTTTTAATATTAAAGTTGAGTGTTGTTTGTTATTAAATTTTGGCATACTGACTTACAGCGTAAACATGGAGTTTTATATACATTTCTGGCGATCGATCCAGGTGCTGTAATAGAACAACAACGCTGAACAAATGAACGCTCAATTTTCATCTTCATCGGTTCGTCAATGTAGCAGAATATATTATTTATTGGTATTTATGCATGGAATGTATGGGTTGTATAGTACCGTACACTTCAGTATTATTTTGACCCTACATCTATAATCTACTTTGCCAGCATACAATCACGAAATCTTTAACTATTCCAGTTTGGACTGTTTAGTCGTCTTCTTCCTGCCGAGAGGGCCTACCGCCTAACTCGATTGCTGATAATAGCTATATTGCAATGCACTGCTTACGGCTATAGCAGCCATCCTGAATTTTTAGGCAGTACGGATTTTGTGCCAAATTCATACAAAATCATTGGGTGATCATTCGTTAAAAACTATCGCTGATAGTTTAGGTACTTTTGGTGCGAAATTACAGTATGACGTCATAAACTATAGCTTTTGCTTTAGCAATCGAGTTAGGCGGTAGGCCCCCAGTTCCCAGTTTACCTGGGGTCGGAGCAGTATGTGAATGCATCTTCGATTTATATTGGTCAGACGTCATTAAGCCATTCAGTCCCTTTAGATTTAAATCATCCATCACACCATTGAGGTGTTAGGCATTTTACACTGTCCACTCATTCTACCAATTTTGAACATAACTGATGATGTTTATGTAAAAATTAATTGGATAAATAGCTCACTTATCACCTGTTGTGCTAATAATTATGTGCTATTAACTTGTATTTGCACTTGTAGGTGCATTTTATTAAGTAAATATAGTAGAGTGCCGTGTGGTGACGGCAGAGTAGAATACAATTGTCACCACCCCAAATCTCTCCCGTGGGTGTCGTACAAGACGACTAAGGATAAATCAGCGATGAGGAATGGGCAGCAGCGTTCCTCTTATATCACCTAGCAATAGTACTGCGACTTTTGTGCCCGATAAATGGCAATAGGCTCGCCACCTATTACATGGGACCTAACATAATTGGCGAAACGTGGGTGCTAGTTCACCTCTGCCTACCCCTTCGGGGATATAGGCGTGACTTATGTATGTATGTATGTATGTAAATATAGTAGACATATCGTAGAACGTATAATCTAACCACAAATAAATATTATTATGTTGCACTGTGTGCAGAAGTAGAATACAACCGGCATAATTACATAGAAAAAGAGTATTGTTACTTTCAACAAAATCAAATAAAAAATATGAGTTCAGTGAGATTAGTAACTCATTTTATTTTATTTCACATTAAGCAAGGTTTTGTATTCATATCGGTATGATAGCTTTATTTTAAGAAAAATGTTTTGTAGTAGGGTACCTTAATAAAATTTTTATAGCATGTGAACTAAATGGAAAAAACATTTCAACTGAACTAAATGCACGGGACTAGTTATATTAGTTGAAGCAGTCAGTTATATACGAGGTGTATGAGCTAACTAGTCGTATGCTGCGGGAATTCACTTTAAACAACTATGTGCTATCTGACCTATATCAGGAAAAATATAAGTGCGTCATTAAAATCTAGAACGTTCTAATTTTGAATTCATAGTTTATAAATGGAATCACAGTCATGTTATCTGTATCATGAATGAACATTTGCTTAAAATTCGTAATTTAATATTCACTTAGGTATAATCAGGTCAATTCAGTTGAGTGAAGATCTTAGGAGAAACCAGTCACACAGATATGAAGTTGGAGTGTGTTAAAATGAAACTAAAACGCAGGCATTTTTAGGAAACATGGTGCTTTATATTTAAATTGGTAACAGGGCAGGAATATGATAGTGCAGAATACTTTTATACTCTAAAAAAAACAATAGAAAGTCGTAATGTGCAGTATGAGATCATGACATATTAAAATAAAACCGGGAAAGCCTTTTTAAAATAAGGCGAAGCATCTTCGTGACAGTGACACACGTGAAAGTGTGTTCTAAGTATGAAAAGTGTTCAACTTTAAAGCAAAAACTTGTTTTAATTAGATGCTTGTTGATAAATAAAACTCGCTGATCTCTTATAAAAAGCAAAGAAAAAGTATATACTTTACTAATTAATGGTACAGTAGTTTTACTACACTCTTGGGTTTGTTTTATATTATAATTAAAACGGTATTCTCCATGAACAATTACATACATACATAAATCACGCCTATATCCCCGAAGGGGTAGGCAGAGGTGAACTAGCACCCACGTATCGCCAGTTATGATAGGTCCCATGTAATAGGTGGCGAGCCTATTGCCATTTATCGGGTACAAAAGTCGCAGTAGGTACATTGCTAAGTGGCATAAGAGGAACGCTGCTGCCCATTCCTCATGACTGATTTATCCTTAGTCGCCTTGTACGACACCCACCGGAGAGATTTGGGGTAGTGACAATTGTATTCTACTCTGCCGTCACCACACGGCCATAACAATTCGTACCATAAAACTTGTATTTATATCATTAATAAAAGAGATTAGTGAGAGGGACACAGAGAGATTTGGTAAAATCTTAGAAACTCAAGGTGAAAATAATTATTATTCACAAGAAAAAGAGGTCAGAAAACTTTCGAAAAATTATTGCCCTAATGCGGGCAGTGAACCAGCACGCACAATAATTAGTCGAAAATATTTTGAACTGTTTTTTTACATTAAATTCTCTAACATTTATAATGATGTTCAAATTAAATTAGATATTAATCTAACTGCCGCACTCAGAGACGTCAATTAACTTTAATGAGTATTTAATGTCAAAAAATTTCTACATTGAGAGGGTACCCGTTGGCTTACAACGTGAAGTGTAAAGGTTAGAAGAATTTTGGCAAGTTAATTAGTGTCTTGGGTGGCCGAGCGGTCAGGCACCTGCCCGGATAGCAGCGGACGCGGGTTCGATTCCCGCCTCAAAATCATAATTTTTCGAAATTCTTTTTCTAACCACCAAAATCTTTGCACTAATTTTTCTAACATTTATATAATGTTAAAATTAAAATCGAATTGTCAAAAATTTTCATTAAAATTCAGACTTGAGAAATGAGTTAAGTACTCATTAACGTTATTTGACTTCTCTGAGTGCGGCAGTTAGACATTCAATAACCCCTATGACGAGTTGTAAAGGCGAGATTCTAACAGTGCTGAACTGTGCCTCACAGTTCAGCACACTGGTGGAATCTCTCCTTAACACTCTTGCGTACACGCACGCACACACATGACGTCTTGCATCATAGACTGAACTTGCACTAATTTATCAAATAATCTTGATAAAAGAAGACGCGACGTCAAGAATGACTTTTGAGTTTCAAACTCATTATTTTCAAATTATTTTTTCATCGAGAAACTGATTGATCGAAATATTAATTGATTCGCTTAACCCAAGTGTCCACAAAAACCGCTACCCGCAAATGGCTTGGTTGCAGTTGAACGATCCGAAAACTTTGTTGTGCTGTGTTTTAATAGCTATTGTGAACTTTATTTAGTAGCACACTAAAACACATTTCTAGCCATCGGTAAGCCTTGAACTTGGAAACTAGCAGCAAACCTTATTTCTTATAATCTATACTAATATTATAAAGCTGAAGAGTTTGTTTGTTTGGTAGGTTGGTTAAACGCGCTCAGCTGGTTCTGTTTCAAATTGGTTCAAATTAAAAAAAAAATTGTGTTGGATAGTCCATTTATTGAGGAAGGCTATATAACAACCGATATTACCGCGAGCGAAGCCGCGGGTGACCTTTAATTTATATAGACGAAGTAGAAATAAGGTGTATTTCCTGATAATAACCAAAATACATAATTATTGATTGTTAGTTCCTGCATAAGACTGTCAATTTGGTCAAATTATCAGCTCGCTGGCTATCGGCCAAGTGGTCCCGGGTTCGATTCCTGATAGGGGAAAATCATTGAGATGAACACATACATTTGCTATCGAGTCACCGATATGGTTCATGAATATTTGGTTTATGTAGGACTGTTCATTAAAAATTATATTTTGTCATCATCACACAAGTGCTTATGCTACTTACTTTGGACT
Source organism: Cataclysta lemnata (assembly GCA_963931975.1). Classification (NCBI taxonomy): domain Eukaryota; kingdom Metazoa; phylum Arthropoda; class Insecta; order Lepidoptera; family Crambidae; genus Cataclysta; species Cataclysta lemnata. Next base: position 8,441,430 of record OZ008338.1, on the reverse strand, counting down.
AGATGATAAAAAAGTGTTATCTTACACCAAAACTAGTAGCTATCTATTTGATTTTAATTTTAACATTATATAAATGTTAGAAAAATTAGTACAAAGAATTAAATTAAAAAAAAAAATAGTCTTAGTAGCTATTTAATAATACAACATTCACAGAGACAGTCCACGTTATTGATGTTAATTGGTGAAATTTTTAAATGTATACGCTTTTAGACCGATCCGGGAACAAAGTTTAAATTAGATTTGTTTACGAGTGCAAGTCATTAGCGCCATTAAACCAATGTGGAAAAAATACCGTTTTTAAATGTCCAAAACTTGGCAGTGTTTTGTGGTAAATAGGTATCTTTTTTATTTAAAGATAGGGATAACATTTTGATATTTTAGCACAATTTATTGATATATTAGGTTGGGGAAAAAGTCTTTTCGCATTATAGTATGTATAAACTTAATATATACTTAATATATACTTAATACTTAATATATATAATATATATAAAATCTCTTTGGCTATACTATTTGTATCTGGCTGGTTTTGGTATCATGAAAGTTTAAATTTTAAAGAACATAATTCCAAATTCAAATTAGGAAAATGTGTGATTTTCATTTGTTTTTCGTACCGCCAAGATGAGTGAATCTAATGAAGAAATTCGATACATTTTAAAATTTTACTACAAAAAAGGTAAAAATGCAACGCAAGCCGCGAAAAAATTTTGCGATGTTTATGGCCCTAGTGCAGTGTCTGTGAGAGTAGCACAAATTTGGTTTAAGCGTTTTCAATCCGGAAATTTTGATGTCAAACATGCACGTCGCTCTGGTCGCCCTATTACAGATAAAATGGATGCCATTTTTGAAAAAGTGGAGCAAGATCGGCATGTCAGTAGTTACGACGTAGCTGAAGAACTGGGAATTGACCACAAAACAGTTTTGGCCCATTTGAAAAAAACTGGGTACACAAAAAAGCTCGACATTTGGGTACCTCACGAGCTCACTGAAAGAAACCTAATGAACCGTGTACTGTGTAACCGTGTATTTGTGATTCTTTAATACGACGTAATGAAACCGAACCATTTTTGAAGAAGCTAATAACTGGTGATGAAAAGTGGATCACGTATGACAAGAACGTGCGAAAAAGGTCGTGGTCAAAGGCCAGTCAGGCTTCACAGACTCTGGCGAAACCCGGGTTAACTCGCAACAAGGTGATGCTGTGTGTGTGGTGGGATTGGAAGGGCATTATTCATTATGAGCTGTTACCACCAGGCAGGACCATCAATTCTGAACTGTACTGCGAACAACTGATGAGATTAAAGCAAGAAGTTGAGAGAAAGCGGCCGGAATTAATCAACAGAAGGGGTGTGGTTTTTCATCATGATAACGCTAGACCTCACACATCTTTAGCCACTCAGCAAAAATTAAGAGAGTTTGGCTGGGAGGTGTTAATGCATCCGCCGTATAGTCCTGACCTTGCACCTTCAGATTTCCACCTGTTTCGGTCTCTTCAGAATTCTTTAGGCAGTGTCAGGTTAACATCACGAGAGGACTGCCAAAACCACTTGTCGCGGTATTTTGACCAGAAGTCCCAAAATTTCTATAGCAATGGGATCATGTCCCTACCTACAAGATGGCAAAAAGTTATCGAACAAAATGGTACCTACATACTTTAGTTAAATGTAAATAAACTATATTAAAAAATGTTTTGAATTTTCTTAGAAAATGCGAAGAAACTTTTTCCCCAACCTATTATTAGCTTTATTTAATTAGCACCTCAAATATAATATATATAGTTTGCCCTAAAAACATAAAAAATCTCAAATAAAATGAATGATTTGATTTCTGGTATTTTAGCAATGGGCTTAACTAAAGAACATTGACCTTTCAGCTAATATTCTATGATTTGCATTCCTAATGACTTTGAAGATTAAGATCAAACAAGTTTTCAGAATATTTTAACACTGAAATTGTTAGAATTATAAAATCGATTTGCAATAATAAAATCGCGCGTTGTAGCAATGGAGACATGCTTACATTATTTAATAGGTAAGATAACGTCTTGTTTGAGCTCTTCCGTCCTCCAACATATATCAACAGTCAAGCGTTCTTTAGAGGCAAGCAATGTGTCATTAACACACTCAGTGCTCCGGACGTCCATAGGGGAGATAGCTTCCTTCCACCTCGTGGAATATATCACATTTTGCCCCTTATAGCATAATAATATGAGAAGGGACAGTTTTCTGTCGGCATATTTCGGTTCCAGTCACCGAGGCCAATCTACTGGAGGATATTTCAATCTTGAATCGGTTAACCGGAACTTTTGAACAAAAAGTTGAAGGCGACAAAGAAAACACATTTTCCTTGCAAAAGAAAAAACAAACCATTTGTGTAGTACTAAAGTTTTATGCCGCTCCCACTGGTGTAAGTTAACGCTCGCAATAAAACATCATGCGAGTACATTTTTCAAATCGCTTTTATTGCTCACCTGTTAGAACGGTTCATACGCAAGAATCATAAATAGTCAAAGCCGCGGAAAGACGCTTAATGTCAAAGCTACTTTGTAATGGCTTCATGCTCTGCGTAAATAATGTAAATACTTTACTAATCTTTCATGTCTTAAGTTAGGCATGTGAATAATGTTTGATCTTTGAAACCAAGTACCTACCTACTTATCACTAAACTAAGCGTGATCTATAAGCGTCCTCATCGAAATCTAATTAGAAGGTCCTTCTTACATAATATTATCAAACAGATTTTGGGTTTTTAATAAAAATAGTAACAATATAATAAAGTAGCAAGAAAATTAACAAATAACGTACTTAGTGGAGAACATGCATAAAACCATTGAAGAAAGTGGGGTCAATTAAACCACCTGGTAATTGGGACGATATCTTTATTTCGTTAAATGAAAATACATATGGGCCTGTATAGCATGGCCAGTTTTAGGAATTTCGTAAAATAATTATTTTCATAACTTAGACAAAAGGGTTTCAAATTAGTGACATCAAATGACTTTTCTGTTGCAACAACTTGAATGACTCTCTTAGAACCAGCAACAATATTACACAATAAATAACTTAAAATTCAAAACGGTGAAGATGAAGAAAAAACATTGAGGTCCATACCTAGTGTACCAGCGGGTATACAAATGACAACATCGTACAAAGCCAATGGTAATCACTCAATCATTGTATGGAACACCGAGGGGAAGCACGTCAAGCGTATTAATATAATAAATTGGCAAGTTTGTTACACACGCAAAAACAGATCGGATGAAATTTGACGGATAGAATTGAACGAAATTGGGATCATTTGTGACAAATGGGGCACTTTATACTTCATGATGGGTCCGCGCAGGCGAAGACGCGCGAACAGTAGGTAACTGTGGAAACAATTGAAGTTATTTGAACATGACAATGTGGCTTATTATGTTATCTGTAATATTAGGTTTTGAAGACTATTCTATTTCGCTATAAGTGAGTCAGAAAAATGAAGACTTTAGGGCCGGTTTTTTGATGCATAGTTAACTCAATCAATTGTTAAAAATTGTTACTTATCTTTAAATATCAAACTAATATTTAACAATTAGTAACAATATCAGACTGATATTTATCCATTAGTAACATTAGTAACTAAAATTCGCGCGCGAGCTCCGTGGAATCGGGGGCTGAGGAAGCAGGCGGGTGTGCACCGCCCCCGACCGTCCCTCCATACCCTCACTGTCCCTAATGTAGTGTCAGAAGAACGCGACACTAGGGACAGTGCGGGGTATAGAGTGTCATAGAAATACTACTACGATAGCCAGTCTCTCTGTGGTTGAGGGTTCCAGGTGAAGCTCGATTCCATCTTCAGCCCTTATCGTCACTTAACATCAGGTAAGATGAAGAGCAAAAGCTTCTCTGTATAGCATAAAAAAAATTACACTGGGGACAGTGCACAGGGTATGGAGCGACGGTTGGACGCAGCGCATATCCGCCCGTTCCCTCAGCCCCCGATTCCTCGGAGCTCGCGCGCGGACAATAGAGGGTTCCATTATCATCACCATCCGTTTAATGTCACCACTGCTGGGGCATACGTCTTTCCTATGGATGAAGGAATATAGGGAGAATGGCCCACCTGTGCGTATTGGTGGAAATAAACAACTACAGATGCAATATGGACCAATGGCTTAGCGTGCCTTCCGAAGCACGGAAGAACTCGAGATCATATATTTTTTGTCACCCATCCAGTGACCGGCGTTAACGCAATTGCTTAGTTTACGCAATCGCAGGCCGAGGGCGCTGATCGACTGCAACATCGAGCATCAAGAGGGTTTAGTTTAATTCATTAGTAAACTTTTGACCACAAAAAAGAAAAGAGTTGGCCTTCATAAATTTCATTGTAAATCAACAAAAGCGTCTGCGAAAGTTTGTGGACAAGAAATTATTTGCAGCGACCCGGGGACTTAAAGGAAAGTAGGCAGCCATTTTGAGAGAGTGAGGCCTTTAGACAACATTTAATAATTGCCATTCAACAATTAACTGCGAACTCGGCGAGCGACAAAGGATTCAATAAGTAACCATCACAGACGTCTCCTCTGCTTCTCGTGAAATATTTTCGAAATAAATCCTCAGATGATCATGAATTAAGTCTCCCCTCAACTTATTATGTTAATTTACAAAGTTTGTTTGATTTTGAAATTTGCGCTGGAATCCCAGATATAATCTATCAGCATGAATCGGATCATGATTCTGATTTAAACAAGTACACTGGACCGCAACACAAACAAAGCAGCTCACAATAACCTCAAAATCGTCGTAAGTATTGGAAATGCAAAACATTAGAAGAAGACACGGCAATTAATATCTTGATAAGAAATGGGGGGTGTACAAAACCAGCTCTTTCCGAATATCTGCAATGCGAACCACACATAGTCCTGTTAAAGAATGTGATACAGCATTTCATGTTCTTCCGGTCCGTAATTGACCCATTTATCTGGCCGGACAAAGATTTAACACTTCTATTACTCAAACAACTAGTTGTTGTCGAAAAGCTAGAAGATACTATGTGTGAATGAAATAAATGATCCTACCAGGGGTTCTACCAGGAGATCTTATTGCGACTCGGTAATGAAGAACGATTCCCTATAGAAATGCTACACCGATTGTAGTACGCTAGTCGATTACTGTTTCGAATTCTCAATACTATAAATAGCTCAAGTTATTCGATACTGAAACTGACACTCAATACGTATTATTAAGATCAGTTGTAATGTTAGTGGCGGGAAGCTAAATACGCTTACATTATAATTATTACCAAAGCATACGATGTGTTTTTTGACCGATAAATAACTATATTATTTATTAGCCGTGTGGTGACGGCAGAGTAGAATACAATTGTCACCACCCCAAATCTCTCCTGTGGGTGTCGTACAAGGCGACTAAGGATATATCAGTGATGAGAAATGGGCAGCAGCGTTCCTCTTATACCACCTAGCAATGTACTGCGACTTTTGTGCCCGATAAATGGCAATAGGCTCGCCACCTATTACATGGGACTAGACATAGTTGGCGAATCGCCTCTGCCTATCCCTTCGGGGACATAGGCGTGATTTATGTATGTATGTATTATTTATTAAGTTATAACGATGATGCTAAGTGATTGTTCAAAGAGCCGACATTGTTGGGTTTTTTCTAGGTACATAAATAATGCCTACTTATCCAGTTGTTTGTTTGCATGGTTAAACGCGCTAATCTCAGGAACTACTGACTCAAATTTAAAAATGAATTTTTGTGGTGGATAGTCCATTTATCGAGTAAGGCACAATAGCCGACATTAACGCGAGCGAAGCCGCGGGCGTCTAGTACTCTTATATCTAAAGGATAAACCTGTGGCAGTGGGAACATTATATACTGGTGATGATCATGTACTAAGAACGGTGCTCGTCATACTTGTACTCCTTTGGAACTATATATATAAGGTTATAAAGACACCCGTGGGAGAGATAGGGTAGTAGTAGTAAATAGTTCTATTTTGCTCTCGCTAATTATTTTTCTATGTAATATTTTTTCTAAAAGATATTTATCCTTAAAAATGTTAACGGTAGTGCATTCTAAAATGAGTCATGGAATCTGAACAACGCACAAGCCAAGGCAAAGCAATGTACAAACCTCTTTGTATCAAGCAATTTATGAAATCGAATATGTCGTATAATATCAATCTTCAATGTAAATACCGTATCAATACTCAAGGATTCGTTACGATAGGCGCAGCTGCCTGTTCTACTTAAGGGAACCATGACAGGATCTTGATGGAATTAGCATTCGTCACGTAATCTACATCGACAGTACCGTAACTCGCGAAATGAAAAGGTCTACACGTTCGTATCAGAACGAATATCTTGGTGCTGTTCAAATATGAATACTTACTGTCAGTGTTATGTATAATATGATCATAAAAGTGATGTATAATGTGATCATATTAGATTTCAGAAAATAGGTGGAAAATATACGAAACGAATTCTACACGGGAACTAGGGTTCTAGGGAAAGGGTGCCGAGGTATGCATTTATAACTATTGTAACACTTTGTGTCGTATGCAAAAATTATTTAATATCAATTAATATTTAATCCGATTTATTTTTGTATTATTAAGATAGATAGTTAGCTAATATTTAATTGAATCTAAGTGGTAATTGGCTTAAAAAAAACCGTGGGTTTGATATTTAATTAAGATTTAATTTATAATAAGAACATGTAATTATAAAAGAGCATGTAATCATGAACAGCATATAACTACGGTTAGAGGTTATGTCGGACTCTAGCTACCTACCAACTACATAAAAAAACCACCAGAATGCAATACCGAGGATCAGGAAGGGCACATAAGATAGGCATTATCGGAAGCGATCGCTCTTTCAAGTATCTGATGCAAAGCATCGCACGAAAAAATCGTAAATGAATGGAAATTATAATCAAAATATATGGTTATGGGCCTGTTTCACAATCGACAAGTTGGTTCGAAGTAGCTTACTTTGCAGTTCAATTGACATATATATCATATTACAACTGTCAAATGATCTGCGAAGTAAGCTACTTATAACTTACTTGTCGATTGTGAAACAGGCCTTAAGTCTTATTAAAATGAAAAGTATGCATACATACATACATAAATCACGCCTATATCCCCGAAGGGGTAGGCAGAGGTGAACCAGCACCCGCGTTTCGCCAATTATGTCAAGTCCCATGTAATAGGTGGCGAGCCTATTGCCATTTATCGGGCACAAAAGTCGCAGTAAATTGCTAGGTTGTACGAGTATAAGAGGAACGCTGCTGCCCATTCCTCAGCACTGATTTATCCTTAGTCGCCTTGTACGACACCCACGGGAGAGATTTGGGATGGTGACAATTGTATTCTACTCTGCCGTCACCATACGGCGTATGGAAATGTATGAGCTGAATATAATACAACCTCTATCGTCCAACGCGATTAACGGTTATAAATATACCAAATAATGGGCAGTAGCGTTCTTGTTTTCAATACTGCGATTAACGTACTTGGTAGATAGCTTTAGGCTCGCCCGTTTTGCAAGGGACCAAAGACTGGGAAATGTGGGTGCGAACAAAAATTTTCATCTCTGCCTACAGATTCGGTTAAAATATTACGTATACACGTGTAGATATCGGAATTGTCCATTCTACCTATAATCAGATTATCTTCTGTTGACAATAGAAGCGTCATGTGTCAATATCCTCCCGTTAGGATCTGACCTTTGGTGAGGAGTTCACTGTCGCCTTTTGTTTTCCTATAACTCCTTCAACTCGTGTGTAATAACAAAACCTAATTAAAGAGGGACATCCGCTACAGTAGTACATGCAGCTGACACCGTATAACGGGAGTCCCTAGATCAGGCAAGGGAAGGGAAACGAAAATGAACTCAGACAAAGGATTTAGGAGATCTGGTAGATAACATAAGGCTGCACTAAGATTGGACAAATGAACAACGTTGTATTGGAGTATTGGCCGTTGCTTGCCAGCAGACTCGGGCCCCTGATTAACATCAAATTTACGGTAGCCATTTTGTGTACCGCTGAACATAGTCAAGATAAATTTTATCGTGGTGTGTTTGTGGAATGGCGGTGTTAATGTATTTGAATAATTACATTTTAGCCACTCGTTAAGTCTAATCTTCTTGCGGGGTAACATTCAAAGATTTCTATGGCCTGGCGTTCTGTGGACCTCGCACGTGCTACTTTTCATCCATCAAATTTGCGCTCACTGAACTAATTTAGCTGTTTTAACTAATTTGCATGGGCAAATTTGTTGATATAATGGCTACACGCAAGTGTGGTCTGGTGATCAATGTTTCTGTCAACAAGACTATAGTATTAAGCTTTTGGTATTGGGCTGTTCAAATCCCGAGACGGGCAGATGTATGTTTTGTTCATAACTGATTATTGTTTGTAATTATATGTTACATCAATTACAATTAAGGGTCCCTGTGCGACAGAAACATTGACAGTAACATAACGGATTACAGAAGTTGTTATTCATTAAATTTTCCTCAAGTGTAAATCTACACACAACCATAAATCACGCATATTTACACTAACACTAACACCTGTGGTGTATGATAGATGATTTGAATCACAAAGGGGTGGAAGTCTTGGTGACGTCTGACCGATATGAAATGAAGAATAAGCAAAATTGCGCTGACCCCATATAAATTACGAATAAATCTAGCGTCACCAACACTTAAACAGGCGATTATTATTTAACTGACGGTTTATGATATTTTATCGTATGGAAGAACTGTCAAAAACGAGCCAGGTAGGTAGATGACGTCTAACCGCTAGTCACTACAAAGAGTTACATAATAATATGCTGTCATAATAAATGATGCTGTCTTTCTTAGTTTTCTTACAGTACAGAGATGTGATATGCATCATGACTCCATGCATGTAATCCCGTGGCCTAGCCGGAGTTAGGTCGGACTCTCGCCGGCTAATAATCACCTAAATGTCATACTGCGGACCAGGAAGGGTCTATAGGATAGGCTTTATCGGAAAATTAATCAATTCAGCAAGCAGCAAACAGCGCTTCGCTAACAAATAGGGTGCGACGCAGCGTTTCGCTCAGTTGCCAACTCCTAGGAGCTAAGCCAGTACATGTTGTAATAGCCAGACGCGAGTTGTAATTGCCGAACTCCCTATTACTTAAATCTTCTAAGATTACGAAAAGTAAATGATCTCACGTTTTAGACAACAACTGAAGTGTAAATATATTCACTTCCTTATTACACATATTTACACTATAACGCCTCTATGGTGTGAGATGATATGAATCAGAAGAGGGGGGAAGTGTTGTTGACATCTGACCGATATGGATGGAAGAATTAGCATACTGTGCCCAGATAAACTAGGAACATGGTAGGTAGATGACGTCTAACTGCTAGTTACTAAAAAGAGTTTATAAAGGGCTGGTCTTTTGATACATAGTCAACTTAACCAATTGTTAAAAATTGTTACTAATAATCTGATATTTACCCATTAGTAACAATTGGTTGGGTTAACTAATTGTTAAAAATTTTTACTTATATTTAAATATCACTGATATTTAACAATTAGCAACAATATCAGACTGATATTTATCCATTAGTAACATTAGTAACTAAAATTGTTACTAATGGTTACATATCAGACTGATATTTAGCAATTAGTAACAGTTTTTAACAATTGGTTGAGTTAACTATGTATCAAAAAACCGGCATCAAAAAACCGTGTGATGACGGCAGAGTAGAATACAATTGTCACCACCCCAAATCTCTCCTGTGGGTGTCGTACAAGGCGACTAAGGATAAGTCAGTGATGAGTAATGGGCAGCAGCATTACTCTTATACCACCTAGCAATGTACTGCCGACTTTTTGTGCCCGATAAATGGCAATAGGCTCACCACCTATTACATGGGACTTAACATAATTTGCGAAACGTGGGTGCTAGTTCACCTCTGCCCCCTTCAGGGATATAGGCGTGTTTTATGTATGTATAACTATGCATCAAAAAACCGGCCCTAAGTGAAACAATTATTAGCAACTGCATGGATTTAAAAATAATAATGCTGTCTCTCTTAGTACATTTACAGTACAGATTCTTCCACGGCTGTCAATGTTTTAATTTAAACAAGAGACCCCGAGACGTTTCTCTCAGTGGAAGTTTCAAAGCGCCTGGGGTTTCTAAAGAATTATTTGTGAACGACGTTCCAGAAGTGAGAGCAATAATAATTCTTAGCTGGAAACATGGCAATAATGGTCCAGGTCAACACCATCTGCCGCCGCCTGATTTATGACATCTTGGAGAAAAAACGCTCTAACAGTCGGCTCGGTTCGTTTCTTGCCTTTCTACAAATGTCGAAAAAAGATTTCAGCACATTTCAGCTAAAGTTTGGCGACCGCGCGTTTCTTGGGTCACACATCCATATTAATACATTTTATAAGGAAAAAGTGGAATCACAACATTTCCTTTAGTAGCTAATAGCTTGGTGTAAGTTCGGTAATCTATGGCACCCTATTAAACTGTCGGATCTGACACTTAAAACGAATTAGTGTAAGGACATCTGGAAAGATTAGGACTTTTGAAGACTTTCTTATATAGAAGACTTAAGAAAGTCTGATATGATTAAATACATAGCCATACATAGATTAGTAATTTTGATTACTAATCTATGTATGGCTATGTATTTAATCATCATCATCACCAGCCCTTTAATAACCCCACTGCTGGGGCACGGTCCTTCCCTATGGATGGAAGAATATAGGGAGATTGGGCCATAACCCACCACGCTGGCCCAGTGCGGGTTGGTGGGTATTAACGACTGCAGATACAGCCGGGACCACCGGCTTAACATGCATTCCGAAGCATGGAGGAACTCGAGATAATACATTTTTGGTCACCCACCCAATGACCGGCCATAGCGAACATGGCTTAGTTTACGCAATCGCAGGCCATGTGGCCTATGCCACTGCGCTAGGGCGCACTCCTCTTGATGTATTTAATAAATAAATAAATTTAGGTAATGAGTAATTTCTGTCTTTATTAGTTGAAATTACTTACGACACGATATATGCCTACATACTGTTGCAGTAATTTTCTGATTTCGCTACTACTAATTTGTGAAAAGGTTTGTAAAAAAATTATACATGGTACATTTAGAAATTAAATAAAAAATTCTGACTTTTACTTTGGTAATACAAACTGCCGGTTTTTTCTATACAAGAGTACGTACAAAATATTTATATAGAAATGCTTTTCAAAGACTTAATTTGAAAGTCAGTTGATTAACATATTATTATAAAAGTGCATTTTATCTTGATGTTTCATTAAATTTCAAATAGATGGAAACTGGCAATAATCTCTTCGTGCATGTAAAAATAATTAATAAAATACCCCTGAGTCTATCAAAGCGGAGCACCGGAGTGGTGCAAGTAGATCAAAGAAGACTTACCGTAATATACAACGATGACGTATAAGGTGAAACACGTGCATCTTTGTTACTAATTAGAGCAGATAATCTATCATAAACACTTTATTATTAAGCCTTAGCGTGGACGGTGAGCTAAGCTGAGCAATTAGTCGCGGACACTTGAGATGAGGAGCTCAATTGGTATAGACCTGCTTATTTTGATGTATACAAGCGAAGCCACTTTTGTTTATATGGAGCTAAATGCATGGGACCAAAACAAAGAATCGTATTTGGTAGATAATACTGTTGCGTAAGTAATGTCCCGAGGATTTTAATGAATATGTAGACATGGGATCTTTATTCTATATCTACTGACCTTGAATTCACATTTGTGGCGACCGTGTGTACGCGGCCTATATAGAGCACCTTGTGTAACGCGCCTTACGATGTCCGTTGGCGGGTGGCGCGGGAGGGGATGCTTCCCGCGCTGCACCGATGCGCCTGCACGCCCGCCCCGCATCCCCAGTGGTAGTTGTGACGCCGGCATGAACAACTCACGCGCGTGGTGCCCTGTTGTTATTCCCGCGTTCGCGTTGTTGTTAGTTATGTTGGAGAGACAATATAATTGCTCAGTTACCCAGTTCTAACTTGTTTAATTGCCCCCTTGCAGAACCCTAACGCTATATTGGCAGCCCAACGTGTTTTTGTGCAAGTTTTGTGCGTCAAACTGTGTACAGTAGGTATCTACCTACCTAGTTACCAGGGGCCCGGTCAACGCTGGCCGTTACAAGTTACAGACGTTTTGTACCTACCTAGTTGTGTTCTTCGGCATAGTTTTTTTGAAGTGCTCAGAAAATGCCGCGAACAAGACAAATGTCTGAAGCTGAAAACGAGGGAAGAATTCCTGGAGATGTTCCCGCCGCCACAAACGCGGGCGACTCGGGTAACATTACTATGTCGCAGGAAGTACTCAGCAACTTATTGCTTACATTACAACAGTCACAGAATCAGTTCTGTCAGCAGTTAATTAATGAAGTTAGATCGTCGACGCCACATCAACCTACACCTTCAACAACGGACTTCTCATCAGGACTTATCGCCGGCAGTAACGGCGGCAATTTTTCGCAATGTACTGCAAGGTATGCCGGCCGGCCGGAGGAGTCGTTGGATAATTTTGTGGATTCAATTATCACTTATAAAGACTGCTTGAATATCGCTGATAATAATGCACTTAGAGGATTATCGATGCTGCTCTCAGGTCATGCCGCAGTTTGGTGGCAAGGTATTAAGGGATCCACCTTGACCTGGTCAGATGCGATAAAAAGGTTAAAAAGTGCATTCGGTGAGCGAATCCCACCATTTCAAATATATAAGGATTTGTTTTCTCTCTCTCAAGGACAAGAGAACACAGACATTTTTATAGCACGAGTACGAGCCTTGTTTTCTAAATTACCGCGTGGAGACTTGTGTGAAAAAGTCGAATTGGATATGGCTTATGGCTTGCTAGACCGCCGAATTAGAAAACGGGTATGCAGGGACAGTGTCAATAACTTTGAAGAGTTGCTTACTAAGTGCAGAAGTGTAGAAGACTCTCTCAAAGAGAGTAACACTATGATAGATGAAAAGTCGTCGCAGCGACCGCAGAAACTGTTATTGCCGCCGCCACCGACGGCGTCACAGCCTCATAGGGCGTCGTCGTCGTCGTCGCAGAAGGCGTCGCCGTCGTCGAGTACAATGGCGAAAGATGCTGTTTCGAGTGCAGAGTCCGCGTCTACGAAACGTAATTTTTGCGTGTACTGTAAGCGTCCTGGCCACAGTAAAGATAACTGCGCAAAGTTAGCGTCTAAAAGTGATGAAGTGAAAAGTGAAATAAAGTGTTATGGCTGTGGAGCCCCAAATGTTATAAAATCGAAATGTAGTAATTGTAATCCGCAAAGTGTAAAAAGTGCGTTTTATTCCGTTGCGTCATCACAAAATCGTACGGATCGTATGCTGATGCCGCGGGCGCGGGAGTGCCCGCTGGCGCGAGCGCCGACAGAGACTTCTCGCCTGCCGGAGCCCGAGCGCAGCGCTAATGCTTGCACTATCTCACATACGCAGCGGCCATCCGATAATAGTGCTAACGACTCTCGAGGTAACCCTGCGCCCGCCGCAGGGATTTTTACTGATGATTTTGTTGACAAAAGTTTCAATGGTAATAATTGTACTAAAAATACTTATTTTCGTAATAGTGGAAAACAATGTTTTAATAATAATAAGAGTAAAAATAAAAGCTATGTAAATAATCATAAGTGGTATAAAAATAATTGTTTAGTAAATAAGATTATGCAATATGATTGTGATAAAAATAGTTATGTTGATCAATCACATAGTATTTATTTGAATACGGTGAATAGTTTCGATAATATTGTTTGCTGTAATAATGTTAGTAATAATATCGATTATATGTTTTATAGTGAATCTCATCAGATGTCTTGCACGTCATCTTTTCGTCGACCTATTTTGAATATTATTATTTCCGGGAAACATGGCACCGCGTTAGTAGATTCAGCAGCTCGTAGCTGCATCGCTGGTCACACGCTGCACGCTCTCCTGAAAAAGTTAGGTTATCCCTTAATGCCGTCAACACAAATTGTTAAATTAGCGGATGGGATTAGTAGAGAGATGATGGTACTTACCACTGAAGTAGAGGTGACACTTAATCATAAAACAAAACGCGTTCCGTTTTTAATATTTCCTGAATCGGATAGTAACGATAGCCTTCTAGGTATTAATTTTTTAAAAGAGTTTAATTTGGTATTTGATTTTGGTAATAACAGTTGGCACTTCGCTGAAAATAGTCAGCAGAAGTTTGAGATGCTATTTGAGAAATTGTCATCTCCGTCTTCATGTGCGGCTGTAGATGTACTTCGGGATGACGAGGCGACTTCGCTTAGTGGCGAACAACGCGATGTTCTTGCGCGCGTCATTGCTGATAATTTAGACATCTTTGAGCCAGGGGGAGATCCGACTCCATTCGCCGAACACTTCATAGACACTGGCGATCATTTACCTATCGCTGTCCCACCTTATAGGTTAACACCAGCTAAGAAAGAGGTCATGAAAGCTGAGATTGAGAAGATGTTGGCTGAGGGTATTATAGAAGAGTGTGAGTCTGCTTGGGGGTCTCCAGCCTTGCTTGTACCTAAATCAAATGGATCTGTTCGTTTCTGCGTTGACTATCGGCGTCTTAATGCTGTAACGAAAACCGATCATTACCCAATGCCTCGGATAGATGAATTGCTTCAGTCTACTAAGCGTAATTGTTATATGAGTACGCTAGATCTTCGGTCGGGATACTGGCATGTGAGTGTCCACGAGCCCGATAGAGACAAAACAGCGTTTATTAGCCCTTTCGGAACGTATCGCTTCAAACGGATGCCGTTCGGATTAAAGAATGGACCATCTACGTTTCAGCGTCTAATAGATAGGTTGCGTTCCTGCTTTTCTTTATCGAATATTACTATTTTAACATACTTAGATGATATTTTGGTGATTACAGAAGACTCTTTTCAGAAACATCTGGATGACCTGCAACTTGTTTTCGACCGTCTTCGGGAATTTAATCTTTGTGTCAACCGAGAGAAATGTGTTTTTGCTAGAGAAAGCGTCAAATTTTTAGGACACATAGTAACACAAAATGGTATTTCCCCAGATCAAGGTAAAATAGAAGTCGTCTTGGAGATGAAAGAGCCGTCTAATCTTAAACATTTGCGTACGTTTTTACAAACGTGCTCGTGGTTCCGCAAATTTATCCCATCTTTTGCCCAAGTAGCAGAACCGCTTACAAAGCTCACAAGGAAGAATCAAACCTGGCAGTGGAAGGCTGAGCAAGTACAGGCGTTTGAAGAGTTGAAGAGGAAACTTACTTCGGCACCGGTACTTATACAGGCAGATTATTCCCAACCATTTGTATTGAGGACAGATGCTAGTAACTATGCACTTGGTGCGGTTTTATTGCAGGGTGAGGCGAAGGACGAGCGGCCGATTGAATACGCCAGCCGATTGTTGACACCTGCCGAGAGAAATTACAGTACAACCGAGCGTGAGGCTCTTGCAGTTGTATGGGCTGTAGAACGTTTTAGAGGGTATATAGAAGGACACGAGATTGTATTAGGAAGTGATCACCAACCATTAAAATGGTTACTTACCTTAAAATCGCCATCGGGTAGATTAGTTAGATGGGCGTTAAAGTTACAAGGTTATAATATTCAGTTTCAGTATATTCCAGGCAAAGCGAATGTCGTTGCTGATGCGCTGAGTCGTCCAATCTGTGAAGAAGATGATAAGAATCAGTGTGGTGTATGTTCGGTCGTAATAGACTTACCTGCTCGTAGTCACACCGATCTCCGCAACGCGCAGCACGACGACCTGGAACTAAAGAAAATAATTAGTGAATTAGAAGATACATCAGATTTTGAATCTATAGGCGTTAAAAGATGGTCTGAACGTGGCTACTTTATGCAACAAGGTGTTTTGTATAGGTATAACCCTGATTCAGATAGTGAGGATCCACAGTTAGTTGTTCCTAGTTCTTTACGTTTAGAAATTATAAAAGAGTGTCATGATGCAGACATAGCTGGTCATCATGGTGTTGATAGGACCTATAATAAAGTCTCTCAGCATTTTTATTTTCCAGGTATGCATAGAGTCATATCTGAGTACGTCAAGACATGTACTGTCTGTCAACGCTACAAGGCGTCTAATAGTAAGCCCAAAGGTCTTTTACAAACACTGGTTCTTAGTCAAAGAGGTGAAGTATTAGCTATTGACTTGTTTGGTCCGCTTCCCATTGGTGATAAGGGTGAACGTTGGATATTACTCGTTGAGGACACAGCGACTCGTTGGGTTGAGCTTTATCCCCTCAATGAAGCAACATCAGAGGTGTGTGCTCGAACACTGATAGAGGAGTATTTTCTACGTTATGGGCTTCCTCGTCGCATTGTGTCGGACAATGGTGTCCAATTTATTTCCGCTGTTATGCAACAGTGTATGTTTATTTTAGGTATCACACAGGAATTAATACCAATGTATCATCCGTCTGCAAATCCTGCTGAAAGGAAAAATAGGGACTTAAAATTTCAGTTGTCTCGTTTGGTAGATACTAATCATTCCTCGTGGCCCCAGCATCATCCCGTTGTACAAAAACGTAGAAGAGGTCGTCCTCGTAAACATAGTTGTCCAGTTTGCTCCATTGTATGTAAATGTTAATTAATATGTTTGTATTTTGCGAGTTAAGGAGCGAGGGCGTTTTCCTTAACTCGAGGGGGAGTGTGTGGCGACCGTGTGTACGCGGCCTATATAGAGCACCTTGTGTAACGCGCCTTACGATGTCCGTTGGCGGGTGGCGCGGGAGGGGATGCTTCCCGCGCTGCACCGATGCGCCTGCACGCCCGCCCCGCATCCCCAGTGGTAGTTGTGACGCCGGCATGAACAACTCACGCGCGTGGTGCCCTGTTGTTATTCCCGCGTTCGCGTTGTTGTTAGTTATGTTGGAGAGACAATATAATTGCTCAGTTACCCAGTTCTAACTTGTTTAATTGCCCCCTTGCAGAACCCTAACGCTATACATTGCTTAAAATATGTATGATTATATACGTCACCACAGTCATGGCAACTTACACACACCTATCATCTAGGCCAGTAAATATCACAAGGACTAGTGGTACGGATACGAGATGACGGAGAAATTTTAATAAAAATAATCATGTATCTATTATTATTAACATTTTGTAATTTATTACATAAAAAAAGGACAACCCATGACTCGAGAAGTGGTCATAACAAATATTTGCCTATACAACGATTCAAACCTAGGACCTCAGCGATCCGACCATTCGACGAAACCGGTTGTAAAAATGAGGCCAGAAAAATGTCAAAACGTTGACCTGATGCGGGAAGATTTATTAATGTTCAAAAATCTAAATAAAAATGGTCCTAACTGTCTTAAGTAAATCCGTAAAATTTATGTATTGTCAATTTTTTGGATTGAGAACAAGAACTGAACGGAATGTGACGCCTTCCGACGGGTGGGCGTGCTACCTAATTTTCATTCCGACTGCCATTAAATAAAAACCGTCGATACTATGTATTCTTTCTTTCTTATAGGTCTTCTGTCTTTTAGCAGACTGTTGAGGAGCTATCATGATCAATAATATTGTGTCAGCTGTTAGATAGTTAGAGTTAAATTTATTATTTAACAAGTAAACTTATAGGGCACGCCGACAACAGTTCGCCCATACAAAAACGAGAACTAAAAGAAAATTAAGGACCAAGCCCTTAAAACGCACCTTTAGATAGTCTTGCCTTTGTTTCTTTTATAAATCGGCCTTCCAACCATGCCCGCCCTTTGGTCTTATAAAAGTTAGTAGTTAAAAGGCATAAAGAAAGTACTTTCGCTTAACGCGATTATATAGGATTCCTTTTAGTTTAATACCAAAGGCTCTCTGTAGATCAGTATCTTGTTAAAATGTTAAATTAATCTCGTCTACTACATTACAGCATCCACTAGCATTGAACTGCAAATCCTTTATCGATCCTAAATTAGTTTTATTTGATCCGTCGATCATCCTTTTAGGAGTGATATCGCAAATAGTTACACGTATATACCGGCTTTATCAAGGCAATTATGTTGCTCAATACATTCTGGTCAAAATAAGTTTTTAATAAAGCGAATATCGAGTAAGTATAGTCCACGCGCGAGCTCCGAGGAATTGGGGGCTGTCGCTCCATACCCTGCACTATCCCTTGTGTAATGTAACACTACACTAGGGATATGGTATTATGCGGTATAGATAGCGCGAACTAATGTATAGGTAATGTGATGACTTACCCAATTTTCCGGTACGCGTGACGGCTGGCTCATTAATTTAATTACTTATTGATAACTTGACGTCTATTATCTTGTCATTTACTCGAGGGACATAACATAATTGGCGAAACTTGGGTGACAATACACCTTCATCTGTGCTTACTAAAAAAAAATAGGCGTGATTTCTGTATGAACTGTGGAACTCCACATTTCAGTTCATTGGAACATGGTTTTTAATTTCCAGACTAGCAATTGCAGTAAGTTTTTCACGAACTGCTGTCATACATTTATATACAAATTCAAAGACTCAGGCAAACGATTGGGAACCAATAATATAAATGTCTGTTCTGGCCCCGTATTATGTAAGCCGATTTCAGTTGTTTTGGTCTCTCTGTCACTCTTACAATTTGCTATTATTCTCAATGAGCGAGAGAAACGGGTAGACCAAAGCAATGGAAAACGGCTTACATAATACGGGGGCTGGTCTGCGTTGTGAGTCTTGGTAGGCCCTTCCCTATTGCAATAAGACAGAGCCTTTGCTGCAGCAGTGAGATAATCAACAGACCGATAAAGATCTGGATGACGAGAAAATTCTTAAAATTTTAATCTTTCTTGGTTTCTCAAGCGTTATGACTAGTCATAACGTTACTCTAGAGTAACTTTTTATTTCATTTATTAGGTACACAAAGTTCAAAAGAAAATATTATAAAGAGAATCATCTCTTTGTGATTACACGATGTAATTTTAAGATAGGAAAAGAATACATACATAAGTCAACAAAAATGTGTTTGAAAAAAAGTTAAGTGATTAGAAACATAGAAACAAAGGAACTTATCGAGTGCGCGATGTCTGTCTGTGTGTTTTTCAACATGTGTGGGTCATGTGTGTGTTTGTGTGTGTGTTTATACGTGTGTGTGCAAGCGTGTGATCGGGTGTGAATTTTTGCGTCGGCAAATTAAGTTGACGCAATATGTATTTTGGACCGAAGTGGTAAAAAATAAATACTTCAGCCATGTCAGCATCAGAAACAAACACACATAAAGTAAGAAACGACGTCCTGTTTATCGAGTGGTATAGGCATCTTCCCGAATTGCAGAGGGTGCGGGTTCTATTCTCGGACCAGGACAATAAATTTTCTGACTTTATTTTCTTTCTAATAAACAGTTCAGAGAGCGCCAGGGTCCTTAACGCTGATTGGCAGATTTTGTTAATTGACTTAATTGGAGCTGGACAAAGGAGATATCCGTCGAATGTTTGGAGAATGTTACTTTAATTAATGCAGAGTTAAAAAAAAGGTTTTTCACGAAAAGAAAAATAAACCCAATTACCAGAACAACCGTACGTCGAAATACATTGATATCTCTATATCAAATGTTGTTCATTATTTTTATAAAGGCCTTTTAAATCAATTTCCTTTTTCCGTTTTATAATTTTATTGCCATCATTAAGGCAATACCCGCCATTGTTGCGGTGACATTACGTTATAATTAAGTATAGTCACAAACATACTGTTGCACCCTAGATTTTGATCACGTAGTTAACTAACAGTATGAGAAATTAATCATTACAATATTACTACTATGATTTATGGCTTCCTTGATAATAATATTAATAGAGAAGGAGCGATATGAACAAAAGTATTAAATTTGATTCTTAAAAAAATACATGGCATTGATTCAGTTCCGTAAAATTTTTAATTATGAAACATTTTTATCTCTACAGCATTCTCAGTTTCCTAAGCTAACATACGAAAACACTGTGCTAAAACGAGATAGCAAGTTCAGCTAAAGCTCGCTTTAGTTGACTTCTTTAACTTTTAATAGCATGATAATATGAGAAAACTCTTTAACGAGTTAGTTTCCGTTAAGTCCTACTTGTGACAGAGACAGTCATATCCAGGGCACCAAGCTCTAGATATGAGAGACGGTCTGTATAAGGTTTTGCCATCACTGCGTTAATTTTTAATTACTTATATCTATGCATCATGCATTAATTCTATTATTACAAATTAAGTTTTAAAATAATTTACAGAACTATGTTTCTGTTTTGTATTAAATTGATGAGTTGCTTGTGCTGTCTTGATTAACCTATGTCTGAAATATATACTTATTTATTTTATTTTATTTTTTATGCAGTCAATTTTAAGCCACAATATGCCAAAAACTTAAGCGTCTTTCTACTTTACTTCAAACTAGTTAAGGTTGCTTTTGACTGTAGCTTATTTTCTTTTACACGAATTCCATCATCTTTATAATTATGGTGATTCGTACCATTTTATTTACATTATAATAAATCTCATCCCAATTAACTATTTTGCATTGTATATTTCAACGCTACCGCCATTAAACAGCCATTCGTTTGATAACGTCCACGGCGTAGGATGTTTTTGGCTATCAAAAGAACATAATAATATTTGATTTTGCACACGGCAAGTGCGATTAAACCATTTTTCAAAAAGCTTTATCGCTAGTAGGTATATCGTTATAAGATATCTCTCTCTGAATTATAAAAAAGAAAACGAGTCCTCATTTAGTGTCTTGTTTACTCTGGGTTATATTAGAGTGACAACTGAATGAATCTAATCACTTATCAGAAGTTGGCAGGGTAGATTATCCTCTGAAAGCAGCTTGGCTAAGTGTTCTACAACATTTCAAGGGATATCCCTTTATGTCTAAATGTTGCCGTGTTGTTAAAAGGCTAATGCAGTGTAGACACCGTCTCGACACACTTATTGGACACTTATTTCAAAACGTCAATTCAGTTGGTATCAGCGGGGTAATTATGTACGCCCCTTTCAATGGCTTTTGTCTACCTGTCACTCTCACTCATTGAGAAGAATCACAAAGTGTGAGAGTGACAGGTAGACGGATGCGATTGAAAGAGGCTTACATAATCGGGGTTCAGGTACAGTCTTGAATCGATTTATTTAGTTATTGAATTTCTGGACTTATCCGGGCATTTTAATGTGTTGCATTTTACTTATTATAGGCATGTTGCCCTCACACTTAAGCCAAAAGATTTAATTTTTTTCAGCGGATAGTTTTGGAATCATCAATTAATCATCGTTGTCTTTACCCTTAGTCGACTTTTACACCTGCGGGAGAGATTGAGGGTGGTAACATTAATAATTGTATTCTGCTCTGCCGTCACCACACGGCAACACGGCGTTATGTAATACAAAATCACCCAGCTTAAGTCAGATTTTTTAGTCATGCTCTAACCCTACTCAAGCAACTACACTGATGATAGTGTGATGCTTAAGTTAGAATAGTAGTTTTATTGCTCATTCGTGCCATGTAAGAGTTTAAAGGCCCATTTACATTTTACACGAAACCGCCATCTTGTTGCCAGCCGCGTCTAATAAAATGAAGGCAATAAATAACGTGGTCTTAACGATGAGCTAGAAAGCGTAAGCACATCAGTAAATAAACGGAACAGAGAATAACCTTTATACAACCGCGCGAATCGAGTAACTAGCCGCTGTCGCGCACGCGGCGAGACTGAAAAAAACCGGTTTATGATGCCGGTTGCATTATCTCAGGGCTAGTGAGACGTCGTTCTTAGGAAGCTTTTACTCTGTTCAGTTTATCTCCTCATGTGGCGTAAGGGTGTTTAAGTGTTGTTGGTGAGGCTGAGCATAAGCGACGCATGCATTGGTAAGTCAACTTTAAGGGAGACTAAATACAGTAGTTAATAACTACTCTGTGCTTCGGAGCCGTCAGTTACAGAAATAAGACATGGGCTTCGCCGTATGGTCAGATGACCTGGCTATCAGCCAACGGATTCGAATCCTGTTTAGGCCAAAATCGTGTGATGAATAAATGAATGAATCTGGTTTCGATACCTAATCATGAGGTAATTTTGTCCATCATGACACAACCTTTTAAGCTGTTTTGGCTAGAGTGCTCGGCTTGCGATTGTGTAAACTAATTAATGATCACTATCGGAATTGTGACAAAAATATATTTATTTTGTACTGAAAAATGTTTCTAGGGGGCCCACCACGGACCTACTTCTCATCTATTATTTCCTAATAAAGATCCTTATCAAAGGTGCAAATGGTATTAAAAAAAAATCACATTGTAAATTTTAAGTTTACACTTAGAAATCAGATATTACTCGTTTTAGGCGGTAAAGCTTTGGGCTGCCTTTCTTGTGTTTCGGAAGGTGCGTATAAATGAAACACTGGTAGACACTTTATTTACTTTATTAAGATGTATTATAACAAACATGTATACTAGAGTCTTCACAATTACGGATACGATTATTATAATGCTTTGTAAATAGTGTTTAATGATGATCTAAACTAAATCCAAACACCGATGATGAAAATTGAGTTTACATACATTTAATGGCTTTTTGTTTTATGTAACACACGATTACACACATCGATAGAAAAGTATTACAATATTATACAGTATAACAAAGTAAAGTAATACATATTATAACAATGCACAAGAATAGCTACCGAATTTTAAGTAATATTGCAATAATTTAAAGATAGATAGCCAGAGTTATCAGGTACGTATATACTATTAAAGTACTTCCTTAAGCGAGGAGCTAGATACCTGTACTTGTGCGCTCAGTCGGCGATTGCGTAGACTAAGCAATCTTTGTTAAGGCTGGTCACTGGATGGGTGACGCGAAGTATATTGTAGAGTTCTTCTACGCTCCTGGAGTTAACTACATCAGCCGATTATCCTGGCTGCATTCACCGTCTTTTAAATCTACAAATCAAAATAAGCAAATAAACGGAACAGAGAACAAGCTTGTCAACTTGCCGCTAGGCGAGACGGGAAAAAACCGGTTCACGATTGCACAGCCAGTTGACCAGCTTTTACTCTGTTCCGTTTATTGACTCATGCTCATGCTACAAATACCTCAAAGGATTCGCGTTGTGGGTTATGCCACTAAATTCTTCCATTGGTAAGGGAAAAGCCCTAGTTGAGATGATCGAAGTACTTTAATATTATATCATAATAATTTATATCGCTTTTTGAATATATAAACCAATCAAAAGCCCTTGTCTTTCAAAAACACACAATTGTTCGAAGTATTTTCTGGGTTGCGTTGTGACGTTTTTTCACTAAACAAGCGATATACCACCAATACTATCTTGACATGACCAATCGAATAGCAAACAAAAATACAAAGTGTGCGTATCGTGTGTTACTACTTTAAAGATGTAAAGATAAAGTAAAGATGTTCACTACTTTATAAATACATTAACAAGTTAAAATACCTAAATGCCTTAATTGCTACATTCACTGAAACGATTATGTAAATCAGTCATTTGAAGAATAATATTAACTTAACTGTATATATGTATATACTCTTATATATAAATAGTGGGTATTGTAAAAATCTAAGATAGTATGCGGAAAGATTTTCTATTTGATCTGGTTTTGTTTCAGAAAAATGTTGACAATGTACGATATAATAATGTATGTCTGATTTTACATGCAAACTATTTTGCGATTTCATCGTTTTCATTACTGTTTTATACTACACATTTTTACTAAAGTCCCTTATTGATAAGCAATCTATTTTGAAACGGGTCTAGTTCGCGCGTGGTTACAGTAGCGTAGTAGACAGGATTTTTCGTGGGAATGGTGATTACTTTATGTTGCGCAAATTTAGAAACAGATTTAGCATGGCACTTGAATTTGAGATCGTCCTTTAAACTCTTAATCAATCGAAACTTGGTCAGCAATGAATGAACAATAATAAAAATAGCTGCCATGATCCTGAAAGCTTCATACAAAAAAAACAAAGATTTTTCGATAAACTCGTCTGTGTTTGATTCATTGCCACCACACGTACGAACAGGTAACATAAATTTCTTTACATAATAATTAATTACAATTTGAATCTTAAATCTTAAGTCATTAACAAAAAAATTGCTTGAGCGGTTTGTGGAAATGCAACTCGACATCCACTGAACAATGTCCGACTTACTATTGTACTGGCAACTTGCGGAATGTCATTTGTTTAGGGAAAGGTAATAAAAAAGGGAAGCGTTAAACCTGTTCGTAAGAGGAAACAACAATTATCGGGAGCTATAATATCGACAGTTAAACGAATCGGCTTCCAACAGTAAAATTTTGTGTTTAAGGGACGCTGACTTATTCGGGTTCAGTGGGCTGGCAAAATCGTTTTCGTGAGCCGTTTCGTCGCGATTCCTGCCAGAGCAAGATAGCGGTCTTTTGATCAAATCATTCTAATGTAAACCAAATATAAATTCATTGACGATCACATTCATTTTCTATTCGAGACACGTGCAAAATGAGACAACAATATGTAGGTATGTATCCATTTTAGATAGCTCGTTATTTTCTTTGTAAAACGGTTTCATAGGGTTTCAAAAGTGGATACCTACGTTTTATGATTGCGACTGTTCGGCGTGTGTATGTTTGTTCTCTGAAGTGTATACGGCTGAAATTGTTCATTTAACACAGCGATGGTCGTGATCGAAAAGTTTGATTTATATTGTTTTAAACAACTAGGGGAGCCCAAAGTGGGTGTAGTGCTTTAAACGGACACACTCGTAAAATGAGGACTTGATTATTTCACATAAGTCCCATTATTTGTTCCATTGAGAAGCAAATTTAAGATCCCAGATATACCCTTGGGTGTACCTATATAGATTTTTTTACAAAGGAGAGTGCCCGCTTCAGGCATTATGCCCAGTTTAGGCTACCTCCCCTACGCCAAATCTCGTGCCGGACGGATATGACCACTCGCATCAATTTCAATTTCACTACAATCAACATTGTTCATTCAATATCAACAAGGTTCCGATTTACAAATTACCATATTCGTGTACCCACAACTCGTAGTACACGTATTATATTCTTGTCGAAAGCTTTGAAAAACACACAGCTAAATTGCCTCGCAAGCGGTGTTGGTAAAATTAATTTATTCCCGTCAAAATTATATGTTGTACGCGAAATCTCGACTGGAATATTACGTCACTTAATATTGACGGTGTTGTAAAGGGGTTATTGTAAGATGGGAATGAAGGTGTTTGGGAATTTTTTGTTGTTGCCATGAGTTGGATGCGTATTTACGTGCTTGTAATCAGCTACAGTCATTCACTGCGAGGGTTTTAGAGACTGCCAATCGCGACTGTATGTACATGTTTCGATGAGTGCCGTCTCCATTGGAAGCATTGTTTGTGAAATCTCATGCCTGTTTGCGACATCAGACCCCTTTCGTGGTGCTTCGTTCCTTATTACAGAATACGGAATTGGTACATTATTACTTACGGTATCCATCCAAAATAAAAGCAGAGACAACGGATAAGTCTTTGCAGAGACTTGTGTCAACTTTTTGGCTGAAGGCTGGGTTAGGATTGCAGTCCACATTTCATAAATCAAAGGATTCAAACGAGAAGTTTGATCAGTGTTAAACTAGAAATAAATGCGACGTGAAATTCCAAAAGCTAACTGTGCGAGTCCCACGTAAGCTCGTTCAATTTAGACCGTTCCTTCGAAAAAGAGTTACTTAGAGATGCTTATGAACATGTTAGGACGGACGCGTAATCAACATGACAAGCTTTAACACAATTATTATTAGTAACTGACAAGCGATGACGCCGTATCTTCTTAGGTGCAAGAAATGTCATAAGTTTAACTAAGACACTACTTCCTCCAGGTTGTTTGATACTTGATATGATAGACTTACAGTCCGCCTTTGGCGTAAACCTTAATTAATATTGATTAAAAATTTGGAATAAACATTTTAACATTATGCTATTATTCATAATTTCACATCAATTTAGACAAGAATGTAGTGTTATTCATTAAACATACCGAAGTTAATAATGGAGTTTACCTTCTTAAACCGGCAGATTTAATACATCTGTGCAATTAATTATAAACACAACAAATAACAAGATTATTACATTGTATAATGTGATGTATAAATGAGATTCCTTAAAGTACTTCTTAAATAACTAATGATAAAATTAAACGACTAGTCTATAATCACACAGCAATATATCCATTACTTTAGAATTAGATATTATAAATATTACAAACTATTTTAGAATCCTATTTAATCTAAAGATTACATTAAGCTTAGGCGAAACTTGAAAATAACAAAACAACCCTAAAGGTAGTTGCTTTTGAATTTAGCTTTCAACTCAAACGAAAACAAAGTCTATAGATTACCTTAAAGCTGATAGTTAGAATTTATACCGCAGTTTCATGTTTTACATAAACACAGAGGTAACAGTAAGAAATGTCCGCAAATAATATTGAAATCGTAGCGTAATTATCGTGCAAAACAGCGAGCCAATATATAGGGGTGGTGCCCTCATGTGATTATGTTGATTAAAAATTGACCAATTAACACTGACTATTCATGTGTAAGGACATCGGAATTGGGGTTCACACAGTAAACACGAACATCGATATTATAATTGGACACACTATATTAAACTGGCATTAATGATTTATATCGTATAAACATTGATAATAATTTCAAAATTGCGATTATGTATTGTAACAGCTACTAGAGAAATATTTCACATAATTAAGTACACATAAACAATTATAATTAGATTATAATAATATATTGTTATAATAATGATTATTTTCACAAATAGACACAAATATGTTATAATAATAATAATACAATGTTGCTAACAGTGTCGTCGCACGGGCTCCCGACGTAAAGCCGTCGTTAATCCCAAGTTAAAAAGTAAATTGGCACGTTATTAACGTTAATCATTTGCTAACTACCATTTAGAATTTATAGCATTTACTTCATGCCGACTAATTGAAAGTTATGTACTAGACACGTATCATACGACCCTGATATTCATCTACATGGTATTAATACCAAAATCATTTTATTAGGTAAAGTATTATTAAATAACACAGTGAAGGAATGATAAGTTCAGACAGGTGAACTAACACCGATAATACATTTTTAAAAACTATCTCATTAAACACATTGATATCGTTAGAAATGTATCGCTAAATATACGAAAGTGGAGCCCAAATTTACCGTGCAACTCTCAGTTGCAAGTAAATTAAAACCTTATCGACCCTTACATTCTAGATTAAACGACTAGTTGACACATGTAATAAAATGCTCTTCATTTGTTGGCAACGGGAAGTTAGGGAAACGCAAGCCAAAAAAGAGTACGTAACGAGTAAGCACACAGAGCGATCGCACAATTTTTAATTTGCTCGTCGATACGACACCAGTCGTAGAATTGAAATTAACAGTCATCGGCGACGGTACCTGTATTTTATGCAAATCAAATAAAGTGTGTGGGCGGAGCGTACGTCAACAGGCGTATACATGTAGGAAATTTACAATTAAGTGTAATTTGCAAGAGTATTGCTACTTTTGTTGCTGAAACATCCAACAAATTTCTGTGTAACTTAATGTGTCACGATCATGATACTGTTCATTACAATTATGCGAAAATGCCTTGTTTCAGGAACACGGGCGTCTTGATAAATTTCCATACACGTAAAACCTTAATTAATTTACAAATCTCAGTGTAAATGTTACAAGTTGAAAATTAAACAATAATAGCCAAAGGTTGCTCGGATGAAAAGGTGGATTCCGTTCGCGAAATAATGTAGGTAGGTACTCTGCCAACTGTTGGAATTTGTTCGTGAATAATGAGACCCGTAACGCTGTTGAAAAACGCTCGCCAAATAATAAATTCTAGATAGAAAAAAAAAAATCACCAGCGCCCCCAAAAGAGAAACGTGAAGCAAGTTTTCCTTTACATTGTGTAGGTTAAATGTATTTTTTTCTCCATAATTAATAGTCTGATAAGTAGACATCGAATACAGATTTTGTTTTTTTTTCTGTTGCGTAAATGTTCCAAAAGATCTTGAAACAAGTTGAAACCAGTTGAAACCAGTCTTGGTTAGTTTCGAAACTAAACCGACGCACGTGGTTGCAGTATGTCGCACAGTTGGAGCTCGCTTACAACTGGTACAGGTCAA
Source organism: Cataclysta lemnata (assembly GCA_963931975.1). Classification (NCBI taxonomy): domain Eukaryota; kingdom Metazoa; phylum Arthropoda; class Insecta; order Lepidoptera; family Crambidae; genus Cataclysta; species Cataclysta lemnata. The sequence goes on along the minus strand of OZ008338.1, from coordinate 8,413,181 downwards.
CGGAGGTCGACATCTGCCTGGAGTGGGAGTGCCGACGGACGGTGCCGACCTCCCGGGCCGCGGATCAGACTTGTGTGAAGCTAGCGTGCAGAGCCGTCTCCTCTTGGCCGATCTGATTGGCCGGGGAGTAGTACTGTCGAGGAAAAAGTTGGATTAATTAATAGTTATTTGTTGTACGTGAGTGCAAAGTTGTTTTTTAACCGCGTGCTCAATTTTGATGACCGAGCTAGCGAAGGATTCTAAAATTGAATCACGAGCGTAGCGAGTGATTCAAAAATTAGAATCCTGAGCGATAGCGAGGGAATCAAAAGAGCACAAGGTGAAAAATCTTTGCACTCGAGTGCAACACGTAACTTTTCATCAACGAGGAAATTGCAAAATACAAAAAAAAAATACAATCACAGCAGTTTCTGTTTTCACCCAGAAACTTCCACAACATTCACACTCATCCACTCAGACACACCCAAAAAACACCCATTCACCCAGAAGCACCCACAAAACACCCATTTACCCAGAAACACCCACAAAACACCCATTTACCCAGAAACACCCAAAAAACACCCATTCACCCAGAAACACACACAAAACACTCATTCACCCAGAAACACCCACAAAACACCCATTCACCCAGAAACACCCACAAAACACCCAATTACCCAGAAACACCCACAAAACACCCATTCACCCAGAAACACCCACAAAACACCCAATCACACCCAAAAAACACTCAATCACCCAGAAACACCCACAAAACACCTAATCACACCCAAAAAAAACACAATCACCCAGAAACACCCAAAATACTCACCCATCTATTCAGACACACCCACAAAAACCCATTCACCCAGACACACCAACAAAACACCCATTCACCTAGACACACCCTCAAAACACCCATTCACCCAGACACACCTCCAACAGCCACCCATCCACCCAGCCACACCCGCAACATTCATCCAGACACGCCTGTAAGTCCCTAATAAAAATTACCGTCCCCCTAATGGAGTTCCGAGACGGTCAATCAGCTTGAGTCAAGCACGTTGATTTTCTGTATGTTTTTGTTCCGTTGCTAGCGTAAACAAATCAAACAGACCTAAAAAGCTTTTAAGTTTGACTCAAGCATCCAGCAAGCGTTGTAGACGATCAAAATGTTTAAAGCAAGATTGACGCCAAGCTGATTGACCGTCACGGAACTCCTAGGTTTTAAAAAAATTGTGACGTGAAAAGAAAATGGCGCGCGCAAAGCAAATTACAAAAAAGTACACCAAGAAGGTTCCGAGTTTTTAACAAATTAAAATAGGTTGCATGATAATTTCGGCACCATGGAGGTAGAAATAAATATGTATAATGATGTTTTGAATTCACAACCTCATTGCACACGATGTTCTAAATTCAAATTTACTTTAACCTCTAGAGGATAAAAACGGCTTTTGCACTCAGATATCGAAGAGCAAAAACGCTTTTTCCGAGATGGTGGGATGAAAATGATTATTAATTAAAGCCGTATGGTGACGGCAGAGCAGAATACAACTTGTCACCACCCCATCTCTCCTGTGGGTCCCGCTTTATGTTTTACCATCTAGCAATTTAGTGCGATATACTTGCCCCATAGACTGTCCTATAGGCTCGCTACCTATATGTATATACATGGGGCATAAAATAATTGGCGAAATGTGGGTGGTAATTCACCTCTGCCTTCATATTCAGGGATAAATATGCTTGATTTATTTATGTACACAAAATACAACACACATTCCTATAATTCCTACTGTACCTCGACCGATTTGGTTGTTCTATTCTGTGTCGGTTGTTAGTTTTTAAAGAAATTCTGTTCCATAACTACTAATTATACTGTTAGAAACTTTCAACTGTTTTGGTTGAAACGTTACAGATAAAAAGGATGTTCGCGTTTTATAATAATCGCGTTATGGTGTAGGTATGCAGGACGGAAATTTAGTTAACGGCGCGAACTGGGTGTTGCAAAGAATTTCTCGTCGCAGAACATACACTGGGACTATATTACGGCTGCAATGGAACTCGAGTACTAACGGGCATTGTTTGAGGAACATTAAATACTGAACGCCTTCCGATTATGGTGGAATGTGGTTTTGTTTTTCCTTTATTTTTCTTTTTTACTGTTACTACTCGCACAGTTAGTATGCGGATGGGCCAGCAGAACACTACCTATTATTTTATTTGAACACCTTTATTTTTCTATTTCACTGATACTACTCGCAAAGACTTCGGGATAATTTAACTAGAAAGCCGTTAACCCTTGATTAGGTATTTTCCCTATTTAAAAGGTCAAGTGATTCAGTTTAAGACTACCTATATCTTATGTGTGTCTACATTCCACATAGACAAAAGCCCCCAATAAAAAATAAAGATCAATAATAGATTTTCTATCTTATCTTAACGCAGTACGTTGCTAGGTGGTATAAGAGGAACGCTGCTGCCCATTCCTCATCACTGTTTGGGTAGTTCGTCCTCTGGTCCCACATGCCTACGGCCCATTTAGGATGACTTGAAAAAACCAAAAATAATTAAAAATGTTTTATATGCTAGATGTTTCTTGTTACCGGCGAATAATTTCTAATGCTGTGTTTAGAATTTATTTCCGTTTCGGCCATTCAATTTGGAACTTATGAGTCGGAAATACGGGGTTTTCAAGTTATAAACGACATGCTTAGCAAATAGACGACGTTGAATACTATTAACACTGAAGTCTATTACACGAAGAACATAATATTATGTTATCTTTGAAAGAACGATGATAAATCTTTGCCCTATTCCCACTCTATCTGGGGACGGCGCACTGTTTCCTCTTCCATTCATATGTCAGACGTCACCAAGCCATCCACTCCCTTTTGATTCATGTCATTTATCCCACCGTAAAGGTGCTAGTGATGAACGAATGTATAGAAAAGAGACGGAACGGACCATGTCGAGAGACCTATGAACGGAGAGAGTGATTAGAATGACAATATTCCAATCCATACTGCTCAAGGTTTTGGCTTAGGCTTTACAGCCGGCCGCCTGCCTGACACCAACCCTCTTTGGGTATGCTGTTGTTGGTGGTTTGCCCTCCACCATTCGGGTGCCCCAAAGTGCTTATTGGTCTACATCGGGCAATCTCCCTTAGTCGACTATTATGACACCCATGGGATGAGTTGGGGCTGGCCTATTCTACGTTATTTGTATGATTTTTTTCTTCGATGAGGCAGCAGTAATATACCACTTAGCAATATACTGCGATTTAGGTGCCCGATAAATACCCACAAACGCAATTGTTCATTTACATCTGCCATCATATGTTTATCATAGGCATATATGATGGCAGTACAGGCTATTTTATGTCAAGTTTTGTCCATGGAATGGTTGTATAACTTGTATTATAAAGTTTACAACATACATAAATATAAAATGAAGCGTAACAAAATTATAAACAATTAAGTGTAATAAACTGATAATCAATTAAGAGCAACAAACTGATAAACAACTGTGTGTAATGAACTTATAAACAATTAAGTGCAACAAACTTATAAACAATTAAGTGCAATAAACTTATAAACAATTAAGTGCAACAAACTTATAAACAAGTCAGTGCAACAAACACGAGAACATTGGACTTACTCCCGTGAAAGCACCGCCGTTCCACCCGAGCCGGTCGTGGTCGCGTTGGGGAGTGCGCTGCGTATTCTTCTTGCGTTCGGCGCGGGACGCCATTCGGGCCTTGGCTTTCAGAGCAGTGCCGAGAGGGACATTGGCACGGGCAGCTTCTGATCGTCCGTGCTGGCAGAATTCGATCAAGGCCACCGCCAGGGCCAGGGCTAAGCCTCCCATTAAGACGTAGAAAAGCCCAGCCACTTGATTCAGCGTCAACTCGGTGCCCTGCAAGTTCTGCAAATCGATGTCACCGCTTAGCATTGGCCCGACGATGTGCAAAATTAAAAACAGATAGTTACAAATTTAAGTTAGGATTAGATGTAACCGTCACTCATCTGTTAATTGGTTGTACAGAGCACTATTTACTTAATTTTCTCTTACATTACGGTTAACATTACAGGTTACATATTTTTGATATGCCGTGAGAGAAACATATGGGACATACCTAATAGTTTTAAAGATTGTTTAAGCCACGATAATTATACAAATACTCTTGAGTATTTAAAGATAATAAATATATATGTATATGTATAAGTTGTTTTAATCCTAAAGTTGTTAATTGCCATTATTAATGAATAATTCAATGTGGTCGCTATTGGCCTAGATGAATAAAAAGAATACATAAAAAATAAAAAAAACAAGACGTCATTAAATACTACACATGCCTGTTCATTTATATCGCATTCAGCGTGAGTGAACCACTTTCGTACAAGTCTCTGTAATTCGCCCTGTTCCTTGAGCGACTGCAAAGCGAGGCTGACGCCATCCCTAGAAACAAAACTTCTCTTATTATCTCGTAGCACACGCGTAAAAGATAGTCATTCGCAAGAATATCGCCAAGCGAAACTCGCGTTGCAAGGAAATCGCACTAGCAAACCACGAAGCTTACAAAACAATATCAAATATATGTATTGTTATCAAGTAAATATGCCCACCGCAGCTTGGATGTTTTTGGGAAAGCCACCGCGAAATCTTTCACACCGGAACTAGTGGCCGATACCACCATTTCACACGGTTTGTTGTTTTCGAGAGTTTTCTTGGCAGACCTGTCAAGAAGATACGCTAGCCAGCCGTGTTCATCTGTCGATTCCTCGGTCTCAAAAGCCTTACGACTTTCAGTAGTATCCTGCAATAACAAAACAATGTTATTAAGCAATAAACTACAACGTATAATTTATGGATGTATATTAATGCCACAATACAGTTTAGTTTTACCTCGGGGCATGTAGCTATTCTGCTGAACGATGGACTCGGTTCCGCTATACGTGACAAAGTTAAATATGAAGCGAGGTTTGCAGTATACGAAGATATTACTATCAAGGCGAAGAACCACCAAACTGTACCCACAATTCTCCCAGACACAGATCTGCAATATAACAAACAGTTAATTTACATGATATAACATTACTTCAGACTGTTGCAAAATATAATAACACAGATTGAATCAGTGTCACTTCGTATAAATAAATAATGGCGTATTACTCTTTATTAATAAATTTACTAACAGTAAAAAGCAAACCATCACAAGTTTACTACATTTAACTAAAGTATAACTAAAAATGAGAGTCAAAAGTAAGAAGTAAAATGCCCGGCAACTTTTAGCGTAGGTAACTCAAAACTTCAAAGATTGAAAGATCAACTACTACGTCACAAACAAAATACGTCTTAAAGTGAACTACAACTACTAATGAAATAAACATTTATGAGTCTGGTCCCATCTAGTCAACCGCCTCAATTTTGTAAGTGCAATGGGATATTCCAAGCCATATAACTGAATGCATTGAATCGCCGGCGTACAGGTTGAATTATTGACGTGCATTTTCTTATTACAAAACCCATCGGCGTGTTTGTAGACGATGAAGCCGGATTGAGGTAAGTGTATTATATCAGGGCTAATATACTTAGTGCAATCAAATATTAAAATATTCACTGACCTCGGCGTAATGTCGCTGCCCTGTTGCATGAAAGAGCCGACAGAAAACCACATGGAATTCCAGAAGCTGAATTCATTGACGACGTTGCCCTGAAATATTTTCATTCAGTCATCCAAAGAAGGAGAGATACGACAGCATTAGTAATCCATATTATTCAAATGAACCATTTCAAGAACATGGAATTCTGAATCACGCATACAATGTACGTAGACTCCTCAACAATGTCTAACAATATTTTATGTACACCTACTTCATGTTCTATCAGCGTCCATTACTGACATATTCTTTGCAGTTTTTCAATGATTTACTTAATTATGGCCATCCGTCATAACATTGAATAAATTGCATAGAACATAAAGTAAAGTCATTACAATGTCCTTAGATAAAGTTGATGAGTATATTGTACAGACAGGCGCTCCTTAGATAAAGTTGATGAATTTATCTAACGATATTTTATATTGTACCGACAAGCGCTCCTTCTATACAACAACGTCGCGGGCAACAAACAATTTTATAATTGGCTGTCACTAGTTTGCAGCAAAATATATTGCAATCTGCCGCGCTTGTCTCTTGTGTTAGGTCGGATAAGCGCTTTTTATTTATCACCAGTCTAGAATCGATCGTGCTACAGAATGATACATTACCTTAGAAGACCCAGAATCATTGTGGTCCGTTTGGGAGTCAGAGAAAGACGCCATCTTCCACTCGTAAGGTGAGAATCGTGAGACCAAAAACAGTACAATGCTCACAACGATAATGCTGAACAGGATACACAGCTATAAATGAAATGGCATTCGGTTATTAATTGGGAGTTAGCCGCTTGAAGATTTGATCTTTGTATCAATTTTATTTCCACCCGACATCGTCTTCGACTGTGCAAAGTTTCTGTTTTAATTAATTTAAATTTATGCTAAAATAGGCTTGGGATCCTACTTAGGAAATTGCTTACCCATATTTCCTTAGAAAGCGGATGTAAGAAGCTGAACATTGACGAACTGTCCTTGCTGGCCGTAGAACTTGGCTTTATGTCGAATGACAAAAATGATTTGGAAAAGCTAACAGCCGACTCGCGCTCGTGCGTCACGGTTAGCGGCGCTATAGCCATATCTACTTCCTGCAATTGAAATAGTAGATTATATACCAAGGGCGTAAAACAAACAATGTCTCAGATCGCAAGTATTTGATAAATACGCGATCTGAGGCTTTCTTTTTTAACGTCAGAGATAAGTACACAGTTTTATGGCCAGGAAGTGGGGCTTTCTCGTAGCGGTCGGAAAAGTCCACTTTATGGTCAGATGTGACATAATAGTATATTATGCTACGAGTATGCTACGTTGGTTAATGACCAACGAGGCATTATTGCAAGCGCGAGCCGCAGACGAGCGCGGTAAGGAAGCTGAGTGTGTAATGATTAATGCATACGTTTAACATTATCGTTTTTCAACACAATTGCGAGGAAAAAACAAAATTATATTGTTATTAACTTTGCCAAAAATACAAAATAATTACGGAAAATGGCGCCTACAAGTTTGGTTTTTGTTCTTTTTTAATTCTGCTTATCACTAGGGATGGCAAAGGGATCCAGCACACACAGCCTCATCTGATATAGTCTACTTTCTTCAGTATTAATCGCATTAAAACGCGGATGTATCACGTTTTAATGCATTTTGGGAGATTTCGGCGGCAAATTTATACTAACAGCCTATTGATGGAGGTAGATTGACCACGAAAATGCTCATCGCCTTTCTCATCAAATGCAATTTTGTTTTACAAAATCTTTATATTGTTCATCGCCGTAGACACTTATTACACAAAACTACACATTTTTAACAGTAAACATCACTATGGCACAATATTAAATTAATAAAACAAGTGACGACTTTGAAAAGGCACAGAAAAACCGGCTGTGCATCCGGAGCAGCAGCAAAATAAAAAATAAATAATGTTTCTAAATACGATAGTTAAGTTGATTTATGTTTATAAACATGGAATAAAATGTTTATTTATTATCTTAACTCTAAAATAATTTAATTTCCGTAAAAATATTCAATGTCCATTGACAAACTCAATAAGCATAAACTTTGGAGTGTTTGGCGCGTTTCAATGGTGACAGTCAAATTTTTTTCATCAATTCATAAATTGTATCAGAGTGGATTTTGTGCAATGAAAAAGGTGTTAATTTGATGCTTAAGGATCTGTGTTGACGTACAATTATGAGGAATTATTGAAAATAAGTCTCGTGATGTGTTTGTTGTTGAGAACTTTATAGTGGTTTTCACCACCCCATCAGTCGCCATCATGAACCCTGTTACCATTACATTCGCGCCGAGCACTCCCTAGATGCGTTAAAATGTGTGACATCCCTCTTTTAACGTTGTTTCATTTCACACACATGAATATAGACTAAATATAAAGACAGGGCTGTATAGGCTAAACCCTATGCTTCCCTAAAAATATAGGGAGAATTTATTTATTTTATATAACGCTGCATTATGAACCTTAAAACGGTGTAATAAGAGTCAATTTACGAGCAATTGTGTTGAAAATATATTATTATTATTTGCACTGATTTTATCTCTATATTACAAGTGATTACTTGTTCATCTGAACACTATGAATACGAACATTTGTACTCGAGTAAAAGTTGGATAATTATTTAAAGATGAAACGAAAACCCTTAGCATTCCATGGATTCACCATGCGAGTGCCGGATCCATAGTGTTGCAGAGGGGGAAGTCAATAGAAGCGCTTGAGACCTGTGACCCAAGTGTAGATTTACTGGGCCCCTTACGACATGTCGATATTCACTTTTGCCAACCATATTTGGTATGATTCTGTGGGACTTGTCTCAGGTACACGTTCCAGTACAGAACATACGAAAGCCAAGGTATTTTAGTAATTTATATTGGGATTTAGCTGTTATACCTCTCGCCCACATCAACCGCATAAAAACCAACAATGTAGACATTACTTTACATATTGTTTTTGTAGCAGTAGTACCAGTCAACAAGCAGTACACGCTTGAGAATCCGCGAATAAAGTAATATATCCGGTGTAGCATGAGACCCAAACTCTTAACATTCCATGAATTCGCAGTGCGGGTGCCGGGTCCATAGAATCCGGTACCCGCACGGTATTTATGTGTATAAAATTATCTATACCCATCTATCTGTTTCCATAGCACAACCGCTTAAGCGGCTTATATCTGCTAGAGGAGAGTTAGAAATATTTTGTAGCAAATATCTTATAAGCTAACAATAACAAATGTCGGTTCCTACTTTGAGACTGTTATAAGATGTAATATGAATAGGCATACATTTATTTACGCAGCCCGACATTTTCTTTCAAGAGTCGCTTAAAACTAAAAGATTGATGTAAGTTAAAAAACAAAAACGAATTTATTTATTAGCGAATAGAGAGGTAAAGAAATCTCGATGTTATATAAGGTGGGTATCCATGGGTGAAAAAACTACTGGTTATAGACCAGTTTAATTTTTTTACATTTCAATGTTTGGTTTAACTGCGGGAAACTTTATAAGCACAGCGACTTTCATATTCAGATGGGTGGCATAGAGGAAGGGCATTTACTTGAATTAGGGAGGAATAATATTCCTCCTCTATAATATTTTTTCACACACTTTGGGAGTATAAGTTATAGATGGGGACGATAAGGGAAGGACGCTCGAGATTTATGCGATGTGAGTATATGGAAAAAGTTACTTATTAAGTACATTCAACCTTTTTATTTTACACAATCTTAAGTATTAACCCGTGGAATGAATCATACAAAACTCAATCCTTAAGAGCCCATAAAAAAAACAACATAGACCTAGAAAGTATAGGAAAGAAATGAAATTTTCAGCCAAACTACTGGCATGTTCTTCGTGTTCACCCGAATGTACTCGCATTGCGTATAGTTCAAAAGTTTTCTCTACACCGGCGTGCACACTAAATAATTGAAATGGTTTTATCTGTTACAATCTATCTGTGCCGCAGATTATATTAGTATTAAATACCTATGTAATTTGAAATCCCTTTTTTTATTTTGATCCCTACATACATACATAAAACACATCTACATCCCGGAAAGGGTAGGCAGAGGTGAATTACACCCACGCTTAATCCCTAAAATTCACTAATAAATGCCAGTACAATGCTGCCAGTACAATCAGTGTGGGTTTTGATTATCGAACATGATACTGATACTAAAATGTATGTTATCGACTACAGAGGAATATTTATAATTAAAAAAATAATAAATATTCCGTTTATATATGTATAACATAGTGAATTTATACTCTAGTTAGTTATACTCTAGTTAGTTAATTGTATAACTTGAATATGTAGCCCATCTTATCGGCACCTGTTATCACAAATTCTTTGCCATTTTTTTATGTCCATTTTAAACGAATTTTAATAGTAGGATAGTAATTAGTAAATATTGAGTAAGTGTTAAATAAATGCGAGCCACCAAGATTAAAGCCCTAACGGACAAGTACACACATACATACATACATAAATCACGCCTATATCCCCGAACAGACAAGTAATTATACAATATTGAGAAACTCGTATACAATTTAAGCTATTTGCCTCTAAATATAATTATACGATATTATGTTGTTGAAATGGTAGTATTGCTGTATGAGGTAGGTACAATTACACAAATAAAATGAATTCAACATTAGAGGTTAAAATAGAATAGAATACAATACAACTTTATTGTACATCAACCGGTTTTTCAGATATTACACACTAAAAACATTTTTAAACGATTACAATGTACAAAGGGCGACCGTTAGCATAGGTGGTTGACAATTTTTTTTGATTTCTTGTGAAATATGTATTCTATTATCATGTAATCAATAAGATAGCACTAGGTAATCAGGTAGCGTAGACTGTTGACCAGCCATTGTGACACTGACGACAATAATGTTAATTACGAAATACTGAGTAATTGATACAGATTCCCTGATTGATTTACAAAGCGGAATAATTAATTGGACCACCTAATTTGTAATTTAGTCTGCTTTTTAATACTTTTAATCCTTTAATTTAACTTTGTTAATATAGAATTGTATTTTTAGATAAAAACTTCAAGTCAGTTAAATATAAGATCTGGTTAGTATTGTAGAATACTGTGACTTCACTTTTAGATGCTTTGTACTGAATGTCTCAAACTATAAAGTGAATAATATTTACAGAACAGCGCTAGTAGGAAAAAGCAAATCACTTTTTATATTGAAACACATGGTGTTTTATAAACAGAAGAAGTAGGCGCGGGAATCAAGTTAAATTTCTTTCACTTTACTATAAGACCTCTACTTGTAGAGTACCTCCATGGCGTTCTATATTGGAACGCGTACCCAGAATAGGCAGCGAGAGACCGAGAGGGAGAGGGAGAGGTGTTATCTCAATCCCCGGCCCCCGTAGCACGGGACGTGGAGAAAACCTCTTCGGGAAAAATTAAATATTTTCCTCTCGCTCTAAGCCCCACTAAATCCCGAGATTAAACACTGTCAAGTGGTGGACAGAGATTTTGTTTACGTGCTAGGCCTACTGGGCAGCTTCTTAGATCTAGACTGGGGACATAACTCCCAGGCACTGCTCTCTTTTTAAAAATTTAATGGAATAGACTGGCACATTCACGGTGAATTCATGCAATCTAATTATCCGTACCTTCCGTACGAGTTCTCCCACCATTCCGTCCCATCCACCCACAATCTTCGGGTTTTCATTACCATATTTGCCATCTTTGACGAGTCGCAATTCACCTGAAACAAAACGGGATATTTCAGAACAGATATTTAATCTATATATTGTTCTGGCCCAATCACGATATTTATGGTCATTTCCTTCCACTACTTTTTTCGCGACGACGTTTGACCGAGATGAATTGAAGAGGAGATAGACGTACTGGCGCAGTATGTTTCCTCTTCCATTCATCTCGGGTAAGCTCAGACCTCAGATAAACTGGGAACATGGCAGAATGATGATGATGAATCTACATGTTCTATTATGAATTATTATCATAACTATTACCGAAAATCTTCTTCTTCCCCCTGCCCTGTTCCTAGTCTATCTGGGGTCGGCGCAGTATAGTTAGTTAGTTAGTTTAGCTGGGCTTTATCCGCACTTAGCCCCCTGATTGGGCCATTGTACGTGTCTCCCTATTATTGCTACTCCAACCATCATCCCAAAAACCCAGCAGTCTTTTCAGACTGCTGCAAGCTTCCGGGACCGATACTGGGGATTGGAGGAGCCTTGCCCGTTGATCTGCCACGCTCCTGCATTCTATAAGCACGTGCTGTGGCGTTTCTTCTGCCTCCATGCATCCTCTGCATAGAGGGCTGTCCGTCACCCCAATGGTAAATAGGTGCTTGTTTAGGGAGCAATGGCCAGTTATTATGCTAAAGTCGGCGCAGTATGTTTCCTCTTCAATTTATATAAGTCAGACGTCATCAAGCCATCTTTTCCCTTTTGATTCATATCATCCACCACACCGTAAAGGTGCTAGTGATGAATAAATGTATAAAAAAGAGACGGAACGGACCATGTCGAGAGACCGATGAACGGAGAGAGTGATTCTAATGACAACATTCCAACCCATACTGCTCGAAGTTTTGGCTTAAGTTTTACAGCCGGCCACCTGCCTGACACTAACCCTATTTGAGTATGCTGTTGTTGGTGCCCTGCACCATTCGGGTGCCCCAAGGTGCCATTGGTCTACACTGGGCAATCTCCCTTAGTCGATTTTTACGACACTCATGGGATGAGTCGGGGCTGGCCTATTCTACGTTATTTGTTCGCTCCCAGGCCCAGCATAGGAGGCTACAGACTATTACCGAAAATAATAATCGTTATGAAATAAGAATTTATAAAATGTCCATTATATTATTCACTTTCCTAAATATTGTAAATATGAAATAGGGTTTTATTTATCACTATGCGAGCTTAACACCTTAAGCTGTTAACAGTTTCAGCCTTAACAATAATTAAGTAAGACGCGCTATCGAGTCTTTGAAACACATTCTAAGCTACGATTATTTAAAACCATCACATTGAAGCAATATCAAATGGAAATTGTTAAGCTTTACTATATCCCGAAGCTTCGCAAGCAAGAGTGCATCGAAAGCGTCAATCATTCCTTCTTAGTTCACGACCGCTTTCAACATTGTGAATGTGTTATCGCGAAATAAATTGAACAGACATGCATGCGGTTCTGTGTGATACTATTACATCCGTGTGGTGACTGAATAATGCAGTACAACTATTATAGTTGCAATGCACTACTTGTGGAGAAATTTTAGTTGTTCATGAATATAGGTTGCTATGACTATAGACAACGGCAACAATTCATTCCTATTCTCTATTCCATTCGTTTATAGGCCTTATGGTGGCGCACTAACTGCCGCGCTCGGAGACGTCGAATTAACTTTAATGAGTACTTAATGTAAAAAAAAAAACATATAAATCTAGACCCAGCAAGAATAGCGACTAGTTTTGAATTGTCATTTTTAAATTAAATATTCATTCAACATTTATTAACGTTTATTGACGTCTCTGAAAAACAACAAACAAACACTATAGCATTAGCATTTAGGCAAAATTATTTGAGTTTCTTAGAAAATACCTGATCTCTTACATCATAGTCGTTTTGAAAACTGTATCTCATAAGCCCGCCCACTGTTGTACGTCTCGTAAATATTATAGATAGTTGTAAAGTTAGTAAGAAACGCTAAGAAAACAGTATTCAGTCTTATCTGACTCTGACAATTTGAAACAGGACTGTACCTATTTATTTATTCACATTTAGAAGTACACTTCGCTAGGCCTAGACTTATAATACCGCTTCGAATAACTATCAAAATTTTGATTGAAGGGTCAAAAGTTTATATTTATTCATGAGTATTTATTCAACGCTTACTTTATTGAACGAGGTATACGTGTTCATCAAAGGAGAATCCCTTTCGCGAAATAGTGGTTTATGATAAAATAAACACGTAGCTAAGAGCTCTCCGGTGTTAGAATAGGTAGCTGGAGGTAAATATGGCGTTTTCCTTTAGTCTACGATCGAATGTAGCCAGTGATACATTAAATGTGATTAGTTTAGATACTAAAGCACGGAGATATTATATAGATTGAGAAGGTTGAACTGTTGTAGGAAATCGAGATGAAAATTTTGATAACTATTGTCGAAATTCAGAAAAATATACCTTAATTATGTATGATATCTATATGGTACATTTTGCATTAAAACTGTAGCAAGTAAACTTGAAAGTAACAACGTGCATGGACAGATTAGGATTTCCAATAACCAACGCACGTAGATAGCTAGCAGCTATCTATCCTTACTTTTTTGTTATTAATCATACTTAGCCCACTCTAAGCCAGTGCGGGCTAATGTTGAAACTTTTGATTGATCAAAAACGAACTGCAAGTTTCCGAAAATACACCTAAATATACAATGGTAAAGATGCCTAAGAATATATTTGAATAAATCAAGGTATTAAATGAAAACAATAATAATAATGAATTTCCACATCTGAATTATTAGGAGGGTTTCCGCTTGAGTTAATGTTCAGTTAATTCATCGTTTAATTGGAATACCAGAATTGCGTCAATCGAATATTACTGATACTTCGTTGTTGATTACACTATATTCGCTTAAAGGGAAAGGCAGTTTGTATGGTTTTGAAGTGCCAAGACAATTTTAGATCTAAAATAAATAGATTTTTACCATACAGAAGTTAACGTAGCTGGGGCTTTACATACACACTTTCAACCTAGTTATTCTAAGCCTTTATAAGTTCCACTTATAGGTGACATCTGATAAGCATACTACTCATTACTCATCGCTGTCTCGAGAAACATTGGCGGTGGTGACAATATAATCTGCTCTGCAGTCACCACAGGATAACTTATTGTATAGGTATTACACAAGAATAACTTGAATTGATTTTACATTGCTGCACGAACTTAACCTTCAAATATTTTGGTCTTTTTCCAAATACTGTCTTACTGCCGCACTCAGAGACGTCAATTAGCGTTAATGAGAACTTTATGTCCAAAATTTTCAGTTAAATCTAGACCATAAGCCCGGCAAGAATAGTGACTAGTTTTGATTTATAATATTTTGGCATTAAGTACCTAGGTACTTAAAGTTATTTGACATCTCTGAGTGTGGCAGTAACCTCCGTATTTTTCGCTTTACATATTATCGTCATACTTACATTTGAGTTCCAGCTTTTCGCACAACAGCTCAGTGAGGTCGACACAGAGTCCCCTAAATGCACCTGGGTGTTCCTTATTGTTGGGTCCGTTCCGAATCACATATGGGGCCTCTTCAATAGAGGTCACCGTGTATGTCTTGTTCCGATTGTACGAGCCGAGTGTGTTCGAAGAATGCGGTTTCCCTTTGACTGGTACCAAGCCTTTGTAGTCGTACCAAGTCCCCACCTAAAAAATGAATTATCTATCAGTATTGCCACGTTATACAATAGCTACTTTCAGTATGAGCGTTTAGCAGGATTTAGTTACGGGGGCGAAGGGCACATGAGTAAATAAACGGAACAGAGATTAAGCTTCATACAACCGCGCGAATCGGTTGTACTACTACAAGCACGCGGGGCATGTGTGCGTTACCACTGTCTGCTATCACGCACGCGGCGAGACTAGAAAAATCCCGTTTAAGACGCACATTCAGCCCGGCTAGCATGACCACCGAAACACGATATGATAAAGCCATTTATCGCTTTGAACGGTCAAAAATCATTGGATTTTTGAGAGTTCAAAGCGATAAATGTATATATCTATATTTTATAGCCTTAAAAGCTTCATGATATAGCCATTTATCGACTTGAACTGTCAAAGATCCGATGATTTTTAAAGTTCATAGTGATGAACGGCTATATCATATCGTGTTTTGGTGGTCATGCTAGCCGGGCAGGTGCATAATCTCAGGGTCAGTGCGACGGCGTTCTTATGAAGCTTAATTACACTCTGTTCGGTTTATCTACTCGTGTAGTAAGGGTATGTAGTTCATTGTTGAGGAACAATATTTTTGCTTCTTTTGTATCTTGTTTTCATGTAGCCTAACATTTGTTAACAAAGACGTTTGCAGCATACACTCAAATATAGTTTTTTTTGTGCACTGCAGCGGTGGCGGGACGGCGGCGGTGGCGGACCCGAACAAACGTTGACCGCGCTTGTTTGAATAATGTCCTTATGTTACATACGTTACAACTGATTATTATTACAAATTAACTTGTGACAATTCAACTTTAGAATATTTCCCGTTAAATGAAAAGTTGACGGTTTAATTTATTTTAAGGTTAGCTCGAATGGAACAATTTGCTTACCTTGACTATGTCACCATCCACAGTAATCTCCATTACTTGAAGACTGAAATTACGGCGATGGCCTGCCTCATTGAATTTGATGGTGCCAGTCAAACCTTCTATCTCCGTCTGAAGCAAAGAAAGACCCTTGTCTTTCAATTTAATAGCATAATTTATTGTAACATAAACATAATATATATAAGCAAAAATGTCAATTAACCTAGACACAATAATTTGCATTCGCTATGTATTAGACATAAATATTGTAAGCAACTTATACTAACGATATAAAGATTATTGTCAGTTAATGTTGGAACATTATACTAAAATTACGCATATCCTAAAATTACAAGATATCGAAGCCATACCTACAGGGAAATCCATCATCTGAATTTGTGGTAAATCAATTTTTAACACTAAACGAATAAAGAAGTGGAATTTTGCGAAATACATATTACTAGCTTTCCCTGTAAGGTATAATTGTGATATCATATATCATATCACCACCTCAGAATATGACCCAATGCTGGAGACACGTGCCTATCCTTTATAGAGAGAATTGGCCAGCCCGGCTAGCATGACCACCGAAACACGATATGATATAGCCATTTATCGCTTTAAATTGTCAAAACTTTATAGATTTTCGACAGTTCAAAGCGATAAAATGGCTTTATTATATCGTGTTTCGGTGGTCATGCTAGTCGGGTTGAGCCCACCTTCACACGTTAATTTCACAACGCCAGCAAATTGCTTAAAAAATCCTAACCACCGTCCACCTATACCATTACGATAACTACAATGCGGCTACAAACAGAGGGCCTTAATTTCATGTAGACTACAACAACTGCTAACTTTTTTTCTAACTGCAGTCGATGTCGAGTTCGTCCATCTGCCTGGAGTTCACCGTTGCCCATGCCTCCATACCTAGTCAGTAATCTCAAGTCTCAAGTGCGTATTTACCTATATCTTTGTTAGCTACTCCGGCTAACCCCACACAGCCTGATTCGCCAGCACAAGAAATAAGAACTAAAAACAATTACCAAATTTTGTAATTTTAAACACAAAACAATTTTGTTCCCGCGAAACGGGATTGGTGTGATATTATCAATTCTCTTTGCAAACATGTTACATGATTCGTGTTTGCGTTTGACCAAACAGACCACTCGTCCATTTTATTCGATATTCACCCTACGGAAAATATAATCGAATCTTTACATAAATTAGAAATAAACTTTATTTTGCTAATAAAAATTTACAAAATGCTAGAACAATTAGGCAGACTGAAATTTAGACAGTTTAATTTTGTGGCTTAGAACATTAAGTATAACGAACAGTAGTAGGAATATAGTTTTGTGCAAATATGCTTTATAAAAATACCACGTAATACGCGCATCATCTTAGTAGGGACGTTGATGTAATGGTGCTTCTACACGGTGCATGTAACTTGCCCATGTTGAAGCACTTGTGCTGGTTATATGCATCGTGTAAACTATTGTAAACAATTTATGCTAGTCCAGCGACTCGAGGATATACCTGCATGCTCAAGTAACATCGCGCGGGTTACTAACGCAGACATGCTGACAGCTGAAACGTAAAAGACGTGCATGCACGTGTAGCTTGAACAAGTAACTCGCGCAAGTAGCCCGTGCCTCTACTTGCTCCAGCCACTTGCACCTTGTAGAAGCACCATAAGTGATACTCGATCATTTTAATCGTTCAAACAATAATAGAAGGTCCTTCGAACACTACGCCGTCAACACAGTTGACAATTGGGAATAAAAGTTAGACGACTGGATATAAGTCAACAGGAAGCACGTGGTTAGGTTGCGTACTAACCCATTATGTACTAACATGGACCAACGAAGACCGAGGGAGCCGAGCGATAGCCGCCGGCGAGTATCAAAGTTTCGTTCGTGAACTAGCGAAACTAATTTCTCAATTATCAACACTGTTGACGGTGGATTGTAAAGAGGGTGAAGCGCTCATTGTTGGCAACGCCACCATAAAGTTAGTTTTATTATTAAGAAAACTGATTTCTCTACGATTTTGCTTAGTTCGCTTAGTTAGGATCGCTCAATCGTTCTTTTCACTCTCTTGCTTGACGTCCATCCGAGCTGTCGATTTTGTAACTGCTGCCAACTAAATAGTTTTTTATTAAGCTATCGAAGATTCTGGTGTTTTCCCTCGAATCAATTCCTGCCCGCGACACTCATAATAGTCTTTTATACACCAAGCCATCTTTACACTATGAGAGCGAGAGTGACAGCTATCCCAAAACTTCTTCTTTCTGCCCTGTTTCCAGTTTATCAGAAGTCTGCAAGTCGTCATCAAACTATCCACTCCCTTTTGATGCCATCCATAGTACAGCCGGCCGCCTGACACCAACCCTCTTCGGGTATGCTGTAGTTGGTGGTTTTCCCTTTTCCATTCGGGTGCCCCAAGATGCTTATTAGTGTGCACTCCCCATTAGTGTACCTTTATGGCACCCCTGTTTTTTCGCTTCCAGATCAGCATGGATGACGGCTATCCCTGAACGTTGGTAAATAAATCGTTTTATAAAAGGGCCACCTTTGAGTTGCGCAACCTGCTCATCAAAATGTGACGCTGATTGTACAGCCGCTCGTTGTTTACTCTGTTCCGCACGTAAACAGAACAAATGTAGTGGAAAATGTCGCCGGGTTAGGGTATTGCTAAAAAATAAAATAAAAACGGAAATGTCGAGCATTCGGGGTTTCCTTAAAAATTAGGCCAACGGAAATAACATTTTGACGGTGCGAATTCTTTCCAGAGTAATAGTCTGAAACGTGCTGGTAATAACTAATCTGTAACCGAGTCGACTCGCTAAGTTTGTTTCGAGTATCTTTGTACTGTCTACCGAGTATCTACCATCTATCAGTATTGTATGGAGTATAATAACCCATCTAGACGTATTAGAGGGACAACAGCATGGCGACAATCATGTCAAATGTAAGAAAATTTGTCAAAAGTTTTCTTTCATTCCTCTTGAATTTTTCGCCATTGGTTGCGGACTATCAAGCCATGGTAGGGCATGAAAGATTATAAAGTATATCTTATTGTAATGAAAGCTTGTATGGCTGAGCAATGGGATAGTCTTTTTTAAATTAATTAAAGGCGGAAAATTATATAATTTATTTTACAAGTAGTACAAGTTAATGTGCAACTTGACATTCCCAAGCGTGGTCTCAGATCTCTCATACCTTGTAAATGGTAATTAAACGAATTATGAAAACACTCATATTTCCGTTGGGTTGAGCCGCACCAAGCGAGGGTTAATTAGAAGTCGCCAGAAAACCTAATTAATATACGGGGTACCAAAAAGCTGCGTTCATTTCGCAAAATAAGGACCGTCACTAGATTCCTCCTATTTCTGCAAGATTAAAATCGGTGGTGTTACGTTTGCAATATGTGTAATTTCAACATGCACGCTGAGATTGTCAGTCTTGTCGTCTTCTAAGAGGTTGTCATCTTCAAAGATGTTCCGTATGAAATGATCTGTAGAACTTGTTTTAACTTTCATGCCTTAAAATTTTACATACATATATAATACATAAATCACGCCTATATCCCCGAAGGCGTAGGCAGAGGTGAATTAACACCCACTTTTCGCCAATTATCTTCGGTCCCATGTTGAGCCTATTGTCATATATCGGGCAAATGAATCACAGTACATTTATATTGCTAGGTGGAATGAGAGAAACGCTCCTGCCTATAACTCATTGCTGTCTTTATTTTCGTTTTTAGTCGCCTTGTACGACATCCACGGGAGAGATGGGGTGGTGACAATATTGTATTCTGCTCTGCCGTCACCACACGGTTAAAACTTTACCCGCCCACAAAATCTTAAAGTTTTGTTATCGATCCAAAATGCATCTCAAACGGCTCGAACGTCTGTCGTTCGAGAAATGATGAATTCTACACGCCCATCGGCAGCTCAATCTAATTACCGTTCGAATAAAATCTAATTCGAATCTCATCTCGATTCGAGACTGTATCCGGTAAAAGATATAATAGCCCCTATACCAAAAACAGTGAGGCGAACCACATTAGCCGGGAATATGTGATATCCACGGCTTGAAACGAACAAAAAGACGAAGATGATTCTATAATAGGGGTGAGATAGGTCAGACGCAATGTATGTCTTCGTTTTATGCAACATATTGAAACAAAATCACCCTTTGCCACAGAAAACCAGCAATGGGTGTGCTAAATTGCCAACCAGTATTGTTTTCATCTATCAATCAAATATCAAGTATTATTTTAACCGTAGATAGATAGCCTACGTTGAATCGACGTAATCGATTTTGATAAATCCATATATCTAATTTGTTTTTCGCGTCACTTAAATAACCGTTCTTGCATACTCAGTCGGTCGTCGGAGCTTGCAGTACCTGTGTACATTGTATTGCTCCGGTAAGTACAATACTTTCGTCAATAATTACCTTCGGACGTCGAATTGACGTATGGTTATCTTTAGGTCAGCGCTTGTCCTAAGTGGCTTTGAAGCCAAAATGAATAATTTTAAGTCTTTAGTTCAAAATATAATAATGAAATCTGTCAGTAATCAGCCTCACGATGTTGTTCATTGCCCATAGTTTTGCTTCGTAGTTGCTAAAAAATATGCCGATTAAAAACTGATAAAATATTTATCCTTTATCTTTTTAGTAAGGCATTAGTTAAGCTTGATTTATTTTAAGAACGCTACGAGCCTAAGAAGTGTTGACAAATATTACTATTCCAGTTTTTGTCCCGACTGTCTGGAATTTGAATTCCAGCTATTTTTCTAGCTGAGTAATGTTCATTATAATGAACAGCTTTTTTTATATTAATCATTTTCATTTATGGGTAAATATTTGAAAATTCTAATATTTACCCATAAAGGAATTTATTAAATAAAAATATAGTGCTTTAAAATGAAATAATTTCATATTATTTTAGCATTTATAAAATAAGTAATATTTTTTTCTACACTAACAACATTAATATTATATGACGAAAAAACTATATACTTTGCAAAAATATTAAAGAAATAAATGGGTATTAAAATTAAATAGCAAGCGTGTAAGACCAAGATAAATGGATACGAACTTAACTAAAGGAGTGGGTTTGAATGGAATGACTGCAGTGGCGTACCGTATGATGAATGCGGACGGTACACTTCTATTGACTTTTGAAAACATTTGAAACTTATTCACATTTCACCATTCACCATCAGACTGAATGGGGTATAATATTAGCAACTCGAAATTCCATTTTTAATTAAGCTTCCTAAAAAGTACTGACAAAAAAATATCCCATAATAGTTTTTATTGATTAACCTTTGTTTAATAGTTTAAATTTTATTTATAATAATATGAAATGATAGGCTGATATTCGGTCAAATATAAATTATGCTCAAGTTATATCAAAGTTACCTACCTACATATCTACTCAAGTAACTTTATTTCAATTCCTTATAAACACTGCGATTACAGTTCCAATAGATGGCAAGATTTATATATATAATATATATTTAAGTTTCTAATAATGATAATTATCGTTACCAATCATAAAATAAAGTAAAATATTATTAATCACAATATTCTTCTTCATATTTAGGGCCTGTTTCACAATCGAAAAGTAAGTTCTAAGTAGCTTACTTCGCAGATCATTTGACAGTTGTAATATGAAATATATGTCAATTGCACTGTAAAATAAGCTACTTCGAACTTACTAGTCGATTGTGAAACAGGCCCTAAGAATGATAAGTGTACAGAATTTGGAGGTGAGAAATGGTTGCAAAATATTGATCTCAAACGAGAAAATAAGTACATAAAGCAAATAATATAGAAAATAGTAAATAATATTATATAATAAATGCCCATTTAAAAGAATGAGCGGAACGCGTCAAATGAAATTTTGTAATAAGTATTCCGTAAGCCTACGCAGCTGTCATGGCTCATCAGCTTCCCGTGTAACATCACGCTTCAGTAATCGAACCCGGAGATTAGGGACGTATATTTATGTCTATATAAATACGATAATTGTTAATTGTTTACAACGGGGTAACATCGCCAGCCAGATTGAGGGGTTAGATTTCACGGTGTATAGACCTTACATTTCTAAGGTTCTTTCCATTTATCTATGCACAGTTGACCCGTTTAGTTTTACACGAAAATGTAAGACTTATTAAACACTAGATTTCTCTACGCTCGTCTCGTCCAGTCTTGCTTCGTATAATTTTTTCACGCCTTGGCACGTTTACTGCCCACCTGCTGGGGCATGGGCATTCCGCTAGCCACGTTGCCCCTGCGAAGATTGGTCGGTGTTAACGACTGCAGATGCAGCCAGGCCCAACGGCGTACCGTGCCTTATAAAGCACGGAGGGGACTTGATATAATATATTTTTGGTCACCCATCTAATGACAGGACTTAGCAAACACTGCTTAGTTTATGCAATCACAGACTTCCTAATAATGTGTTTGTAATTGAATTTTAATTTGTACTTTTATTTCTATTTTTTATATATTATTTTTAAGCTTTTTAAACATTCATCTGTTGATCGCACGGCTAATTCAAATAATGAGGGAGCTTACCATCTAGTTATCCTTTAAACTTCACATGCCTACAAAGGAAGATGACACTTACCGGGTTTAGCGAGACGAAGTACCGTATTTCGTTTTTGCTTAATATTTTTCTTATTTAACCCAGCTGTCTGTGAGTGAATATTAAATAAAAGACTGTAATAGATCGAGAACGATCCGTGCAATGCTCCCGGCTAAATTAACAATTGGATTCTATAGCAACAATCGCAATTTGTCGAACTACCTAATAAAAGAATACTGATTCTTGACGCTCCGAATGAATATAGACGGTGGGAATTTGAACAAGAACTCATCTTTACTTGTGACTAAAGCTCACTAGACGGGCCATGCATGCCTGCCAGACATGCCCGTCGGACCTCGCTTCTTTATGCCAGACTGACTGTGATGGTCCCACAGTAAGCGAACATCGCACATCCAGAAGCGAGGTGTCTCCAGTCATGCCCGTCTATATAGAATCATTATAATTGTTACATCTATATAGTATTACGAGTTAAGGCAACACGATTTTGGGTATTTTTTATTTGTTTACGGTGAATCCGTAATAGAGTATGTGGCGAAAGTAAGTGTTAACATGTTGTGTAGTTGTTGCCCCAACTTCACTTGGGTCAAGTCCCAAGCACTGGCTCCCCTCTCTGCCACACTGTGGACCCGGCACCCGCACCTCGAATCCGTGGAATGCCAAGAGTTCTCGTCTCTAAACAACGCTAATGAAATTCTCCACACAGTCTTCGTGGTAGCCGCGTGGTGAAGGCAGAGTAGAATACAAATATTGTCACCATTCCAAATCTCTCCCGTGGGTGTCGTACAAGGCGACTAAGGATAAATCAGTGATGAGAAATGGGCAGCAGCGTTCCTCTTATAACGCCTAGCAATAGTACTGCGTCTTTTGTGCACGATAAATTGCAATAGGCTCGCCACCTATTACATGGGACCTAAAATAGTTGGCGAAACGTGAGTGCTAGTTCACCTCTGCCTACCCCTTCGGGGATATAGGCGTGATTTATGTATATTCTGTATATAGATCTGTTAATTAATATGATATTAAAATTCTGTTAGGGGTGCATTTACAGTTGGAGTGGTACTTAGTTCGTCGCAACATCCAGACGTCGGGGTTGACTTTCTTGCTGAGCCGACAATTAACAAGGATAATTATTATGATAAGGGCGACGTTCACTTTACGTTGCGTCATTGTGCCCTAGAGACATAAAAAAATTAAGACGGTAATTACTGCAAGATTATATACTTTACTACTACATTGTCTATGTAATTTTTTGTCTACAAGAACTGTTGTCATTAATTTAAGTACAATTATGTATTTACATTATTTTTATGCTTTAAACACTAAGAACACACACCGCTCTAAAAGCGTATTTACATCCATTACACCAGAAACCACTAACGGCATTTAGTGACTTTAATGTTTAAAGTTGGCAGAGTATTCGTCTGTGTCGATTAACATAAACTTAATGAAACTTCTGTTTGTGTGATAAAGCTAACGAGACCCTGTAATATTATTTTCATGGCAACCATCTCGTAACGATTTGGATAAATTAAAACAAAACCACATGACGTTATACAAAAGGAAAATTTGTAACAGACTGACTTAAGACCTATATGCTACTAGATCAATCTACAGGACCATCAATCTGCCTACATGATATTGAAAATTTGCATTCAGTTAGCTTACCGGTCCAGTCAACACGATTATCAGTCTTTTTCACTTGTCTACATTATCGGCGTAGATCAGTACAAAATGACTTTAGATACCTACTTTTGATTAACTATTTCTTTGCTTAATTACAATGCAAGTACAGGTGGAATCGACGTGCTTATAGAGAAGACGGTAGACCACACTATTTTACAAAGAAAAACTAAACTAACTCAGTCTATCTTCTTCTCCTTGCCCTGTTCCCAAACTATCTACATGTTTCCCCTTCAATTCATATCGGTCAGACGTCATCAAGCCATCCACTGCCTTTTGATTCATATCATCAATCACACCGGAAAGGTGCTGGTGATGTAGGAATGAAGAGACGGAACGGACCATGTCGAGAGACCGATGAACGGAGAGAGTAATTGAAATTGAGAATAATTGAAACTTACTCAGTATATATTATGTAAAAAAACACCACAATTTTTTAGTAATCTATTCCATGGCCGACCTTTGTAGACGTTACCCTAGGCTACCCGAAACGTGCTCAATTTCAGCGCCAGCAAACGAATTCAGTTTTTCAATAGAGGTACAGAATTTGAACCTGCACATGTATTCAATGGTGGACCAGCAAGTCTCGTTTGTGGGCCATGCGTTTGTTTGCTAGCGAGCTCGAAATATTCCGAACATAGTTCGTAACAGGTGCAGGGTTGACGCTTGGATACCGAACACAGTCTCAACTCGTTGGCATTTCCAATCTGGTTTTACTGTATCGACGTAGTGAAAGTCTTTTAAAGAAGGGTCAAGAGTACCCGAAACCGGCAGGCATGCATGAAGACATTAATGAGATTGGATGAAGCGAAAGAAGTATGTAAGGATCGTAGCAAGTGGAAAGATGTGATCTTTGCCTACCCCTGCTGACAAAAGGCGTGACGTATGTCCCTATGTATGTATGTATCTAGAGTTGCGACGTGACTTCTGGTTGGCATACGAAGACCTATAGAACGTCTCCGAACTCAGACTTCGCAGATTACAAGTCTTTTTCATATTAAATTCAGTGTCACCACCGAGGGGGTGTAACGAGGCTTTATAATAATAAGACCCTTGTGTGGCACATTGGCTTTCATTTCACAAGTTTGAAGAGCATTTCAGGAGCTCGATGGTTGAGTGAATTACGCGTTGGACTTGGAAAGTTAAAGCGATATGAAAATATGCCTGCATTTGAAACAGCATGGTATTTACAGCATGCAAACAATGCGAATTGGTTATTTGAAAACTGATGTCGTAGTTTCACCGTTAATTTCGAAAAGCTTGGACAACAAAGAGTGAACGGTACAAATGTCAAAGAACATGGGGACTGATAATCTTGTTGAATGTTACTTTTTATACGTTATAAAGAACCAATACATTAACCGAAGAGCTTTAGCTTTTATACAGCGGAGACCAGAACACTAGATCACTCCCCTTTTGCACGGAGGCTCCCCTTTGAAATGACGTACCTACAGGTAAATGCATTGAATGCAAGCGGAATGTATCAGCAACAAACTGAAATGTTATTCTGAATCAACGTGTGCCAGTTATGTGCCAGTTTTATGAATGAATTGTGATTCACGATAAATATAATGCAGACGCCCAACGCTCAACAGTTTCGGGTTGTATAAACAATATTGAACAAATATGTAATATTTGTTCAACATTGTTTCAATATTGAAGAGCCCGGCGTGGTACAGCCAACAGCAAAAGTAAACGGTGTTAAATAATATTTTTTTCATAGCACCTAGTAATTCATAGTTTTGTATTAAGCTTAATTCAGAATACGGGGTATTTAATTACATTATTTTAATGTTTTTATTCGAAGTTTTTATTCGATTTTGATAAAGACAATTCTATTCTTTGAAATGCAGCACTATTAGTATAATATTAACTAATAGTAACTACTTTGTGACTAAAATAATTATCGTAATTTTCAGTGAGTTGTCAATGTTGAAGACAAACTCGAAGGGGTATGTCTGTCTTTTTCACGCTTTGGCATTATCGTAAAGAAAATGAGTGTAAGGTTATTAAAAAGAATATTAAATTTACAGCTTAGTTGTGAAATACTTGTTCCCGATCATGAACATAGAAATAGATGCAACTGGATTGTAGAAACTTTTTTTTTCCATGTTATTATGTTCATAGAACAAATATTTTTTGATAAATTAAAACAAAAATGGCGATATTGGTCGAGTGGTCAAACGCACTGTCGTAACAAATCTTTAAGACTTTTGCAATATTATAAATAGCAGTCTGATGAGGACCCCTGATGTGTCCCGCATCAAGATGTAATGGATTATCGACTGTTTTTAACTATCTTTCTTTGTAATAATTATGTAGTTGGCTCTTGCTATGACAGGTCATTAGGCGTCTACTGCTGGAAAACACTTGGTCACATACCGAACTGTCCACGAAAAAGAGTTCTACATACACCTTCTATATGAGTAACCTATGTGAAAACAACGACAGCAAGTTTAATAAAAGAACACGATCGATATTGACAACAATATTTTACAGATTATATTTTACAGAACACATTAACAGATTAAATTATTCTATCCTATTGTACTGGTAAATTACAAAAGTGCTATTTATCCACATCCTCGGTTATATTGTTGGTTTTCATCTAGGATTGAAACATTAGCTTTAATTCTTCGGCGTGTTACGGTCAAGTGCGCACGCAACTGGCGCATTTTGTATGAAGCTACGCAACCGGCCCCACACGGAACAATGAAAGCCACTATGAATCTTCATACAACTGAAACTTTTACTTAAAATACAATAGAAACTTCATACGCAACCGGCGCAGAATAAATGGCGCATTAATAAAAAAGTGCTACCAGCCAATGTTTTTATTTTATTTTTTGCCATCGCATACCTTCTTTATCAGCCTGGAAATCTTGTCGCCGTGCTCGAAGGTACTGGGCTTCTGCTTGGGTGTGCAGTCGATGGAACGGCTAAAGTTCTGGTCGGGGTTGCGGCGTAAGGAGCGGTATACTAGTTCTGGTTTCTTCTTCACCAGACGACCGATTCCGTCGACGAGCACTTGGGCCGCATCGTACATCAAAGCGGCTTGGGCCTGTGAACAAGTAATTTTATTTTATTTATTTTAATTTTATTTAATTTATTTAATGTAATGTAAGCAAAACCTTATTAAGAATAATCAAATTACTTGATGAGCGAGCATAGAACATTTTTGGTGATATAATCAATAGGTAACATTCACTGAAAGCCGTGATGTCACACATTGTGACGTTAAAGATTACAGTTCCTTAAACCCCCTTTGGAATTCCATCAGTATGGTAAGAGGGCGAATCAGCGAGTTTTCTGAACTGAGACATTATACATTAAACACGGACCCAAAGATCATCTTTTAGGGGGCAGAAGAAGATGGCTTCCAAAAAGGTAATAGATATAGGTATAGGTAGATATTATATGTCCGGCTATGAAATACTTATCCAAATCTATAAGTAATATGGCAGGAAAACGAAGAGGAAGGAGAAGACTTACTAAGTACAACCAACCAACAAAATGCATAATGATACGTATTAGAGTTGATGTCGGACATAAAAAAAGGTGTGATTTTACTTATATGTTATGTGGTTGCTACGTAATTCAAACAAATTATATAATAATATTCAAAAGGAAATGTAGGCTTTACTAATTATTTGTCCATACATAAAATAATGCCCACATTTCCTTTTGAATACTTGTCTCGAGCGATAACGTTTTCACTCGACTAAAACTTTACAAAGTGAGAAAAAAATTGTTATTTTTTAAATTAATTTCATCCTAATCTAAGTCTGTACGTTTTTCTTTTTAAGTAATACAGTTAAATTAAAAGATATAAAAAGCTCAAGGAAGTTTTTAAGTAACCAATATTTCCTAAATATAAAAACGTACAAACATAGTTTTATATTATATTATATTTATAACACATCCAAATATTGATAAAATTGGACGATGTTTACGGGGTGAATAACGTTATCGGCTTATCGCTTCTTGTACTAAAAACAGCTTCACAATCCTCTTAACAACGTACTCAAGAAAAGCTTAAACCCCTCTAATATTGCGTCTATAACGGACGCAATATTTGTATATTTTAATAAGCCATCAATATTATTAGACAGATGTTTATTTATTTACCAATAATATAGCGTTTCGGATTTTTTCTTCTAGTAACTTCGTCCGAATTTTGAGACACAATTCCAGATTCAGTTTGCGAACGATTTTATAACCGTCATATCGTTTTACAACTTTACTTTTAAATTTTAAGGGACAATGGGACTGTGTTCATAAAGTTTTCATTGTAATAAAACGCCAATTCAGCTTCAACTATGAAAATACGATACCCACGAACAATGATTTCTAAAATAGACAGGGCCACCCAAAGGATTAATGTTCCGAGGTGAAATATAATAATGACAGCTCCGTAGACTTCATACGAATCGGCGACCCTTATTTCAACACCCTTTTCTATCGCAGAAATCGAATTTCGCAACCTTTCATCCCCCACCTAATGGAAACATGGATGCTTTAAAAATGTTTTGAAGATATTCTTCAAAGTTATTAACTTTTATGGGACTGATTAAATAAATACTTATTATATTTACAAGTTCATCGTTATGCTACCCAGAGTGGAGGCCTGCCCAAGAACTTTAATAGGACGATGACGATGATGATGAGGGTGAGTAACGATGAGGATAAAAAAACAAATTTATGGTTACGTGATAACGTTATAACCAAATCAAAAGCATTAGCTTAGGTACAGTTCATCATTTTATGCGTAAATTTATTGCAAGATAAATCTGTTCAAATAAATCAGAACGACTAATTTAATTATTAATAATATATGTCAGATTTTATGTTAAAAAGGGCATTTCAATGCTTAACGGCAAACGTGTGAGCAAAATTACGATTAGCCAGCGTTCACCTGGGCCGGAATTAAAAAATTGCGCCCTACATAAGCAAACACAATTTTTTTCGAGAATTAAGTTAATAGCAATCGTCCTGTCGAGACCTGCCCCCGTATTATGTAAGCCGATTTCAGTTGCTTTGGTCAACCCATCTCTCTTACTCATTGAGAATAATCGCAAAGCATGAGAGTGATGGACAGACTAAAGCAACAATAACCGGCTTACATAATACGGGGTCTAGAACGCGATGTTTTTCTTAAAAAAAGGAGTTTAGCAAGTTCGTCTTCTGAATGTATAATTAGAGGTTCATAATGATTCGGGGCCGCGCGCGCCTCGGTGGGAAATTGTCCCGTTTGTCGGCGACTTGATATTGCTATCACGTAAATATGTAATGGGGAACTTTGCCCCGCCGTAACCCCCCCGACCGTCTCTTCTTGACGAATCCCAATGAAGAATACAATCTGACCCGGCGTCTTAGTGCGGCTTACTTTTCCCCCACTTAAGTATTCAACATTAAACACTTTTACGATCCGCAGCTCGACTACGAGCGGTTACGCACTACGTCCGATCCGAATCCCAGAAATTATAGTCCGTGATAGCCGTAGAACAATTTACTAATTTACGCATTAAATCCGATATCCGTCATCCGTCAATTTCTGTCCGTCAAATCAAGTATTCCATATTTTCTCGGATTTGGTACTCGTAGTGCGTAAGCGCTCTACTACTATAATAAGTACTTACGCACGTAAAGTGTTGAGGTTCACATAAGTATTAATGTAACCTCTTTGAATAAACATTGACACATTCTTTGACACTTCACAAACACTGAAATTGTACGTTTATTTATTTATTTATTTAGTTAAAGGAAAATTGTAAGATATTATTGTGAGTGATTTATTCGTTTAGTTCTTTTCGTAAATATATAATTTTATTGTATACATCGCCTTGTGTCCTGAATTCCGTTGTTCCACAACATAAAGGAAGCTTATTTATGCCAGAAGGGGTAGTGTGGTGAGAGGTAGGTTTAAACATAACGCTTCGCCATTTACGTTAGTTTCCACCTAGCAATACTGCGATTCATGTGCCCAGTAAAGATGACAATAGGCTCACCACCTACTACATGGGACTTAACATAATTGGCGAAAAGTTGGTGTGTTTAATTCACCTCCGCCTATCCCTTCGGGGATAAAGATGTGGTTTATGTCTGTATGTGTGTTAATATTTAAGAGCTGCAGAGGTGAACTAGCACCCACGCTTCGCCAATTATGCTAGGTCCCTGTTGGGAATGTATAGCAGTATATTGCTAGGTGGAATAAGATGAATGCTGCTGCTCATTACTAATCGCTGTGTTTACGCTTTTTGCCTCGTACGTCACCGGATTGATTAGGGGTGGCGACAATTGTATAATTATATTATTTTACAAGTTCCACAAGCTTTAAAGGGCATACGCATCAACCAATAGGAGACGTTAATAATCCGCGCATCATTAATACTTAGTACATAGTTGTCACTTATAAAAGCGGACAGCCCTTACCGCTGCAGATTTCTGTTTGAAGATTACGTATTCTCTTTATGTAATGACCTTAACATTTACATAGTTCTAAGGTGGGTGTGCGGGTGTGGGTCGCGGAACCCTTTAGGGAGTGTATCTCAAAAAGTTATTTCTAGGAGTACTGATATCTTTGTACCTTATTTATCCTCGACTAAAAT
This sequence comes from Cataclysta lemnata, assembly GCA_963931975.1. Taxonomy (NCBI): domain Eukaryota; kingdom Metazoa; phylum Arthropoda; class Insecta; order Lepidoptera; family Crambidae; genus Cataclysta; species Cataclysta lemnata. The sequence goes on along the minus strand of OZ008338.1, from coordinate 8,382,329 downwards.
GTTTCGGTAACAATATAGCCGTTTTGCTATCAAAAGAATATTTTAATATCAGTATTTTCTCAAAGAATTTCACCGGTGAAATTTATTTGTGTAATACATTTTATAGGTGTATTATAAAATGGTGCGTTGAAAGACAAAGTGGACCAATCATGAGTGAAGGCATAATGAAGATCATGAACATTGAATGGAACAATAGTAGAGTAAAGCAATTAAACGCAATTAAAATAAAAGGACTGATAATGTTGCCTACTTATACACTGATACTGACATTTCTTCAGTGGTTCGATAACAATATACCTAAGTGCTATTTTATAATTTTCTATTCGAACAGTAACTGTTAAATCAGGCAAAATAATACCCTAACACAATTAATGTGCATCCGTATAGTGACGGCAGAACAGACGATTGCAATCCTTTCTGGGATAAGTAAGCGTTATTTATGTATGTATGTACTGAACTACCTATTGTAAATGGGATTGAAGTGGGTTTTAAACGTAGGCTTTAATGGGCTCTAATGGGAAGTGCTACATATTATGGAACGGAGAAGAAAACATTAGGTCAGAACATTTTCAAAAAAATATTGAAGAAGCATGCACTGAACCCGTGTCCTCCGCAGATGCCTATACTAATTATAATTTTCGATTTTAAAACTTTTAACATTTAAAAGCAGGCATATTAACAAATATTTAAATAGTCTGCATTCGGTTAAGCTTAGATTTGCTTAGTTATTTAATCATTCAGTAAAATGAACGAAAAAAATAAAATAATCAGCAATTGAGACTCAAAACTGCATAATCTATTTTAACTGCCACATATCCCGTGCACTGTTCACACACGGACGTTTATTAAATGCTGCAACAATTTCGCACCAGCTAAATCTTACTTCCAGTGCATGCACAATTAGAATGTTAGAATAATACATACATCGGCTAACAATAACTGGTTGGTATTTAAATTTATTGTAATATTATGCAACGTGCAGGATTTAACAGTTGCACTAACTCAAATTAAGTAAATGGATTACATACTACTTCGGAGTAGTTACTATATTATTATGAAGTGACGAACTTTTTTCTTCGGCAATTTGTCCTTTATAGTGAATTTGTCTAGTGCGTCATATGGGCTTGAGTTAAATCCAACCCAGCCACAATAAAAGTAGTTTTCTGAGAACCGAGAGCAAAGCCGATTCAATCATAGGTATTAGGCGAGTTACAACGAAAGAACAGCAAATTTATCACCAGGTCTGGCTTGATTCTGCTGATGTTAACTCTAAATCTAATGTAAGTGATCCCAGTCTTCAGATAGTAATAGAATATAGCTCTTATGCAGTACCAATTACAAGGGATATTGATTAAATTATAGGGGTGTGCTGATCTCGATTGTTATGGCCAATATTGCAGTCAATTTTTCTTTATCACATCGTAATGAAACGCCTGCTGTTTTACGTTTGTGACCAATTCAAAATAAATCATTTGAATTGGGGTTCGGTAGCTAAACAGTGAACACGAATTGCTACAGTTAAGGAGGTAAACAATGGCAAAATATCAGTGGATCGAAAAATTACTAAACTGTGCATTAATGGGTCACCTTGCTAGGCGAAGAAATATGCTGAATCTGCTTATGCATACTAATTTCCTGACTACAAATATTTTTATAAACACATTCAAAAATATTCTTAAGTAGTTTGTCTAAAATAATTTTTAGCATTTTATAACTGTGAAAACTTTGCTGAATTACATACCTATCTATTTCATATTGTTATTTTAAGTGTAACAACAATTGAATGTTTTCCAAAATTAAATTCAATAAATAAAAATTAATGAGTAAAATAAACAATCTTACACGCTCTAGATTTTTTCATAACCTTTCTTTATTCACTATACAGCTGTGAATGGAAAGTAATTCGTATTAATTTAATAAACTAATTGATATTACCACAGCTGATGGTTGAAACAACAGAGTGTGATGGAGTACGAACAGATAACGCATCCCAATCACATCCAATTTATTCCAGTGCGATTAAGCTCGTCAATTGTTTGACGCGTCGTGAAGTTTTCCATTTTTAAATCACGACCGTATAGTTGGCGAGGGTACTAGCTAATTATTTCAATACTTTATTGTGATAGTTTATTGCGTCATCATTTAAACGTGAATGATTATTTCGATATGTTTATTGGTAGTTTTTTATGTATAAGTTGTGCCCATTTGTTACAAAAAAGAGTACATTGTTAGTTAATATTTACTACAGACATAAATCACGCCAATTTATCTTCGAAGGACTACCCCTTGATGAAGCAGAGGAGTATGAACACTCATGTTAGCTCCCTTCCATGTAATAGGTGGCCTATTTTCATACATCGGGCACTTAAATCACAGTATCTTACTAGATCTTACTAGGTAGTATAAGAGGAACCGCCCGGCACACAGGGCACAACACGAATTATGTTAAAAAGTCAAAGTCAACTTTGAGTTATTACATAAGGACTGCATGCATCGCCCACTGTATTGGAACTCTCAATCTATTTCCCCAAAAGGTATCTATGGGATCTGCTCCCCTAGCCAAGTGGCCAATCTATCGAATGCATAGAATACAAAAAGTGTGAATCTGACGTCTTCTTCTTCTTCCTGCCCTGTTCCCAGTCTATCTGGGGTCGGCGCAGTACGTTTCCTCTTCCATTCATATGTCAGACGTCATCAAGCCATCCACTCCCTTTTGATTCATATCATCCATCCCACCGTAAAGGTGCTAGTGATGAATGAATGTATAGAAAAGAGACGGAACGGACCATGTCGAGAGACCCATGAACGGAGAGAGTGATTAGAATGGCAACATTCCAATCCATGCTGCTCAAGGTTTTGGCTTAGGTTTTACAGCCGGCCGCCTGCCTGACACCAACCCTCCTTGGGTACGCTGTTTTTGGTGGTATGCCCTTCACCATTCGGGTGCTCCAAGGTGCTTATTGGTCTGCACCGGGCAATCTCCTTTAGTCGACTTTTACGACACCCATGGGATGAGTTGGGGCTGGCGTATTCTACGTTATTTGTTCGCTCCCAGGCCAGCATAGAAACAGTGCGAATCTGACGTATTACAGAAAAAACAATACGTCAGTTTTTTATATTTTAGTTTTCTGTGCGTTCGAATATATAAGCCACTTGGCTAGGCTCTCTGATCATTCGAGCAAGCCAGCTGTCGAAGTTTGGCATAATAGTCTACGTTTCCTAGGTTCTCTATCGTAAATTATCTCCACCGGTGCGGTGGTGGTTTATGCCACGTAAATATAAATAAACATTCACTTTTACGACTTACCGAAATGGAATCCAGTTTCCAAACTTCAAAAAAGTCCCGCACCAATTTTCTGGAAAAGTCCACGGCTCGAAAGCCGGTTATATTAATAGCACCGAACTCGGTCACTTCCTTTTCCCAGCGATCGTCCATCACCTGCGCCAAGACATAAACACATTAAGTGCCGTAAACGTAAAGCTTTTACTGGTTTATTATAAAAATGCGAATTAAAGTCGTTACGGATTGTAGTTGTTCGAATGAGCTGGTAAAATCTGGTTAAAACCCAATCTCTTCGTTGGTAGCGATACCTTTTAGTACCAAATTCTACACCTCGGTGATGACTATCTAAGTAACATTCACCTCAAAGGACCTTTGCTTGTGGGCTAACAGGGGGCCTACCGCCTAACTCGATTGCTGATGATAGCTATATAGCAATGCACTGCTTACGGCTATAGCAGCCATCCTGAATTTTCAGGCAGTACGGATTTTGTGCCAAATTTATACAAAATCATTCGGTGATCATTCGTTCAAAGCTATCGCTAATAGTTTTGGTACCTACATTTGGTGCGAAATGACAGCATGACGTCATAAACTATAGCTTTCGCTTTAGCAATCGAGTTAGGCGGTAGGCCCCTGGTCTGCGTGTACGCACGCATTGATAATAATTCAGAGGGTTTTGTATAGTTAACCACTTTTCATTATTGTCAATTTTTTTTTCATAATATAATCATTTGTAAGGCTATTAGATTAACTTCTATACACAACAGTCAGAAAAAATGAATTGTTCAGTTTAGTGTGATAAATAGATTATTCAAAATCGACCTTTCAAAGATTCATACATTACATACAACCAAATAATATACACTTTTCCCCCAAGGAATAGGCAGTGGTGTTTTAACATTTCGCTAGCTTTCTCCGGGAACTTCATCGGAATATTGAATAATATTTTATTTACAATTCATGGTTTAGGTAGACTTTTTCAATTTTTAGATTCTTACAAATTTGATTTTACTAATTATGCAGACAATTAAAATTTTAATTTCTATCTAAATTACCAGTAATGTCTCCGTAATATCAACATTAGCAAACTTAGTTTATATTGATTGTATAAACTAAGTTTGCTGTGAAAAAATCTAAAATGCTACTTAAGTTTCGCGAACAAGCGATTGCTGTAAGTTTCAGCGGGAATTTTTGTATATAGGGCTTTGGGGATTACCTACTTACGAATATTTGTGTAAATACCAAAGTAGCTTATTTATTGCTCATTCGATTGTGCGTAAGAAATACGTATTGAACATTCTGGAGACTGAATTCTCCGAATCTTAAGGCGAGATTATAAAAAGTAAGACTAGAATGAAGTGGTTTTTCAGGTGGGGAGAAAACGTTCATAATGCTTTTACATTGTGCTGATAAAGCTACAACCAGTGGATATATTTAAGAACGCTACAACTGCGATAGTCAATTTCTTCTTATTACAATCTACAATTAATCTTATATTACTCATTATATAATGTATTCTCTTTATTGCAGTTATCCCGGCAATATACACAAAACACAATCTGAGATGCCTCTCTCAAATCACGATTGATGCAACACTCTTCATGTCTTTGATAGTATGCTAGTGCAAAGCATTGAACTGCTAATTAAGCATTGTAACAAGAACATGCAATCAAGACCGAATTGCTGCAACATTATTAATTAATCATTTAACTATGACGTTCGAAGCTTAGTAATTAGATGGTACTCTATTATTGTGCATTGGTTCTGTGAAGTTCCAATTGAAGAAGTTCCTTTGCGCTTGATGACGGCTTAGTTGAATAATTTCATTCATAGAAATCAATTTATATCAGAATATTTATTCCAATACTGATAATATTATCTTCTATATTAAATATTAATGTTACAGAAGGAGTTTTGATGCAATAGTTCTTTAAAACGAGTGTCAGTAAACACAACATAATATTGTCTGAATATAGCTTAAGCAATTTGTCAATAGGTCCATGTTCCATGGAATATTGGTTCAATTCGAATATTCTGAAGTTGGCGACTGTGCATCCATTTATCATGGTTCGAGTGACCCATTCTCTGAATACTATAACTAGAGATCGTGGCTAAAATAGCAAACACTTGCTCGGCTTAGTGTTTTCACACCACTAATTTGAAGGTAAGAAGGTGCATTTCATGAAAAAGAACACCCGATTATAACACGATTCCACCAAATAACTAATTTTATTTTGCCATTGCATATATTTTAGAATTTTTAAGACTTTAATTGTTTAAATTTTTTTCTAACCACAATATTATTTGTAATTAAAAAGAATTTAAATTGCTGAAAAGTTTATGTGCCCTGTTATTTAAAAAAAAAATGTCCAATACATTTACGTATTTTAAAATAGTTCAGTTTCAATGAAACGTCGAAATCCTTAAGCACCTACTTGAATTATAACGGAGGTAAAACGTTGATCTGGAAAATTATACAGTTGAAATTTGTGGTTCTCGAAAACGTAGGAGTTTTGGTTGGCATGGTGCCAAATATAGATGGGTACAAATAACGTTTTGACGTGCAATGTGCCGAGGAAAGACTTACAATTGAATAAAAATGTAATTTTCCAAGTATTGATTAATGTGATTTAGTTATTGATAGAAAAAAGCAAATTGCATTATTTCTGGGCTTTTATGAAATATATTGAAATGTGCTGGGAGAAATGAAAATTTAAACTACACGTAAAATGAAGAACTGTTAAGTAAAATAATGATAAACATAGCCCATTTCCTCACTATAAACATTTCCAATTTATAATTTTATTTGACGATGTAAATACTATATATTTAAAAAATACTTTGCATATTTTATGGTTGCATTTTTTATAAATTATGATTTGACAATCTTGACATGTTAATATTAAGTAATCGATACTTAAGTAATAATTATCGTTCTCCAAAACACAAAATGACGTAGTTTTCAGTTAATGGAATTGCGATTCCATCACAATTCGTTAATAAACACAATGAAAGGGTCCAGACGTCTCATTATTAACATATGTTCGACATTCTCATTTCCTTTCATTTGTACAATACGATTGTATTTTAGCCAGAACTGAGTGAGAATTTAGGTTTCAATTATACCTAAACCTCGTTGCTTTGTTTAATAACATTTTATTACAATTTTATTTATACTGACGACTTTATTTAAATAATTAGAGAATACCAAAATATAATGTAAATGTTTCTCGATTACCCTTTGATGATTAGATCATTGTTATTTGCCAAATTTATGTTGATATTATTATGTGAATTCAAGATTAAATTACTGTTAAGACTAATAAGTACTATTAAGTCAAAGCGCGTTTGTTTTAAGTCAAACTTATGTATAATTTTTATGCATAAGTCTGTACCATAATTATAAGCAAGATCCGTTTAAGTCTATAGCTAAAGGCCTTATAGAAATTGTGCTCCAAATCCTTAGTCCATCTTACCGTGAACAGGTCACAGCGTCTGAACTCAGTTTAGTAACAAGGAGTCGGGGGATTACTTACCAATCCGCTGAGGAAATAGTGATAGTTTCTTCGTCCGAGGTGCACGTCACGTACGTGGGTGATTAGCACATCTTTCGATAGTTGCGTGGAGGAGTCGAGCACTACGTATTTGTTCCTCCAGCGGTCGAGTCGTTCGATCGCTCCCAGGAACCGGATCGCGTCGCTTGCGTTCGAAATTCGTTTCACGTTCGAAATTTGAAACGTGGCCTTGCCAGGTGGCAGGCTCTGGTACAGCTGCTGCAGGCGAAGCAAACCTGTGAACAACAGTCTCGAATCATAAATAGAACATGGAAATTGAAAAAAACAATCAATTATGCCAGCCCTTTAGAGCCAGTGCACAGGTTAAACAGAGGGACGACCAAAAATAATAATAAAAACACGAGTTAGGCCCTCACATGCTGTTATAGTATTTTAAACTCAGATTTTACTCTGGTTCTGCTTTCAATTATAATTGAAATAACATCGTTCCAAATTCTTTGTTATTTATAATAATTACGATCATTAAAAATACAAACTCAAATTGAAACGTTACCAATATCATCAATTCATAAAGCTATACAAGCAAAGGCTTAGGCGGACGTTAATTTATGTCGTGTGCTAATAACGTAATGTTACGCAATTACATTGTCTTATGGCATGCCTGGTAAATTATAGTAAATTGATTGTACAGCATGTACTACCTCGTCGATCAACAGGTGTAATTATTGTTTGTGCTTAATTAAACTAATGCCTTACACCCAAAGAGCCATTAGTGTCAAACTTCTGAGATTTATACCAAGATTTTGAATTTTTCGTCTTTAGGAAATAGAATTCTCTAATTGAGATTGGTCCATCTCGAAGGACTTTATTATAAACAACATAATATTAAATAAATTAAGAAGAAATGTACACTTTCAGTTGCCAAGAAACAGTAATTTGACTATGTCGTTCAATAAGAATTGAAATCCAATTCCAAGAAAGAACTAGATTGGCGACAAAACGACATAAAAAACGCTATTGATGAAAATGTCAATGGAAGATGAAACACGCTATTCATCACTAGCCGGATTCATTATGCAGCTCCCGATCTGGCGCTTTTGTCATAATTTAAGGGTAATATCCGCGAAAAGATTGAGGGCGTGACGAAGACGCGGCAAGAAGAGGGTTGACGTGTGGGTAATGAAGGCGTTAGTAGGATTTGTCGAGCAACCATCTCTGGGGCTCATTGCAATTTCATATCGCGTCATATGGTCCCTTGTCTATATTTCACACACCTTAAAGTCGGACATGATAGGCTTTGTATTGTATCGCGATGAGCAAGTTATTGATGATGACAAATTGTTGCAGAATATAATTGTCACCAGCACCAATCTCTTGACGTAGGATTAAAACGGCGATAAGCAATGGGCAGTAGCGTCCCTATTATACGACCTAGCAATATACTGCAATATACGCCCACTAATTCGCAATATATCACTAAAATCTGGAAATACATATACTCCTATTTATGCAAACATAAGTTTGATGTTTTTCAAATTAAATTCGACGTTGGAAACTATGCTCAGTTTTTATCGTTGACTTATTTAGAACAAGTCACAAAGTGCATGTCCTGGGTTGTTCAAAGTTCTCGACGAGAAAGGACAAGTTTTACAACGTCTGCAATGAAATTACAAAGCTCAAGCTCTGTAATTTAGAGTTTGTAGCATATTGAAGACAGCACAAATGTAAGTAAGTATCACTTAGCATACAAGTAAATAAGTATAAAGATATAATAATTGTCCATACATATCTGTAGTGTCTGCTGCTTTAAGATGGTGTTAGTAAGATTTCAGTACATCATCATCACCAGTCTCTTTTTTACTTTTAGTCTAAACAAGAAACATGCCTTTATCCTACTATAAGTAGGGTCGGCACAACATGTCTTCTTCTTCCACTCTCGTCTATTAGACGTGAGCTCAGCATGAACTCCCCTCTTTCCCTTATCATCTTTCACACAATCCATCCATCGCTTTTTCGGTCTTCCTCTCATTCTAGGTCCATGCACATCCATACTTAACATACCTCTAGTTACGTAACATTCATCCCTCCTCATCACATGCCCGTACCACGCTAACCTGTTACTCCTCAATTTTTCGATCATCGGCGCTACTTTCAGACTTCCTCTCACGTACTCATTTCTAATCCTGTCTCTCCTAGTCACCCCACACATCCATCTCAACATTCTCATTTCCGCTGCATGCATTTTTCTTTCATCCCTCGCTTTCGTTGCCCAACAGTCTGATCCATACAATACGACAGGTCTTATTATGGTTTTGTATATACATACATACATAAATCACGCCTATATCCCCGAAGGGGTAGGCAGAGGTGAACTAGCACCCACGTTTTGTATATTTTACCCTTAATTTTAAGGGGCTATCTTGGGTCACACGTTGCCCCCGAGACCTGCCGCCATTTCATCCATCCTGCATTTATTCCTGCATAATATCACCATCATTTTGGATAAATGATCCGAGGTATCTGAAATCGGAACAAACTAGGAGGGATACACCGATCTAAGGCAATATTAGTAAAACCCGAAGATCGAAGTCGCAGTACAAATGAACAGTTTTTGTTCTGCTGATCTTCAGTTCCACACTCTCTAGCCTACTTTGCCTTTTTCCCAGTCTACTCTGGACCTCGGAAGGATTATCCTCAACAAGAACAATGACATCGGCAAAAAACATGCACCAAGAAGTTTCCTCCTGGATGTCTGATGTCAGGGCATCCATAACCACTAGGAACAGATATGGGCTTAATGCCGATCCTTGGTGCAAGCCTACAGCCACATCGAACTTGTCGGTTACTCCGGCTTCGGACCTTACTTGTGTACTCGCTCTGTCATACATGGCTTTCACAACCTCTTCATGCTTTTATTTGCACGGCGGTATTTTTCTCAAAACTGTCGAAGAGCAAATATGGCTTCCATTGTATCTCGTCCAGGCATAAACCCAAAATGGTTTTGGCTCACCTGACTCACATCTCTTATTCGTCTCTCAATCACCTTTTCCCATATCTTCATACAATGTGACGTGTGCTTTATTTATCCCCCGATAATTGTTCCAGTCTTGTACATCACACTTATTTTTGAAGATTGGCACAAGAATACTATTGCACCATTCTTCAGGGATCGCCTCTTCCTGCAACAGTTTATTGAAGAATAAAGTCAGCCACTTCCATCCATCCTCTTTCAAATTCTTCCCAACTTCTACTGGTATATTGTCGGGCCCAACTGCCTTTTCATTCTTCATCTTATGGACTGCCATTCTTACTTCTTATACACTTATATCTTTTACGACACTAATATTTGGGGCAACAGTCTCTAACGTACAATTCCAATAATTCTCCTCGTTCATTAATTTTATAAAATATGCCTTCCATCTTTCTTTTATTCCTTCATTTTCTGTCAAGACCTTTCCTCTTTCATCCTTTATGCACTTAACGTGCACAATATCTCTAGCATTCTTTTCTCGAACTGATATGAATGAAAGAAGAAATATACTTCTCCGACCCCAGATAGCTTGCAACAAGGCAGGACGATTTTAATGAATAACATACAATAACTAAAATTGAGAGAATATATTGACAAATGAGAATTATATTATAGGATATTCGTATTGCCATATGGTGACGGCAGAGCAGAATACAATTGTCACCACCCCCATCTCTCCCGTGGGTGTCAAGGTGTACAAGGCGACTATGGGTAAAGACAGCGATGACTAATTGGCAGCGGCATTTCTCATAAACCACCTAGCAATATACTGAGATTGCGTGCCCGATAGATTTGTCACCTATTACATAGGACATAAACTAATAGGCGAGGAGTGAGTGTAAATTCACCTATGCCTACGTATGTATGTTAGTATTCGTAAGGTAAAACCGCTACACTGGAATAAAAAGAAAAATGCACGTCAGTCACAGAAGCGTTGTTTAAGCCCATCGCAAACAAGTTACCTTAGATAATACACAACTACCCAACATAGCATCTAAGGAGACTCGAGTGGCTATTCGATGGGGATGCATTCTGGAAAGTCTTCGGATGTTTGGAGTTAGACCCGGTCGTCGGTTGCCGTTCATCGCAACTGCACTAACTTTTCAAGCGTCTTTTTGCTGCATCTGCCAAATTCGAATCGGGAACTTTTTTTTATCTTGAAAAGTTTCGCTTAGAGAACGACACAAAAGCTTATCTAGAAAAGACTAAAGCTCATTGATGCTATCGCGAGCTATGTCCCAGTCCCTAACTTTTCCTATAGAAATAGGTTTCCTGTAACGCATCAACATTTGGATTGCTCTCAACTTTACTACTCGGGCGTCATATTTTTATTGAATGGGATACAACAGACGTGTCTCAAAATTCTGTTTGAACGATATTATATGCAATAGATTTTGATAGGCACACTCATGCATTCCTAATCATAATTTTAACCCTTCTACGACATTTTAGGCATTTTAGCCTTCTACGACATCCCTGACAGATGACTGAACAGTTTATCTAATATTTTATTCTGTTTTTATATTATTATTTTTAACATTTCTTATTTTGCTAATATTAATTCACCTTCATCTGAAACTTAAAACAAAATTCATAGGTAACGTATACTTAGAAAGCGTTCTACGTATTTCTAACCATTACATTATGACTTTTCTTTTTCACGCTACGATAAACACCCTCTTCATTTCACTGGGCGGGGGAAGATGGTATTTAGAGGTCGCAAAGAAACAAAAATCAGTAATATCCTCCTTCTGTAATGTATACTTCCGAATATGGACTCTAGTTTATTATAGGATCTTGTTTGTAGCGTGTGAACACAGAATATAGTCATATTTTATTGATATAGCTGAATGCCATTGTCATTTCTAACCACTACAAAAAATGTTTACAAAGAATCTTTGGTGGGTGAACATATAAAAAGAATTATAAGCTTTCATTTGTCCCGAACGAAGGGGCCAGACAAATTTCGAATTAGAATAATTGTCGCCGCACCATGACAGCCATTTATCGATTTGTATTTACTATATCTACATTATTTTGACGATAGAAAATATACATATTATTTTAAAATATTAACAAAATATATTTTACAAATATTTATTTAGGCCAGTCCCTCAGCTCTTTTTATTAGCACATTAAACAAAGCAAAACACAAATAATAATATCTCATTATCAACTAATTTCAATCTTGACCTACATGATCTAAGTCATAAAATGCGTTGAAAACTTTGGTTGGCTGGGGTAGCCCGATTTGGTGCGAACTTCAGATAGACAGGTAATTACTTTGGAAAACAAAAATAGGAATCTACTAACAGGAAGGCCAAGTGTATACTTTTAAAAACCAAAATAGAAATTGCGAAGAACCTCCAATCGCTTATCAATCTTAACTCTTTGACATTACATGTGTGTGTATGCGTACACATTTCTATACCGCATTATTCTACTTCTATGACTGTTCTCTCGTACCCAACTCTCTCTTCCATACATTAACGACTCATACGATCTAACTGCTCACAAAAGTGTCCAAAGCACTCAGAGACGTCAAATAACGTTACTCATTAACGTTATTTGACATCTCTGAGTGAGTACTTAACGTCAAAAAATGACAATTCAAAACTAGTCGCTATTTTTGCAGGGTCTATGGTCTAGATTTGAATGAACATTTTTAACATTAAATACTCATTAAAGTTAATTAACGTCTCTGAGTGCGGCAGGTAGTAGCAAAATAAGTAGGATTAAAAAAATATATATATTTTCATATCACTTCAACAGGAACCGTGGCGGTGTAGGTATAAAAAGCAGAGCAGAGTAAATTGTACATGGTAGCTCATTACGCCTCTCAACCCCCCACATGATGAACACGTGACGCATCAACGTGGACAGCAGCGAATTTATTTCCGGGCTTGCACACTGTTAAAGCGCAGTTTATTTAGCGACATGCAACATTTAATGTATCGCTTGGTTACGTCAAAACAACACTAAAATGTTTTTCGACAAATTGGAATCATCACGCACGCAAATGAAACGCGCTTGTAAAACAAACCCGATCGCAGGCACACCGAATAAATCGATATACTATTCTAACTTGTTATCCTAATTTTAGACAAAAACGCAAGCAAGAAATCCCTTTATTTTTTTGTTACAGCAAAATTATCCAAGAAGACTGCAGAGGATGTCGGGTCGACGGAATTCCGGCGTTGTCTCCCGTTGGACGTGATTCTCAGTCAGACATGATTACGTCTTTTCTTATATTGTGCGCGATGAATAGTGCCGGCGTTCGTCGGCCAACAAGCCAATTGCTCGAGGGTCGTGACTCTGGAACATCGTCAATAACAACTTGACGGCGCATTGCTCACTGAACACTGTTGTGTTAAAGTCATCGCAAATTACACACAAAAAAATTCATTATCTGTCGCATTCAGAGACGTCAAATAACTTTACTGAGTACCTAATGTCAAACAATTTCAATTAAATCTAGAGCATAGATAGACCCGGTAAGAATAGCGACTAGTTTGGAATTGTCATTTCTTGACATTAACTGCCGCACTCAGAGACGTCAAATAACGTTAATGAGTACTTAACGTCAAAAAATGACAATTCAAAACTCGTCGCTATTCTTACCGGGTCTATGGTCTAGATTTGAATGAAAATTTTTGACATTAAATACTAATTAAAGTTAATTGACGTCTCTGAGTGCGGCAGTAAGTACTTATATTATCGTTATTTGACGTCTCTGAGTGCGGCAGTATGTATTGCTTGCTTTCTGTATCGGGTAGCAGGAACGCTGCTGCCCATGCCCCGTTGACTTATTGGAGTGGGAGATTTGGACAATTGTATTATACAATGCACGGCCTTCGTGAAAGTACCAATACAAGAAGCATTTATGACTTCGCTGCCGAGCAATTACTTACTAATAATTATGCTTATTCCGAAGGAACCCAAAGTATTATTGTAATACACCTAATTGTTCAACTGTTTTAATACACATAAATGCCCACAGCAAATAAAAAAAATACAACATGAATAATTAATGTCAGATAAATAAGTAGCGAAATGTCTATGTATTCAACATACAATCATTGACTGCCTTCAAGCTTCAGGAAGCACGCTAAGCCTTTGGTCCTGGCTGCATCTGCAGTGGTTTATACCGCCGATCCACCCTGGGCCGTGTTGGCCTGCGTGGGTTATGGCCCATTCTACCATTCATAGCTAGTGGGGACAATAAATGACATGTGATCACATCAATACGTTAACAAATTTTATGTCTTACCTGACCGTAAAGTAAACTTTTCCGCCCACTTCGCGTACGGAAAATCCCACTTCCTGGTCAGTGGGTGACTAAACTATATACTTACCTCGGGCGATAAAAAAGAAAGTCTCAGATCGCATATTCAAGTCAAATAGATGCGATCTGAGACATTCTTTGTTTATAACCTAACCTTCTATCACAGATCGCTGTTTCAATTACCTCCGAGATTGTTCTGAAGCTTTTAAATTAAATTTAACATAGCAAAGAACACTTAAGTCAGACTCAAATAAAGTGCCTCCCGGTGCGCATTGATGTTGCAGCTTCCTATGATAATATTACTGCTTCGGCACGGCATGTTTGTATGCACTATTTTTAGGAACGGTGAAATGTAGAAATTTCGTAAACAGAAAAATATTTCGTGCTAAACAAAGCTGTTTGCGATGTGTTCAGAATATTCGGATGTTTACTGGTCGTGTGGTGCCTGCAGAGCAGAATACAATACAAATGTCACCACCCCCAGTCTCTCCTGCGGGTGTCGTACAAGTCGTCTAAGTGTTAAGGCAGCGGTGAGTAATGGCTAGCGTCTTATACCACCTAGCAATATACTGCGATAAACTTTCCTGATAGATAGCAATAGACTCGACCCATTTAAATTGGACCTAGTATAGTTGGCGAAACGTGGGTGTTAATTCATCACAGACTATTTCTTTGCCGATTAATTGGCATCATTAAGGTCCTGTTTCACAATCGACTTGTAAGTTATGAATAGCCTACTTGGCAGTTCAATTTACATATATTTCATAGTATAACTGTCAAATGATCTGCCAAGTAAGCTGTCCAGAACTTACCCGTCAATTGTGAAACAGGCCCGAAGTGTGTTGAATATGTTTAGAATAGATTTAGTTCCTTTCCACAAACTAAACTAGAGATGTAATTAAAAGTCAAAAATATTTTTTACTTTTTTATTTCATAATTTGACCTTACCACGTTCTCCAATCGTGCCTTGCTCTAGAAAAAGCTACCGATTCCCCAGACACTGGCACTTGCAGAGCATTTTCGCTAATCTTTTAATCTTATCACGTAACGAATTCCCTTTTCCCCTAAAATAGTACCTACCTTCATTTGTACAAAACGGGGAATATTTGTTTCCACAGTTACCCTTTAACAAAGGGAAATAAAGGTACTGGAAAACGTTAATATTATGTCTAAATCGGAGACTACATAAAATACGAATAATAATAATCTCATTGTTTTACTGAAAACGTGAACACAATAATTTGTTTAATATTCACCAATAGTTTGTTTGTATTTTTAAATAGGACCAGAAGAAGAATCCCTGTTTTAAAATTTTGAATCAAACAGGGATACCTATAAAAGTGTATTCCACCCAATTTTCTTAATCAAAAGATTAATTCGTAATATTACTTTCAATCCATCTACACCACAATCGGTCGATGATTGGACATTACACCGGCGTAAAGTTTAATTTATCACCCAGGTACGAAATCAAATTGTGCGCAAGTAACTTTAATGCTAAAGCAATAAAATTCATTATGGGTCCAGCAAGGAATCCGCAGTAAGCGGTTAGGAACGGAAAATCCGGGCTTTATACATTAAACTCGCTGAATAAATTGGAAGTCGATAAAACCATTTCTAGCCAGGAATCACGGGCGAGCTTACTTATTCGGAAGTGTCATAAAATTTTTGCTTAGTTAGGTGTTACATTTTAATGGATTTATCGCTGTTGCAGTCCTGATAGTATTTCTAGTACTTGACATAATATTATTTTAGCAAAAATTACCTTTTCGTTAGGTAGGTACTAGAGGTACAGATTTCGCAAGTTTGGCGTGTTTTGAAAATTTCCGTATAGTACATCATTCAAGTAGCGAGTATTCGATTGACCAAGAGGTCCCGAGTTCGAATCCTAGTAGGGCCAAAGATTGCGATGAACACATTCTTTTGTGAGGTGTGTGTGTTAGAAACGTTAATTATTTATCACGAATAAAATGAATCAGATAACATTTCTGCGAGAAATCCCCGTTCCATTCCTACCCTAAAACTAGAACTCGCTTCCCAGCTGAGATGGCCACAGCATAATTGCAGCGCCTTCGTAATGAAGAATTAATCGCGCTAAAGATTCTGTCGGTTCCCCATTTATTTTTTTTATAAAAAAGCGCAGTGCCAATTAGTGTGAGTAAAGCTGAAAACTTAATTTTGAACTTTGCTCATTTCTCGCTTTCCGCCCACGCGTCTTTTGCGAACAGAACCATGATCCGTCGTGACAGAAAATACTCCATGATATTTGTATTACGATGAACTCATACGTCATTAAAGACTAAAACATAATTATAGATTCTAAATGAATTATTTTACAAATTGACATGGGTGGATTATCTATTATTGATACTTAGATTTTAGAAGATAATTTTAGAATTATAACTTACTGTATACATTTATGTAACTCACTCAAGAACTAATTACACTGTTATCATGAGCATGTATGTTATACAGCATTAAAATTCCTCAGCACCTATGATGCTTCAGTGAATAGGGAATACAGCTGTCGTGTTCTATATTAATATCGTGAAAGATTACAAAAGATGCAATTTTTAGTTGCTATACTGACCTAATAAGAATACGCTACAAGGTGAATAATCAATCGCAGTTAATAATCATACGATAGTATCTTGTTCATTATTTTACCACGAACAAGATTACGTCAAGCCGTTTCCTCGAGAAACAACTTGCAAAACTAAAATCCTTTTAGTATAAAGGAGTCTCAAATTCTTTGGGGCTTGTTTAAGCTGCGTATAAACTTAAACCACTTTAAGCTTTGTTATCTATTCATTGGACTTTAACGGGCTTAGCAATCATATCGCTAAGTTAAATTTAAGGATTGTTAGGTTTAAGTTACACAGGAAAATATAAATTAACAATGACTCCGTAAAATGTTGCTTAGACTTGGCATTTAAAAGTTATTAGGCATATAAAAGTTGAGCTGCGAGTCGTCAGAAGGTAAATTTTAAATTTGCATCTACAACTTTAGACTACAGCTTTTTGTTGATTCTACCAAAACGTAAAAAAATAAAAATCAGAAGCTGCTTACGCTTCTGATTTTTACTACTACCCCATTTTGTTGTAACGCCACTTATCCGAGCAATCCAGATAAATATTTTTGGAAGTTTATTTATATAATAAAATAAAAACCTAGTTGGATTTCTGAGACTTCTGAAATTCGACTACGGTGTACCTCTATTATGATAATAAAGTAATGCAGTAAATAAATGGAATAATATAGGCTTACCGTTACAGCCTGTGTTGCTAATTCTCAACTACTGTACAGTCGCTGCAGCGTAGCAAAACCGTAGCGGCGTAGCTTCAATCGTAGCTGTTCGGAGAATTTATAGAACGTGCGCAGTCTCAGGGATATCTATTACCTACGATTCTATACATACATACATACATACATAAATAATTCACGCCTATATCCCCGAAGGGGTAGGCAGAGGTGAACTAGCACCCACGTTTCGCCAATTATACTAGGTCCCATGTAATATTTGGCGAGTCTATTGCCATTTATCGGGCACAAAAGTCGCAGTACTTTGCTAGGTGGTAGGTATAAGAGGAACGCTGCTGCCCATTCCTCATCACTGATTTATCCTTAGTCGCCTTGTACGACACCCACGGGAGAGATTTGGGGTGGTGACAATTGTATTCTACTCTGCCGTCACCACACGGCACGATTCTATTACATCATAATGGGTAGAAGCTCGCTAGCGCAGTGGCACAGCGCGCTCGGCCTGCGATTGCGTAAACTTAGAAATGATCGCTAAGGCCGGTCATTGGACGGGTGACCAAAAATTTA
Source organism: Cataclysta lemnata (assembly GCA_963931975.1). Lineage (NCBI taxonomy): Eukaryota > Metazoa > Arthropoda > Insecta > Lepidoptera > Crambidae > Cataclysta > Cataclysta lemnata. The sequence goes on along the minus strand of OZ008338.1, from coordinate 8,364,386 downwards.
TTATCTCGAGTTCCTCCGTGCTTCGGAAGGCACGTTAAGCCGTTGCGAATTACGAATGTACCCAGGATAAATTCTTTAATACCAGCCAACCCGCACCAGGGTCAGCGTTGTGGGTTATGTTATACCCATTCTCACTATATTCTCCTATCCATAGGGGAGGCCTGTGCTCCAGCTGTGGAGACATTAAAGGGCTAATGATGATGATGATAAAGAGAAAAGTTTATTGTCACAATGCACACATGGCAAGCAGCGGTCTTGTGTGTACAAGTATGTACGTATTTTCTTCATTTGCCGTGCGTACGTATTTCCAAGGTCATCATCATCATCATCACCAGCCCTTTAATGTTCCCACTGTTGGGGCACGGGCCTTCCCTATGGATTGGAGAATATAGGGAGATTGGGCAATAACCCACCACGCTGGCCCAGTGCGGGTTGGTGGGTATTAACGATTGCAGATGCAGCCAGCTCCTCCTTACTAAAGCAAAGTCTAACTAAATAACTCCTGAAAAATAATTGTTAACGAGAGTTAGCCGAGTTTCAGCGTCAGATTGACACCATGTCGGCGACACTCGCTAGTCGATTACGGCCATCTATTCTTAGGGAGTGAGACGCCGGGTTGTTTTATACCGAAGCCTTGTAAATCCTTCCCATTCTGAAACGACAATGCGGCGGCTCTAACAGTATTGTTGTGCGTATCGTATCGTATCGTAACGAGACGATTAAGGGTGTTTCGATAACAGGGCGCGAGCACCATAATCTATCGCTGTCATTAAGTACTTAGCCGTAAGTGGATCGAAAATACCTTATCATAATACTTAATATGTTTGAAAGGTGCTGTATACCTACATATTTTTATTAAAATAAGAATCGCTACGGAATAACCACGAAGAAAAATGTTTATTTAAATCTTATTTTAATTAAAAAAAATGTTTTGATATTTAACAAAAAAATTGTTAGAGTACAGCTCATCTCAACGAATGTATTTATTATATTCAGATTAACCTTTTTTTTTTTTTTTTTTTTTTTTTTTTTTTTTTTTTTTGACGGAGTGGAATGCATTTACGCACCGTATCGGCCGCTAGCTAGACGGCCGACGTGTGTGGGACTCGCCCGACTCAAGATCGAGTCGGGAATACGCCACTAAACCACTCCGGTGTCCCTCCAGCCCTTCTAACGGGGAGAGTCTGGGGTCTGCCGCGAGGCAATTCACCAGTCTCTCCCCAGGGCCTCCCGGCTTACGCCGGGGTCAGCGCCGAGGAGGGGATGTCCGGAACACTGGACATCCCCCCAGACGGGGTGGCCTGTGCAATGCACACACGGGGGCTAACCCGAGTGTGCAGGCCACTCTTGTCGGGCCTAAGAAGGACGAACATGAGCTCGCCTCCTTCGGCCCGTCCGCCTGCGCCGGAGGGGAGCGGCAAGAGCATCATCTTCCCGCTCCCTCTCCGCTGCCTCCTTCTGCGACATGACAGCTTCGCAGAAGGAGGCGGCAGCCTCCCAGATTCTCTCGCTCTCAACCATGGAACGAACCAGGGTTGGGAGCGAGAGATACCCACCGCCGAGCGCCGCGCGGAGTGTGCGGCGCTCGAGTCGCCAGGCCGGGCATACGCAAAGTGTATGCTCGGCCGTATCGTCAGGAGCGTCACAGTGATGACACCGTGACGACTCCTCTCGACGGGCGACCTTGTGCAGGTAGTGACCGAAGCACCCATGTCCGGTCAAAACCTGCACAAGGCGGTAGGTGAGGCTGCCGTGCCGGCGCCCAACCCACTCCTCCAACACCGGACGGATTGCCTCAACCGTCCGGTGGCCGGCACGCGGGGCTAAGAGTGCCTCGCCCCACTGACCAACGGCATGCCGTTTGGCCAGGGTACGCACCCGTCTCACCTCTTCGAGCACGGGGCGTTCCCCCCGCAACCTTGCAGCGACCCGAGCCCGATGCACCCTGGACAGAACCAGGGCCTCGAGCTCCCAAGGAGGCGTGCCTGCTAGAATGCAGGCAGCCTCGTGGCCGACCGTGCGATAAGCTCGCACGGTCCGGGTCGCGATGACCCTCTGCGGTTGACGCAAGAGGGCCTTCGTGCGGGGGGAGAGGCACTCCGCCCAGATCGGGGCTCCGTAGAGTGCCATCGACCGTATCACATTATGATACAGTCGACGGCACGACGAGCTGGGACCTCCCAAATTGGGGAGGGCCCGTCCGAGGGCGGCGGCGGCTGCACAGAGCCGGGGAGCTAGGAGCTTAAAATGCTCCTCAAAACTCCACCGGGGATCCAGAATCAGGCCGAGGTACTTCATGTGCACCTCGACGGGAATCCGGACCCCCTCCACTCGGACACGGAGCCCCGATGGGGTTCTGCGTCTCGGGGCATGGAAAGACATGGCCCTCGTTTTGGTGAGGGCCACTTCCAGCCCCAACATGCGGATGCGCCGGACGACGAGAGAAGTGCCGACCGACGCAAGGTGGACCGCATCCTCCCACTCGCGAGCCCTTGCCGCGACTAGAGTGTCGTCCGCAAAGCAGACGATCTCCATTCGCGGCAAGAGCTGGCCACGCAGAACCCAATTGTACCCCAGGTTCCAGAGTAACGGTCCGAGGACGGACCCCTGGGGTACACCTGCCGCCATGTTCCACGACTGGACGCGTCCCTCCCCATCCTCGTAAAGGACTACCCTCTCGCGAAGGTAGTCCGTCACGAGGGCACGGAGGTAGAGGGGCACCTGGTGAAAGGCAAGTGCCGCCTCTATGCACTCATGGGGGAGGCTGTTAAAGGCATTCGCGATGTCAAGAGACACCACGATAACAGCCTCCCCATTTGTTGTGGCCGCCTCAGTCCACCTCTTGAGGCGGGCCACCGCGTCCATCGTGGACCGACCGGTGCGAAAGCCATATTGGGGCTCGGCAAGATCCGGCCCCTGGGTCTCAAGGTGCTGGAGGATCCGGGAAGCGAGAATCTTCTCGAAAAACTTCCCGGACTCGTCCAGCAGCACCACCGGTCGGTAACCCGACGGGGAGTCGGGAGGGCGTCCATCCTTGCGGAGGAGGCAAAGTCTCCCAACTCTCCATCGTTTGGGGAAGCGGTTCGTCGCGATGCAGGTATCGAGCACCGCGCGGAACCGCTCCTCCAATGGCCCCAATGCAAGGGCCATTACCTTAGAAGGGACCCCATCGGGCCCCGGAGCCTTCCTTTTGGTCCGGAGCCGGTCCCTTCCCCGGTCGAACTCCGCGTCCGTGACGGGAGGCCCGGGAGGTCCGTCGGTCCTCTCCTCCAGCGCTCGTGAGCTGGAGGAGGCCGACGTGGGGGGAGCGAAGTGTCCTGGATCCGGAAAAAGGGACTCCAGGACACTCTGCAACAGCGCAGGCTCCATACAGGAAGTCGGCGGGGCGGCCTCGAGAAATTTGCCCCGCACGACCCTGTATGGCCTCCCCCACGGGTCGTTGTCAAGGAGCGCTAAGAAGCGCTCCTCCGACTCGACCTTGCCCCTGCGGATCGCCGTCCGCAGGAGCTTTTGGACCTCCCGGAACGCCCGGCGGAGCTCGATCGCCTCCCCAGGTCTCCGGTCGCGCCTACGTCTGCAACGCAGGTAGGCGCGCCGGGCGGCGAGAGTGGTGGCACGCAGGGCAGAGATCTCCTGCGTCCACCAGTATGCCTCCCGCCTGTTGGGACGGCCTCGAGATCGCGGCATAGCGGCGTCGCAGACGACCTCCATGTCGTCCGCGAAGAGCGCCGCCATGCCCTCGGCGTCCCCCACCAGCTCCGCCGGAGGCTCCGACCACGAGCGAAAGATGGCCGCCTCCTCGGCCACCTCCCGTCGGAGCCTGGCGAACGACCACCTCGGGAAAGAGGAGGGGGCGCTCGCCGCGGGGCCCAGATGAACAGGGGCCCCAGGACCAGCCACGGAGACCGCGTACCGGACATAGCGGTGGTCCGATAGGGCCATTCAGATTAACCTAGGTTATGTAGTTACTTGGATAAAATTGAGAGGCGAAGGAAGGAAATTTCCATGTTAAAGATTTTCTTGATTAACTTTTGAGTATGCTAGTCTTCTATAATGTTATGTTAAAGATTTTATGATTACTTTTGAATATACCAATAGACTTCTAAAATGGTCCTCCTTCTAGACATTTATAAAAATTAATAGTACTCTCATAATAGGGATGACGGTGTGAAAGTCATTTATGAAACAGGAATTTTAAAATATGGCGTCATATGAACATTACACAAATCGCTCGAAAGCAGAATATTTGAATTGAAAGAGATCCTTAACTCGCACAGTGAACTGATTTTTCAAAGTGCTAACGATCCAACAGGGGAACTGTAATCTACAGCGATAATGATGACGTCAGTAAGCGATGATCTTGCAAATTCGCGGAATATTAAAATAAAAAGAGAAATGTCGACATCGCAATTCCATTTGGAGGGCATTAATTTATTTACTTGTCTAGATTATTCTCTGTTTCGGGCCGTAAATAAGCCGAGGTGTAGGTACTGGTTCAGGAAAAGGTTTTAATTCAAGGAATAATAATGTTTTCGGTTTTTTGTTTTACTTTCATTTTGACAAAGTGCCTTGCCTACAGCCTATAAGTGAAGAAGCAAGTTAAGTTTAAAATATCAATAGAAAGATTTTTATGTATGTTTCTCTGTGTTGAAGTTTTAATAGAATACTATTGTTACACTTAAAATAGCAACCAAACAAAGTGAAAAGTTTTCACACATTGATAAGCACTATGTTGTGCCTAAAAATAGTGTTATACAATATCAAAGCACACATTTACAGAATACCGAAACATTTAAACAGTGTTTTTTAATAATGATCAACCTCATTTATACTCGATTTTAATTTTAACATTATATAAATGTTAGAAAAACTAGTACAAAGATTACCCAAGACTTGGGTGGCCGAGCGGTCAGGCACTTGCCCGGATAGCAGCGGACGCGGGTTCGATTCCCGCCTCAAGATCATAATTTTTCTTTTTCTAACTCTACTTTTAACTTTTAATCTTTGTAACCTCATTTATGTTAAGAAAAATAGAATGTTCCATAAGCCTAAATAGAGTGGCCTATCTACGACATACAGATCACGTGTCCTAAGCGTTTTACTTCTTCTAAAAAAAGCTTTAAATTTACCCCTTAGTAGCAAGTAGGTATTTAAATTAGCGTCTCGAACAGATTGAGTTCAGCTTGACAGCCGTGAAGAGGGTGGCGCCTGGGTAAATGCAACGTTCGCTCCCACTGCGTACCCAATCTCTATTTCCGCAGCTCCCGGTATCTCGGTAGCTTACGAAAACATTCCCTCTTTTATTTGCCGGTTTTAGAGGGCACTTTCTTTGCGTTTAATGTCTGCTTCTTTTATACTACTCAGCATCTTCGTCATATCCGGACTCCGCGACGCGAGCCGCCTGCCACGGCATCCGTACTTTCCTTTTATACCTTTCTATATCATTTTTATTTCACTCCAGATAGCTGTGGACTTTTGTGTTTCGGTGTGTTTATTTTTATAATACTTAAGTGTAGTCAACGTATGTTTTCAGCGTTAGTAATTACGGTCTCCGGTTGCGTAGCTCTGGCGTGAACATTAGGAAGATAAACTTAGGCGTACGCCAGGGTTTTCTAGCTAAGGTAAACATAAACTGTGACATATTAGATCATTTTGTTTTGAGATTGCAGACGCTTCGTTGGTTTGTCGGTTTAGTGAACCCAACATGTATTCAGAAACTAACGAGTATGACGTGTTTGTTCAAATGTTGCTGTTTACTGAAAGGTAAACATCAGTTACCTACACTTGCTGCCGCACTCAGAGACGTCAATTAACGTTAATGAGTACTTAATAAAAAATATTACAATTTATTCAAAACTATAGACCGACAAATTCGTGCGCGACCTTCATGCAGTATGAGACGGTGGCGGGGACGGGGCGCTCTGGATTTTGGCGGGCTTGGGTGATGCGGGGAGGAGCGAGTTTCCCTTCTCCCCGCATCGCCTACTCCCGCTGGCATCTGGAGTGCCCTGTCCCCGCCACCGTCTCATACCGCAGGAGGGTCGTGCATGAAGTTGTGGGACTATAGTCGCTACAACTAACTTAACCTAATAAAAAGCGTATCATTAATTTGTTTTTCGTTCCACCAGCTCAAAAATGACGTATTCTGGGTCAGGTAACCTCAACTTAAAGTTAGTCATTCTAGGCCTGTACAAAACAGAGATATAATGTTGTACTGAATTTCATTATTTCCCTAGTGAAAGTAATTTGAATTTGGTACACCAAAATAGCACAAATATTGATGGAAACCTGTCTTAAATTGTTAAGCGAAAAAAAAAAGATTTTGAATCGAACACATAACAATATATGTTCAAAATCCGAGGAGTCACTAAAATGTAACAAAATAACAAAAAAATTTGTGCCGCCATCCGCCATATTTTTTGTTTACAGTTTCAGGGGTTTTTTATTTAAGTGGGAAAATATGGAATCGGGCCCATTCAGCCAAGTCTTTCATATTGTAACTTTTTTTCACGATAGAAAAGTTTCGTGACATTTATTATGAAGATAAGAAGTTTAATTTTTTATTACATTTTAAATATCATGTAAGAATAAATATTGAGACACGACAATTTTAAATATCAATTACAATACTAAGACGTGGCTGTATGTACTAAGCAATTTTTAATGTTCTTAATAAAAACAACTCTGTGTATTAATAATTGGACCAATGTTTCCAATGTATACCTATACTTTTGATTTAAGTAATTAAATATTGAATAAATAATTAAATTTTATCAAAACTGTTTTTATTTCCTTGCAGTTGGTACGAAAAGCAGAGTTATTCCTCAGGAAAAAGCAGTCTTATATTTTGGGTGCGCTTGAATCCCTCGCTCCATTCAGGACTCTATTCTTAAATCCCTCGCTTTGCTTGGGATTTAATTTTTTTAACTCCCTCGCTTCGCTGGGTTGTAAACCATAGAGTCCTTAATTGCGCTCGGGATACAAGTCGGCACCCGTGACAAGACACTGCTTTATTCCCTTGTGACATAATCTACTATTAAGCTTCTGCCATACATTACTATGAACAGCAGCACGTCCCCTTAAAACTGCATCAGTCCACACAAAAACTGAAGTCATAAAAATTGGAAAGTGATGTACTTACTACTTAGAATATTTACTGTAGGTATATCTGACGTCGAAACGGTTCTACAGCGACATAAAATTCATTCAGTGTTACAGTCATAGGATCACCTCGGAGAAAAGAGCACTTTGCAAACGGAACAGCCCATTTACATATAAAACGCGGTTGCAAAGTATGTAGGTACGTAAATATAAGTATCCGAGAATAAGCTACATGTTCTCTGGGTGCACGTACGTTGGATAAATAATTATGTGCCTGACACGTTTACTTGCAAATGGTGGAGTGCGTGCTTACGTTTAACAATTACGACCGCGGCATTACGGCGTATAATTATTAATTACGCAGTTTCAATATAACGTACAATCTAGATTAAGATCAGCCTAACACAGTTTAATTCCCCGGCGACCTCTGTAATTTTAGTCATAATAATTATCTTTCGCTTGCCTGTTCCCAAGTTATCTGGGGTCGGCGCACTCAGTTGTATAAAGCGCTGGTAAAGACCATGTCCGATGGCGACAACGCGTAGCAGGCTACGCGGAGGTTAGCCGAGGCCGTGATGGAAGCGAAGGAGGCGGAGGAGAGGACCCGCGAAGAAGACCCCTCCGCAGATCCGCAAAGGCGGAGGAGACCTGGGGGCCTAGACAAAGTAACACACCGACAAAGATAACGAAGTTCGCTAAAGCAAAATGTATGGGATTTGACGTAAGTCGTCGTGAAATCACGTAACCAAAATCGTTTTCGTAAGTTCCTAGTTATGTTGGTAGCGCAAGCTAAGACGCTGTAGTGCCAAAGTAATATGGCCGATCGTGACGAACTTCGACACGTTATCGTTATGAAACGATTGCCTCTTGGCTACGGGCCCTGGGCGTCGCCGGCGCGTATTCGCCCGAAACATCGCCCCCTAACTTTCAGGCTCTGAGCGACGGGCAGGGTACTTTTACCCGCCGCACAGAAGCCTCGGAGGTGTCGCGATGGCATATCAGTGCTCACGTATGCCATCGCCGTATGAGCAGCAAGCGCGGTTCAGCCGCGGAGTGGAGCCTGACACCTGACAGCAGGCAAGCGCAAGACGGGGGTTAGGCACAAGGCTCAGCTGTTATCCTTCCCCCCGCCCATGCGAGATGGTGGAGCACCCTGGGGAGTTTTAGTGGGTAGTCCCGGCGCCTTTTACGTCGGGGAGTCCCACATACCCCCGCGATTTTGCCCTGGGATCGCGGGGAACGCGTAAAAGCATTAAGCCCCAGTAAAAAAAAAAGTCAGTTGTATAAAACTGACTGCCATACATCTCGAGCTGTGTTTTGGGTCGCACGTTGCCCAATGATCTGCCACCATTTCATAGAACTTCTATATTTTCACCCTGCCCTGTTCCCAATCTATCTGGGGTCGGCGCAGTATGTTTCCTCTTCCATTCATATCGGTCAAACGTCATCAAGCCATCCACCTTTTCACTACCTTTTGATTCATACCATCCACACTCTTGAAAGGTACTAGTGATGAAGAGTTCCTTTTCTGTAAAACCTTATAAGCCGCGGATGACAGAAATGTTTCATAAAATTTGCGGTTTTAAATTCGGGCAGAAATTATAATTATATTATTATCACTTGACTTAATATAAATCTAATATTCACCTTAATTGCACCGTCCTAATTAACCCTTATTAAGAGCTATATTTACGTATACTAGATAACGGCTTATTATGTAATTATCTTAACAAATTAGGCTTAGTAATTATAGGATACACACGTCCAGGATTGAACCTGAAACTTGCTAGAGCTTCAGCTGACCTGTTAATTTGACTAACGATCGCAAAAATAACGAACTACGAAAATACGATAGTTGAAAGAAACAGACAGTCCCAGAAACCTAGAATATCGATAATTTTCTTCCATAGTGTGAGAAACATTTATTTGACACTGTTTGAAGGAACACCTACACTTTTGGATACCATTTCAATATTCAGTATTTATACAGACTGAGTAGGACAAATAGTTTTATTATGTTTTTTTAATAATTAATATTTTTTTTATAAAGCAACTATACAAATTAATAATACTATGGTCGATAGACATACTACTATGGTTTTCTATGCTGGCCTGGGAGCGAAAAAATAACGTAGAATAGGCCAGCCCCAAATCATCCCATGGGTGTCGTAAAAGTCAACTAAAGGAGATTGCCCGGTGTAGACCAGTAAGCACCTGGGGCACCCGAATGGTGGAGGGTAAACCACCAACAACAGCATACCCAAATAAGGTTGGTGTCAGGCAGGCGGACGGCTGTAAAACCTAAGCCAAAACCTTGAGCAGTATGGATTGGAATGTTGCCATTCTAATCACTCACTCTACGTTCATCGGTCTCTCGACATGGTCCGTTCCGACTCTTTTCTATACATTCATTCATCACTAGCACTTTACGGTGTGATGGATGATATGAATCAAAAGGGAGTGGATGGCTTGATGACGTCTGACCGATATGAATGGAAGAGGAAACATACTGCGCCGATCTCAGATAGACACCAATAAAAAAAATCCTTACTACAGATAAATTTTAATCTTAGTTGAAAATAAATTACAAATTTAATTATTCATCGTGTAAAATAAGTCACTAACAATCCAATACTGCCAATACTATGCGTAATAATAAAACAGACATACATACATACACATCCATACATAAATCACGCCCGTATCCCCGAAGGGTTAGGCAGAGGTGGATTAACACCCACTTTTCGCCAAATAAGTGATGTAATAGGTGGCGAGCCTATTGCCATATATCGGGTATATATAAAACAGACATTCCTTCCATTAATGCTACACAGAGATTCCCAGGTGAGCGTTTCCGTCGTGGCAAGGTTAATAGCCAGAAAACGATTATTTTTTAACGTTCGCCGAGACAGTCAGGTCGCAGAAGCGTCCAAGCTTACCCAGCAACATTTATTTCGAGTCGTTCTACGTTAACACCCGGGGGATTTTAAATATTGAAGACCGGTTAGCATTATGAATCCAGACTGAAATAAAGCGGGAACTTGGGGTCCGAATACAGTTTATTTTAATGGTAAAATATAACGTTTTTAAATTATCATCTGATTCCAGCAAGTTTATTATTATATAAGGCAAATAGAACTACTAAAAATAGAAGCAGGTTTTATTCTTATCATTTTTTTCTTATTTAGTTGAGCCGAGTACTCGGTCGTGGTGTTGATAGTTTAAATACTAGGTCAGGCATAATTCGCTTCTATAATACAAAAGAGTTGCGAGCGGGACTATTTAATGTTTAGTAAAAAAGTTTAACACGAATTTTATTTTACAAATAAAAATAGAGTAGAAAAACTTTGAAAACATAATAATATAGTCATGATGCGGGGATCGAACCCGTGTCCTCCTAATTCCGGGCAGCCTCAAAGGCTATAATTATTAGAACTTATTCTAATCATTTTTTCTTTGTAATGTAAATATAACAATTATAATAATATTCAAATAAATATCTAAAATAATATAATGTATATTTTACTTTGCTTAAAAATATAAAGCATAAAAATATTAAAAGATCAAGTTGGAAATCTAGAGATACTTGATTTGTTGTTGTTGATATTTGATTTGTTGAAACACACACATGAGCCGTAAAGTTGGTACATAGTTAGGATAAACGCGTTCAATATTAAAATCTGTGGGACCTACCAACTTGTCTTAATAGCGGAAGTTCGAGCTAAACATTAGTACACCGTCGAAAGCAAACATTATAAGCAGAGCCTGATAAATATTACAATATTATTGGTTCATAATTTTTTGCGTCGTAAAAACGTTGTTTTGTACTCTCAGTCTGTTTTCTCTGCAAATTCATGTACGCAAAGTTTGGTTAGGAAAATGCTCCATATTCATTCATCACTCGCCTCGCCATATGAGTGTTATTACGCCAAACATAAAACATAATTACTACAATAGAACCACATTTTCGATTAGTTTTAGAACAAACCGCTTCAGTTAGATAATAATGGTAAAGACGATCCACTTTGAAATAAGTGAATGTACACCTAAACACGTGTTATGTTATGGTGAATTTATATTCACGTCATAACATAAACATCTTTGATGTAAAGGCAAACATTTGTGGAATTTATTAACTTGTATATGTGCTATTTAATAGCTTGAGAAGGATGTTGACGTTGCATAACTGTGCTAATTTGACTTAATAACTTGGTTTTGGTGGGTCGGGATATTTGGAAGATTCATTGAAAGATGTGTACAGATTTAAATTAAAATTGACACAATAACGAAGAAGTATTACGTCAATGGTAGGGGCGAGTAGTACGTCAGTGGTAGGAAACATAGGAGGCCGGAAATGGAAATGTTGGAAGACCATGAAATCCCTATCATCATAATAACCAAATCTTTAATTTCACTACTGCTGGGACATAGTTCTACCTTATGAGTGAAATAATAATATAGGGATAATTCGGCAAGGCCCCGTGCGGATTGGTGGTTCTTAAAGACTGCAGCCGGGACCAATATAGTTTATCGGGCCGTTTAAAGCACAGAGCATACATATATAGACATAGTATAAATTTTGGTTAAAAAATTCGAATAACTTGCCTTAGCAAACATTGCTTAGTTTAGCTATTGCAGCATAGCCACTGTTATTGAGCTTCTCGAAACGCGTGTAATTATATTATAGGCGATGGACATCAATGTTTATGGAAAATTGTGAGGCGTTAAAGTGAATATTCTTGTATTGAAGTTTATAAATAATTTTTGTTGGTAACAATACAATACATATTTATGTCACGCCTTTCTCCTACAGGGGTAGGCACAGATCCCTTCTTTCCACTTGCTATTATCCTGACATATAATTCTTTCGCCTCATCCAGTCTCTTTAATATCCTCATGCATGCCCCATTTAGTTACGGTCAGATAGCAACATACTATAATACAACCCTTTATTTATAAAGGAGGTAGATATCTCAAGGTCGATCTCCGGATGGGACATGAAACTTTTTTAATAATCAGCAGGTAAATAACCTACTCCAGGGGTACAATATTGCAATAATAATTCTCTTCCTTCGATTTTGAACCCCACTTACTTAACACTACCCTTTAAGTTATTCATATCTCGTCTCTTATGGAGGAACTCACTATCGCTTGGCCTGCGATTGAGCAAACTAAGCAATGTCACCAAGGCCGGTCATTGGATTGGTGACCAAAAATTTATGAATTATGTTCCTCCGTGCTTTGGAAGGCAGCAGTCGTTAATACCAACCAACCCACACTTGGCCAGCGTGGCGCGTTATGGCCCAATCTCCCTATATTCTTCCATCCATATGGAAGGCCCGTGCCCCAGCAGTGGGAACAATAAACGGCTGGTGGTGATGATACCATCTCGTGTGGTTTGTTTACACAAGAAATTAGAAAACTTAACTCTTTTATTTTTTATTCGAGTGTGTGTAATATACTTTTTCTTTTAATAGGAATATGAATTATAGATCGTTTTCCTACAACAATTCCAAGTGTAAAAGCTTGCTCATCGCTTCTTACGTTATATAAATTATAATATAACCGACCCAGAAACTGATAACGGGACATGAAGATGATGAAATGTACAACAGAATTATGCATATTAACCCCTATGACTAAACAACGAACATGTTCATTTGGTTATTTAAAGCTCCCACTGAACCATGGTGAAACCCGAGATAATATGTTTTTGTCTTTTGTCCATTATTATGCCGTGTGGTGACGGCAGAGTAGAATACAATTGTCACCAACCCAAATCTCTCCCGTGGGTGTCGTACAAGGCGACTAAGGATAATCAATTAGTGATGAGGAATGGGCAGCAGCGTTCCTCTTATACCACCTAGCAATGTACTGCGACTTTGTACCCGATAAATGGCAATAGGCTCGCCACCTATTACATGGGACCTGACATATTTGGCGAAACGTGGGTGCTAGCTCACCTCTGCCTACCCCTTCGGGGATATAGGCGTGATTTATGTATGTATGTATGTATGTCCATTATTATGACATCGGAATGATCATTATATAACTTTTGCTGTTATCTTCATTTTCAATTATTAAGCCAATTGTTAAGTTTTGATTCTAATTACAAACCAAAATAGCTACTTTGCGTTACAGTTATTTACACTTACAGTTCTAGTAATTACGTATCCTAGCCGTGTGGTGCCGGCAGAATAGAATACAATTGTCACCACCCCAAATCTCTCCCGTGGGTGTCGTACAAGGCGACTAAGGATAAATCAATGATGAGGAACGGGCAGCAGCGTTCCTCTTATACCACCTAGCAATAGCAGTGTACTGCGACTTTTGTGCCCGATAAATGGCAATAGGCTCGCCACCTATTACATGGGACCTAACATAATTGGCGAAACGTGGGTGCTCACCTCTGCCTACCCCTTCGGGGATATGGGCGTGATTTATGTATGTATGTATGTATCCTAGAAGAAGCACGTAGTGCTTCAAACCCTAATAACAAAACGAGGTTTAGAAAAACTATCTTGTAGGATCTTGTTAAAATAAATTTGTTCGAACGAGTCATTGTTAGGGCGCATACACATTGGCACCGTACTGTGTGGAGTGAGCGTAGTAATAAACAATGACAAGCCATTGGTCGGCTTAGAAAATAGTGCTTAGTAATATTGAGCCTTACATCAACAAAGCCGAACTGATATTGACTAGACAAGAGATAATCCGTTAACCCAGTATCCAAATAATTGTGCCAGCGAGTAGGTATAACAGCAATTCAGAGCAAGTGTCTGAGGTGTAATTTCGTAGTTAACTGCAGGCCAGTCAACTATTAATTATATTGCTATTTAGATTTAGCCACGTAAATCGAATTCCAGCTTAGCCTAGGTACTATGAAGCTACGGAATACTAACTATATTGATCTACAAAGAAAGCAGAATTTTAATATTATTTTGCTTGTATTGCTCTTTCGAAATGCATATTCTTTGCTCTAAATCCAGAGCCAATAACACTGCCCATATTACCAGCTTTTACACGTCCAATATTTTGGGGCAAAGGCCCCAGCTGAAAAGCCAAGGACCGTCCAGAGCAGACTTAATTTCATCAGTCTTAATTTCATCAGCCCATTACATGGGCAGCCTTGACAGCAATTTACTCTGTGTTGCACGAAGAAGCTTCCTATGGGTTCATCGCTATGGCTTGTTATGTGTGACGACTATTATTAGATTATATGACGCCATTACATTGCTATAAAATGTGATAACTCTTTTTAGGTAGAATGTGGGCCAAATCGAAAATTCGTTATCGATAATTTAGGTACCAGCTCGATTGATTAAAAATGGTAGTACCGGAATTCGTTCTCATATTGTTGACGTTTTTTTCAAAAAGGCTTAATCACAAGCTGCTAACCCTTTGGTGGTTTAGTTTATAGGTCGGTAAGTCTCATTGATATTTAGTGGCAAATCCCTCTGTAAAACACAATACTTCTAAATTATGTTCTTCTAATGATGATGAGTGCACTTACTTGAATATAAGCATTCCTATTCGCCTAAGCTAAGTGCAAGCATGGATAAATAATTCTTGATAAATTTTGGGCAAGCAACTGTAGATGAAAATAACAAAATATAAACGCAGCCTTAGCATGCCAAAGGGAAAATGCAGCTTAATTCACAAGCCGTGAAACCTATACGGTGGTCATTAGTGCAAGGTTCAATCAACCCATCGTGCTATGAATACAGAATCAACTAATTATTGTAAATACTGCACTCATTACGGGAGGAGGGCGCTGAAAATATTGTACCCAGAATGAGAATTAACATTCAGAGAGCAGTCACTTGGAAAGAATTAGCCTTTTCTCCCACCGAGTACCTACAGGCGTTACATTTACTTTTTCAGTACTTTCCACCGGAATATTAATGAGCGAAATATTAATATAAATAAAACACTTCACGAGAAACCGTCCGGTGTAGTTCAAAAGATTCGAGAATCCTCAAGTTGCCGTTAAATATTACACTTTGTGAATGGGCCCGTGAAATAAAGGAGTACTTTTAGGGATATCTTGCTTTTGTTACGAATCCGATTTGCGAGCAAAAATTAACTTTTAATGTCGTAGCACTTTCACACCGGTAAATTTGATGAATATTTTATATATTTTACGTGTTTAGTGTATTTAAATAAATGATCCCTTATGTACTTGTAATGGTGTAATTTATTTTAATATTTTCCATGTTAAAACGATAATTTATCATGAATAAAGCGCCATCTAGTTGTATGATTTACATTTTGTTGGTTTCCGCTGTCCCACCGCATAGTCAAAGCCACATTACAAATTACAATATACTTATGAATCGTCAAGACGTATTACACATTGAAAACCTGCGTGTCCAAGGGAGGACGAGGGGAAAGGAAATCCAAGTTTATCTTCTGAATAGTACTTAGTTGGACTTTCGTGGTTTCATTGTACTTAGATGAAGTCTGTGAGAGGTTCGGTGGAAAACTTTGTGTAGGTGCTGCACTTTGGGTAATATAAAATTGTCAAAAAATGTTTTATGGAATTTATCAAGATTCAAACACATGGTGTTCTATGTGTTAAATTGATGAATTCCATCATTAGAGATCCAGAATCGCCCCTTGGATCTTGCCCCTTTCGATTAAAGTGTTAGGCCCTGTTCAAAACAATGGTTCATGGAAAATATTTTATTAGTCATACATGCTCAGCAACTATATTGGCTTCTATATCTACTTATAATACGTACCATCGTTCGAGTCGTAGATGTAAATGATATCCTTCCAGCCATAGTAACCGATAGTGTCGATTACCGCACGGTGGTAGTCCGGTCGTAAGCTTAATGCATAGTCGACGAGACCAGAGGACGGGGGCAGAACCTGCAAAGGAAAATAAGCTAAGTCGTCTATTCCATGGGATATTTCAAAGACAAAGATCCAGTTTGAACTAGAAAATCTTTGTCTGCAAGAATTGGACACTCATGCAATGTAATTCATGTTTTTAACCAACGAAAAAACGGAGGAGGTTACTCAATTCGTACCCGTATGTTTTTTTATATTATAACGTACTATTCCTTTCAACGGAGGAACGCTATCTTTCGAAAAGCATGATTACAAGAACAATAATAACTATTCTAATATCCTATTGCTGAATTTTAATTATAATAGATGTGGTTGCCGTGTGGTGATCCCAGAGAGCTGAATTCAACAGTCACTAGCCTAGCAATATTAAATGAGACCTAACATAGTTACCGAAATGTGGGTGTGCCTCTTATACATTCTTGACGAGTCCTTGTGATATTAGATTAATCATATATACAATTTGAAGCAACAGCGTAGTGACGGCAGGGTAGAATACAATTGTCACCACCCCAAATCTTTTCCGAGGGTGTCTTAGGAATGGGCAGCAGCGTTCCTCTTACACCACCTAGACTAGCAATGTACTTCTGCCCGATAAATGGCAATAGGCTCGCCACCTATTACATGGGACTTGACATATCTGGCGAAACGTGGGTGTTAGTTCACCTCTGCCTACCCCTTCGGGAATATAGGCGTGATTTATGTATGTATGTACAATTTGAATTACTTAATCAAAGATTCCCTAGCGTATTATGTGTGCCCTCCAGATTTTGGGCTAGAAATCTTAACTATGTAAGTCTTTGCATTAATAAAGCTAGAAATTCTAAATATTTAATTATTTTAGATAAAAAGTTACAGTAAGTGACTTTAATAAGTGTCTCCGCGTTTGCTTCTAAAATAGTCTGTGGTTTGTTCAGAAATAACTTAATTAGTTTACAGACTTAGTAATAAGCGCGGAGTAGGTTTATTCGAGGCATATGCAGGGAAATTTCGGTAATATTATGCTCACCGGATTGAACATACGACATAAATTGCTAACATTTTAGCCTGTCTGCAACATACCGGTTGCCAAATAACAAACATGACACTACTCGAAAAAGAATAAAAAATCCATTGACACCTTGCCCACAGTAAGCAGCTAAACCGAGGTCATGAAGACTAGATATCAGACAAATAATTATATTCGTAATAATGTAATTACTATACACATTGTTGCAAAATTCCCAAAAAAATGTTGAAGTACATACAACTCTATTTTACTCGTAGTAAAAAATAAAGAGGAAAGACAACCTAACAACCCTAGTGCTTGAGCTAAAGATATTATCGTTTTGGGTATTTTTGGGATACTGTATATAAATACTGAAAATATACCACATAAATATAACATAAACAATGATAAAACTTACATCTTTTAAATATAATATCATTGAACATAAACGTACATACATACATACATAAATCACGCCTATATCCCCGAAGGGGTAGGCAGAGGTGAACTAGCACCCACATTTCGCCAGTTATGTTAGGTCCCTAGTAATAGGGGGCGAGCCTATTGCCATTTATCAGGCACAAAAGTCGCAGTAGGTACATAGCTAGATTGTATAAGAGGAACGTTGCTGCCCATTCCTCATCACTGATTTATCCTTAGTCGCCTTGTACGACACCCACGGGAGAGATTTGGGATGGTGACAATTGTATTCTACTCTGCCGTCACCACACGGCTACGACTACTACTGACGTGTTTATTCATAACTAAACATACATACAGACATAAATCACGCCTATATCCCCGAAGGGGTAGGCAGAGGTGAACTAGCACCCACATTTCGCCAGTTATGTTAGGTCCCTAGTAATAGGGGGCGAGCCTATTGCCATTTATCAGGCACAAAAGTCGCAGTAGGTACATAGCTAGATTGTATAAGAGGAACGTTGCTGCCCATTCCTCATCACTGATTTATCCTTAGTCGCCTTGTACGACACCCACGGGAGAGATTTGGGATGGTGACAATTGTATTCTACTCTGCCGTCACCACACGGCTGAACATAAACGTAACATAAGCAAATTATGTCTTGCGAACAAAACTGTATCCATTACCTACACACACGTTACGCCGACGCCCATCCAGGCAGACAATCTGACCAAGCCGATCGTCAAAAGTGTGTTCTAAGTTTATGCCAATAAGACTGAGTTCTGCAAACAAACGATTCTAAGCATGTTCTGTAAATTTTGAACAGACGAAGCGATGTTCTCATGTTACAGGTTCTTACTGTGACTCTATTATATTTTTAGACTGTTATAGTCCAGAGCTGATGCTAAATTCTTTATTAGGAACAAAGTATTAAAAATACATAATGTTTTTGCTCCACCATATCTATTTAGCTCTTTGAATTATGAACTTTAATCGACAAAATTCTGATTATCGACATGATGCAAGTTTTTGTCTATGGACTGGAATTTTATAGTAAAATGTTATAAGCAATAGGGATACGATTTGTAAACAGAATAAAATGAGATTTTCACAATTAATAAATAACAATAATGATTACGAACGGCAGTTTTTAAGTACTAAGAAATAAAAAAAAAAAAGGTTTACCTACCTTTTCTACCAAAGGAATATAATATAGGAGGTACAGAAGGAAGGAATACAAATAGCACAACAAATACAAGAAGAAGCTGGGATGAATAGAAAAGTTAGTTAATAATCTAGAAGGCGAAAAAGGCGTCTGGGAATATAATTAACGGAAACGAGTGGTCGTTTAGAAATATTACGCGAGCAAAAGTAACAACACACGGTTCCATGACTGCGGCACTTTATTCCAAATCTCAGCTTATACAAGAAAGCTAGTCTGTACTCTGTAATTCTGTGTTTAAATGATACCCACCTCCTTTCCAAATAACAGTAGGGAGCGCGTTATATTAAACTTGCACAATTCTACAAAATGGTTTGCCGTTTGAGACGACTTCTAAACTATTTTTAATATCTTCTAGTCGAGGTAAAAGCCATTCTAGTCCACTCATTTTCAGCCAATTACTCTTTCTATTTGACCGCCTTGTATCTTTTGCGAGAGCTTTTGTAGAAATCCGGGACCTTTCTTTTTTTATTCCACAATTAGAAGCTGTCTTCCTTTCAATTAAATGCTCTACGCTTTTATTTCTTGCTTCTGAGACAATGAAATGCGCCTTAAAACGCTCCACTTAGTTCTATGATTTCGGTGGTATACATGAAAATGATTTTAAAGATTTATTCACTGAGAGATTTTATTCACCGTAGAAGTTGTTCAATGTAAAATAATAATTATTGACAACAGGCTTTAAAGAAGCCTGAAGACTATATTAATAATAATAATATGATATTTCATTATAGATTGAAAGAAATATATTCGTTTATTACTATGCAATATGAATAATTTTTATGTTTCACGGTAACTTAAATTCCAAGCAGACTCATTGAGCCCTTCATTACTACAGTGGAAATGTTATTAGTCACATTCAACAAAAAAAAAACACACAGGTAGTACACTCTCACAAAAAACGAAATCTGCCATTCGCACACAAAGCATCTAATTTGCAAACTTAATCTGTACCTCTTTTGTCAAACAAAATTTATGTTCGTTCGTATTGAATACATACATTTACATAATGCATACCTTTTCGGGGAACCACGGAGTGACGAACGGCATTTGGAAGGTGTTGGCGTACGAATGTAACGTGTCGAAGGAGTCCGGTGAGACAGCCGCCAGCATCGAGACCACGCCGCGCCCGAATTGGTTACAAACTGTTAACAAAAATGTATCAGGTTATTGTTTGTTTGATATTTGAACTTTGTCTTAATATTAGATTGTTTTTTTAAATTACTTGTCCTCCTCCTCTTCCTGCCTAGAGTGCCTAGCCAAGTGGCTTATCTATTCGAACTCACAGAAAGTCAAAGTATGAAGCTGACGTATTGTTTTCTCGGTAATACGTCAGTTTCATACATTTTGTATTCTATGCGTTCCGACAGATGGCCACTTGGCATATTTGGTATGTTTTTGTCAAAGTTACTGGCAGGCAGAAGATACGTCGTAGGAACAATCACTCTGCTTAGGAACGGTTGTTGACTGCCAATATTTTGTATTTTGAATGTCTGAATTTTACACTGTAACTGTTTTTGTGGACTCTAATTAACTAAAGTTTTAGTATGGACTTCGTATGTTCATCTTAATCTTTGACACTGCTGCTCTTACTTCTCTGCTAGTCAAGTAAGTCTTAACAGTTCTCTCTCCTATTTACATCGGTCAGGCGTCATCTAGCCTTCTACTCCCTTGTGATTCACATCATCCATCACACCAGAAAGGTGCTAGTAATATTAGAAATGAGATGAAAAGGACCATGTCGAGAGACCAACGAACGGAGAGAGTGACTGGGACGACAACATTCTAATCCATATTGCTTAAGGTTTTGGCTTAGATTTTACAGCCACCTGCCTGACACCAACCCTGTTTGGGTATGCTGTTTTAATTATTGTTTTTTAATTAAAAAAAAATTGAACAAAAGTTGACAAAATTGTTGAAAAAATTTACCTATAATTTATTTTTCTAACCGACAATGTTATCATTTTAATTTACACGATTAATGTATTTATTCTTTTACTTAAGCTTCAGATAGCTTTGAAAGAGAAATTATTATTGTGTAAGCCAACGGCCCATAATTAACCTGAAATACTTTTTTATTGCACGTTCTTGTAAAACGTACACCTGAACTAAGACTATAATTCAATGTAAAAATTTATGTTGACTCTTTAAATACTGAATAATGAAGCGAATTCATCTTAAAAACGAAAATGCGTTTTCAAATAAGTTGTCATATAATTAGTTTAGTCACATAGCGGCTAATTAGCATAATGGCACACGAGTATCAAAAGGACTAATTCTCAATATAACTTGCGAAATGGCTAACTTTTGCCAACACTCACTGTCTTGAAACACTCAATATCTAGTTCTAGGTGTTTTAAATGCAAACAATAACTGCAAATCGGCATGCATTGTTATATTAGCATTATTAAAAGCTGTATTAAATTTAATACAACATACATACATAAATCACGCCTATATCCCCGAAGGGGTAGGCAGAGGTGAATTAGCACCCACGTTTCGCCAATTAGTTAGGTCCCATGTATTATGCCGTGTGGTGACGGCAATGCCGTGTGGTGACGGCAGAGCAGAATACAATTGTCACCACCCCCATCTCTCCCGTGGGTGTCGTACAAGGCGACTAAGGGTAAACACAGCAATGAGTAATGGGCAGCAGCATTTCTCTCATACCACCTAGCAATATAAATTTGTACTGCGATTTATGTGCCCGATATATGGCAATAGGCTCGCCACCTGTTACATGGGAATAATTGGCGAAAAGTGGGTGTTAATTCACCTCTGCCTACCCCTTCGGGGATATAGGCGTGATTTATGTATGTATGTATGTATGTAATAGGTGGCGAGCCTATTGCCGTTTATCGGGCACAAAAGTCGCAGTACATTGCTAGGTGCTAGGTATAAGAGGAACGCTGCTGCCCATTCCTCATCACTGATAGATCCTTAGTCGCCTGATAGATTTGGGGTGGTGACAATTGTATTCTACTCTGCCGTCACCACACGTCAATTTAATACAAGGGAGACGAAAATATAATGTTTTCTTATATTTGCACGAGCACTACACATTTGAAATAAAACAACTTTTACGGATAATAAAAAAACTAAGAAACACTGTGTGTTCTTAATCTATTGCAGTACTACTTACTGTTGCAAGAATGCATTTTCATTTATATCTTTTTTTTATATTTAAGAAGCGATAATATATTATGTCTGCATTTATTCAATGTTCACTAATAAAGTTCTCGAGACGTGACAGGCTCATAATGACACTTAGATCAATGCTCTCATACAAATTAAAATTTTACTTAAAAGAAAACAATACAGTCCCATTTCCTTCTATAAATTTCCTTAAAAATATGCCAGTACTTGTTTCATGAACTGTATACCGTAACGCAAGCAGCATTTTATTTTGCATAAGTCAGATGTCGGTGAACGAACTTTTCACTTAGTTTTGATAGAGGAATAAGCTGAATGTGTGGGTAAAGACATTCCTTTCCCGTTAAGGTACTTCGCTAGTTGTATCTCCGTTACATTCCTTTTTGTGGATTCGAGAGCCAGACTTGCAGACTCAGCAGCCGAGAGTAAGCCATGATCGCAAATCAATACACACAATTGGGGATCAGAATCTGATCAACTTGCAGAAATGCTCAACCTATGATGACTATATTCCTATATTCCTAGTATAGGTGTGGTATTAACAACATTTTTGGAGCACTTTCTCTACATCAGTAATAATAATGTTGTGGCTAATAATGTAATTATATAAATGGTTAAAAAAAATAATCTAAAAAACGTTGGTCGTGATGCGGAAATCCAACCCGCGTCCTCTTCAATTCAGACGGTTGCCCAATCCACTCCGCAGTAGATTTTTTTTGAGATAATTCTGTAATAGTTTATCTAACATTTTTTTTCGTGACAAATCATTAATTTTCATATGTATTGTTTCTTGGGAATTGAATACAACAATGGCTTAAGTTAGAAAGACTCAAAGTTCACTATGAGACAAATATATACCTAGTCATAATACTCATTTGCACCTCACATCAAACATTGTAAAAACGGTAAAATTATACAAAGTTGAAAGTCAAACCAATTTTACACGTGTTTTATTTTTAAAGAAAACACAAGTCTTGTTCCCTCGTGGGTACTGTTATTCAGCGAAAACAGGACTCTATGCTACGGCAATAAGATACAAGAATTGATATGAACAGCAAACTTTACGAAGTCATACAAAGTTGTTTATGCGGAAACAGGGCAACAGTCCTCAACACGTACCTAAGTAATAAATTGAAATGCTAATTCATTTATGCAGACTTTATACCACCACACTGAGTATTTACTGTTCATGATGTCGACTTCTACATTGTCCAATAATGTAACTGTTATATTTAAGTACTAATAATATAAGGATAAATATTTTTTTTTTCTACTCCCATTTCACGAAAGTCACCCAGAAAGCAGGAGTTACGTAATGAAAATACTGAATACAACTTTTCGATACAATTAAACTGAGAAAAGTAATTTAATGCTAATTTTTTTTTAATTTGTATTTGGAAGCTAAACCCGTCGTATGAAAAATTGGCTAAAACTTTTAGAGCCACGTTGTAAACTATTTAAAAAACAAATTTAGAATTGGAACTAGAAAACAGAAACTAGAAAATAGGTTACACTTTTGTTTTATTAACCTATATAATAAAATTATGGTCGTAGAAAAATTAGAAATATTAATTGTAACACTCGTGGTAATGTATTGTTGTCTATTGTAACACTAGTGTTACATTAACCATCATTTCAGCGCAGTGGCATAACCTTTTATTTCATAACAACACACATATTTTCTCATGACCATTTCCAGAGAAAACAACTGAAACATTATATTACAAAAACATAATACACGTGTCTTTTTTGTTTATTCACAGCCGCCAATAGATGTGTACGCAGACAGGGAAATACTTGAATTTTTTTGTAGCTTCATTCTGTGCAGCGATATTATTAATTTGACTAGTGTTTGTGAGGCTTTGAACAAAGTTCTCCTTTCGCTGTGCTCTCCGCGGGCCTAGTACGGGGACGTAGATAAGTCTCTCCACCACTCGATAATGTTTTGTCTCGGGATTTAGTTGGAGTTAGAGCGAGGGGAAAAGATTTTCTTTCCCCCCGAGGAGATGTGTCCACGTCCCGTGCTACGGGGCTAGTGTGATGTCCTGCGGGCCAATATTTTTATGAGAGTATACTAAGTTGGACTAAGTTCAATCTGTCCGTGTTTAACTACTAAATAAAACTTTTGTAATTTTATAAAGCGATATGTGTGATATGTGTGAAATTGAAAATGATCAAATTAATCGGGTGATTTTGGCAGTTGCCCGGATTCAATCTCCGCATCATTATAAATATTATTTTCGGAATATTACTGCCCATATTTTCCTTGTAGTATGCTATTATTGGCTAGGTATAAAAGTGATGATTGAAATGTTAATATAATTATATTACCTTTAAGTCTGTACTTGGATTTTAAGTGCCAGATTGGTCATGCTCCCCTCACACACGATGTTTGCGATACCCAAACAAAAATACAATAATTGAAACTTACTAGGTACTCGTAAAAAAAAAAAGGGTACTCGTAGAATTACCGTGCTACAAAACAGATTTAAAAGCCAATCAGTCTGACCACCATTTTTTTTTTTTTCATTAAGGTCGATAGTTTGAAAGGACACAGAACGGATAACATTAAACAAAATTTTTGTATCTCATTCCGTAACATATTCACTGTCAGGCGAGAATTTCCATTTATTTTCACAATCCGCACGAACAATCCAATGCAAATAGAAAACTTTTCATACATAATCCGATTTTAAACAGAAACTTCCTGCCCCAATCAATGCTGAATTGTTGCCGATGAGAATCCAAAACATCGGGGGGTAAATGTTGTTTAGTTTTTGATTTATTACCGCATGCCATGCCATGCAAATTTCAGTTCATTTGAAAGTGTGTGAAACGGGCGAAACAGATATAAAATGAAATGATTTACGTATAGTGCGATTTTGAAAATGGATAATTAAATCAATTACAAAGTATGGACGACACACCTACAAGGGTGGTTATTTATCTGCATGCTGATTACGAAACTCTTACGGAATCGTGAATAATCGATTCGACAGTTTCTCAAGAAAGCAAAACCAAATGCATTGATTTCATTCAGGAATTGTCAGCGACAGAGTTACGTAATCAGCCTACTGGACTTATCATCGTACACGGCATTCCGAGGCGAGAAAGCCAACAGAGTTCCCTTGATGTCTGGAAGGCAGCCAGCCATAAAACCCTAGCTAAGTCTAAAAGCAGTATGACTACTGACATAATGCACCTGCTTCAAGTAGTTTCTGTACAGAGCAAAAGAGGAAAATATTTCTGAGTATTTATTTTAGGTCCGAAAATATTTCTCACACCATTTGGTAGAACGTCTTTGACAAGCAGGACAGTAAGCCGCTTTATTTATTAAAGAATACTTATCTCAAACTGATGTAACGATAATTAGCACTCCGATTTCGTATTTGGTACGGTTAGTTCTCTAGGCCACCCACAAATCATAGCACTTATGGATGGCAGCCAAAAGTTGCGTTAAACTCATAAGTCATAGGAAGACATTTCAACAAAATAATTATTAAATTATTTCTGAGTTTTATCGAAGCGAATTTTACAGGCAAAGCATCTAAAATAGTAGTGGTGCCTAACTTAATTAGTTAATGTGGATGTTATTGCAATACACCGTATCATGTTACCGTACCGTATTATGTATGAATGAAAAAGATACACTCGTCCAAAGAGACGAGTGTATCTTTTTTATACAATAATTATTAACTTATAATAAGAATTATTAATTATTAAGAATTATATATAATTAATTATTAATTAGAATTATTAATTAGAATTATTAATGGAAAACACATATTAAAAATTTCGGTACTTTGACGTGCTTTCATCGAACACATAATTCGATTTCACTTAAAACGAGCGCGGATTAAATAATTTATGACGTACACGCTTCCATTGTGTGCGTATAACCTGTCACTTCGTATTTCTGTAATGTGTGTATTTTATAAATTAGAGGTGACAGCGAATCATTTTCGTCATTAACGTGTACGTCACCGGGTCGCATTATGTTTAAGCAGTCACCATAATAATTATTCATCTGATTTCATTAAAATATAATCGGAAAAAGGTCACTATTAATTATTCCACTAAATTTAGTCGACAGATATTGAGCGCTTCAATATTTTTTTCATCCCACCTTCTCGGAAAAAGCTCTTCGATATCTAAATGCAAAAGCTGTTTTTATCCTCTAGAGGATAAAGTAAATTTGAATTTAGAGTATCGTGTGCAATGAGTTTGTGAATTCAAAACATTATACCTATTTATTTCTACCTCCATGGTGCCGAAATTATCATGTAACCTATTTTAATTTGTTAAAAACTCAGACTCGGAACCTTCTTGGTGTACTTTTTTTGTAATATGCTTTGCGCGCGCGATTTTGTTTTCACGTCATAAATTTGTTAAAACCTAGGAGTTCCGTGACGGTCAATCAGCTTGGCGTCAATCTTGCTTCAAACATTTTGTTAGTCTACAACGCTTGCTTGATGCTTGACCTCAAGCATTTAAAAGCTCTTTAGGTCTGTTTGATTTGTTAACGCTAGCAACGGAACAAAAATATACAGAAAATCAACGTGCTTGACTCAAGCTGATTGACCGTCTCGGAACTCCATTAGGGACGGTAATTTTTATTAGGCACTTACAGGTGTGTCTGGATGAATGTTGCGGGTGTGGCTAGGTGGATGGGTGGGTGTTGGTGGTGTGTCTGGTTAAATGAGGTCGAATGGATGGGTGAGTATTGTGGGTGTGACTGGTTGGATGTTGTGGGTGTTTCTGGGTGAATGGGTGTTTTTGGATGTTTCTGGGTGATTGGGTGTTTCTGGGTGAATGGGTGTTTTGTGGGTGTTTCTGGGTGAATAGGTGTTTTGTAGGTGTTTCTGGGTGAATGGGTATTTTTTGGGTGTGTCTGAGTAGATGGGTGTGTCTTGCGGGTGTGAATGTGGTGGGTGTTTGTAGGTGCTGTGGTTGTGTCTGGGTGTGTCTGGGTGGATGGATGTGTGCTGTGGATGTGTCTGAGTGGATGTTCTGGGTGTTTCTGGGTGGGTGTTGAAAGTGTGTTTGAGTTGATGGGAGGATGCTGTGGAAGTTTCTGGGTGAAAACAGAAACTGTTGTGATTGTAATTTTTTTTTATATTTTGCAATTTCCTCGTTGGGGGGGATGAAAAGTTACGTGTTGCACTCGAGTGCAAAGATTTTTCACGTTGTGCTCTTTTGATTCCCTCGCTCAAAAAAATTGAGCACGCGGTTAAAAAACAACTTTGCACTCACGCACAACAAATAACTATTAAACAATGTGAAGTTTTATACATTATAAATTAGAATATATCAGTACCACGTGTACAAGACGATTTAGGGATATAAATATAATGAGGTACGGGCAGCCTTCATGGTACCTCATCATTCAGCCGAGTGGGCCTCTCTCGGCTGAATGAACACTGCCGTAATAGTAACTACAAATTAACGTGCTCGGTACATGGCAATAGGCGTGCCATATAGCTACTAACATAGCTGGCGAAATGTGGGTATTAATACAATTCTGTATTTATACATTTATGAAAAAACAGTTGAGGAACACATTACCTGATTCATTTTTATAGCGTTTAGTCTCTCGCATTAAATATTTTGTAGATACGGATATTCATGCAGGGGCCATATTTATGTTATCCGACGTTTTGGTCAGGTTGCATTGACAGTGGTCAATTATTCAACATATCCATTTATTTGGAAATGTGTGGAATGGATATTTTAATAATATGACGTTGAGACTATTGGAAATTTTGAGCGTCAGTCATACTGCACTTAAATAACACAGTAGGAAAGTAGAGACGACCGGTAGGTAAAGGGTAGTGGGCTGCTTTTTCATAGCACTTCCGTATAGGTATATCCAAGATGTAACAGAAAGGTGCAGTGGTTATTCAAGCCACCAAACTGCTATTCAGTTAAACAATCCTATTGCTATTGCTCACTACGGTACCAAAATCGAAATCTCAAAAAACTCACTTCCCCATACTAAACCGAGAACCACCTGATATCAGTTTATATGGGGAAGTGTTTATTTTTTTGAGATTTTGATGTTGGTCTTATAGTTAAAGTTGTTCAGTTCTATGGCTTGCACAACCTTTTTAAATATCACTGCACCTTGCTACACTTTGTATATGACTTCCGTAGCTTGAATAATGTCTAAGGCTGGGTTGCAAGGCGTTGATTTTCAAATTTTTTATATATGGACAATATTTTATGGTAAAAACGCTACGGTTCGTAGCCAAAACCATTAGTTGTTCGATCATAGAAATCCGGCAGCGGGTATTCGACAATCATATAATCATGAAATCTTATCTTAGAACTTTATTTCATATGATACTTCCCATGATTACTTCTAATAAATGAATGCGATGTGTGCCATATTGAGCTCAAACTTTGTATGCTCACTGACTGACCACGGAAGCACAAAGCAAACCAATCTTGCTGCTTCATATCCGCCCGTGGATACAACGCGTTATTATTCTTGGCGTATAATATTGTTATTATTAGCTGATAGTTCTGGTATCGCTAGCAATGTAGCCAATATAAATTCGGATTATAAATTTGACTTGTACTGCTGTAGAATATTAATGTAGCATTATAACAGATATTTCATCCGGTTGTGCCCCGTATACAGTGGGCACGATAATGGTGTGCGATCTCTAAACGCCATTGAAACTACAAATGCTTAGCTATTTAATTACACGAACCATGTTAATAAAGTCACTTGATTTTTTAAAATTTTAGTTATAGTTGATACACTGTGTTATTGACATAATTTTTATTAACATAAAATGAAATGCAACTTGAAAATAATTTTAGAGGGGAAATTGATCCGCACTGGGCTAGGTGGTGGGATATGGTCCAGTCTCCCTATGACAAGGATTAGACAGTCAATAAATATCGCGAGTATCGCGACGTGTAAACTGAATTTGCTACTTTATTGACGACATTGACAAAAAATGTGGAATTCTTGATATGCTTTAAGATTTAATATTTACTGACACCGCTATCACAATATGGGGTGGCGATATTGATTTACTGTCTAATCCTTGCCTATATACTTTCAGCCATAAGTAATGCCTGTGTCCCAGCAGTGGGTACATTACAGGGCTGCTAATGATGAATGTAGCTCATTAAAATATATCGATTAGGTAATTTAAGTGCAAAACACTGCAACTTAACATAACTACAGTGTTATGGATTTTCATGGCAACGCTTCTTAAATACAAAAAAGATTTATCTCAAAATTGCATTCCTGCAACAGAACAGTCTTACCGTCATAAATTTAGAACACACAATGTTGCATTTTCTGGTCTAGTTATTTTAAGGCCACTTGATATACCTATATACTTAATTTAACTTTGGAATTAGTGTAAACCGGACTTATTACAAAGTCTTATTACATTGTTGGGTTCGGCGCAGTTGCATGGGTCATAATCATTATGCGGACAATAAACCCGCTAATATTAATTTTGGCGTTAACGGCCATGAAGGTTTTAGTGTAACAACTATTTTATGGAGCAAAGGTCTGATTGTTTGCTAAAATATTCCAATTCACTCGTGCTAATATTAACGATTCAATTCTGAACATCCTGAGTTCGGTTAGGAATATTGAATACAGAATCATCTTTCTTGCCACGCGCGCATTAGTGCTCTCAGTGCGTCCAAATAATGTTGGGGGTGTTTGTGTTGAAATATGGATGCGATGACAAAAAAAAACAAATATCCCGTGCCCTGCCCTCGGGGATTCTGCCACATGCGGATCACGTTTACAGGCATCAAGACCGACTCATACTATGGCAAATACTTTATCCACTCTAAACTGTTGGCTTACACGAGCTTATGAAACTATTGGCACATAGGTAATATATTATTTTTACTCACAACTTTTGGCTAGCTATTTGTTATACCTTAAATAACAATTCTTATCTGAAAATATAACTTAAAAACCAAGCATGACTTGCGTGCGAATGCCCATATTCATTACATAAACATTTGGATGCCCTTGATTTCCCATCATCAGATGCTGACTTGTGACAATGGGACCACCTCGGCATACTCGTGAGGTGGTCCCATAGAATAGAAGAATAATTTTACTAATCGGTTCCCAAATGATTGAGAAATCGATGAAACATACAGTGGAACGTAGAAACTTCTCCTTTTTTGAAGTCGGCTAAGAAGTGAATAACTTACCAAAAATAATATTATTCAAGTATATACACATTAAAGAAATGGATGGATGATGCATTTCAAAGATTACAAACATTCAAAGCGAATAACTTTTGTAGCAGATAATAATTTTCAACAATAAAATACACATATTATTAATATCTGAAATACTTGACAATGCAATGAAATCCTTTTGAAAATCGTATTGCATGGGAGTTTACATCGCCCAAATCCCGAGAATTGCAATCCACCTTTAAAAATTCCACGAATCATTTTAACAATAATTATTAAATTTTATGAATCGCAACTATTCCGCGAATAGATATGGCGATCTCGTTTTAATCATCATATCGATTAAATAGCCGTTCGCCGTCCAATTCCAAAAACGGCGGACACGCCCGAATGTTACGATAATGGAAACTCAATAGTGTAAACTTTATTCACCGTACACAACGAAACGGGAATGAATTACTTTTGCAATTCATAGGTAAAATTTGTACTTATTTCCTGCAAATATTGTAAGTATTCCATATTTTCCGTGCAAACTTTTCTCATTACAAACAAGTTAGAAATACCTATAGATCCGGGAACTCTGCGAATGTTGACTCTACGATGAGATATTATGCCAGCAAACACAGTCTGCAAATAACGTTTTCGTCCGTTATTGTTGTTTGTAATGCCAACTTTTGCCTTTTTTGCTTCCTTCGCATCAACAAAAGTATGTCGACTTTTCCCTGAAGCGACTTAAAGCTGCAGATACACCGGATTTCTGATGTAAATCCGGGGACGACATTCCTGCAAAGTGCTTAGCGCCTATCGAGTTTAATAGCGGGCGTTATATTTGAAAGCTTTTCATATTTTATTTCAAACAATGTGAAACTTTGTATCATTTAAAGGAAATAAGACATTAAACTCATACCGCACACTCATTTAAATAAAGATTAACAACGACTTGAGACACTACAAAATTGGTTTATTGCGATTATTGAAGTTTGCACCGAAAACTACTATAAATCCAAAGACAAAGACTATCAATAAAATGTAGATGAATCGATAACATTCTTTCAAAATTCAAAATCCACCACCAAAAACAGAAGGGCATCATCAGGCAGGCCAATTAAATTGATCGAGTAGGAAGGCGACACCACAATTTTGATGTTTGCGAAAAAAAAGCAGTATTTTGACTTATGCTCTTTCTTGTTTAGCTGTGCGATATTTTAAGGCTGGCATTCCATTTAAATATCTTTGGTGCGGCATTTTCCAGAGTTTACGACGCCTTTCAATTGTTTTTGCTGTTCGAGCTAAGGTTTGTGGCGGCAAAATTCCGAATCTAGCTTAACCGCAGATACCGAGAGAGCGTTTTATCGATTTCAGATTATGGCACAGGTAAAAGTGCAGACATGGATTATCTGTAGTATTCGGTGGCTGGTCAGCGCCGTAGTGGCGATGGCGGAACGCCGATCTTTGCTGTCGTCCAACAATTTGCCGTGTAAACTCTACAAAAGCTTAAGGGTCGGTCTCTTTGACTGAAAAATATTTTTAACAACTCATGTTTTTGATAAGTGTTTTTTTGAGCAACTTAATGTCCATCAGATACACGATGGGTGGTCAAAAATGCATAGTCTAAACCGAACAGAAAGCAGACTGCTGCATCTGCAATTGTTAATACCATCAACACTCTGGGATTGTGAGCCATCTCCTCTAATTTTTTCATAATGATGGTCACACCTACCTCAGTGACTATAAAATATGAAACACAATGCGGAAACAGCAGCACCAAATAATCAGTTAAAGCTGAAATGAACAACTGTTGATTACTAGACCCGTACGCTACTACAAACCCGACAGTAAAATTAAATGGAATACCCAATAGATTGACTAAACATTCCAACGAGATATTTAGAAAGTTTTAACGACCACCTGTCCTTTCTCCATAATCGAAGTTCATATTATTATTACAAAGATTTTGGCGGTTAGTAAAATAATTTCGAAAAATTATGGTCTTGATGCGGGAATCGAACCCGCGTCTGCGTTTATAAAGCAAACCCAAGCTTAACCGAAGGCACGGTATTTGTAAAAATATCTGCTTTGGAATGTTTGAAATTTATTTCTACATTGCGAGGGCACCCGTTGGCTTACAACGTGAAGTGTAAAGGTTAGAATAATTTCGGCAAGTTAATTAGTGTCTTGGTTGGCCGAGCGGTCAGGCACCTGCCCGGATAGCAGCGGATGCGGGATTATATATAGATTCGATTTCCGCTACAAGACCATATTTTTTCGAAATTCTTTTTCTAACCGCCAAAATCTTTGTACCAATTTTTCTAACATTTATATAATGTTAAAATTAAAATCGAATCGTTCATATTATTATGTTAGACTTGCTGTTATAAAAAACAAAAATACTCCCCAATAAACTGACCTAACCTATACCTAACCTGGGTATCTTTATAACGTGAGGAAAATAATGATAACTTATTTTGTAAGTGAACTAGAAAATATTGAAGAGAAAAGTTTTAAAGTTGAAATTAGTTTTGTTACAAAACAAAATCTAGGAAGTCCGATAAACTGAGGCAAGGTGTTCTTTTACTATCATTCGGTTTAAGACTAATAAGGTGTCTTAATATGTCTACGAGCTGGGAGCATAATAAGCATTTGTAGACAGAACCGAGTGGAATTGAATTCGTCAAACGAATAAAACACAATGTGAATCAATTACTAAATTACTTTTCAATTCGGTAATAGCCAACAGGATATCTATATGATAGGCTGTGGTTTTAAAGTAGAAACGAAACATTTTTTGCAAATGCAATTTTTATAAGGCTAATGAAAAAACAAGTATTCGTAAAAAAACTTCATTCGCGGGTAGGTTACATCAATCTTTTATAATGCATTTATAACGATTAATATTGTGGTCATAGTTTTTTTATGTTAAACAGGGAAGCTCTTGCCCTTCATCTCACCTGATGATAACGGCCAAAGATGGAAGATCGAGCTACACCTGGAAGCCTCAACCACAGAGGGGCCGGCTATCTTATCACAATTGTGGGAACAAAATAATGCTGTTAACATTATTATTATGGCGACAGATTTTTGATAAAATGGTGGTAGCTAGCCAGGCGGACTTTAAAAAATAGTTTATACACGGTGAGTTTTTTTCGGGTCATTATGGGGAAATTCTAAACTATAAGAGATAGAGGTAAACTCTCTTAGGAACCGTGATCCTAATTTTAGATAAAATAAAAATGGGAATTTAAAAAAAATTGAAGATATAGGATTTTAAAAGAAAATAATTTTTTTGTTATATCGATTGTATAATATATCACTTTACAAACCAAAAATTGTAAGAAAACCATAGGTCTAAAATTGCTAGAAGTTGTTTCAATTGCATGAAATTAACATTTTACTAAAGATACATTTTACTACTAATTATTGATATTGATGACTGAAAGTAAACAAAACCAAATATCTGCCACTTGCCTAAATCCCACAAAACAAACTCTATCTTATAAATTGTTCGAAATGTCCTCCACTTTCGCCTAGGCACAGTCGACTTCGGCGAATAACACCCCGAGTTGCATTTCTCAATGAAATGTGAGGTATTGTGTTTAAGGTTTGACGGACTGAAATTTTTAAATCATCAACAGGTCGTAGCGACTTTTGTATACTTCATTTTTTAAGTGACCCCATAGAAAAAAATCGATGGCCGTTAGATCAGGATAATTTCAAACCTTTTGAATGACTTCTAGCAACTTGAGTCCTATGGTCTCAATAAAATTTTTGGTTTCTAAAGTGATATACAATTGAAATAACTAAATTTGTTTTTTCATAAAATCGAATATCTCCAAATCTGTTCAGATTAAGATCACTCAGATCAGTTTTTCTCTATCTCTTATAGTTTAGAATTTTCCTATACTGACCCGAAAAAAAAACTCAGCCTGTATATTAGTTGCAGTTATTTACGTGCATGCATCCATACGACCTATCACAGTTGGCGAAATGTGGGCGTTGTTATACCACTGCCTACATGTGGATAAATAGCTGTGATGATTTACAAGTCACTGCGCCATTGAGCTCCGTTATACCAGTACGGCAGGAAAATATGAAAAGGAATCACATCTAAGCCCTGTCGGTTGATAGGGTTTAGTTGTGAATCACATCTTTTCGTCTTTCCAATTTTGTCAATCTAATACTTCTTCAAAAGTAACTCTATAGACCAGTTTCCACTTTCTAGGAATTATCAAACACCTACAACATGTTATTAGGTATAAGAAGAAATCATTATAATCCGTATGGTTATTGGTTTTGTGATCAACTTAGTAAGTAACTTGAATATATTTTTCCTTTGATCTGAAAGTAGTAATAATAACATCGTTATTCTGATACAAAACTCGGAAAAAGATTTATCACTACATGAAACAGGAAAGGGGTTATCTTAATATCGAAATCTTCCTTTAATTTTAGCCTTATGGTGACGGAAAGCATAATACATCTCACTCAATGGGTGTCGTACAAGGCGACTAAGTGTTAGGACAGCGGTGAGTAGCAGTGCCGTTCCTCTTATACCACCTAGCATGATACTCGGGTTCGTAAGCCTAATAGATGGCAATAGGCTCGCCGCCGGTGTGATGGATGATATGAAATAAAACGTCGACGGACGTAGGACCCTACATTATAGGCGAAACGTAGGTGTTGAAACACCTGTTTGAGGAATATTAATAACATCAGTTATATAGGCATGATGTATGTATAATATGTATATTTTAATTGACTTAGTTGTGTGTAACGTTGTATGGTACAAATGTTCAGGTGTACTAAATGATAACGAAAATGTCGTTGCATTTCAGCAGTCCAATTAAACACGCAAATCAGTCAGTTTCGTGGTTTACAAATTCTATTGCTTTGAGTTTCAAATTTAATGAACTAAAGCTCTCCATTTACTGGGCACTCACTACAAATGACATGCGACAAACCTCTATCAGGTAAATTAAGTGCGTTTTCAATTATGGTATTACACAGCTTAATACGGATTTATTGATTTTCGTATATTGTTTGTTGTTAACCTTTAATCTTTCTTAATTTAATATCATATTATGTGGCGGAGCTCGTATTTAGCTTGGTCCTTAGATGGATGGTCATTAATGCATTTTACATTTTCATGTTAATACACAACTATTCACACTAAGTCTGCACAATATGTTCGCATAATTCCTATATTGTTCCATTCAGAGAACGCATGTGGCCAAACACAGAGTGACGTGATCATTTATTCAATGAAATGTTCTCGTAGACAAATTTAGGACGAGGACAATGCTTTTTCAAGAATACTAGAGTTCTGTCTAAAATCTATCCATCTTATTATTAAACTGGTAGTAAACATGGTATAGCTATTCCGCGTTTTGTCTTCGTCTCACAAACATGATATTGAAGGCGAGGAAAAGACACTGAGTAACTAGTCTATACTTAAAACGTGTTTATTAATAATGCCGTATGAGATTCCTCAACCAGTTACGCTGCCTAACATCAGCATGACCAACAAAATAATATTTGCAATCAGGCCAACGGATCCTGTTGAAGAAACACAGTCATTTCAGTTTCTCTCACTCGGGCTCTCGAAACTTCAAAGGATTAATTACCTTCATTATTCTACAAAGAGTGCATATTTCAAAAGCAGGAGCAGCACGGCAGCAGACTATTGATAGGGAATTCCGAATGAAATTCGCACACAAATCTGTCTGAAGCTCTCAGTCCGTTATTTGCTAGGGTCCCGTATCTAGGCAGTCGTATCATAGTGCACTCAGGACACGAGTTTGCTGTTGTAAGGCACTTTTTGAACTCGGTTTTCAACTTCTTCTAACAAGTTAAGTGCCTGACATCATATGATTGTATTCCGGTTCCAAGCTTTTCTGTCTTACTCACGTAGGAGAAGGTGGCAAAAACGGACAAGCTGCCTAAAGTGGGTACTCTCGTGAATAACATTGATTTTCAAAACATATTCCGGCAGCCTTATTAACTGATTCTTGGAGATACCTACATAAATAAATCACGCAGATATGCTGCCTAAAGCAGGTACTCTCGATCGTGTATAAAATTAGTTTTCAGAACGGATATATTCTCGGCAGCGTTATTGACTGCTTCTTTGAGATACATACATAAATCACGCGTATATCCCTGAACAGGCAGGCAGATATGTTAATTCATATCTGCCACCCACGTGTCGTCGTATCCGTCTCTTGGCGTGTCTTCTGTGTTGCGAATCCAACCTCTTTTATAGTTTTATTCTCTAAAATTAGATTTAATAACAATATTGTCGTTTTGAATTATCTTGTTCTTTTGTTTATTAGTGTCAAATATATTCCGTTGTCGTGCACGTCGTCTTTTATTTCATAAAATTATTATTCATTTAAACTAGCCACAAAATACAGTCCATTTCATCATTATCGCTAACATTTTTGTACTCAACGAATAAGCAACTTAAATCTGTGACGGTATGTGACGTCATAGCAAGGTAGTACAAGGACAATCGGGCGGAAAAGTCGCTTTTTCTCCCCACTAGCTTCGGTGATTATCGAACGGTGACAATTTCCTTTAATTGATGTCCGCCACCCACGTCTCGCCGTATCCGTCACTTGGCGTGTCTTCCCGTTTCTCTAATACTCAACAAGTAAGCAACTTAAATCTGTGCCGGCATGACGTGACGTCATAATAAGGCGTAGCACAAGGAAAGTCGGGCGGGAAAAGTCCCTTTTTCTCCCCACTAGCCGCCGGGATTATCGAGCGGTGACAATAATTTCCTTTAATTTGCAAACCACGGCCGGTTAATAAGTCGTCCCAGAATGCCTGAAGGTGGGAAGACTCGGGCCACATTTCAACACGCTGAGCCGCACCGCCTCCCTTTTATATAGCGAGGGTGAATACCGTAAACATTCCTCTCTGGGTCCCTCCCCGGAATTACTACTGGACCACAGGTTCCGCCGTTTCCAATAACCGGGCACTGCACCCGGGATTCTTTAACTTCGCGTGGCGAGGTTTACTGTCAATGTTGCCTGTACGACAATCACGTGGGTGGGAATTATTAATTAATTGATTACGCACAAGGCTACTAACAGCCGTTGTGCAGGATAGCACACCTTTTATGTTTTTATACCTTTTTTATTGCTGCATATTGCTGTTCCTGCCTTTGACATAGGGAATAGAATTATTATAATATTATTGTCACACTGCCTACTATTTTCCTTTCTCTCTGTTTTGCTATATTCCTCCAATTTACATTCCTATCCCTTACAGCCATACTCAGGGATATGTCTATAAATTTAAAGGATTAACGTTATCATCATCATCACCAGCCCTTTAATGTTCCCCCTACTGGGGCATAGGCCTTATCTTTGGATGGAAAAATATTGGGAGAATAGGCCATAACCTGCTACGCTGGCCCAATGTTAGTTGGTGGGTATTAACGACAGCAGATGCAGCCGGGACCAACGGCTTAACATGCACGGAGAAGCATAGCGCGCTCGGCCTGTGATTGCGTAAACTAAGCAATATTTGTTAGAGTCGATCATTTGTTGGATGACCAAAAATCTATGATCTCGAGTTCCTCCGTGCTTGGGTGGTGGGTTATGGCCCATTCTCCCTATATTTTTCCATCCATAGGAAAGGCCCCAACAGTCGGGCTGGTGATGATGATGATGACACAACCTCTTTTT
Organism: Cataclysta lemnata; assembly: GCA_963931975.1. Lineage (NCBI taxonomy): Eukaryota > Metazoa > Arthropoda > Insecta > Lepidoptera > Crambidae > Cataclysta > Cataclysta lemnata. The sequence goes on along the minus strand of OZ008338.1, from coordinate 8,326,767 downwards.
TTTGACAATAGAAAGAATCGTTGGCTTTTATATCTATTATAGTCATTGGTCCATTCCACGCAATGGGGAATGCTTTTTAGTCCACCAGGGATTATTTTCTAAAAAGTCCCGAACAAACGAGTTTCGAATGAAACTACCGAACGTCCCTAGACCGCCATTGGTATTTAAACTTTGTCATGGATGCGAAAAAATGTTCTGTTTTGATGAGCGTGGTTGCTAGTTCTGAATGGTGAGTTGATAAAAGCTGGCATCTATTGGCAGCATTTTGCTTTTCACATAATCATTATACAGTACAGACATTGACTGTTTGATAGATTATTTGGTGATACTTTTGTCTATGGCCAATTCTTACAAATAACTTGGGTTAAAGGGGATTACGTTGCTCATGTCTCAAAAATACGGTCACTTTGAAGAAGTTTCTAGAGGAACCCTACAGCGAAAGAGTTATGTAAAAAATATGGAGTATACTAGAGGCCACAATTAATAAAATGTATTGATTAAAATTAATAATAATTTTAACGAAGTAACGTAAAAGAGGCAGGGAGAATAAGAAGAAGAAGAAGTAACGTAAAAAAAATCCGTAAAATGAAGCCCTTTTGAAAGTTCTTTACAAATTCTCTGTATAATGGCTGACTATTTATACATGAATTTTAAATTAAGAAAATGTTACGGTGTCTTCTTAAATTTGCATTGTTTACATTTTTAATTATTTCGATGTTCTTGTTTAAAATAAAGAAAAACTTACGGTCGGCACCCCCGTGACGACCCGAGACCAGAAATATCTAGTGTCAGTCAGTGTCTAGGCGACGGGCGGATTTCATGTAGGCTATTTATTTCATAAAATTACCAAAAGTGTCCCAGTTTTTAATGATAATTGAATTAAATTAAGATTGTATATAGTGTAAATACAAAGTTAGGGACATAAATTAAGTTGTAAACATATTATTAGTTATTTTTAGTTATACTTTGGTTTTTGGACTTGTCAAATAATAAAATCAGTATGCCAGAATATAAAACCAAAAGTAAAGTTCTGCAAAATTATTGGTAAGTAAATGTTGTGCTTAGCTACTAATAATGAGAATGTAATGTTAGAAATTATCTCACGGAATCTTTCTGATGACAAGCCTTAAATGTAGTTTTCCTTTCAAGAGTCGATTTATATCTTATTAGGCTTTTTGTTTAAATATTCTGAAATTTGTAAATAAGTATTTAAAATTACAAAACAATTATATTAGCGACCCTGAACTGTAATTCGTCTTACAACGCAGCGGGCTTACCGTATCTGACATCTAATCTTGGAAGTCCGTATTAACAATGGACAGTGTCTGCCTGTTCCAATGGCGTAGATGGTGTAGGGATGTAGGACAATCTAGATTTCAATGCATAGTTAAAAGGACATGATACAAGGACATAAAATATAGATCATACTGTGTGGAGAGATGGAATAATCAGCATCTGAAATTGCAAATTAAAATTAAAGTGACAGACAAATAATTGTCTATTGTGCCATCTTTACTCTTTAAATAGTTTAACACGAAGTTACTCTATCTGTCAGTACGTACTCAACATATTTTAATACGGTTTTCATGGTCCTCCTTGCAGTACTGTATCGATCCATATCGATACAGTTCGAGGTAGTCCGGTACACCGAGTTCTCGGTACACCAGTCACCGAGCAAGGGCTCAGCTAAGGTGTCCGACTATTCCGGAATGCCTGTCGTATCTCTCCTGGAACAATTGCGCTCGATGCATTGTCCTTAGTTAACTCCACGCATTGAATATACGCCAGGTCAGTTCACTTGAAGGGTAGGCCACTTGAACGCTCTCTTGGTCTTTGGACAGATTAGAACTGTAGATGAGGTCCCCGTGCCAGTCGGTTTGTTTTCTTTTCAGTTGGTTTTCTTTCGATGGCACTTCCTCGAGTCGTGTCAACTTGACGCGTGACCCTAATGGTTGCCAAAGGCTCTTTTCTATTTATTTTAATTTTAAGACAGCGGAAGGGAACATTAATACGGATTTAAGGCACGAGTGGTAGAGGCAGCCGTTCGAATTACGGACGCGGGTTGGATACTCGCATCAACCAATAATTGATAATTAATAATAATATACTGAGGAGCTCACTAGCGCAGTGGCACAGCGCACTCGGCCTGCGATTGCGTAAAATAAGCAACGTTAGCTAAGGCTGGTCATTGGATGGATGACCAAAAATTTCCTGTCTCGAGTTCCTCCTTGCTTCGGAAGGCACGTTGACCCCTTGGCAACGGCTCCATCAGCAGTCGTCAATACCCACCAACCGGCACTGGGCCAGCGTGGTGGGTTATGGCCCATTCTCCCTATATTCTTCCATCCATAGGGAAGCTCTGTGCCCCAGCAGTGGGGACATCAAAAGGCTGATGATGATGATGATGATGATCCGAAAATCATGTGACATCTTCGTCTCTAAATAGCATCAAACACACTACAAGAAAGAAACTCGTGGAAACGCACCAACGTAGTACGTACGTATATTAAGAAACTTCCGAGATAACAGAAAGCACAAGCCAAGATCTGTTTATTATATCAGCCATGTTGGCAACTAATAACTGAACTTGTACCAGGTTCTGTTTTGTGTGCAACTTTCTTGGGAGCTAACGAGCAACACACCCGAGGCTTCGGAGGAGCGCTGATTTATTTACCAATAGAGCGACATCTGCTGCATGACAAGACAAGAGTGTCTAAATGACACTTTGAAATTGTCAAATTGTCGCATGCTTCCTTCAAAGCCCGGGCCTAATGGTGCTTCTACACGGTGCAAGTAGCTGGAGCAAGTAAAAGTGCAAGCTATTTGCGCAAGCAGTATGCTCAAGTTAGTCAGATCAGTGCCTAAACAAATGCGCGGTCTACTTGCACGAGTTAGTTAGTTGAGCTAGACGTGCATGCCCGCACGAGTACTTTATTTATGGGTTTTGTTCGTTTCAGCTGTCAGCATATCTGCGCAAGTAACCCGCGCTCAGGCTACTTGCGCATGTTACTTGAGCAGGTATATCCTCCAGTCACTGTACTCGCTGGAATCGTTTACACGGTGCATATAGCCCGTGCAAGTGCTTCTACATGCGCGAGCTAAATGCACCGTGTAGAAGCACCATAAACTTGCCAAATTAGCATCACGATCTAGGATTCGTTCGATAGTCGAGATTAAATGGGTACCTACATGCTGCGATGTTAATTAATTAAATCTTCTTCGCAGTTGATTTTGTAAACTGATACGTCGTTAGAAGTTATATTTTAGATCGGGTTTTCGTCGGAGAACCAGCTTTAGAAGCAGACTTCAATGACACAAAGTTACGTTATATCATTATCAGTCAAGACATTTTGCGAAATAATATTAGATCTTAATAGAAGATGAAGAAGTTATTTTACTTTGTTTTGTGTTTTGGTATCTTATTTTTTATAAGGCGGTATAATGTAAGTCTGTTTATTATTTTGTGTCTTTCGATTAGATTATGTTATATTTCGATTATATTGCGCCTTTCGATTTTGATTAGTTTCTTATTATTAGAGAAGATTTCTGGAAGAGTTGTATGGATGGATCCATAATGCTTTCGAATTGGAGTTACAAACACAGTTGGAGAGACAAACACAGTTTGTTTCCACAAAGCGCATCATAACTGTGCCAAGAGCTGTTTTCATTGGCAGAAAAATAAAAATAAATATCTGAATCATCATACTACGAACCGAGTTAAAAATATACAGAAATTTAATTTCAAGCGAACTGACGCAACTAGGAGCATGTTGTTAGAATTAAAATTACAAAATTCACTTCCGAATGTCATGAGAGCAAAATAAACTACTTAGGGAACAATTTATTTTAAAAATGCTTCTCTAGATTTACAGTGAAATGTATGTATGCACTCTTAATAATTTTCTAGGAAATAAATATGCAGCTTAGAACAGAAAATGTGATCTGATATTTATTTACTCACTGCAATTTGGTCTGCTATTCCGTTAGACAAAGCGTGGCGCTACAAAATAAATATGAAGCTTAAAACTGAAAATGTGTTTCTGATATTTATTTACTTAATGCATTTTGGTCTGCTATTCCGCAAGTCAAAATGTAGCACAGTATCTATCAGGCTCGGATTGCGATTGCGTAAACCAAGTAAGGTCTGCTATTGCCAGTGATTGAATGGGTGACCGAAAAACATGTCTTATATTGATACATTATATTGATTTCCGCCATGGTTTTTCCAAATACATTAAGTTGCTGGAACTATTTCCAATCCACACTTGGCCCGCGATATGCCGTTATTCTCTTATTATTCCACCTTTAAAGGAAGACTCTTCGCAATTGGCGAATAGTTACCACTACCATTTCACTCCCCATTACTTGGGACCTGTGTTGACGAAATGTGGGACCCTATTATAAGGTGGCGAAGTATGGGTGTTAAAATACTTACCCGTTAGGGGATAATGCGTGATTAATTCGTATAAGAAAGACCTGTATTCCCTTACTTTTTTTGACAGTTGAAAGTGATGATCACCGAACTATTTACTTATCCATTACTACTTTACTATAACGCTATTGTGACACTTGTCCTGTGATAACAGCAATGTATTAGTAAATAGTTCGGTGATCATCACTTTCAACTGTCAAAAAAAGTTGGGGAATAGGCCTACTGTGTATGGACATCAAAGATGATGATGATGTTTTGTTCTATGCAACCTGACCACGTCCCTTAAGAAACGGAACCACAGAGTTGGCGCCGAAAAAAGTTCTCCCAACGGCGTCGTAAAAACACGGCTAACTATGAAACACGAGCAAAGTCTATAGTCGCATGCATCCACGCTAGACGATAATCCGCCATAGTGGTGTAGTAGTGAGCTGGGTACGGAGAGTGAGCATGGAGTGACCTCAGCAGAACGCAGCGCAAAGATTAAATTGAAATTGGCTGCACGCCAAAACCACGGTTCCCGAAATTACAAAATATTATACCGATTTTATAGCTGCTTATGCACATTCTTGGTATTATATCTGACGTGCACGCTAAGTTATAGTGGTACACTATCGAATATTTTGATAGCAGCTCCTAGTGTATGCACGGGTTAATAGATCCACCATTAATATGAAGCGTTCGCCGGAGGAATGTCTCCTATGTGCTACTCTATTACAGTCTAACTGACACATCTACTCCATTTTGTATTCAAAAAGTTCAGTAAGTCAAAAGGGTTAAGTTTAATTGCGCGTGGACTTTGCATTTGGTATTAAAGAATTTATTGAATGTAATGTAAAATATTTGCTGTAAGAAATGGCTCGGCCCATAACGGCTATATTTGTTTGCGCAGTAGTTGCTTTTGTCTCGAGTAATCGAAGCGATATTGACAGAGTTTGTGAAAAAAAGATAAATATTAAATAGACATTTGTCATCAGTGAATTGTACAGAACAATATCATAAACATACTCGTAATTTACTGCCCGGAACTGCACTGTTAGCATACAATGAATATGTAAATCCACAAGTTATTGGGGCATTCTCTCAATTTCAATATTAGTCATTTCTCGAAAGCTATATTATTTGTTTCTAAAAGTACAACTAGCTATCGTAAAATATTAAATGAACAGAAGTACACTATGTATAAAATAGTACATTAAATTCTTCCAATAATAGTAAGTGCCCAGTGCGAGTTATGGTCCATTATTTGAAAACTGACTGAACTTAGGGATTCTTATCGTGACTGGAGGTACTTAAATGTGCCTAATAAGGCTCACACTTTTCCCCTTATTGGGCACATTTATCGCAATATTTGTAGACATTGTAGGAGTAACACTGCTTGATACTTGAGCCTCGCTCTGGCTCACTAATGAAATATATACATAGCGCATTGTTTGGATTTGTTTACCTACATACTTTGAAGATCTCTTACGGAAATAAAGCGGTATAACTTTATTAGCATACCAATTCAATTAATAATTATTACCGGCTTAAAATGCCCATTTTCAAAACCATCTATCTAGTGTATTCTTGGCAATGATAAAATTCGTCATAATTATTGTGTAACATTGCTTGTTTTTATCCATACAAGCGGTAATCAGTAGAAAAAAATAAACTTGCGTATACAACGACTAGGTGTTTTAACCTTTTTTTATAGCAGTTTCTAAGTGGGAAATTCAAAAGACAACTTTGAACAAAATAGTAGTCCCCGAGGAGTGGAAATTTCCATAAAAATTCTCGTCGTCGTCATTAGTCTCAGACGTGTTTTGATCAGCGGCGTATCGCCGTGATCACTCTTCCGAGGATCGAGTGAGACAGCTATACGCGATCTGCGATACGCCGTCCCTCTCGCACTGCCTGAATAATAAGCCCGGCGGTACTGCGCCGTGAGACCGGGTACGTAACGCCACAGTGTACCCAGAACAGTAGTTTATCTGCGGCCTGTCGGCCAGATATTATTAGCCTACTCTTGCATTGATGCTAGGGTTGTAAACTGCCACAACAGACAGACACGGTGGCGGGGCGGTGCTGGTGGCGAACCCGAACAAACGTTGACCGCGCTGGTTTGAATAATCTCCTTATGTTACCTACATTACAACTGCCCGCCACCGCGTCTGTCTGTGAGAGGCTTAAAGCGGCGGCTGCGAGCTCGAATGTGCCAGGTCCCCGCCTGGCACATTCGAGCTCGATGAGAATGAGCAGCGAGCGACTTTGCAATCACCTTGTACACGCGCGATCACTACGAACGCACGACCCAGCCTGCGCCGGCACCTTATTTCATATTGCATCACAATGCGTACGAAAGCACACATTCTACAGCCGGATCCAGACGAGTGTAACATGTAATGTAACACGAATTTTAGGACTGCACTTCCTCGTAGCGTTACAATAACTCGTCTGGACGTAGAATTCGTGTTACATTACACGTTAGATTACACTATTTATGGGCAGCGGCCGATTTGTATGAAGACGTATTACTGTTCTGGGTATACTGTGGTAACGCCTTCTTTTATCTTGGGTTCGCAATTTAAAATGAGGCCCCGTGAAAGACTAGAGAGGCGAACTCGATTTTAAGTCCCAAAAGAGGTGGATTACTTTTACGTGTCCGCTAGAATTACTAGGTGCTAATGAGAGAATCAAAGGAGTTCACTAAAGTTCCAGTCGGGTGCCTCCGGGAAGTGTCTTTGCAGCGGGAACAGGAAAAACTGGGAAGCCGTGATTTAATTTAGAAGTTATTTCTATTTACATCAGGGCTACATTTCAATTGTACGTAGCACGGAATAAAGATTTAACGGACATTTACATACAGAAATACGTATTATTGCACACATAAAGTGGATGGCATTTAATGTATTAACACCAACATTACGCAAACCATGTTACAATGTTATAGGAGGCGAGCTTATTATCACGTACCGAGCGCATAAATCTCATATTATTATAACTATCCCATATATTGTCAAAGAGTACAACAAATCAAATCAAATCAAAATTCGTTTATTCATATCTGGTATGCACTCATGAACCGTCAAGACAAGAAATTTACGCCATCCGTTCGCAAACTACCAGGAGGCCCTGTCCTGAGAAGACTGTCAACAGAAACGCTGCTGCCCATACCCCATCACTGTTTTCACTCATTGTATTGTATTCTGCCCTGTCTTAACCACGCGAGATTTAATATTATATTAAATTAGCTGACCCCTCATACGTTGTTATGCCGTATAACTTATCCCGTAAGCATGGTCACGATTTGGTTGCCATCGTTACGTCAAATGTTTCATAGGAAAGCAGTTTATATGTGAAAGTGAAATTATTGTTTTTAATATTATACTCGCAATTTTTCCATATTTATTCCCTTTCTTGCATTGCCTGGCCCAAAAAAATCATTTCAAAACCAAAATCAGCTGAATCCGTTCTCGAGTTTTAGCGAGACAAATCCACATTTATCAATTAGTTAAGTATATTATAATAATATGTTACGTATGTTATGGAAACTAGATGACTAACAAATATTATAATTCATAAAAATTAAAGATAAATATAAAAAATACTCTCCATAAACCGCCATGCGTTTATCACACAAGCATTCAAAATGCAAAATTAGGTCCAAATTGGTCGTCAATTATTTTGCAAGCTTCATTTAAGTGCCGGTCCGCACTAAGCCCATTATGATTATGGTTGCAAGGGCTTGACATTTGAATACATTGAATCAATTCGTTAACTAGACATTTCGTATTCAATATTGTTTGTTTATTTGTCTTTTGATGGTCACACATCCTGTCAGACACTAACGCATTGAAATAAAAGCAATAAAGAAATCTGTGCTTAGAAAAAGTTTGGCTAGACGATTCCGGTTAGTACTCGGCCAACCAAGACTTGGTTGTCGAGTAGTTTTGGCATCTGCCCCGGATGCGGAGGACGCGGGTTCGATTCCCGCATCAAGACTATAATTTTTAAAAAAAATTCTAACCACAAACCTCTTTGTGATAATATTTCTAACATTTAGGTATTCAATGTTGAAATAAAATTCAAAATAATATTAAAGCAAAATGTCGCTAACTAGACCTTTAACAAATAATTTGGCAAATTGGTACAATTTAAATTACAAATTGCGTGTGAACGAAATTCCCGGCTTCTGTTCCAACAAAAAAAAAAGATCAGACAAGTGTTTCCAAGGTTTAATTATACTGCATACTTTTGAACATTTCGAGTGATTTCAATTTGCTGGAACCACGGCTCGATGTCCGGCTGTCCGGATAGGGCTCCGATGATTACACGGTTTCCGGTAAACGCATGATCGACATCTGGTCAAGAGAATGAGCTTTTCATTAATCTGATCGATGCAGAGATTACCTGTTGTGTGTGATGTTAATTAAAACGGTGCAGGTAAAATGGTTATGGATATTAATAGTCGATATTGGACAAATTGTCACACCCAAAGAGGTTTGGTGTCAGGTAGGCGGCCGGCTGAACCGAAGCCAAAACCTTGAGTAGTATGGAATGGAAGGCTGTCATTCCAATCTCTTTCTCCGTTCATCGGTCTCTTGACATGGTCTGTTCCGTCTCTTTTCTATACATTCATTCATCACTATGCATGTAACCTGCGCAAGTGCACTTGTATTGAGTAGAAGCACCATTACATTAATTTAAAGTCAGTTACATGGTGGAGCTGTGAGTTTAATAATTGGGCGGATCATCATCATAATCATCGGAAATTTAAAGCCTCCTCTGTTGTACACATACAGGCCATTCTTAAGGATGGCATTATAATGTATTTTGTAAGTTGGTATTATTTGGCATTTTGTACTTGGTATTTGGAATTTTCAGAATCGAAAATGTTTCAAGGAACATCCCTGTCACACATCGCAATGCTCGCTCGCATAGCATAAGACCACTCTGCGAATGTTGTAAATCTGCAGAGGTTGTCAAACTGTTCGCCATTCGCCTGCGGCTCAATATTACATTTAAGTTAAGTTATGGCAAAATTTTACGACGGTTCAATTACGCAAAGAGGAAGCGGCGTTTTTTGACGAGGAGACTTACTTTCATCCTTGAATAAATTAAGGGCCAGCATAGGCTATATTGTACCAAAATGGCTACACGCGATTGGACTCAATTACTTTGCGTCGTTGATAACTAAATATAATCTGAGCCCTAGTCGGCGTGTGGAATAACTTTGTCTAAGCCCCGATTTAGTTAAAGTTTAGATTACACCGAGGAGATCCTGATGGATATAACATGAATATCCAGCCAGCGCAACCTCAATATAAAAGTTGTTCGAGCCCTGCGGAAACAGCGCCTGTTTTAATAAAATAAATAGGCAACTTTTAAGTGGCTTCTTTGCGAAGTGACGGCACGCACTGCCGTTTTTTAATCTATTCTGTTATTCGCATCCAAAGGTTATGTCAAAAACAGTTTAACTGATTTTTATAAACTACTACCTCCATCTTCTTCCTATTCTACTCTTAAATATAATATGGTATAATAGGTCTTTCACTGACCTCTCCAGGGAACTGGATATAGATTTATTTTATACTTCAACCTCCCAACTTAAAAAAACTACTTGCAGACAGTTTTTTTTCTTAAACTTTCTTAAACAGTGTATTTATTTGCCAAATTTTGTTTTTAACCTAAAAATGTTTACAAAGATTTTAATGGTTAGAAAAAGAATTTCGAAAAATTATGATCTTGAGGCGGGAAAAGAAGGCTTGAAATTCTTTTTCTAACCATTAAAATCTTTGTACTAATTTTTCTAACATTTATATAATGTTAAAATAAATATCAAATACTAAAAATGTTTCTTTTTCTCTCTCTTAAAGTGTGATTTGTTAACTATACATAGTTACCTATATGTGGAAACTTGTAAATGGCCTTCAGTTTTTCTACTTAATACCTACCTATCAATATTTAAGATAGCTGTAAATTTTCTGTGAAATATATAAAATAAAATAAAAATAAAAATAAAATAAAATAAAATAAAATAAATTGACTGGTTGGGGAAAAAAGAAACAGTAAAAAAGAGTACCTCCAGCGATAGAAGCTTAATTGCGAGTAGTTATACCCTTTGACCAAATGCTGATGTAGTGATGATTGGTGCACACACTCTTTTTCACACTTTTAGGTTCTGTTGAGCTTTGGCCATCTATTTGATGGGTAGATTTATGAGCATCAGTAACTTATGGGGCATTAAGGTGAGCTCATGAAAATGAATTCATAACCATTTCAAAGATTGTTGTAGCTTCCTATTTACACAAGTCATTACTAAGTGGGTAAAATAATTGAAATGTAATTTGATGTTGAACTTACGCGTTCCATTACCAGTTGTGTACTTCACGTACCTACTGCTATTACGCTTATGACAGTTCATCAACGTGTTTCAAGTTCTTAAGTACGTCACGCACTTACGGTTTCTAAAGTACGATTAAAGTACAGTATCGAAAACGTATGACACAAGCCCAGAAAAGCACAAGCCTTTATAACAACATCCGAGTAATTTTCCGCTTAGAATAAAGCCTATACACAATGGCCAGAAAATCTATGCATTGACCTGGTAAAGACAAAGGAAGCCTAGCCGTTCCTGCTATACACAGCGGGGAAATTCAGTAATAGATAGACGATGATCGGCATAATAAGCTTGGAGAAATTCGGAAAATTAGCAACAAATCCATCATGATCATCAGTATCAACATCATTAAAAGCCATTAATATCCGCAAGGGCACAGGACTCCCCTAAGGAGGAAAGAGTACAGGGATGTTAGATCATAATTCATTACGCTGGCCCAGAGCTGATTGCTGTGTATTAACAACAGACGCAGCAGGGACCAACGGCTTAACGTGCCTTTGGTCTCACATCCATTCGTTTTGGTTTTTCTTAGTTTACGCAAATCAAAAAACTGTTTCAAGTTCCGCCAACTGACCAGACGTTGGCTTAATTCAAAAACATTTCAAAGGTTCCATATTATCGCTTCCGGCTTGGACTTCATAAGTTACATTCGCAAACTGTCCAAAGTTCGCTTTGAACAAGTTCATTTCGAGATTTACTGGTTGATGTTAGGGCTTAGATCTCAGTTAAATTGCAATCGAATACTGCAGAACACTATATGAGATGGTTAATAAGAGTCGTTATTAATTAGTTATTATTTTTGAAGGTAAAATTACTATAATTAAGTAAAACATACATACTGCCGCACTCAGAGACGTCGAATAACTTTAATGAGTCAAAAAATGACAATTACCAACTAGTCGCTATTCTTGCCGGGTCTATAATCTAGATTTGAATGAAAATTTTTGACATTAAATACTCATTAAAGTTAATTGACGTCTCTGAGTGCGGCAGTTAGTCAGAGTCCAATATAATTAGTCGCCACAAGGAGTCTCTCGAGGGTAACGTAGAAGGCGACAAAGAGCTATTTTCTATCTTATCTAGTTTCTCATAATTTTCTATCAATGAGAAAGGCTTGTTCTACTGCAGTGAAAACATCAAAGGGTTGGAGTCTGAAGATGGAACGAAAGACAAATTCATTCGATATTAGCAATATAAATTGATTTTATATTATTACTATCAGTAGAGCGGAAATTCCAAAAACAAATAAAATAAAATGTATCATAAATTAATTGGAATTGGACTCTATTTTATTATAATAAACTAAGGGTCTGTTTCACAATCGACAAGTAAGTTCGAAGTAGCTTACTTTGCAGTTCAATTGACGTATATTTCATATTACAACTGTCAAATGATCTGCGAAGTAAGCTACTTAGAATTTACTTGTCGATTGTGAAACAGGCCCTAAGTAATATAATAACTTCAACCAGAACTTCATTTAAAATTAAAACCGATGCTATATGAATTCAGATATTATTACCTGCCTCCCAGCGGTTTTCTGAAAAATAACAGTTAATTGAACTGATATGAAATGAAACTCATATACTAATTGGTTGGCTCACATTTCCAGTAGATTTGCACGTCAGTTAGTGGCTTTTATTACGGTTGTTTTGACAAATACGTTTTTGTTACTATACTTGTTTTAGAAAAAAATTTTGGCTATTAATTTGGACTGAAACTAAAGTATCAACTCAACTCAACTACAATTCTTAACTTAGATGAATATCTTACATACATGCATACATAAATCACGCCTATATCCCCGAAGGGGTAGGCAGAGGAGAACTAGCACCCACGTTATGCCAATTCTGTTAGGTCCCATGTAATAGGTGGCGAGCCTATTGCCATTTAAGTCGCAGTAGGTTGCTATTACTAGGCCAATTCCTCATAATTGATTTATCCTTAGTCGCCTTGTACGACACCCACGGGGGAGATTTGAGGTGGTGACAATTATATTCTACTCTGACGTCACCACACGGCCAAACCTTTTACCTCTGGCTATCCATTCAGAGACAAATAAATAATAACGCCTGCTCACCACAACTGCTGACGGCTGTGTATGATTCTTTATTTGTGTTGCCTAATTGGTACCTGTCGTAACTTTCTCACAAATCAATTAAATACCGTCCAATCATTCCCGAGCACATTGTTAACAAAACTGATATAACTATGTACAAAGACTACTCCTCATTAACTTGACGCAAGGCTGCACACATTTGTTGGTTGTTAATTAATTACAATAATATGTGTCCGTTTATTTCTCTTTCTGGTGCCGAGATATTAGGCGACACTGTTAACAATATTGGGTTGAACAGAACAATACTCGGACGTTCGCGGCATACTTAGACAGTAATCAATATACCCATATTGATACCCCTTGGGTGAGGCATTATTGGACATGAGATGTCCATAATGTTTACTTATTATCTGAATGGATTTGGGGCTGCCATTTCTATAAGTGCTGTTACGGCAGATAGGGATGATCCGAAGCCTGCGTCCTTAAGTCACGTTTCAATTATGTTTTTTGATAATTATTATTCTTTGTTATAGTGTTGCATCAATCACAGATATTTAATAATTATTGCATATTCATTAATTTACTAATATCGATGGGCGTTACATTGTTTTATTTGAGTTACTGCCGCACTCAGAGACGACAATTAACTTTAATGAGTACTTAATGAAAAATGTCATTTAAATCTAGACCATAGAACCGGCAAGAATAGCTTCTATATACGAATTGTCATTATTTGTCATTAAGTCCTCATTAACGTTAATTGACATCTCTGAGTGCAGCAGTTCTCCTATTTTATCAACTCACATTATCTCGTAAAATGTGGATGTTAATATACCCCCCCGCTTACCCCTCAGGGGTACTACTCTACTGTCTTCTAAGGTTTTGAAGTTCTGAAGTTAATTGTGAAAATAATTAAAACTCTTTCTAAACATCTGAATATTTTGTAAATGTATTTTTTCTAGTCAATTCACCACGCTTACTGTACATTAATATTGGTAGCATTGAAACTAGCTCAGTGCTAAGAGGGAAAGAAATACGAAATATTGCCTTAGAGAACCTCAGGAACAGGTTTGACGTTAGATCGTGCAATTTCTATTGAGCGTTTACTTTTAAAATTGACTTATTTCACGATTCACTTTAGTTCACGATATGATTTTTTTGCCGATGGAAATATGAATTTTTAGTGAAGCTATGATTAAGAAAATTCAATGTAACTTGTATAGAAAACGAAAAAGAAAATTGTTCGTGGAAGGTGACGTTAAAATCAGGTTAATCAAAGAAATATTTAATGTACGACAAGCTTTTAGAATTGGTGTAATAAACATTGTAAGAGGACTGAGAGAGATGATTTTAAAAATATTAGATTCAAATTATTTGTCGGTCTTTATTAATATTCATTCTATTCACCATGAAATTGCGGTAAACAGCCGAGGTGGAACTTCATATCTAATGAGGAATATAGGCAGCAGCGTTCCTTACACGCCATCTACCATTACTGCGAGTTACGTCGTATTAGATAGATTGACTTGACCTCAATAAGATTTGATCTAAAATAGTTGACATGTTGGTGATAAAACACATTCGGGATTAAACTTTATGGTATGTAAGTAATTTAATAATTATTACGTCATGTGGTGAAGTCATTCAATATCTTACAACAAATTCTCTAAAAACTGTATCGTTGTAAAGGACGACCACGCATTTGATGCTTATGACATTTATTACACCTCACTAACACTTATTATCTAAGTGGCAGTGACAAAAGTCAAAAATATAAAAAGAATAATATTAAAATATACAAAAATATATTAAAAGAGCTGCTAGCCAGTGTCTGACGCTATTAAATATACTATGCCCGTTTTCACCAACAACCCCTAAAGCATCACTTAGGTAGGGAACACCTATCTTAGGTGACCCCTTAAACAGTCCTCTTACCTAAATTCGTTTTCACCAAGCTGTTTTGAGGTTGCCAAACTAAGTGACAACATAATGAAAACAAGTTTTTTCTATTAAAATAAACTTTTGCAATGTTTTTATTAATTAACTGAAATACAATAAGTAAAAATATTGGAAACTATTTATAAAGTAAATTAAATCTTTGAATGATTTATTTCGTCTATTTTATACATTGTATGGCATGTTCCTTGGCCTCATAGTAAATTTTCTATTACCTTTGTATCATAGGAACTCTTGTTTATATACAATTGTTGTCAGTTCTTGTCATATTACGTTAAAACTGTCACTTAATTATAAGGGGACCGAAAATCAGCCCCCGAAACTTTAGGCTTTAGTCGTTATGAGTCACCTGTGCGTTGGTGAAACGAAAAATTTCATTAACTGCCGCACTCAGATACGTCAAATAACGTTAATGAGTACTTAAGGTCAAAAAATGACAATTCAAAACTAGTCGCTATCCTTGCCTTGGTCTAGATTTGAATGAAATTTTTTGACATTAAATACTAATTAAAGTTAATTGACGTATCTGAGTGCGGCAGTAAGAGCCACCTAAAACTAGTTAACCCTTAAAATTTAGGTATTGATGGTGAAAACGGGCATTATACTATTAATTATACTAATATATACTTCGAGTGCAATTTATATTTTGCAAATGTAAAATTTATCGGTTCCTATTCGTGATAAGAACCAAGGAAGGATACTATTAGACGGACTCGTTTTTCTATCTGTACTCAAGCGATAGAAGCTTCCGATTGATCCTCTTTCAGATGACTCGGAAGACATCTGTCCAAAGACTACCCAAAAGTATAGTTGGCATTAATGCATGTAGGTACTTGGAGTAGGAAATTAGCCATTTTATCGAACTAATGGCGTAGCTTATCACGTTTAATATTGGAAACCTTTTACTTTGACACACATACGATTCGAATGATTATACCATTATTTCTTTGTCAGTTCATTAGTGTAATGATACCTTTTAATAATTCATAATATGAAAAAACTATATTTTTTTCCTTTAAAATGCTTATTTCTGAAATATGTTGGTTATCTAGCTAATAATAAAGATTAAATTGATCTCTTAGAATGTAGTTAGTTCCAAGGCTATTATTTCTACTTTTACTTATTATTATTTAATATTATTATTATTAAGAAGTGCGTCCTCTTCTCATTTACAGCAAATTGCGTGCCCGATAGTGATCTTGCATGATATTTTATACTACCACCCCATTGTACATTATGGTTTGCAATAAAGATATTGAGTATTTAAATCAACATGTCGACTTTTATATTATTAGGCGATCATCCGATTTGAATGTAGCATAATAATATCATGGGGCGGAAAGGTCCTCGAATGGCGGCCACGAACCGGGAGACGCAGCGTTGGAAGGCCCCCCACAAGGTGGACCGACGATCTGGTGAAGGTCGCGGGAAGCCGTTGGATGCGGGCAGCGCAGGACCGACTGGTTTGGAGATCCTTGGGGGAGGCCTATGCCCAACAGTGGGCGTCTCTCGGCTGAATGATGATGATGATGATAATAATCAGATGATAAGGATACATAAACAAAACTACAAAGTACCAGTACGGAACTAGGCTAGAGTTGGACATTCATCAACACAAACGATATTTATGAAAAATATATACAGGTAAAACTAAAAAATTTAAATACAGAATACAAGACGAAATAGGAAAGACATGACAAACTGCACTAATTCAGATATAAATCCAGGTCGTGCCACTCGCTAGTGCAAAATAAGAAAAAAACGCCCTGCCTTCGCTTCCTGCTTAAGGCCGTTCGGCGCATGGTAGCTTCATTTGACTTTCATAGGAGACTGACTCTAAAAGAGTGTAAATTGAATAAAAGAATTTTGACTTTGAAATAAGCATGCTCTGGTGTAATTTTTGCCAACAAAACCTTTGGTGTCACATTTAAGTATTTCACTGTATTTCAAATCGCTTTTTAAATGAAGCGCTGATCACGCAAGATTTATTTATTGCAACACAAACAGACCTACCGCTGGTTGTTGTGATCATCTAGTCAGAGGTTCCCAAACTGTTTTTTCTCATAGACCCCTTTCAATAATTCGTTAAATGCGGTGGATCATCTAGTCCAAGAAATATAGGAAAAATTAATTAACCGACAATCTATAGGTACTAATATTATAAAGCTGAAGAGTTTATTGGTTTGTGTTGTTAAACGCCTAATCTCAGGAACTACTGACTCAAATTAAAAAAATAGTTTTGTATCCAACGATAGTCCATTTATCGAGCAAGGCTATAATATGCTATATAATAACCGACATTAACGCGAGCGAAGCCGCGGGCGTCCACTAGTTGATTATTAAAAACAATAACCCGTTCCACAAACAGTCTATCAAACACCAATCCATTTTAGTGAATAGTGAAACCCATTGATCACGCTACGCCTTAGTCAAATATAATTCATAGAATATCAGTCCCCCCGTCCATCAAATTACCCCAAGCCCCCATGACTAATCACATCACGCATCAGAACTGGCCTAATAACCCGTCACTATTAACATCAGGTGACAAGCGTGCAATAGTAATTGATACACCGTTATCTTATTCTCTATTGACAAGGTAATTGCTCATGTATTCTAATATAGTGACATAATTATGCCTAAAATTGCAGAGGAGGCATAGACGTACGGTCCACTAGTCAACGGTTAGTCGCTACAGTTAAACGATTGTTAAGCCTCGAAGTGTATCTAGTATCTTTATGATACAGTTGATAGTCGTTGCACTACTCGACAACGTTTACTTATAGCCTAGTCACATTGACAGTGTCTAAATTATGCGACACTTAGGGCCTGTTTCACAATTGACAAGTAAGTTCGAAGTAGCTGACTGGGCAGTTCAATTGACATATATTTCTTATTACAACTGTCAAATTATCAGCGAAGTAACCTACTTAGAATCTACTTTTACGGGTAAGTAAGCTATACAGTAGCTTACTTGGCAGATCAATTGACAGTTGTAATATGAAAATATATGTCAATTTAACTGCTAAGTAAGCTATTCAGAAATGGGGGGGATAAAGAATAAAAATAAAAGGGTAAGGAAGGGGGATAGAGAATAAAAATACAAGGGTAATTTTTAAAGGAAATGTTTTCTAGGAATAGCTGTGGCTGTTTCAAAAATGCCTATGTTTTTCATTTTCAGCATCGCCGGTATTCGACGCTCGTGAATTGCACGCAAAGGCCACTAAAAACTTTACTGGCGCACATCATTTTTTATAAATACCATCGCTATATTCAGACTAGTAAATACGAAACGGTAGAATGTCAATAAAGAGACAGTCTGACGAAGTTTTTAAAAAATAATATATGTTTATTTTTATTTTTCAGCTTTCACTTTAGTTTGGTCTGAAGTTGAAACGCTTCGGTATTTTTAATCCATAAATATTTGACGGGTGTTTGGCCAATGTATTTGAACGCATATAAAACAGATGTATGAAACTGACGTTTTACAGAAGAAACAAACGTCACTTTTCATACTTTAGTATTCTATGCGTTCGAATACATTGGCCACTTGGCTAGGCACAAGGATTAATTCGTTTTTTTACTGTTCATATCAAAAAGGAGAATCGTCAATTAACGTTAATGAATAGGTACCTATCTCAAAAAATGATAATACAAATCTAGTCGCCGTTCTTGCCGGGTCTATGGTCTAGGATTTAAAATATTTTTTTTGACATTAAGTACCCATTTAAGTTTTTTGACGACTCTGAATGTGGCATTAAATCTACGCGAAGGGGGAGTTCGGAAAGAAACAGGGACATAACTTGCGTAAACTAGCCATCGCCTAAGTTTTATCTGAAGCAATCAAACAACACACTGTCCATGTTTGCAATGTTTGCGTTAGCTGATGTAAATAGTTTCGAAGCTATCATATGACAAAAGACCGCATAATTGTTGTACAGAATACGATAGCCATGGCGTCCTCAATGAGATATTGAAAGATTAAAAATAAACTAGGTACTAACATAGTTTTTAAGCCTTTGCTAACACGTTATGGATTCCTGTTGTCTGAAAAAATACTTTTATTATTATTTATTACTAGTGGACAACCGCGGCTTCGCTCGCATTAATGTCGGTTAATAAATAGCCTATAGCCTCCCTCGATAAATGGACTATCCAACACAAAAATTATTTTTCAATTTGAATCAGTAGTTTTTATGGTTAGCGCGTTTAACCGTACAAACAAACAAACTCTTCAGCTTTATAATATTAGTATAGACTATTATGTAAACATGCGACAACACTCACTCAGCCTGGAGAGCTTGAAGGCGTCCGCCGTGTTGATGATATCCGCGTACACTTCGAATTCTATACGGGTCCGGTTCGGAAGCATATACTGGCCCATGGCGATCTTGAAAGCATTTTGAATCTCATCCGTATTTTGGTCGAAGATGACGCCTGCAAAGAAACGGGTGTTATTAGCATCCATTGCCTGGTCTTTGCAACTTCCTGCAAGGTCAAGTGAGTCAAATCTAACTGCCATATCTGGTGAACAGCCAACTATTTTATTTATATAACACAACAGCTCAGTTTTCAAATTAAGTCATCCTTAGTTAATAAGGGTTAAAAAATAAAAATCGCCCTTGTACAACGACTAATTAGCAGAATATTCTCCATACAAAATTATGGCAAAAGAATCACGGGCCTGGAAATAATGTGTGTAGCTGCGACTGGACAATAGAAGACATTGTAGCTGGCCGCGCCGCGGCCGTATGTATTTTGTGAGACGGCGTCCTTTCCGAAACACAGAAGCACACTTCTATTTCCTGGTAAAGTGTAACTCTTGCGTAATATCGCGCATAAACAACTCATATTTGACACGGTCGCGACTCGAGTACGTATCTTTTGACGAGGAACGAACTTTATGCGTTTTTATAACGAGTTCTTGCAAAAAGGACCTTGAGCTAAGTAAAATAGTCAAAAAAAAAACACCTGAAATTCAAAAAAACCTTTTTTTCCCCCCTTTCTTATAAAATAGACGCTTCAACAAAGACTGTACTGTATCTTTGGCATGGGTTAGATATCGACTGTGAATACTCACACTTGATAATTCTAACTTAATACTGTGCTATTGACAAATTAAATTATGTTATTCTCAACATATGCTTAATACAAAATCAAGATAGGTGGAACATTTCCGACTTTAGATGTTGAATGAATAAGTTAACAGGATTATTCGGAAGGCGAAGCTTTCAGTCATAAGATTATGTGTTCATTCAAACCGCTATCGTAAATAGGCCCTTATCCCTGTTTATAGCAAAATCCATTGGAGCAATCAGAATACGGCGATCAACGATCGTAATACCTTATTAAGAATGCATGTTAAATGTTATTTCATGTTTTCCGAGCCGATTTGTAAGGGAAAAAATGTAATATTAACTCTACAAAGGATTTCTAACCACTTTCACTCTATTTTTAGAAAGGGAAACCAGCCTAAGATGTGGGTATATAACTTTGCAGCTTTAAACGTATCACGCGACAATGTACAAAAATGATTTCATCGACATTAAGCCTAGAACAATGGCTCCCTAAAGCTATAACAATTTGTTGCAAAGCCCGAACAATAAATCCATATTTTTCTCTATCCAGACTAAAGCTATAAATTCCATACCGGAATACTATAGCCGCGTATGCTTGCAAAACGATAAATCGCGAACGCCGATCGCACGCCCTAGTCATATTCGCTAACCAATGGACAACCGAAAGCTTAATTTAATCATTTGTGTTCGAACATTTGTCCGGTATCTATTATATTGTTGTGATATAGATACAAGTGATTTATGTTAATGTTCGAGCGAGGTGTCGAAAATATCAGAGTAAAACAGTAAAAATCGGTTTACCAAATTTGTTGCTTGTTTATTTAAAATTATATTTTATTATACTTGACCAAAAATACTTTATGTTATCTGGAGTTCAGCCGTGCTTCAGAAGGCACGCTGTGCCGTTCCTAATACCCACCAATCCGCACTAGGGGGAGTGGTGGGTTATAGTCTGTTCTCCCTATACTCTTTTATCCAAAGGAAAGGCCTGAACATAATAAGTGAGAGCATTAAAAGGCTGGTGATGATGATGAGTGTGTTCAACTTTTTAATTTACTACCAGTTAGCCATTTAGTGATAACATCTTGGACCAACCATTATTGTTAGCGACAGACACTGGCTAGTAGCTCTCGTGACATATTTTTGTAATTTTATTATTGTTTCTTTTTATATTTATTACTGACTTGTGTCATTATCACTGAGATTGTGTAGAAATATAGTGTAAATAAATGCAATCGCATCTATTTCGTGTTGGTCCTGTACACATTATGAAGCTTTAAAATAACTTTAATAACGCAACTTAATTGCAACACAGGAAGCCAGAACTTTCGCTTACATTTACTCTGGCTGAAAAATAATTTACTCTGAGGCGAGTAAAGATTAAAAAGCTTCCTCATATTTGTGTCTAAATGAGAAAATTTACATGAAAGTAAAGACTACAATATCTCTAAGGGAAAACATGTTGTAATTAAGCTTCTTCCTAGCTTCATACGAGCAGCTTTTTCAAAGAAAACTTACATAAATATGCATAATGTAATTTTACGGTATCACCTCTAAAATTATTCAAATTACTACAATTAACGGACTGAGAATCTTGAGGTTAATAGCCACCGTCGTTTGCATATTGAGATGACACTTTTGTGAATAATATTATTATTTTATTTCACGAAATATGTTTTACAATAAAAGTGAGTAGTGATCGAAGTAATCTATGACGTCAAAAATGTCCGTATTAATCATGTTTGGCAAACGCAATATTTTGTCAAGAGCTATTTATTCAACATTTCAAAATAAAATAACCACACTACACTCATCAACAATGTCTAATGTCTAACGATATTTTTTGTATGTACTAGTACATCTACTTCAAATTCTTTGCAATTTTTCAATGACTTACTTAATTATGATCATCCGTCATAACATTGAATTAATTGCCTAGAAATCGTCAGCATTTTTAGAATGTTCGCCGATACAACTTAAAGTAATGTCAATAAAATATCCTTGGATAAAGTTGATGTGTGTATATTTATAGATAGGAAAGTGTCTTAAGTTTTGACATTCACAGGTAAGAGATTACACGATCCACTCTTTTTACAGTTCGTTAAACATTTCACCTGTCCTAGTATTTTTCCTGTCTTACACTAATAATAAGAATCAAATGTGTGTTGGTGGTTTTATTGAATTGACATATAGGTAAACAATTAACAAGCAAACTTGTATTTTGAAACTTGAAGAAACTCGAGGTAATGTATTTTTGTTCACCATTAACCAGCCTCTGCTTTACTTACGAAATCGCAGGCCGGGCGTTCGTCACTACATAAATCCTCGACGAAATAGAATATATGTAAATACGGAGGTAATTAGAGAGACGAGCTTAGAACTAGCCTTACCACAATTCCGACCGGGCAGAAATTAGTATTCCCCCAGGACTTCTGCGTCTGAGATCACGGGCGAATCTCCAGACCACAGCCGTGGTTGAACACATCATATTATCGCATAAGATGTAACGTGTCTTTGACATCCAAGAAGTATTGCTAAACCAAACATAGTAGAGAACTTCGGTAATGCAGTGGCTACATCGGTCGGCTTGCGATTACGAAAAATGTTGGCAAAGACCAAAAATGTCGCATTCCTTCGCTCACATTAAGTTGTTGATATCAGCAGTCGTAAACACTCAAAAACAAATACTGATATCACTAAGGGTCCACGTTGTGGACCCATTAATCCTATATTTTTCTATTCATAGGAAAGGCCAATTTCTCAGAAGTGAGTAAATGAAACGGCTGATGATGTTCCAAAAGAAAGGCAGGACAGTTGAAAGTATATTTATCTGTTTGTTTATCGCGCATTAAGTTAGGAGTCAAGATTTAACCGATAAACACAAATGCCTACTGCATTACGCCCCTGAAAATAATATAAATCATTGAAAAACTGAGCTAAAAATATTGCGATAATCATATCGCAAAACAACAGGTGTTGTAAAAAATAAAATAAGGTCTCAAATAATTTAGTATAACACCTTCTTTATCCCTAAAAATATTTGCCTGCCTAAAGTTGCTTCGCGAAATTGTGTTTCTTACAATAATTACATTATCGAAGGCGAGGTTCATATTTTAAGAACAATATAGTAAAAAGCTTTTCTATTTAATTGGTGACTGTCAATCTGAAAGGGGACTTAATTCGATTGCCGCTGATGTTAGGCTTTTGTCAAAGTGTAGAAGGAAATTGGGAAGGGTGAGTGAGAATTAATTACGAACCGTTTTGGTAGATATTTCATTTCTTTCTGTTGGAAAGGTGGTCAAATTAAAAAACAAATGAATCACGATTTAATATCAGAGCAAAAAAAAATCTCTAGGTAGCTTTTGAACTTATTCAATTATTCGTCGTCGTTTCAAAGACTCATGTCCCTCATCTGAGAAGATTGCTTAGGTCGTCTGGTGTTTAACGTACTATTAAGTAAAGAGCAAATATCACAGATTTCCTTTTATATGAAAATATTAATTGTTCAACTTTGTAAAGTTAATTAATGACCTGGCAAAACTAACTACATAGTTATGCTAAGCACACTTTTGTATCTGCTCGGTTAATTTTGCAATGAATAATGTTATTTGTGAATTAGGATATTGTA
The DNA here is from genome assembly GCA_963931975.1 of Cataclysta lemnata. NCBI lineage: Eukaryota > Metazoa > Arthropoda > Insecta > Lepidoptera > Crambidae > Cataclysta > Cataclysta lemnata. The sequence goes on along the minus strand of OZ008338.1, from coordinate 8,303,238 downwards.
GCATCATCATCGTGAGATGTTATATTAAGAGTATTTTGATTAAAATTTACCATAAGCAATATACTCGTAGATATGATATCTATTTAAATGAATACACTATGAAATTTTATTTAACTTCCAAGCTTTTTCAATATCAAAATTTCCAAAAGATATTTCGTTAGCAATGGGCATTTTCATAATTTTATTTCAGCCCATTTTTATCGCGCCTGACAGTTATTACATGAAATATTGGAAATTATTATTATATTAGCAATTGGTTTGCTTCCAACATGAGCTAACTATGTACTTTGCCGAATAATGAGTGTTTGAAGTTATTAATAACATCTTGTTCTTATTATATTTAACAAAGGTTTTCCCCCATAGCCTGCCGCTTACAAGAACCATAAACTTTCCCGAAACTTTTGATTGATAAGTTAATTATGTGCTGTAACAGCATTAATACTTTCAATTATTGAAAATTCAACAATTCCTTAAGGAGTGAATTCAATTTTAATTAAGCAGTATGTATGGCAAGGCTTCTTTAAGAATGTCAAAATACTGAATCAATATGAGACGAATTTATACTTGGCAGGGAGCACAATTTTTATGGAATTGTATAAAAAACAATCAAATAAACAATAGTATAAAATATTGTTTCATATTTCAAGCAATAATTTGTATAAATTATTCTTGCGTAGATACCCTAATAGTTTTTTTATACATCTGTATTCTTTTTGGAATACTGTTATCGAGTCGAAATTATGTATTTCTTTAGTAAATATTTTCACTAAAGTTTCACGAGACATCACTCCTAGGTGCTTGGGCTGGAAACATAACATGAGCGATTCTTAATGAAATCTCCTTCAGACTAAATTTTAACGACCCAACGCTTTCGGGTAGACATTCTCTTCTGGAAACAAAAACAATGCTCGTACCATTGTTTCTTCATTGAGTGGAGTCTTTAGTGAGAGCGTGAGGTATTGTAACACTTAATGGGAGTTTGTTTTGCACGCTCCGAGTGCAGTCATCACAAGAAGGAGCGTAGCTGTTTTGTATGGCGTATATGATTGAAAATGTACACTCGCTGTGGATACATGTCGGATGGCGGAGTATTAATCCCCGTCGCGTGAATAAATGTGGAGCATGTGTCAGCGTGGCGGCAACGAGACAGCGCCGAGTCTCGTACCGTCCAACTACGCGAGTGCTACCCAGAGTAACCCTCTCAAAATTATTGTTTATCCTAAAACGGGAACAAAGCTTACATCATCCCGTATAATAGGAGCCAGTAAATTCCCCTTGAAAATTGAAAATTATTGGCCCCGTATACCCGGCGAGACGGCTCGTCGTAGCGTTGAAAATATTATGATTACGATGTGCACATATAAGGGATGTGCGTACAATAATTTCGCGAACGATACCTACCGTTGATAAATTGCATTTATTTCCGTATAAAGAACACGTCTACGGAACGAATATTGTGCCATTTTCCTGGTCATAGTTTTAGGGGTCCGTGCTTAAAAAATCTGGTAGTGAAACGGTACATTTATGCTGTCGCTTTTGTGTCTATTTCGTCACACTCGATTATCTCCGTGATGTGTTATCTTATTTTCCGTATTATTCCACGATATAATTGTATGCGATTTAACAAACTGAACACAGTTGTTTGGTTTTACCAATGAATAAAGTTTAATGAAAAAATTAAAAAATAATACATGCATAACACATTGTTTTGTTTGAGTGCTCACGGCCTCGTTTCATAAGACACCCTAACAAGCATTTCACACGAATGGATCATTCAGGTCCATTATCTCTATAAATTAAAAGGAAAATTTCCAAATAAACGGAATATCTGTTCTTCATCAGTGGGAAGAAGCTGAAAATGATAATGACGTATCAATATCAGAATAAATTTTACCAAATACTAGAGCAGTAATACAAAAGATATACTACACCCCAAATAATTTTGTAGCAGGAAAGGTGGAAGAAGACTATGGGCTTCTTTGCTAACAATATTATACATAGTGCCCGATAGATGGCGATCCGCTCGCTACCTATAATTATAACACGGGATCTAACATAGTTCGCGAATCTTTAGTGCTAATAATATGAGCCTTCGGGAATAAGTTAGCGTGTTTATCTTTGTACGAAATATTTATCCAATGCCAAAATTTGTTAGTAAGGTACTAAATAAGAAAAATGCTTCTTATACACATTAATCTAATGCCTATGCAACGTAAAAATATGTTACGACGGCTTCCGACAAGCTCTAAAATTTTCGTGACCGGAGCCGTACTTGTTTATTTCAGGTAACAAACACTATTTTTACTTGTAAGTGCTGATTACACAGTAATAATTCTCGCGTGAATTTTTCCCAGATTCAGAGTAAGCTAGAAAAGGAACGTTTTCGAATAACAGGGTGTTGTTTCAAAGTTATGTGCTTTATCCCTCTCACATACAGGGCGTCCCACGGCCATGCCACACGGAGGGAAAGTATATTAAATATTGAACGTAGGATATTTTACTAAAAGAAGTAGAACTGCATTCACAGATTTTTTTTTAAATCGCCTACCTCAACCGGGAATCGAACCCGCCAAATGTGATAGAAAAATTACATGCATTTTATAATACCGTTTGAAAGGGCTACTCATAAGCATTATTTTTTCCTTAATAACCTAGCATATTAAATGAAACTAAGATCATAAATTTTTTCATTTTATTTAAAAAAAAAAAAATTATCAAATGCTCAAAATGTGATCCGTTCTGTTGTATACAAATTTTCACTCTTTTGATAATTTGCATGGTGGATGTTTGAAATAATACGTCTAAGTTCATTTTGTATCTCAAGTAGGTAGGTCTTTGAAATGATAATGTTAATTGTTGGAAGCATGGCCAAGTCAGAGGAAATTTCCCTGAACAAAATTTTAAATAAAATGAAAATTTTTATGATCTTAGTTTCATTTAATATGCTAGGTTATTTAGGAAAAAATAATGCTTACGAGTAGCCCTTTCAAACGCTGTTATAAAATACATGTAATTTTTCCATCACATTTGGCGGGTTCGATTCCCGGTTGAGGTAGGCGATTTTAAAAAAATCTGTGAATGCAGTTCTACTTATTATTAAAAATAAAACGATGTCTTCTTTTAGTAAAACATCCTACGTTCAATATTTAATATACTTTAGCTCCGTGTGGCATGGCCGTGGGACGCCCAGTATAGACACGAACAGCGGTGGCGGTAGCGGTGGCGGGTAGTTGTAACGTAGGTACCATAAGGACATTATTTAAGACAGCGCGGTCAACGTTTGTTCGGATTGGCAACCGCCACCGTCCCACCACCTGTCCCACTGTATGTGTGTATGTATGCTTTTGGAGTGTTTCTAACGAATAAAAGTGTCCATTTTTCACTCCCCTCCTCTTATTTAATCGTAACAAAGTTTTTTCTGAAAATTATTCAGTCGAATACTCTATAGCCTTTTTAAGATAATAAAAATGATAGTTTGTGTGTATGTAGGTACCTAGATACAATATGTCAGTTTACGACGAACACGTAAATGTCTTCCCAAGTATGAGTAAATTACCATTAGATATATTTCATGTGAAAAATTTATAAAAACTATTTGGTCATATTTTTTGAATTTTTTGGATCTATTACAAAGATTAATGTTTTCTTATACTTTTATAACAACTATCTTTCACAATTTATGGGCTGTTTTAACACGAGAAACGCTTCGGAGGTAATTTAAAATTAATTTATTTCTCTCGCCCTGATAATAACGTCGATTTATACGGGTAAGCGGTGCCATAATATTTAAAAAATATGCATAATTAACCTGTCTCCACGGTTTTGATACCGATCATTAATATTTTGCTCAATAGGCCGTTTAAGTCGCTTATTTTTATTATGAGCCCATGTCGATTTGGCAGTAATTTATATCGAACAATGAACTGAATTAATTGCTTGATTCGTTTAACGACACACATTTTCTCCCATTAATGTGTTGTGAAACGGCAGGGGTGCGTATATAATTATTTTAATTCTAGTGGTTTAAAAGCTTTCAGCATACGGTAATGACCACCGGAGCAATACTCAGAGACAAATGTTATTTTTTCGTCGACAAGTTCGTGTCGTGTAAATTAATGATGGCAACACATTGTATTCAGCGATACGTATTATTTTAGTGTTCGAATACATAATTATTTTATTCAAAGCTGTCATACATACCTATGTCATTATTAAATTGATTGAGAGTGACTCTGTATCTACATGCGTTAGCGTGCGCGTGCGTTCGTGCGTGCTTTACATGCAATTGAATATGTATAGTAGTCTTAACAAAGACATGAATTTACTCGCCAATTATTGGTTTAAAATATATTTAGTTATTTTTCAATATTTTTTTATAAACATGACATTTAATGTGCGTGTGCGTGCATGCATGCGGGCATAAATGCACGTGTGCGTACACGTCTGCTCGCTATCTAGTCTTACTCTTAGGAGCTAAACAAACGCGATAGTACACTAGTAGCTTAACAAAGACGCAAAGTTTTTGTTACCAATTATTGGTTCAAGATGTATTCATTATTCAAACATGGTGTATACTATTCGATTTTAATTTTAACATTACATAAATGTTAGAAATTAAAATCGAATAGTTTATAAAGCAAACCCAAGCTTAACCGAACGCACGGTATTTGTAAAAATATTAGCTTTGGAATGTTTGAAATTTATTTCTACATTGCGAGGGTACCCGTTGGCTTACAACGTGAAGTGTAAAGGTTAGAAGAAATTCGGCAAGTTAATTAGTGACTTCGTTGGCCGAGCGGTTAGGCACCTGCCATTGCAGCGGACGCGGGTTCCATTCTCGCGTCATGACCATAATTTTTTGAAATTCTTTTCTAACCACCAAAATCTTTGTATGGTTGTATATAACAAGGTATCACAATTACGTGAGTACTTGCGTGCGGGCTTACTTGCACGTGTGCGTATATGCTTACAATCTTATACATGAATTTAGTCATCAATTATTATTTCAAAATGTAGTTATTATTTTACTTTTACTTAAGCGTCCATACATGGAGTGATCTGATTTTAATAAATCACTTCAGTCAGTTTTGATAGCAACAATCCAGCCGCCTAACATATTATTTCTTGATATGGCATGGACCAAAATATTCAGGGTAAAGAAAATAAAATTCAAATGATTTATCATAGAAAACGTGAAAGAAAGGATTAATTAATGGATGAATGTGTCATTAATTAAATTAAAGAAAGAAAGAAATTTTTATTCATTTCATAACAATTATTTTACGTATGTGGTATATGGGTTTGAAACTTTTGTCTGTATCAAAGTCAATCAAAAGGACGAATGATGTGGAAATGTACTGTCTAAAAATATTTTATTTTATACTCAGTGGAAGAATAAACATCGGTCGTAAATATATAATTATGATAATTACAACCTGATACTCTAGAATTTGGAGGTCAATTTAAAACCGAAAGAAATCTAAACACTAATATAGCCACAGTATTTATACTTCTAACTTATTGTTAATCGTAATAAAACTGACAAATTACATAAAAATAAATATATTAAAACAATTCATGACCGCTTTAGAATGTCTGAGTTTGTTACTTACTTCTAACTTTGATAATATTATATGAATATGCTATTTGAAGATTTTCATAAGTCTTAACACAGAAAGAATTAACAACAATTCGCTCTAAAAACAGTTCGATATTGCTAAAACAATATTAACAAATAATGAAACACCAACAAAATTGTTGGAGTAATCTCCTGATAATAACATTATTGTGATTAACAGTGCCTAGCTACCAACTAAATTGTTTCGAAACTAAGTTGTAGTTAACAATAAGAAGTATAAGAAAAAACAATATAACAATAACTTCTTTCGAAGCGTACCAAATAATAGTTCACAATGAAAACCCTCACAAATAAAACGGAGGGCCTCATTTTTATATACATTGTTTTCAGCTTTTGTGGAAAGCAATTAAATATTTGCCATTGAATTGGATTCCGCAAATAATTTAAATAATTTCAATCAATTATTTCGCTTTACAATTGGTTTGCCTTCAGTTGTAATTGTTGAAATTTACGAATTTTCACTTTTTTTAATCGGGATCACACCTTCAGTTGATACTTATCTTAGGTGCCTACGTGCTTTGGAAGGCACAAAAACGAAGTTTCTTTTGCCTGAGCCCGCGTGTTGCTTCATCCCAATTGAAGCGAACGAAAGGTGCAAAATGCGGACTGTATTTATGAAATAGAATAATATAATATATAGAAAATGGATAAAAATACAAATCAAATTTGGTAGCACTAAAAACACCCGTGAAGCCCTGAATCGTAGACAATAAGTCATTGACGTTGGCACTTATCAATTTTGATGTATTCACAAACCGAAAAGAACTTATAACTATGGGTTGCGCAAGGAGGTCCGCAACACCAATATTATTATTTCATCCGCTTGTTCGTGTCAATGCACCTGAAGTCCAGCAGCCCCCGTACCACGTGGACAAAGAATTTCTCCTCGGGGAGAAGAAAATATTATCCTCCGGCTGTAACCATTAAATTCCGAGATAAAACACTGTCAAGTGGCGGAGAGAGATCTTGTCCAAGTTCCGAGCTAGGACTACAGCAGTGTGTTGACCAAAGCTTTACTATATTTAAAATATAATAGATCATTACTGTTAAATGAGGATTACGTGAGAATATTAATCACACACGAAGCCTCCGAGCGAGTTTATTACTATGTCCAAACTTGTGTACACCCGTAACCAATAGAGCTTAATTAAGTCGAAACGCCTTGGGATATTGAACACACTGTTATGTCAAGTGTAACATATTACCAAATAAAGTTTTCGGTAAGCCTGGTGTAACGTAAAATACATTATCCATGTACTCGTACGTTTCACAGTATTCTCCGAGGTGCTAACTGGGTCTGGTGCTTATGGTTACAAAAAAATATTTTTATTATTCTATCAGGATATCTGAAACAGTTACTTAATATAATTATCTGGGAAAAACTTTTCTAACATTTTAACAATCTATATCAATATCAAAAATTAACCATTTGTAACCAAAGTCTGGACTAACCGAACCGATTTGTGATTGCCTGATTATTATGGCTGATTAATACAAAATAAACCATTATACAACCTATTAGCAAATATAAGCTGCATAGTGTCTCTAAGAAGACATTTATAAGTTCAGATCTACATTAGAAGTAGGACATTCAAAAATAACTCTTGCTATGGTCAAAGCAGTTTCTTTTAGGAGAGAGGTTATTTTATTAGCCTTATAAAATGTTAAATAAAACTAGTAAGCTCAATTCTGCTTAGCCTAACTAGAAAAGTTTCAGTTTATGCATTCCGTTTGCGGGGAGACCGAGAAAGAGGGAGCGTGACGTCATTCAAAACTGGTGTAAGTAGACCGCAGTTGTTACATTTTACGTAACTTTAATGGAACACTACAACCACTTAGTTTTTCATCGCAGTTCCCCTTCAAATAGGAAATGTTAACTGCAACTGTTAGGAGCTAAGCGTGCACAACTATTACGATTAAGATTCTCAATAAATATAATAATAATAACACGTATGAAATTACCGGCTGCGACCATACCGCAAAAGTGCACATCTGTAAATTTTATGATTATTATTATTCAATGATAGTAATTATATAGGCTAGAGTCGTGTTTAAAAATCGTTATCTTTGCAACTTTCACTAAAAATATTGATTTTTTAATTACTAAAGACGCTAGGTGATGGCAAAGCAGAATACAACTGTCACCACCCTCAATACAGGTAAAACACCGATAAGTAATGGGCAGAAGCGTTCTTCGTAATTCACTTACTGCCGCACTCAGAGACGTCATATAACGTTAATGAGTACTTAACGTCAAAAAATGACAATTCAAAACTAGTCGTTATTTTGGCCGGGTCTATGGTCTAGATTTGAATGAAAATTTTTGACATTAAATACTCATTAAAGTTAATTGACGTCTCTGAGTGCAGCAGCTAGCCATATACTGCGATTTACGCGTCCGACAGACGCCAATAGGATAACCACCAATTACACGAGACCTAACATGATTGGCGAAACGTGGCTCTTAATTTACGTAAAACGAAACGGCTTAACGGCAAACCTGGGTACAAATTTTAATTTGGATTGTATTTTTCCCTCTTTCCAAATTCTCACGCGCAGTCTAACAATATAACAGCTGCGTTTTGATTTTTCAACACACTGCGACATTTGTAGGTACGCAACGGACGAATCTCAAAATATCATGCAACGCGTTGTATTGTGTTCAACGGGCGGAGGCAACACATGTGCTAACACAGCGGGCCGATAGCGTTGAATAATCCCCTTAAAGCTTAAAATAAACCTAACATTGACGCGAGCCAGATAAATTTAATTATTCCCGAAATTTAATGCAATGAAGCCAAGTGGCCACAGTGTAGGTGTGAGAGTGTCTAGTGTAAGTTTTAGATCATGATGCTATTCGTTTTTTCTTAATAGTTTTACGGTCTTACTAATAAACACAGTATAAGCATTGAGTAGTTACTCAGTGTTTGGTTTCTTTTCCTCGCATTCAAAATCACGTTTGTGAGACGAAGACAAAACGCGGAGTAGCTATACCACGCTTACTACCAGTTTATTAGTAAGACGGTCAGCGTAGAAGAAGTTTCACGGTACCTTCATCCATGACAATTGATGTATACTAAACTCTTTCTATATAATATTCATATGTTATGTGTCAATTGAGTTGCTAAGGGAACTTTGTTTAATTTGGAAAAATAAATAGACATGAATATTAAGTAAATTTTAATTTCATAACAACAATGATGAAGAAAATAAACGAAACTGACAAATATTTATGAGACCATTTTTTCAATTTTCCAATAAGTAGTATTGTAACCAAAATTTTGTTGCTCTAATTAAATTTTTGTTTATTTAATCCAGTAAATTGGATATTGCCTTACTAGCATACTTTACTTCTCAAATACTTTCGAATCTTATCGGTGGATATGTTGACCCATTACAATGGTGGAAAAATACGTTAAGTAAGTTGATAGGTACAGCTAAGCAAAGACGTTTTTTGATCAAAGAACACATAAGACATCACCGCACCACATTGGAAATCCTGCTTTTGTAGACCAATAACATATTATTTTTCGGTCTGTACTTAACATTATTACGTCAATATTTGTCACGTGTTTAATACGACAACAATGTTAAATATGAAGGTTTATTAATATAATAGGCCAGACTAGTGCCGTTGAAGAAAATCAACAAGTTGTGTCTTTCTGTTTCCTCTCTAATAAGAATGACGATTACTTAACGACTTTCAAATAGACGTGGATATGGGTTTACTATAGTCGGCACGATAAAAATAGATGAAATAGCACTATTGTTGTAACTAATGCTTATCTACAACAATTTGTGGAGTCGAATAAAATCAATGATAAAACGTCACAACGCCTCTCACCGTCATCGAGACTATGCTACGACGTAGCTTATTAAGCTATTGACAGAATAATGCTCTGCTACGAGTTGCTACAATGTCTATCCGTAGTACACGTATCCGTATCCGTAGTACCTACACGAAGTTAAGCAATGCTAGTAGTTAATAATTACCTCATTTTGATATACGCAAATTACGCAAGCATTATAAAAACTTAATTTATCGATAGTCTACATCTTTCTACTGATTATCTAATCAATTACTAACTTCAGTAATTGTTTAAGCGTTAATCTGAAGATGAGCTAATAATTAATTAATTTGTTGTTTTAATAAATTACATTTTTATTTTGCGGAATCAAAGTTAATTAGCAACATTATTGGTAACTTCCATAAAATTAATTTTGATAGTTTTTTGCTAGATTATGTGGACGTACTTTTTACACAAAAAAAATTAAATTTTTTGCTAACATTAATTTATATGTATAATAAATTATAAGAGTACTTATGGATTATATTTTATTGGGTCTAGGCCAAATAGTTATGTAAGTGAGATATTTATGGTATTTCATTAAAAATGTGGTTGGTATCTAATATTCCAGCGAGAATAATGGTATTTTTTTATTTTTTATTGTTTGATGGTATTTACGAACAACTACTTAGACAATCACGTGTCCGTCTATATAAAAAGTCGTTAATATTATTTTATACGCCTATCCGCATGATTTATATATGTTTGTTATAGTTGATGATCCTTGGTATTTAATAATTTACCTTAGAAGTTTCATCATAAAATTCTCTGAAATTATTTCCACTACCATAATCACGACACGACCGCAGTACGTAAAATGATTGTAATGCTTTCAAATTTCCACCTGAGAATTGTTCTTTCTATTCAAATTTTTCTCCAGGGCCTCGAGACGGAGAAAGCCTATTCCGTCAAATTATTTAGGTTCCAGAAATTGGAGGACACGGCTTTATTTATTTACAAGATCGGATCTTCATCTGATATTCAGTAGGTGCGTAAAAGATTTGATTTTCTTTTATGGGCCTTTTGAATGTGCGTATGAGAGGACCAGCGCTCCTATATTTACGTTTGACGTATAAAAGTTCACACTTGCTCCTCGAGTCGAGTGTGCGAGGGCCTTTTATTTCATTATCCGTTCATTACCCAACCGGATGACCGTGCCCAAACAATATGCCCTAACTAACTTTTGTTAGCCATTCCGAGCCTTCGCGTTACGGCGAGCCAATGTTAATACGAGCCACAATACCTACCAATCTGGATAATTGAGAATGTTAATTCTTCGTTCGAAACGCTGTAAACAACGTTGCTATGGCCAATAAAATGAAAAATTCGGAATAAATGAAACACGTATGAGAAATATCAAAGCCAAACTCGAAACTTTTACTATATATATCAGTTTACTATACCCGCACCATAATGTAGAATGCTATGCTTCTGAAATCTTCAATTATTTTTTAAAACATGACAGTCCATTTTGTGCAGTTAAAGGCTGAATTTAGACCTTAAAATGGACATTTTAAGAACGGAAATTTAAAGAACAGGCCAATAGAATATATGATAATTTTTTTATTAAAATAATTTATGACAAAAGATAGGACGAATTTCCCGAAAAAAAACCACATTAGCCGCCTCTTGATGTATTTGCTAGATACATCTAAAAGGGCTCGAATATCATGCTCTATAATAAGCACTTCGCCATGCTCCGCCCGAAGGTGGCCCCCTATCCAACGGGTGCGGTTACATTCCATTTAACTTTATGGCGCGAACTCCAGAACGTCACCCCCACATCTTTATACCTAAACGAGGGTGCTTATGAATTTAATTAATCCTCTTTACAATTATTTAAGCGCCACTGAAATTATGTATTAGGGCATTTGGTCTGTTCGCAATATATCTTTTACAAATTAATTAACCACCAGTTCTAATGTCTTACCGCGGGAATTAGTAGGATGAGTCCGGGTTTGATGTTATCATCACCACCAGCTTCTTGGATTATATTATATTACTTTGTAATGTGCTATTTTTTATTTTTTTTTATTTTACATAATAATAGAAGAGCTCGTATCGCGCTCTCAGCCTGCCATTACATAAATCAATATAATAATCATTGGATAGTGACAAATTTTTTTTAATATAATTATCAGTATTTCTAGTTCCATTGTACTTTAGGTCACTTTGACCCCTTGGGGTTGGCTGCATAGATAGACGTTAATACTCACCTATCTGCACTGGGCCAGTGTAGTAGATTATAGCTCATTTTGATTACCTTCTCCCATCTATAGATAATCCCTTTGCCCCAACAGATAATTATGTACAAGGTAGCTATTTCGGTGATATTGTATACAACATCATCTTCACTTATTTAAGTACACAAAATCTATTCGTCGGGATCCTTATCAAAAGTGCTTAGTAGTTATGTATCTGAGCTAAATACTAACCTTCAGATACTAGCTTTCAGATTATCATATTGCCACCATTATGTAAGTAAAATTAATTAATATTTTCTAGTGAAATTTTCAAATATCTTAATCTTGTATTTTCGATGCCAGGGTCTTTGATGATGTCAACATCAAAAATACGCGAGAGATTAAATCCGTTACGTTGTTTACCGTTACATTTCAAACACTTTGTGATATAAGTCAAATGGCGGCATTGAAATTTCTGTTTTTAATGTAAAGAGAGTAAAATGTCTGGATGATATTATCTGCTGTTTGAGATCTGCGAAGAACCGCCGCCCCGTCCACTCGAGGGTATTGTCGTAAAGGGACTCGTGAAAACAAGTCATGTAAATCTTTCGAGCCCGCTCACTTTGCGCAAAATAAAAACATAATACCGGTAAAGTTGTCCCGTGTCGGTAATGAAACAGATCATTGCTCCATATATTTAAACGCTGCGCTGTGCCTTTTTCGGGAGTAAACAGAGCTGCCAATTCGATGTGACAATTTACCACTTTGTGCGTTCAACATTGTTAATATCAAGAGCCTTTGTGAAACGGACCAGCTGCCGCGTACAATAGAGTAATAAATACAACCTATAATGTCACATGTCCAAATTGTATTAATCGTTTTATAACGAACACACATAGGGGAAAGTAGCCTGAGGCGGGCATGCCGCCTACAGCGGGTACACTTGTGTATATATAGCTATTCATATAGCTGAACTGAGATGGGATCTAAAATTTCCACCCAACCTAAAAGGAAGTTGACAACGAGACGGGCAGGAATATGATATGTCCGTTTACAAAACATTTTTTATATACAAACTGGTCGTTTTAAGGAGGCATTTTGCTCACCTGCATTGTAACAGACCTTGGCAAACATTGATATAATGACAACATAAGCCAATAATGACAAATATAAATAAATGTAAACAAAAAAAATAAAGTGTTCTTCCACGGGCGCCCTTAGCCCTTTGTGGGTGTGGTAAATATGTAGTTGAACTATAATTTACAACTTAGCGATTCGTAATAAGGTTTAAACGGAATAAAATAAAAATCCTATCACAAATGAAAAAATATCTAAAGGAATGTAATAACCTACCGAAAGCGTTCTTAAAACATTACCCTACTTAGTACCGAACAAACGTTAACTATTTTTACCACAGCATGTCTTTTCCATTCTTCATTGTTTCCCGTCACGTCAAACTTTTCACCACTCTAACTTTTTCAGCCTACATACCTCCCCTAACGTCTATCTATTTCCATACACGGCACATACCGTTATGAATTAAAATTTATGCTCCATATTTCCACAGAGCCAAGGTTCAGTTTGCTCTAATCAGTGCTAATATACTTCTCAAGGTCGTCGTTAAGCCGATCTATACTGTTGCCTGCTTTCACTCCCTTATCCCAACTCACGTTGTGTATTACATTAAAGTTAACATACTTAAAAGGGTTCTAAAGTTTATTATTAGATGTATATGTTTAGTTAAGGCTCAAGTTTTGCTCATTCAGGAACACATCTGTCTTACACTTTGGACTGCTCACTTATTAAGCACCAACTTTGTGTAGTACGCAATAAGAGCTAAAGTAGTACTTCAATAAAATAAATCTTGAAGTGAAATTGATAGTTCAGTGTCGTTTGAAGTATGTTGGAGGCCGAAGACGTAGTTAAAGTGTTAATGGTGATAAATCCAGCTGGTCTACTAGCAAGAACTATTCAATGTATTTATTAAACTTTGCATTTTGATATTCTCGTCTGCCTCTTTCTCTACTCTCTTATGGAGTCTAGACGGTTCGAAACGTCAGGCATTAAAAAAAGGTAAATACCTACTTACATACATACATAAATCACGCCTATATCCCCGAAGGGGTAGGCAGAGGTGAACTAGCATCCACGTTTCGCCAATTATGTTAGGTCCCATGCAATAGGGGGCGAGCCTATTGCCATTTATCGGGCACAAAAGTCGCAGTGCATTGCTATTGGTGGGTCGTATAAGAGGAACGCTGCTGCCCATTTCTCATCATTGATTTATCCTTAGTCGCCTTGTACGACACCCACGGGAGAGATTTGGGATGGTGACAGTTGTATTCTTCTCTGCCGTCACCACGCGGCATTACCTACTTAATCTCGTTAATTCCTTTTCTAACGTATATTGATCACCCACTTGTCTGTTTGCAATCTTTGCTTAATGGAAAATCATTTTAAAAACTGAACACTAATTTAGGCAGTATTTAGGCAGCTTTAGGCTACCTTCCCCTTAATTTCAATTCTTTGACGTATGTCCGAGTTCAGAAGTTTATTTGGAGCTTTGTTTCATAATAAACGAGGCAAAGGCCCAAGCGTCGTGGGTGGAATAGTCTTTGAAAGGTTCTTGAGTACAAACAAAATTGACTTGAGCATAATGCCCACCTTGAAAACAATGTTTTCAATATAGCGTCTAGAAGATTGTTAAGAGTATTGTAAGCCCATTGTGAATACAGCAGTTTTACTTTTGGATAAGTTATGCTTTTCTGTACATACAATCAAAGGGGATAAGACGTATGGTTTCATCCACCAGTCTATTGTTCTACCTACCCGTTTTCAATAGTGAGCTTTTATTATTAGCATCATATTGTTACAGATGACTCATTTCTTCTTCTTTCTGCCCTATTTTCCAGTTCATCTAAGGTCAGCGCCGTACGTTTCCTCTTCCATTAATATCCGTCAGACGTCACCAAGCCACCCACTCCCTCTTCATATCATCCATCACACCGGAAATGTGCTAGTGATGATTAAATGTATAAAAAACAGACCGAATGGACAATGGAATGTCGAGAGACCGATGAACTGAGAGAGTGGGTTGACAACATTCCACTTCATACTTCTTAAGAGGATTGTGAAGTGTCGATACGCGACGCGAGTAAAATTGTTCTATGTTTACGGGGCGAAAAATTTTATCGCTTTTTGTACTTAAATTTACAGTTTCACAATCTTCTTAAGGTTTTGGCTTAAGTTTTACAGCCGGAAATAAGCCCTCTTTGGTGCAGTTGTTTGTAGTTAGCCCTCCACCATTCAGGTGGCCCAAGGTGCTTCTCTCAACACAATCACAATCTCCCTTAGCTGACCTTTACGGCGCCCTGAGCTGGCACATTATATGTTATTTTTTTGCTAATTACTACACAGGTATTGATATCAAATCTCATCTTACCTACATAATAAAGATTATGATGACAAATAGAAAACAAAGTTTCGGGTGTGTGTTATATCCAGGCAGCAATTCACGTGTCCGTTTGATATTCGCCCCATGTAGATATAACCTTTGTATTGAGTCTGTTATGGTAATGTGTGGATTGAAATAAAATACGCTTAAAATAAAACTATGGCTTAGCAATAGCAAGCAAATTGGAACTAAGAAGATCACTGTTACCATGCCGCCGCTTATAAAATCACCATGATATGTTTTGTATACCATAAGTAAATATTTCTCATGTCATGTTAAAGATTTTAATTTGAAGCGTATGTTATAGTTTCAATTTGTATACTGTGGCATCGGTGTTATATTTTAATATCCGTCGCACATAGTATTACTCTCTCTAATAGTTTATATTCGTTTCTTCCTTCTACAATTAAATTGGGTCTTTTTGCAGATATACCTACCCGTTACTAGTAAGGTATACATAGTAATCTTGGTCAAATTGTAAGAATACAACATAAAAGAAATTCTCAGAAGATGTTTTTGAACTCCTAAAGACTAGTATTTAATTCGTACGGATCGCAAAAGGCTTTGAATAGATGTTACAACTGATCTAAAGCTCGTTATTATAAGGTTGGAAATTCACAAAGAGGAATACAAGGATGTTTTTATGATGAATAACATGAGTGATAATAAGGCGAGAGGTTATAATCTAGAGAATGGACGAATATATTTATTTAGAGAGAGCAAAATACACCGGTTAGAACAGACGAGTATATTGCATAGATAAATTTGAATTTTCAACGAAAAAGCACGTTGAAAATGTCTGAACACGCTTTAATATGTTAGGATACTGTTTATTGATGCCTTGCACGCATGCTATATTTCCTCAATCTCTGACCGCACGGACATTTCTCTTCACTTTGACATATCTGAGTGGACGTTGCTCTAACTGCCAGTGCGAGGAATAACAATCAATTACTGATGCTATTAAGCAAATATTATGTAAAATATATGCGATAGGATAAGATAAAGGATGTCACATAATTGTAATATTATGGTTATGCATGATCGTTTATGTAATGGTTGCTGGGGAGTCTTTTATAATAATTGTTTTTTATGAGTTTTCTTGGTGGGACATCGTTTTCTATTACAATCAATAGAAAACGAATGTTTACTTTTACATTATAATAATATCTATCATCTGCTGACTTGTGCTTGCACAATTTTGAGATATCTACCATTCTTTTTCCGTTTTTTTTATGCAGCATTGCTGTTTTTAGCTAGGGTCAATGCAAAAATTAATATGTTTAAAAAATGTTTGTTCACTTTAAGGTTATTTTTAATTTAAATTGTCTTTACAATTTAAGCTTTCAGAGGGACTCCTCAGGTTCTTTAGCAAAATAATTGTATCATAATCTAAAATTAAACATACAAATATGTATATACACATTTGAACATTTACAACCGGTAAATGGCAAGTTAAAACGTGCATCATCAAGCGAACTAATTGACTTTAATATGACTTGCCTCTAAAATGATAAAGCCAATCAAACAAATTAAATTCGAGCCTCCATTTACAATAAGCCGAGAAATCAGAAGGTCAATTAGGTACACTTCAGTATTTTCATAACTTGGAGCACAATAACAGGTGTTCAATAAATTGTAATAATAAAATCAGAATTATATATAACATATTTATAAATCGAAAATTGTTTTGTCATCAAAATCTTTCCAATGGATGGAAGAATATAGGGATATTAAGCCATAACCCACCACGCTGGCCCATTGCGGGTTGGGTATTAACGACTGCAGATGCAGCCGGGACCAACGGCTTGACGTGCCTTCCGAAGCACGGAGGAGCTCGAGATAACAAAATTTTGGTCACCTATTAGCGAATATTGCTTAGTTTACGCAATCGCAGGCCGAGCGCGCTATGCCACTGCGCTAGCGAGATTCTCTTATATATAGAATTGTTTTGTAAATAATTCAAAATATACAATATGCAAGCTTCATCTTGAGTTCAAGGGAAGTGTTAAGGCGTGCGTTGAGAACATTCCAACGCGTCTAATACACGTTGGAACTTGACGTCTAAACTGTTATAGCGATACAAAATTTGTGCTAAACTTTGGTATACCGTGCATAGCAGCTGCTGCTCAGATTGAAAATAATACTGTCTGACATAATAAGCATCTGCACGTGTTAACTTGTTGTATAAATTAATTAGATCACGTTACTGAAATCATTCAGAAAGGAGTGGACCAATGTCAAGAAAATGAGAAGAGTAGAAGAACAAGAATACAAATTGCGACGACTACAAATAATATTAAGAGCAGTTTCCTTTATAAGTAACATTTTCATTCAAAATTTCCATGAATTACAGTTCTTGACCGTCTAACTTATTAATCGGTGAAAACATCCTTTTTGTGGAAAGCTGGACCTTTTGCAATTAAAGAGAAAAACTTCAAGGGAAAACTAAAATTAATGTGGAAATATAAACAGCCGTATTTAGAAAAGAATTCAACTTATACATCCAAAGAACCAATAGTCACCTCAGCATATTGAGAATGACGAAGAAGCCCTTGCGACAATTTGCTGACACTTGGAACCTCATATTTTTCCCTATGTAAGAGAAGCAAATAATGCCAAACAAGCTTGGGACAATCCTGCTGCTATTATCCAGAAAAAAAGCATTACTAGAAGAATCGTTTTATTAGATGCTCTACCTGATGAATATCTTAATATGCATGTCTGAACTGTGTAACTATTACGAGTCAAATAAGATTCAATTTTTATGACTATATCCGGAACATTTGATGGGCAGTTCATTTGTGTTAATCAAACATCAATTTTTCCAATTTTTCCTTTGATTTCCAACTCCCGTTTTGGCACTCATATTCCGCTAAACCTTCTAAAGCCCACTGCAGTAAAAAATTCAGCTTAAAATTTCAATGATTCCAAATCCATGATTCACTGGGTGCATCAAGCTTCGGGGATTATACTTTAAAATTTAGCTTTCTATTTCCACTCGGATAGAAGCGTTTTAATCACAAAGATAGGAATGAAATATTGACAGATGCCTAAATGCATAAAAATATGTAAAGTTTTAAAAAAAATTGTATTTTATAGTCCAGCGTACAAAGGTTTATGTTAACCAGTAAATATTGATCCGTAGAATGTGCCGTGTAATGTAGAATGTGCCAACACCATTTCACCATATAATTTATGTATATCTTAAAATCAACTAACGGAGATTGACCGGTGTATACCTGTGGGAACAGGGCAGGAAAATAATGATGATAGGTTTGCCCTCTTACCTGATCCAGCGCTGAGGTCAGTTGTTCTTCCCTTTTATACACCATGGCCAACCGTCATACAACATCATCTTTCAAACATTTTTTTTGCTTGGGACAACCTCTTCTTCTCCATCACCATCAATTCTCATTATCCGTTTAATAAATACTGATTTTTATTTCTGGGGGCCTACCGCCGAACTCGATTGCTAAAGCAAAAGCTATTGTTTATGTCGTCATGCTGTCATTTCGCCAACCAAATGTACCTAAACTATTAGCGATAGCATTGTACGATTGGCACAAATTCCGTGCCGCCTTAAAATTCAGGATGGCTGCTATAGCCGTAAGCAGTGCATTGCAATATAGCTATTATCAGCAATCGAGTTAGGCGGTAGGCCCCCAGATGTACGAATTCATTTAGGTGTAATTTACATTCCCTCTAGAACGAGGCAGTAATGTAATCTGTAACCCCCACCTGTTGTCGCCACAGTCGTGCCACGTGATATGCGGCACCTAAACACCAAACATTCCCTTGTACGATCGTTAATTAGGTAGATAAAATAATTAAAACAAAACCCATTAATACGGTTAGCCGATGAAAAAGTTATAATTCGATAGCCAAAAGCTTCACAACTATCGTAATCGTGCCATGTTTCCAATGTTAGTAGTCGACTAACCATAAATGATTTTCCACCTTCTAAGTTTGAGGGTGCAATAGTCGCAAACTGTCTATATTCAATGCTTGTTCAGCAACATTATTGGATTCGTACTGGAAGTTGCAATAAAATTTTGTAACTGCTGAAGTTAATTATGTTATTCAACAGGGCACGGAAATAATTGTACCTATTCATAAATGTCATCATCACCAGCCCTTTAATGCCTTGTCTATGGATGGAAGATTATGGAAGAGAAAGGGGATCAGTGCGGATTGGTGGGGATATTATCTCCTCTTCACAATATCTTGTAGACTATCTACCCCTTTAAAAGCAATATAATACACACACATATTTCTAAACATATTATTTTTGTAGAGTAAGCAGTGACCTTTTCCCGTCATCGTCATCGTAAATGCATATTTTAGATCAAATAGTGCAATGGCTTTAAAACTGGCTGACTGGTACACGCAACACTTTGTAATCTCCCTCGCAATTTATTTCGCTTTGTGATTTTTCATCGCGTGTCTACGTCTAGACCGCGTCGTTTGCCCAGCAACATTTCATCCAATGTGAGCGTCACTTTTCAGCGGCGCTCAAGCGACAGGACGGTCCACAAATGTTTAACTAAAAAGGCACATTATGTTTGCTATTTAGTTTACACAAAAGTTCCTTTCAAACAACCTGTTGATGTTCAAACGAAGGCAGGAATATTGAAGCGCACTACGCGGCTTTTAGAATTGCCAGAAAGTGTTTGAGAGGCAGGGGTTGTGACCATTGTATTCTGCTCTGCCGTCACCACTCGGGAAATTAGGAGTGATAGATGGAAATAATAATATGTTTCTGTCTACCCATCTGGGTAAATGAAAATTATACACGATCTGATACGCTTTGGCTTTTAAACTTTTATTTCATAAGATAATTTCAGCTGTATAAAATTAGTCGCAAAAGTATAAAAAGGCTCACCACCAAAATAATGTGATGACAAATGTTCAACAAACTCGTAAATGGGCGTTTTTCAAAAAAGATGTACGCGTGACGCACAAAAACAGATTTTTGTATTTTAAAAATTTTACTGTGATTTCTTATCTCTTTTCTTATCTCTTTTGATAAAATACTCTCAAAACTAACTAAGACTAAAAAAAAATACTTCGGTATTATGAAAAACATCGGGATAATCCTAATTTTTATGAAAAAGTTCATAGGAAAATGTTCCGGTTCGTCACAAACTAAACATGTAATTTATATTATTTAGCCTGAATTCTAAAAGAAATGTTTTTAATTATATTTATGAGTTCAAGATACGCCTGTAGAGCATAAAACAGTGACACTGTTTAGTTAATATAATCTTACCTGAGACTTAACAGTTTTTACAATGTAGGTGGGACATGGATATTTCAATTTTTTTTGGCGATAGTTTTGTGATATTTCAATAATAAAGATAAATGGGTTGCACATAATAGTCAATTTTGTAACTTAAATGTATAATTATTATATAAACATAGTTTATTTGGGTACGGTGCATACAAAAAATATAAAAAATAAACTTAAGTATAGGACACCCCAAATTCGTAAATGTACATCTTTTTTGAAAAACGCCCAAATAAGTACCTAGTAGAATAACTGGGGAATGTGGGCCAAAACGGGTATACTGCCTAAAGGGGGCACTCTAGTAAGTAAAATGATTTTCATTTCTATAGAAACAGTGTTTAATTTAAATTTCGACAAGTCGACCCTAGTGATCAGACAGTCGAGGTGACTGCAAATAATCAATTTTCAAAATGAATTTATTTTATCCCAACCGTACCCGTTTTAGACAGTACACCCGCCGTAATGGGCTACCTTGCCCCAAGCGGAACAACAATAATTATCAAGAGTTTTACTTTAATTAGGCTGTGTAATGACACAGCGCGCCGCATGGTGATGGTAGAACATAATACGGTTACCGTCCTTCCATCCCGCGGGTGTAGTAAGAGACTAATTAAGTTATCTGGACATGTGCATATCATCGCACCCGAGGTTCCTTGCGTGGTGTCGAGTAAAGCACAACTGATATTGTTCCCTTGGCGACACGGAAAGTTGCATGGTCGGATGCAATCTTGGTGCATTCCTGAAAATCGTGACGTTCTCAAGTCAACATTTTATGTTTTTTTAACTTGCAATAATCATCACCAAGCTCTGTAATGTCTCCACTGCTAGGGCACACTTCTTTCCTATGGATGGAAGAATAAAGAGAGCGGCCCCATGTGTGATACTGTCTGGTAGACACTTGTCAAATGAATTAAATTTGTCAATTTATAAACACTGATTTTAAACGCATTTCTTTATTAATTTTATAATAAATCTGCTGCGAACTGGTGTGAACCGTTAATCTTAAATTAATTTAAAATAAAAATAAGTGATGTAAATACCAAGCAAACAACGATGGTCTAGTCAGTCTATAACATGGCACGGCAGAAGAAGGTCGAGGGGAAGCAGCAGCAGTGGTCCACATCGGTCGCGGCCCATCGGGTTTCCGGTGGCATCTCCGGGCATCTGACTTTGACTTTGACTTCAGTCTCCGGACTTCAGTCTCCAGGCTCTGGACTCCACGGCACGGCTGCTGCGTGCCGGCTTCTTCTCCGCGCGCCTCTCTGCGTGCCTCTCTGCAGCCTCTTTCTCCGCGCGTCACATTGCGCGCCTGGCGTACCAAAACAGAAATACCAACTAATGGAATCAAAATACTGATTTTCGGTCTTGGGACTTCAACGTCAGATTCAATTACCATCTTTTATTGCGAAAAATCAAAGAGACATTCTTAAAAATTTTAAATTGTTGATTGATTTCCATAACGAAAGAAAGAAAGCATTTAAAAGACTTGTCAATAAAACAATCAAACTTCAAACAGTATGGGCTTAACGACTACATATATGGAGAAACTCGAGATAAATTTTAGATCAACAAAACGCCAGCTCTAGAACATAGCTTGTCTTAGGTATCAAGCTCCTCCACTACATTACTAGCCTGGTCAAAGTATAAATTAAGCTTATCGAAGCCGCGTGTTAAGCCGCAATCTGATTTAAGTTAAAATCTGTCAATCTGTTACGTAAATTTCACCCGACGGCAATTCGTATAACCACTAAGCCACCACGATTCAAAATTGAGAGCTCTGACAAATTCAGCAAGATTTCGTTACGGATCAAAAATTACGCTGTTAACTATTAATATAACATGGGTCATTAAGTAATCATTAAAGTTAATTGACGTCTCTGAGTGCGGTAGCAACGGGGTTAATTAGGTTGTTGTAACAGGTGACCTGGAGTAAACACTAATTTTAAAGTGTAAAAAACTAATTGCCTCTCTACCAATAAGTTTCCTTTTGTAACAGAAACAATATTATAATTTTATAAATAATGCTATGCTGAATTAGTCAACTGAATAAATAGCAACGCAAGAAAGCCTTTATTGCTATTTATTAGTTTATTATTTTTTTATTGTTATTTACTAGTTTATTTCTAAGCCCACCTTAAACGGAAACAATATTTTAAATCATTAAAAAAAAAATTTCAATCAAATTATCAATTTTTAAAATTTCTTGAAATATTAAGACAGTATATTCATTACACACCTAGATTTCACTAGTTTTAGCTTAAATCCTTCAATGTAGAAATGAGACAAGATTTTAGGGTTGTAATCAGGCAAGCCATGAATAGGGTTGACCCTTGGGATTACACCCGTATTAGCGTCCACTGTGACTATTATCGATTGTATTCCAGCCAAAAGACATTAGCCTATTCAGCATCAGATTAGAACTAATGAGTTTCAATTAAGCGAGATGGTTCGATATTATCTTTTTATTACGCCCCATGGCTCTCAGTCGTGTTGGTAATTGAAATTTTTTTATCAGATAAAATTTTTTATTGGATATAATAGCGTCAAACCTTATTACTTCAGTACTAAGGTTCACTGACCAACGCGTTTTACATTGTAATGTTTTTAAGATCGTTGTCGACGTAAGTACATTCGAAGCAATGATTTTGTTTACCCCAGTAATGTATAGACATTGTACTTATTACGATGTGATATTTGATAGCTGATTTTAAGTATTTAATTTAAAACAAGGATCAGGAACTTTTCATATTTTTATAATCCTGAAAATAAAACCATGAAATCTTACTGCAACGTAGTATGTAAATAGTACTCTTTGCTAGTGCCGTTATAGGTGTATAAACTTCAACTTTGATAGATATCTGTCAAATAGGCATGGAGATCATCTCCCGTAGCACGGGACGGGGACAAAATCTGCTCAGGGAAAAGGAAATACTTTGATCTCGCTCTTATTCCCACTAAATAACGAGACAAAACCCTGTCAAATGGTGAAGAGAGATTTTGTCCACGTCCGTGCTAGACCGATTATGTATACAGACTTCAACATTGATAGATCTGTCAAATAGGCATCAGACCGATGTAACGAAACGTAACTAAAAACGTATAATAGTTAGATATCATTTGTATTGATACGAAGTTTTTACATAGCCGATATTCTGATTTCTCTGAAGATATTTAGCCGTTTTAATAGAATAATAGATATTTGTATGAGATAAAATAACAAGGAGGTAATGCTTGAGGGTTTTATTTGGATCGATAATAGGTATAGATTAACCTATGCCGAAAGGGTTTTAATAATAATTAAATAGCATAAAAAAATTGACTAATATTAAAAGTTGATCATGTATAGATTATGTTTACGTAGTGTAAGTAATTAAAAATTGTTGTTTTTGTTTCTTATATTTTTTTTAGAAACAGTTTTGGTGTGCACATGATTAGTTATATTATATGGGCTTTAATTAATTACAACCAGGTGCGTTTGCGTTAGTGATTCGTTGTTTGTGACATAAGTCGCCGTTGTATCGTTCTCGTCGATACATCGTTATTTTATAAGCATCCCTACTAGGTCAGTACAGACGCATGATAAAACAATCTTAAAACTTTTAATTATTTGATTTGTTCACAACAGCTGTACGAGCTTATTAAACTTGTTCATTCACTTCATTAATTAATATTTAAATATTACCAGAAAATTCGTTTGACATAATTGATATACGCTTATAAAACACAGTTGTTTTAGAAACTGAATTATATAAATAATGACAACATAACCAGTGACTTATTTGCTACGTTGCATATCTAATTTCAGGTAGCAGCTACTGAAATGTGACTTACTTTACGAAAAGAGAGAAAGAGACAAAAGACAAGTTTAATTCCCTAATGTTCAACTATATTCCATTACAATTCCTCCTTAAGCAACAAGTGACACATTTAAAGGTATTTGAAAAAAATAAAACAATCTGATTTTTTTTTTTAATGTATATTATTTATATTATACCTAAATAAAATTGTAATATACTTTCACATAATCAATACAATGATAAGTTAATAACAGTGCTATTTACCAGTGATATGATATTATTTTAAGACGAATGCAGTCAAAACTACACGACGAAACCACAGAGCAGCATCATTAGTACGAAACGAGTCCTGAGACTGCACAAATGACAAACGGACTTTACTTAACATACAAAGTATTGTTTCCGAAAAACAAGACAAACCGCAGCGAGAAGCGAGGCCGTCATCTGAATAGACGGCTTAAGCAATAGCAGGGCTGCCAACCCTAATTATAATTTTTTATTATATTTGCACGAGCACTACACATTTGAAATAAAACAACTTTTACGGATAAGACTCGCGTATAATTTATAACATAGGCGCGAAACAAAATCCGCAGTATGTGAACATGCCTTAGACGGAGTCAACCATTATATAAGATTTGACAAACCGCAAATTCTAGCAAAAGAGAAACGATATATACCTAGAATGAAACGTGAAGCTATTGAAATCATGAAACATCCAAACTTCAATAGGGATAATGGTTGGAACATACCACCTGCTTGGAGCCCAATTATTAGAATAATTAAATCTCAACACCGTCCATACTGCCAAAAACGATGATACTGTAAGCTCTGTTTGTGTAAGTCGGAACACCTAAAATATCAAATATTATGACGGTAGTTAATTATTACTTTATTGTGAGGACACCTGTCATCGTTAGTCCCCCCGTGACCACGGCCACTGTAAAGTGATCGAAACGTCGGGTTATTTAATTAATATGCCAAACACCAAATTATATTATACGCGAGTCTTATCCGTAAAAGTTGTTTTATTTCAACCAACCCTAATTCCTCCTGCAACGCTTACAACATTGTTTTGCCCCTTTTTACATAAATTTATAAAATACATTTCAAACAATACAGTTCATTTTGGTTTGAACTCGTCCAAATTCAGCGAATCCAAAATCAAATCAGCTAATATTGATTTGAAAAAAAAACTAAACTTAATACAGTTATTGTTATTGTTTGTTGTGATAGTGACGTAAGATTAAAAATAAGTCAAGAAGGATGAATACTACATGGAATCATTCATACTGTACCGACTCCAAATAATCTCGGTGCTGTATGTAATATTGTTTATTTTTCTCATGTCAAATAACTTCTTACTTACTTGGTACTAAATAACGAAATATAATCTTCCCAACTAAACATAGCCGTGCTAATGCACTCCTCTCGTCTCGTCACTCAGTTAAGTACATTGTCAGCTTGCGGACGCTTTTAAAGAAATATATCTTCTTATAGCCAAGACTACTATGCCAGACAAGATATAAACAATGTTTTGTCTCAAAAATTTCAAAAGGTTACAAAAAAGAATGCAATCAAAAATGCCGTCCTGAGCAAACAACGATATCTATCGTGAATCAGCCAATCCAAAGTTACCAGGAATGCAATTTGATCCAAAAACAGTCGCAATATCAACTTCCGTCTGAGTTTGCAGCCGCAGTCGTAAAGTAAATCGATTGAGATTATTGATAGTCGGCGGTGAGCTAATGCGCTGATTTCGCAAAAGGATTGCTCCTGCTATTTGTCCAACTGCTTCAGTTGCGCTGTAATATTGTTATATACATTTCTTATCATTGTCTAATAATACTTTATGTACACCTGCTTCATGTTCTATCAGCCTCCATTCTTATAATACTGACATATTCTTATTTGTCATAACATTGCACAGTCAAATCGTCGGTATTTTTAGAATGATCGCCAATATAACATAAAGTCAATAAAAATATCATTAGATGAAGTTGATGAGTGTAGTTAAAACAAACCGGAATCTGATCAAGTGTACGCGATTCCACATAGCACCAGTTTCAAAACAAACATAAAGCGATGTGCTCCATTACGTAAAAGGATGTTTAGTTTGTTCTTGAAATTTCTGATCTTCTTTTGTCACTTAAGCGGCACTGTTCAGTTGGCTTTGTAGCTGCGCGACATGGCTCATAAAGTGATTGCCTGTTTTGTCGCCGCCATTTTTCTGTTTAAAATCGTGATGGTACGTGGATCTTTCAATTATATTGTGCAACGCTAACTTTTAAATGTTTACTGGTACGGCAGTTTTTGTCCACTAAACAAGTTTCTTCGTTGTATGGCTAAATATTGATTAGTTATTACCAACATTAACAAATATTCATCATTGAGCATTTTGCAAGAACAATGTTCAAAGCTTTAGATACTACGAGTATCTTAAAGTAGTGTTGACTTCATATAAGTAAAAAACTCCATAAGAAAAAAAACAAAAAAAAAAACAAAAAGAAATATTTCTCTTGTAATTTAAATGTAAGATAAGATTAAAACTGGATATATAAGTACAACAAATTTAAGTACCAGCTGTACGTTGTAATAATGTTTTCGATTCGTTCCTCTAGTTCAAACTTAACTGTTCTTTAGCGGGCTCATTAGGTGATTAATAACTGTATTGAATTTGATTTGATCTGATTTTCTCCTTTGCAATAATTAGTTTAGCATGTCGTTTCGCTAATGAAATCTAAGGATTGGAATTCCGTTCCATTGCTCTTAGGAATCGCTCTAATAGTTATCGATTCAGTGGCCGATATATCCAGCCTATTGCCACTCCAGCTTTCTGATTCGATGAGCTATGACGAGCATCCTTCATTTCTGTCGGATCATTTCTGACACGAATCCTCCTAGACCAGTCGAACTGTAGCCCTCTCCACACAAGTCCTACTATCAACGACTGATGAAAGACCTTCGTATCAAAGCCCTGCAGAATTGTAAGTGATAATGGAACCTGTGATCTTATTTCGATTATTATTTTTTATAGTTGTATCTTGTGTCTTAGTTGCATGGGATATTGTGTAAGTTCATATAGTTTACGTAAATTATATCAGTATATCTGTGAAGGGGTATGCCAACGTTTACCTAACTCACATTATAAAATGTATCGTCATACAATATTCTTAATGGAACTGAGATGATGGAAGGTTCTTGTTTCCTGTACAACAGTAAGAGCTGTTAATTGGAAGAAATTTTAGTCATAGTCAAAAGTAAAATCAAAAAATGTTAAGTATAAATTAACTTTGGGCCATGATAAAAGTCCCAGTCCCTTGTCAGATAAAAACAAGGAGTAGAAATGAAGCCGCGCTAGCTCGTTGCCGCAATGTTTTTCATGAACATACCATTTATATGGTTTCCATATTTCTTCCTGTATCGCATGGAACTGACGAGCTTCGATGCATTCGCTATGTCAATACATATTTCTGGCGTAATATAAATGTTATTTCAATAAGAATTTTAAGATTTCTTGGTACTATTTCCGTCCAAGTTATTTAAAGAAACCTTATTACTGCCACAAAACAAACCATGAACAAACTGCGCACCTTAATTGCGTATTTAAGCCGCAAAGTTAATTTTGAAACGCCTTGCTTTACACAAAAACACAAAAAAGAGTGGTTTGGAAACCAAACGTAAAAATAACCATTTGCTTGAAAACAATTTGTCAAGAGTTCCAAATTAATTTATTTTTAAACTTTGCGAGTTTTAGCGGCTTCGAGTGTTTCTTAAATGTACGGTTGACAGCGCATGATTTAGTGCAATAATTTCTAGTGCTGCTTGATGATGTTAGGTGTTGATTTATTTGGTAATTGATGTTAGGTATTTTCGAGTCCAGCTTTGAATAACGTGCCTGTTGAAGCATGGAAAAACTAACAACAAACTAACAACTATCCATTGTGGTCAGGTCTAGGAAAAAATCGCTGAACACTTTTTCAACTACCACCTTTATGTCTAGATTTTATTAAATAAACATCCTTACATTGCAGGTCACCGCCGAAACATATGACAGGAAAACCTTAGACGGAATGGTAATAAAAATGCTGTGGTCAAAAATTTTCATTGGGCACAACCCGAAAACAAAAGAGGAAGCCATTAGAAGACTGAAAAAAACCGGAGACTACGACAGACTGATCAATCAAATGTTAAAAGTCAAGAAGGAGAAGGTGCAAAAGATTTTGAATTTGTTCGCTGAACTGATAATTGCTTATGCCATATAAATGTTTTTGATACGTGTTGTTCTTTATTTGACGCTCACAATAAGTAGCACTATTTCCCCTTCTAATCATCCAGTTCTTAGAGATGCGCCATTTTGTAGAATATTACAAATATTTCCGTACTTAAGAGGGCAAGTTAATTGTAGGTTGCAATAATACTCGCTGTAATCTTTACTCGATTCAATGACAATATCTGATATTTTATATTGGAATTGTCATTCGGTTTTTGTTAAATGAATTATTTTTTACTTTATATTCTGCTTGATTTATAATTAGTTTTATTCATTCATTAAACAAAAAATAATCTACAACTAAAGAAATGCTCATAAAATTATCTTTATCAGCTTTAACTATTATTAAAAAATAAAAAGGTGCTAGATTAGGTTGATTGGTGCTAGACATTATGACAAGTTTAAGACACATTGAAAAGAAAGACTTTTCAATATGTCTTAAAACTTTCATCATTAACTTGATATGCGTCAATTGCTATTTTAAGTATGTAGAGGCACCACGTTTTCAAGTTACCCTGCTACCCACTGCAAGCCCAGCGCCCATAACAAATAACAACGTTGCTAGGAATATTCAATTTCATACAAAATCTAAATAAAGTTGCCTGCCGCCCGTAGGCGTATCTTTCGTTTTAATATCTTTGCTAATGCGTTTATCACTGCTGAGAATCGTCCTTTTACGCGGTTATACAGAACAAAATCTCATCGTACCAGTCGTTACTCGGAGTGATTTGTGGACAAGAGGGGAAAAGTGCTCGACCGGCTGCGGTCTGGCCTTGCTCCTTGTTCATGTTATCCTAGTAATTTAAACTTGTTTTATATCACCTGCTTGCAGAAGATTGCCAATTGAGCCCTTTCAGACGGTTCTGCTTGGAGTAAATGGTATTAAAGAGTTGTTTGTTTGCTCCTTGTATTCATGCTATCTTGTTAAATACAGATCTGGTGTTGTTGGTTGTATTATGAGAAATGTTAAAAAAGAAAAGAAAGTTATACAGGCGGCCGGCTAGCGGCTGTAAAACATAACCCAAAACTTTGAGCATCCCAATCTCGTTCATTGGTCTATCGACATGGTCCTTTCCATACCTTTTCGATGTGATGGGTGGTATGAACCACAAGCGAGCGGATGGTTTGATGACGACCCCAAATAAACTGGGAACAGGGGGCCTAGACAAAGTAACATACCGACAAAGATAACAAAGTTCGATAAAGCAAAATGTATGGGATTTGACGTAAGTCGTCGTGAAATCACGTGACCAAAATTGTCTTCGTAAGTTCCTAGTTATGTTGGTAGCGCAAGCTAAGATGCTGTAGATACCAAAGTAATATGACCTATAGTGATTTTAATATTACCTCTTTGAATTGTACGTTTATTTTAAAATGGCTATGAAATTATAGTAAGGTTTAAAGTCCAACATCTGAATATCAAACCAATAGCTGATAATTATAAATATTATTGTAAGTTGAATATTTTCAAATTTGTAAAAACGATAACCACATTTCTAACTCTAATTTAAACATTAATAATAACATTAATAAAATAAATAAAACTCTGTTAATGTTCAACAAACAAGGACCGAGACCTTGGATATGTTGGTGGATATAATTTATTATATAATTCCCATTAGAATCACCGCTCTCTTTAATATTTTCACCCAACTAAATTGGTTCTGTTACATATTTCACTTGATACACACTTGCTTACTGTAGTAACTTCACGTATATTAATATTATCAAAACGTTCCATGTGGCTTATTAATATTTCGAATTTACGCATGCAAATAATAATATAAGATACATTTCACTTCTTATTACATTTTATATCACAGCAACATAATAATATTTATTATGTTGCTGTGTGAAATTGCCTCAAAAAGACCTAGAATTCCGTTTCATGGCAGACAATAATTCACTTATCTATTTATCATGCGTACCCTAACCAAGTACATAAGACACAATATGATACATAAGACACATAATCGTACTAGCACCTTAGTTAAACATTCGGAAAACTAAACTAGGGTATTAAAGTATTTTTGAAAGGTTTAACTAGGATAGCAAGACTATTCTTAAAGTTTAAATCAGGGCTTAAGAGGCATTTCAAAAGGCTAGCCTGAGAAGATTACAAATTGACCTCTAGTATTAACCGTCTAGTCAAACACTTTCGAATAGAGAATATTTTCTAGTTTATATTTCGAATAGAGAATATTTTCTAGTCTATTATTTTCCAGTTTCAATTTACAGTATTGAATTTCACAGTTATATTTATTTGTAAGGTTAGTTATCGTTATATTAAAATATGCCCAAATATTAGGATGCAGCAAAAAAGTATAAAACATTCACCACTCCTGTAGCTATGCCAAGGGCTTCATGCAGCAGAGTACTTGTGGTACCAGACAGGTAGAAAATATCTCGTTCTGACAAAATCTTAGAAAATAATTATTTCATCCCACCATCTCGGAAAAGGCGTTTTTGCTCTTCGATATCTGAGTGCAAAAGCCGTTTTTATCCTCTAGAGGTTAAAGTAAATTTGAATTTAGAACATCGTGTGCAATGAGTTTGTGAATTCAAAACATCATTATACATATTTATTTCTACCTCCATGGTGCCGAAATTGTCATGCAACCTATTTTAATTTGTTAAAAACTCAGACTCGGAACCTTCTTGGTGTACTTTTTTTGTAATTTGCTTTGCGCGCGCCATTTTCTTTTCACACGTCATAAATTTGTTAAAACCTAGGAGTTCCGTGACGGTCAATCAGCTTGACGTCAATCTTGCTTTAAACATTTTGATCGTCTACAACGCTTGCTGGATGCTTGAGTCAAGCATTTAAAATCTTTTTAGATGTGTTTGATTTGTTTACGCTAGCAACGGAACAAAAACATACAGAAAATCAAAGTGCTTGACTCAAGCTGATTGACGGTCTCGGAACTCCATTAGGGACGGTAATTTTTATTAGGTACTTACAGGTGTGTCTGGATGAATGTTGCGGGTTTGGCTGGGTGGATGGGTGGCTGTTGGAGGTGTGTCTGGGTGAATGGGTGTTTTGAGGATGTGTCTAGTTGAATTGGTGTTTTGTGGATGTTTCTGGGTTAATTTGTGTTTTGTGGGTGTTTCTGGGTGAATGGGTGTTTTGTGGGTGTTTCTGGGTGAATGGGTGTTTTGTGGGTGTTTCTGGGTGAATGGGTGTTTTGTGGGTGTTTCTGGGTGAATGAGTGTTTTTTGGGTGATTCTGGGTAAATGGGTGTTTTGTGAGTGTTTCTGGGTGAATGGGTGTTTTGTGGGTGTTTCTGGGTGAATGGGTGTTTTGTGGGTGTTTCTGGGTGAATGGGTGTTTTGTGGGTGTTTCTGGGTGAATGAGTGTTTTGTGTGTGTTTCTGGGTGAATGGGTGTTTTTTAGGGTTATTCTAGGTAAATGGGTGTTTTGTGGGTGTTTCTGGGTGAATGGGTGTTTTGTGGGGTTTTCTGGGTGAATAGGTGTTTTGTGGGTGTTTCTGGGTGAATGGGTGTTTTTTGGTTGTGTCTGAGTGGATGGGTCTGTATTGCGGGTGTGAATGTTGTGGGTGTTTCTGGGTGGGTGTTGAGAGTGTGTTTGGGTTAATGTGAGGGTGTTGTGGAAGTTTCTGGGTGAAAACAGAAACTGTTGTGATTGTATTTTTTTTGTAATTTGCAATTTCCTCGTTGGGGGGGATGAAAAGTTACGTGTTGCACTCGAGTGCAAAGATTTTTCACCTTGTGCTCTTTTGTTCCCTCGCTATCGCTCAGGATTCTAATTTTTGAATCACTCGCTACGCTCGTGATTCAATTTTAGAATCCTTCGCTAGCTCGGTCATCAAAATTGAGCACGCGGTTAAAAAACAACTTTGCACTCACGTACAACAAATAACTATTGTCCTATTAGTCGACCTCATCCTGAACTGATAAAAATATTTTTTTTCATTCTTCACATAGCATTTATCCATTTCAACTCGCATAGAGATAATACCTACCTCCGCCAACCTGCCC
This sequence comes from Cataclysta lemnata, assembly GCA_963931975.1. Classification (NCBI taxonomy): domain Eukaryota; kingdom Metazoa; phylum Arthropoda; class Insecta; order Lepidoptera; family Crambidae; genus Cataclysta; species Cataclysta lemnata. Next base: position 8,270,756 of record OZ008338.1, on the reverse strand, counting down.
CGATATTATGTAGGTACCTAATATTATGAAAAAAAACAGTTTTTAATATGTGAAATAAAATTTAATATGTCAAATACCTATTAGGTCCTATTTTCATCGAACCTTTTTGTTCGAACCAATCACGGTGCCTTTTCATCTTGATATTCAATATTAAATGCGTTAAAACCCCATCACATTTTATCTTCAAATCTTTGTTCACGAAATAAATTCAAAAGTTTCATAACAGTCAACAACAGCTTTCATTAATATGGCAACGGTAAAATGGCAGTAATACCTTTTTTCATGTCATAAAAAATAGTTATTCCGATGAGTGAAGCGCATTGTAATAAAAGCTAGAACACCTTTGGTGGAAGCTTAGTGCGCGTTGCCACTATCTCGTGACTGATAATTTATCGTCGGAAGACTGTCGTCTCTAGCTGTTAACATTATAACGATCATTTGTCGTCATGACGACATTTTATCATTTCACGACAGTCGCTTTGTCGTTTACACATCACTAGCAAGCTACAAATCTACAGTCGCTTCTACACGTGTAATAGTTATTTGTTGTACATGAGTGCAAAGTTGTTTTTTAACCGCGTGCTCAATTTTGATGACCGAGCTAGCGAAGGATTCTAAAATTGAATCACGAGCGTAGCGAGTGATTCAAAAATTAGAATCCTGAGCGATAGCGAGGGAATCAAAAGAGCACAAGGTGAAAAATCTTTGCACTCGAGTGCAACACGTAACTTTTCATCCCACCCAACGAGGAAATTACAAAAAAAAAATACAATCACAACAGTTTCTGTTTTCACCCAGAAACTTCCACAACACCCTCCCATTAACCCAAACACACTCTCAACACCCACCCAGAAACACCCACAACATTCACACCCGCAATACACACCCATCCACTCAGACACACCCAAAAAACACCCATTCACCCAGAAACACCCACAAAACACCCATTCACCCAGAAAAACCCACAAAACACCTATTCACCCAGAAACACCCATAAAACACCCATTTACCCAGAAACACCCATTCACCCAGAAACACACACAAAACATCCATTCACCCAGAAACACCCATTCACTCAGAATCACCCACAAAACACCCATTCACCCAGAAACACCCACAAAACACCCATTCACCGAGAAACACCCACAAATCACCGATAAACCCAGAAACACCCAAAAAAACACCCATTCACCCAGAAACACCTACAAAACACCCAATCACACCCAAAAACCACTCAATCACCCAGAAACACCCACAATTCTCACCCATCCATTCAGACACCTACAAAAACCCATTCACCCAGACACACCCAGAAAACACCCATTCACCTAGACACACCCTCAAAACACCCATTCACCTAGACACACCTCCAACAGCCACCCATCCACCCAGCCACACCCGCAACATTCATCCAGACACACCTGTAAGTACCTAATAAAAATTACTCCGAGACGGTCAATCAGCTTGAGTCAAGCATGTTGATTTTCTGTATGTTTTTGTTCCGTTGCTAGCGTAAACAAGTCAAACAGACCTAAAAAGCTTTTAAATGCTTGACTCAAGCATCAAGCAAGCGTTGTAGACGATCAAAATGTTTAAAGCAAGATTGACGCCAAGCTGATTGACCGTCACGGAACTCCTAGGTTTTAACAAATTTATGACGTGAAAAGAAAATGGCGCGCGCAAAGCAAATTACAAAAAAAGTACACCAAGAAGGTTCCGAGTCTAAGTTTTTAACAAATTAAAATAGGTTGCATGACAATTTCGGCACCATGGAGGTAGAAATAAATATGTATAATGATGTTTTGAATTCACAAACTCATTGCACACGATGTTCTAAATTCAAATTTACTTTAACCTCTAGAGGATAAAAACGGCTTTTGCACTCAGATATCGAAGAGCAAAAACGCCTTTTCCGAGATGGTGGGATGAAAACGTTTTTTATCGTTTTACGACTGTCGTGCTAGCCGTTCCCACTGTCACGACAATCTGTCGTCACTGCAAAAAAGTTCGTAAACGACAGTACATCATGTCGTTCTAAATTTGAACACCTCCATTCAAACATATAAACCGTCACAACACAGTGGGAACGCGCCCTTAGTTAAAAATTCAGTGGGTACACCGCCCGCGGGATTGATTAAATGAAGTAGTTCACTTGTTTTGCTGCGGCACAAAGCCCACGTTATTCGTTGTATAGTCATAGCCGCATGCCAATCAGTAGAGCTAACTATGGAGGCATCGGGTGAGGCAGAACCGTGAACCATAGCATAAATTGGGTTTGCGAGAGCATGGCTTACGGAGCGTCGGCATTGGGAGACTAATCGGCACTTCGATATCACCTACCTCAGCAAATATGATTCTAGTACCTAATGATAAAAAGGTGCAAGTACTAAATTGTATCGCCCCGCCCTGATCCCATCCTATTTGGGGTCGGCGCAGTATGTCCTCTTTTTCCATTCTCTTCTGTCACTTGTCATCTCCTCATTCACATCCATCACCTTCATATCACACCTCACACAATCCATCCATCTTTTCAGTGGTCTTCCTCTACTTCGACATCCATCAACATTAATGTCTATAACTTTTTTACTCACATCATGGCATCGCGTCCTATGAAATAAAAGTAAATGAGTGCTACATATATTTTCCATGATGCAATATTGCATAGCCAATAATACCCATGGTGTCATGTTGCAAAATTGCGCAGCTGCTACTAAAGGTAACACCTTTGTGCGTTGTGCGACCGGATCGGAACTTGTCTCGCACAACGCACAACCTTGCTGAAAAGTATAGTACAAAGCTGACGAAAGTGGTACGGCCTCCAAACAGAATCGTCTACAGATAAAGCCGTGCTTTCTCTTTGAGATGTAATGGATGGAACCTTGTACAGTCAACGGCTCTTCAGACTACCCAAAACTGTCAAATTTCTTCAATCGATTATCAACATTATCTTGTTGGAAATAGAGCCAAAAGTCGACTGAGAAAATTTAACATTTTGTGGTAGTCTGACGTACTGTTGTCTGTACCATGTCGCTGTGCTCGCTTTGTAACGTGGTATCAATTGGCGTGTAAGGGCTAGAACAGCTACTCTGATTCACTGCCTTTACGCACTCACTAGTCGTAATGTACATATCAAACAAATTACAAATCACTCCTATGTGAAAGCGTAGGTAGAGGCGAACTAACACCCAAGTTTCGCCAATTAGGTTACGTCCCATGTAATAAATAGGTGGCGAGCCTATTGCCAACTACTCGGACACGTAAGTCACAGTATATTGCTAGGTGGTACAAGAGCAACGCTGCTGTCCATTACTCATCGCCGTCATTACTCGTAGTCACATTGTACGACACCAACGAGATAGATAGGGGTAGTGACAATTGAATTCTACTCTGCCATTACCACACGGCGGTCATATTGTGATAAGAGATTCAGAATCCTTATTTACGGACTTGCGGGTCCAATTTACAACTTTGTGTTACAACAATGTAGGTTAGTGTAATTGTCGAGTTCAACTGGTTTTCATGTAGCTACATGTTGACTCATCGCAATATACTAAATAACTTTGTAGATGTAGGTACGATTTTTTTTCTAAATAATTTAGAATTCCTATTTGAACCTGCAAATTGTAAATAACCGTTATAAATTTGATATCCACCATTACAGAGAACGGCACTTGAACGAATTACTGAACTTGTATTGTTTTTCCAAAGCCTAATAAAAATATTCTTGTGCTACAATATTGTTCATATAATTATATCCCATCCTCTTATATTTTTTACTCCAAAAGCTATGTAACTTTCTGCTTGGACTGGGCTTAATTAGGCAGTATAATGGTGCTTTGAAGTAGGATATTCATGTACTGTAGCAGGATACACGTAACTAAAGCGCCGTTCACACTGAGTCCAAATTGAGCTGAGTGGCATTTAGAGATAATTAAGCATCTCTTGGCCGGCCCATGAAGAGTCTGTTAATGGATTTCTAGATTTATCATTGGTTCTGCACTGGAAATAATAAAGAAGCTATTTGCAATAATAGTAAAAGCACAAACTATTATAAATAAAATTTTCTAAAAAGAATTTCAATTAGTGTTACGCACAGTAACAGTGATGGTAATATCATATTGAGGTTTATTTATTACTGTACTTAAAAATACAATTAAAAAAAAGGATAAAATATGAGAAATAATCGGAAGATATTTAACATAAATGAGTATGGAGTAATAGCGGAATAAGGGGGAAGGATAGGAGCTCCCGAAAGTGAAATATTAAGGATTTTCTCCAAACATATACACGATCACGTCAATAGAGCTTTCTACTTTCCCGGGGCGACGTACACACGCATAGCGTACATTGGGAAACATTCAGGGCTGCTTAATAATCCGGTAACTTCTGGCCTATATTGGAGCATTCAGTCACTTTAATCAGCTCACTAATTACTTTATTACATATTTTTCTCATCATTAAATTCCAAAAATACATACATAAACTCGCCTATATCCCCTAAGGGGAAGGCAGAGGTGAACTAGCACCCACGTTTCGCCAATTATGTTAGGTCCCATGTAATAGGTGGCGAGCCTATTGCCATTTATCGGGCACATAAGTGGCACATACATTGCTATTGCTAGGTGGTACAAGAGGAACGCTGCCCGTTCCTCATCATTGATTTATCCTTAGTCGCCTTGTACGATACACACGGGAGGGATTTGGGGTGGTGACAATTGTATTTTACTCTGCCGTCATACGTACGATACATCACCACACGGCACACGGCCGCAAATTCCAAAAATGATTAAGTAATTTTATAAATGTCCTGCCAATAAATAAATTGTATAATTTGTTAATTATTAAAGATAAACAACATATACATATTTCTAAAGTCTCGCTTAATGGTATTAGCTTTCTGAATAAAATATTCTTTTCGTATTTTTCCATAAAATATTATTCAATGTCCATAGTTCTGGTAAATTATTGTATATTTTTACGGACATTACACGAGGTCCTGTGTGTAATAATATAAACACAGGATTCGATTTGCACGACCCGATTATCAGTCCGATTCCAAAAATCGATTAAATTGCTTAAAGCATCGTGTGTAGCCAAAGTCTCTGAGGTGAACCTCAATCAGTAATCGCTGCGCACATCAGCTTAACTCTTAAGGCAACAGTGATTTATTACAGCGTCGAAGAAACCGTAACCAGGGCATAGAATTCCACTTAGCTTTAGGTAGACTTAGGGTATATTTTATGCGCTCAGGTCAGCTTCAAGAATAATTTATATTACAGAATACAGAATGAAAATACTTTGAAAATATATAAAACAACATATTTTGTTTATAATTAATGTTAGAAAAATTATTATTAAAATTAATTTTGGTTAGAAAAAATGTGAAATTAGTGGTTAGAAAACTTTCAGAAAATTGTCCTGATGCGGCAATCGAACTAGCGTCCCCCACAATAAGGGCGGCTACCTACACCACACGATCAACCAGGACATTTATTAATTGGCCAGAATTTCTCTAACCTTAGTGTTTAAATGAGTGTTAACGCCGAAGGTATTATTAAAATTTAGTCTGTTAGCAGAGCTTTCTATCTTTCGAGTTTGAACTGTGTAATTATTTATTACTCTTTTAACTTCACCGGGGCAAAAGCCTTAGCCTTATCATTTTGAACCTGCCCCCGTACCATGATGTATTAGTGCGATCCAAACGCAGGTGACAAAACGTCATTCTTAACCCGACTCAATTCGCATTGTCTCACTTTAACAATGCGAATTGAGTCGGGTTTAGAGTTGGTGGTGAGGCTACTGTGCTGTCGGCACATCCGGCTACCTGTAAAATGTAAAATTTTCGACATTGTACTTTACTATCACTATGAAAGGTTGAAGAAATTTGACATTTTTGGGTTGTGTGAAGTGCTGTGACCGTACAAATTTTGGATGAAGCACTCGCGCACTTCCTGCGGATATCGTACGTATACGGATTGCGAGTTTAGTGATAGGTTAATAGGACGCGGCGAACCGATCATCTGGCCGGCACGATCTCCTGACCCACGTATATGGGCTTTTATTTTTGGGGAAATTATGAGACGGGCTCAGGAATTTTCCGAAAAATTGACAATTGTGTTTGATGCATATCTACCCCAAAATATTGCATAAATTAGAAGACGGTTATAGGCACACCGGCTCTGCACTCAGAATGACGTATGTCAATTAAAAAGATGTGACTTGATGATAGGCATAGGAGTAAGAAATACAAAACATAAAAAATATCATAATGATAAAAAAACTAACAAATTTGAGGTCTTTTTTGGAGGCCTTTGCCCAGCTGTGGGATCTTACTAGTTAGTACAATAAATAGTTAATCTTACATAATACATGGCATATCAAATAATCAGCGAAAGCTCACATTTAACTTTGAGCACGCGTTAACCAACGAGAAAAGCTCACAAGGTGCCTCAGTGGCACAAGTGCTGGCTTGGGCTGGCAAGTTTATCCCAAACCACTGATAAATGTTTTGGGATAAAACTTGCCAGCTCCAAGCCTAAACTAGTCCGTTTGAGGCTATAATTATGCATTACGCTAGCTCGGCGTTCTGCAGAATTGTCTGCATTTATGGAGATTTACTGTAATTCCACAAACTTATTGTGCCCGAACGGCAACGACCGACTTCTTGCCCCCGCATTTATTACAAATAATGTTGATAAAATAATTTCACGACTGCGTAAAATATTGTACAAACTGTTTCGCTCCGCTGGCGCACAATGCTCTTTATTATCTTGTATTACACACGACTTTCGTAACTTTATATCCGGTGACAATTTGGATTTTATCTCGTATTATAATAATGATAAGGCATAGTTTTGGTTAGGAGCTCTATGTCACAATGGAACCGTGTGGAAACGGCCCCGAAGAAATGTGTGCTACTGATATTATCACCAGTGCTGGTTTAAAATAAAGCCCAATTGTAAGCTTGATGTTAATGTATTGTTTCAGGTATTCTAAACTACGAGCAGTTACTATTCCTAAGTAACATAAGAGATGTTCAAAAATGGCCCATATATACAATATCACAAAAAAATTAGAAAAATAAATGATTCTGGGAAAACAATGTATAGTTGTTTGGCTTAAAAACCTTTTAAAACTATTAAAATCACATACATCTGTAATTAGGTACCCATCTTATGTCAAATAAAAAACGTACGTCAATGTAACATCTTCCTTCCGCCAGGCTAGGCTAGGCTGTCGTGTTGGAATATAAGCCTAAGCATAAGCCAAAAACAGAGGTTAAAAATAGGAAATTAACACTTAAGAACTGTTTTATCGATTAGTACCTAGATTTTGAATAACTGTACAAATATATAGAGACCAGACTTTTGGAACATCTCCTTGGGCTATAACTTGCAATATGATACGCTTTTTTGGTTATTCGGCCATTGTGGTTCGATGTTGACGATTCACGAATTAGCCGTTATCATACACGATGAACAAACGAATTTTGATTTGATATAATCTTCTAAATGAGGACTCCTTGCCCCTCGAGGATTTTGAAGTAGAGTAAGACCACTGATAAGATTGACGGGTTGTTTGAGATGAGATATGCAGGTGATGGGTGTGTAAGTGTCTATAACGAGTTACTAAAAAACGCGCAGAAGAAAATTTATTATGAAGCTTGCGACACTCAGAGGGACTCCCTGGTTGGAAGCTTGAGACTTTTAATGCACCGTGATCGCGTTATAAAATTCCTTGTAGAATCCAAACTTAATTAAAATCTAGTCTATTCATAAAACTGTTCACGGTATCGAATAATCCAGGTAGAAAGTAAAAAAGTTCCTTCTTTGCGTTATAAAATTTAAAATAAAACTTTGCAAATAAATTGTTTTTTTTTTGTTTTTATACCATGTTCTGAATACCTGATAATTATGCAAAAATGTAACAGTATAACTTTTTAAGCTTCTATTTGTTTCAATACATAGAGATAAAGTAAGTACCTAGGTATTTCACTATAAGCACTGTTAAAAATTAAATAATGTTACTTTTGCCGTATTTTTTTTTCGATCAGATAAAAATCCAAGTGTAAATTACAACGGGCAATCATAACATATAATTTGTGTGTGGTGATGAGTACGACCCACAAGGTAAAAAGTTTCAAGGAATGCAGAAGGGCTTTGAATCGGTGTCTTCTGAAGCACAGATCCCAAGATAATTAAAATAATGCTGATTATGGTCATGCGTGTAATTAACGGTTTCTACAGTCACCGCTAGGTTATAGGTTCAAAGATAATTATTATGACATTCATCTAAAATGTACAGTACAGTACCTATTCCAGTGAAAGTCTTACGCTAATTACTTGAGATAATCTTGTTGCCTTGGAGAAATTATCCCCGGGAGTTGTGAAATCTTAGTTCTGAGGCAGGCCTGCAAATTAATTAATAGGACCCACGGGAGGATCAAAACGTATAAGCTATTGTTATCACTGCAGCCATAACTTCTTTCACTCTTGCAGATTACCGGAGCCAAGTCAGACGTAACTCGGTGTGATTTTGGTCAGAAAATTTTAATGTTCCTTTTGCAGAGAGACGTTGATATTCTGGATTAATTTTACTACTAAGCCCTGTTTTATTTGAGACTGGTTAAGTCAGTTAAATTTGCAAATAAAGCGATTAACAGCGATCCTGTAAACGCACAATAACATAGGCAACAAAAAAATTAAAAACTAACTTCGTTTTAGAACGAATCATCAATTTTAATTTTAACTTATAACCGACAGTTTTCAGTATCAAACCATTCGTGTAACAATATACCTCACATCGACCATTCCTGGTATAACAATACAATATGTAAACAATTTCACTCAAGCATCGTATTTGATTTGATTTCATTGACGTATTGAAGATACCCATTGTTTGACGGATCTCAATATAATATAATAGAAAACTTCGTGTACCAACGCTTTCTTCCTATATTCGTCTATCCATAGCAAAGACTTGTCATGAACACGCAGCGCTCAGATTATAAAAAACTACAGATGGTTTTAATATTTTATATTTATACTTTGTATCCTTGTCAATATGACAAACTTACTCTTACTACTACGCTATTAAACAACTCATTGTAGCACGAATATGAAACAAATTAAGCATTATTAACAAGCGTAGTTCCAGCCAAACGTATCTAAAGAAAACGCTGCCAAAGTTAATTGAGCCTCCTCAGACTCTCCCCATGTTCAGACGTCATCCCTGGAAGATATTGATGTCTGTTTTTGCATTCCAGTCACATATTCCCAGTAAATAAGCCACACAATGACGGCATTGACAAGCGTCGACTTAACGATAAAATACGATGTTATTACGCCGTCTAACGTTGGCAATCAAGCGCCGCTTTGCACTTCATTTCGGCAGCCATTAGTTGCTTTGGTATTTTATTAAATTTGGTATTTTATTCAGGCCGTGTTTAGCGGCGTGCTCCGACGTGTGACGCCATTATTTACAATTGGTTTTGTCAGATTTGGAAACGGAGATTTTTCGATATGGACGACACGTTTATTCAATTTCCTCTCGTTGCGATTGCTTTTGTTATAACCTATGTCTCGTATAGGGGACGTGCGGCCCAAAGTGAGTATAGTGCCTAAACGGACATTTTTGTCTACCTATTGATCTTTTATATTCCCGTAAGCTTCATGATTTGCTCCCAAATGCTACGCTATTTGGTTTTTGCGAGAGCATTGGTGTAGCTATCAATATATTATTCACGCTGCCACCAATGTCGTTACATTGCCAATGAGGTATATAGAGCAAAAGTTCAAGTTCAGTCGAATGTCTACAATCGGGACAGCGGCCCCGCAATCTATTATAAAGTTTTCAACACCACATCAGACTTAAAATAAAGAGTGTTTATTTATTCGAAACGAGATAACAATGTTTTAAATTAATGGCCTTTTCACTTTGTTTGAAACGCGGATCCAATTTATTTCTTCGCAACGGGTGAAATTTTAAGACTGAAATTGCTGATGAATACAAAGTTCCGGAATGTTTTAGTTGTTTCGATAATTAGCGCCTTTGCACCCATCTCATGGCTTCAGTTCGTTGCGTAATAATAAATTTGATGACGATGATCATATTTTTAATTACAATACATTTAATTCAAGACTTGTATTAAATACAAAAGATAATACTCAAAATGGCAACAGGAAGTATTATTGTAATATGTTAATTAATTAACATATTAATTAATAACATAATAATTAACATATTAGATAATATAACTAATATCATTGTGTATATTAGGTAATTGACGTCTCTGAGTGCGGCAGTTAGAATACCTAGTGATTCTAAGTAATTTTTGAGCTGCATCTCTTTTGTTAAAAGTGATAATTTTTTTATTTGACAGCACAATTTATGAAGAATGAGGGCCAGTGGCTTAATTTAACTACCGATTAAACTAGACACTTAAAACAATCAAATCTAGTATAAGATCAAATCGGACTAATGAAAAACCTTCTCAAAACACTTTGGCAGAACCCACACATTCGCGTAATATATACAGCCCCGGGAAGGTATACTCTTGAGTGTTTACTAGCTTGGGGCAATACATTTGCCGCATTCTAATACCACTTCGTATCACGAGTACTGTCTCTCATCAGCGATAATAGTGGTATATATCGCACTTTGATTGGACAATCGCTGTCATAGAAAGTTGATGTAGTAGTTGCCTTTTATTTCGGTCTGTCTAGTTGGAGGAGCAATCATGTTTCCAATGACTCTTACTACCGCATTCAGAGACGTCAATTAACTTTAATGAGTATTTAATGTCAAAAATTTTCATTCAAATCCAGACTATAGACCCGGCAAGAATAGCGACCAGTTTTGAATTGTAATTTTTTGACGTTAAGTACTCATTAACGTTATTTGACGTCTCTGAGTAGGTTCTTTAAACTCTCTCGAACACTTACATATTTCTTTTACTGCCGCACTCAGAGTCGTTCATTAAATTAGTGATAATGGGTATTTTACAAATTATCATTAAAACATCTAATTGACCGTTCCTCTCAGAGTCGAAAATAATTGATTGATTAGTTATGTGACAATTTTAAGTCAGGTTAGTGCAGTGCGTGTGTAATCCAGTGTTATCGGTAAGTGCGGAATTGCCACATGCAAAAAGCCATTAAACAATATTATTAGTTACACTAGTTTTTATATCACAAAAGTATTATTTTCCATAAGAATTAGTTACTAATATCTATTTAATATAATATTTACGTAAAAATCCATAATAATAATTTAATTTAATCAAACTTGAACGGTAAATGCCATGACTTTTTAGATTTGGCCACACCGGACCAAAAGTCATTTAATATAAAATTAAAAAGTCAATGTCAACAAACAAGAAATAGGTACCCCAAATAATTCCATGGAAATACCAAACAAAAACATATCAATATCAAATTATTTATTTTGTGATCAAAATTGATCAAATAGATATAAAGCTACTGCAAGTGGAGTCAGCCTGGGAAATCATTAACATACAAAAGTCTCAGCGGCACACTCAATATTGGCGAAATCATATAGGAAACGCCATAGAAAAAAGAAGAAAAAGCCACACGAACCCTATCTTCATTGAAATAATTGATTAGTACTGTGATTGTCTTGGTAAGTATTGATGATTTCTTTGTTACATGCATGGGGTTCGATAGTTCCGGGAGTGGAATGACTGAGGAATTTAATTGTAATGCATATATGCACAGTAATTAGTATTTTCTTATATTGTTTTGTGCTTAGATTATAGAATTATCCTGTATTAAAAAGTATCTAATATTTCTTTGCAATTTGCAGTGTGATACAATAACACCATAACCTGTAAAACTACAGAGCTAGGGAGTGAATCTGGAAGTGGTCCATAAAATCCACCACTTTCCCCACTGCAAGGAGCTATCCATAAGCAGTAGAGGAGGTAACATTTATTTTCCACTAATTAAACTTATGAAAGTATAACAATTTATATAAATTATCTGTAATCTATATGTAACCTATTCTTATTCTCTTTAATAATTATTATTCAGGCTGCACCTTCTATTATATGTGAAGTGCAGAACCCATTTGATAATGATGGTATTGCGCTGTCCATATAGACAATAATCAAAATAAAACAGTATAAAATATTTGGGACAATGAGTTTGACCTAGACTTTGCTATGGGTACCTATTATATTTCATAAGGTTTTATATAAAATGGCCACTTGTTTAAAAACTTGTTAATATGAATCAAGTTGTTTTTATGTTACTTTAAGGAAAATTGTAAAACTTGGTGCAACTGGCTATTAATGTATATAGTTCAATCATAACATGCAATTAGAAAAATGATTTAAATTAATGATATTATACTTATCTTTTTTTCAGATCACATAGATATATTATCAAACAAATCTAAAGACTGACAATTACACACCGAGTCAATTTTGAATAAATATTTTATTACCCGGAGATTCAAGTTAAAAAGAAATGTGCTGCTGAATTGGAGGAAGAGAGGAGTAAAACTCTTTTGGAAATTTTCAAATTACAGTTCAAGGAATTAAAAAAGAAATTGGAACTCAAAATAAAATATTTCTTTTAAATCTACTAGTTTTATTCAAAAAACAAAATAAACCCCACGCAATGAAAATGAATTAGCAGAAAAATAAAGAGATTAGGGTTATAAAAGAATTTCACTATATTATTTTAATTTTACAATTATTAGTTATAGTTATTGTGACATTGTTTGATTAAATTTTGCTTTATTCTGTTTGTGTCCTCGTCGGTAAAAGGCAATTTTACAAAGTCTTTCATTGTTCTTGCTTGGATAGACACTTTGGTGACAATTTGTGATACTGACTGTTGACCTAATATTTATCCATATTCCATCACATCACCACCTAGTTTCTGAAATAAATATATAGACAATGACAGATATTGAAAGTACATGCATACATACATAAATCATGCCTATATCCCGAAAGGGTTGGCAAAGGTGAATTAAACACCCACTATTCGCCAATTAAGTTGGTCCCGTGTAATACGTGGCGAGCCTATTGCCATCTATCGAGCACGTAAATCGCAGTATATTGCTAGGTTGTACAGGATTGCTGCTACCCATTACTCATCGCTGTTTACCTTCAGTTGTCTTGTACGACACCCACGGGAGAAATGGGGATGGTAACAATTATATTCTGCTCTGTCTGAATGTAAAGTAATATTAACTAACCTGAAAAATCCCAGTTGCTAAATACCGCAATGTTATTACTTCAGGGGCATTGGCAAGCCTGTCCTGTTTCGGTGCTTTTTAAATCAGGTTCCAAACTTGGGAGTAAAGTATTATTTACAGCCTGGAGTGTAAATCTGTACCTTGCATGAAATTCAAGCACATAGTGAAAGTATTAGAATAGTCGCGTAAATAGAATCTGATTGTCTGAACCTTCTTACGTAATCTGTAAACTCCACAAAATCCACAACGTAATTTATTATAAATTATTATTGAAAATATCACTATGAATGCACTGAAATATAATTACAAGTATTACAACAAAAGATAACCCTACTTTTTAAATGTCAAATAGACGTCACATAAGACCTAAGTAAGGGTCATCGGTTACTCAAAATTTAAGTTTCATTAGCGTCACTATTGACCCATTATCTGACTCTGAGAGGGAATTTTATTTAAAGTTTACTTAAATGTTAATTAATTATCATTAAGTCGACTCTGAGTGCGGCAGTTAGACCGGCAGTTTGAGAACTGCCGCACTCAGAGACGCCAATGAACGTTAATGTCTACTTAATGTAAAAAATGTCAATTCAAAATTAGTCGCTATTCTTGCCGGTCTAGATTTAAATGAAAAACTCATTAAACTTAATTGAGGTCAGAGGTTAGGGGGTCTAAAAGAAATTCATAAGTGTTTGAGGGAGTGCGGAGTATAACACAGACCGCTTATTTCTACAATGATTAAAATAACTGCTTTCTTTATTAACTGTAAACGGAATTTAACGTCTCGGAGTGAGTGCGAGTGTTATCAGGCGTGACATAATATGTAGGATATTGACATTTCGCCTCTTCACATTATGTCGAAGCTTAAAGACATTATTTTATTCGATTTTACTGATTTTGTTATAAATGTTATTTTATATTAGACATTGGTTTGTATTTATTAGAACAGAGTTTGACATGTTTAGTATAGCACTCATCTCGTTCTTCTCAGAGAAAATTATACGTCTTTATTCTTTACTTACATATTTCTTCTTATTTATTATTTACCAACTTTACCATGCATACATAACAAACAACAACAGATTTTGAATGGGAGCAGTATTTATTTCAGTGTAATTGAAAATAGCTACACGCTTTCTCCATTTACTAACTTTAGTAGAACAGATTTTGCGAAATAAGATTTTCATTTTATGCCTGTACATTAGGGAAGGTTCACAAATTACGTCAGATGCTTTGATCTGCCATTAAGCATACGCTGAACTCTAGCTTCCTCATATAATTCGTCAACTTATAGCGTATTAGAAGTAAACGTATTTAAGTGGGCGGGGGTAATATTCGAACAGACATTCTACTATAACTCCATCCTTTGGTTAATAAATTCGCTTCAAACTACATACATCGCACTATTAATATAACTCTTTCATTTGATTTACTTTTCATCTTTACACACATTCATAAATCTCGCCAGTTTATCACAGAGGTGTATTTACACCTACACCATTAATTTAGGTCCCACGTAATAGAGGCGGACCTACTGCCCGTCCCTTATCATTTTATGTATTATTCATATTAATCTTTTTTGAATATTTTGAATACCTTTTGAATATTTAACGTGTTTTATCATATTTACCTACGAAACTTCACTTATGCAATGTTTGTCAAAATTTATATTATAATTGTGTTATCATATTATTATACATACATACATAAATCACGCCTATATCCCAGATGGGGTAGGCAGAGGTGAACTAGCAGCCACATTTCGCCAATTATGTTAGGTCCCATGTAATAGGTGGCAAGCCTATTGCCATTTATCGGGCACAAATTTCGCAGTACTATTGCTAGGTGGTATAAGAAGAACGCTGCTGCCCATTCCGCATCGCTGATTTATCTTTAGTCGCCTTGTACGACACTCACGGGAGAGACTTGGGGTGGTGACAATTGTATTCTACTCTGCTGTCACACGGATTAGGCATATTATTATAATGTTCCCAAATAATAAATAAATAAAATTAATTTCAATCAAAGCTATATCAGAAGCAAAACGATTACACAAAGGTTCAATTGGTAGCAACATACAGACGCGGCGACTTTACATTACATGTAATCTGCAGGCTTGAGCTACAACCGTGCCCGTATGCCATTATTGTGATTTAGAATGCGGCTGTACTCAGAATGCGAGACAATAAATTAGATCTCAATCAGGCCGAAACCGCCATTTGTTATTCCTACTTCACGTACGTAAGGACAAGCACAATTCGAGGAGATTCCATTATGTTTACTATAATTGCAGGTGTTACTGTGAATTTCTGAGCTTCCATCGTCTCCCTCTCACTGTAACCAGATTATCTGAGGTCGGAGCATGTTTCCTTTTATGTTCACATCGATCAGACGTCATCCATCATCACCAGTGAGCGGTGTTATTATGTAAGCCTCCTGCAATCGCTTTCGTCTACCTCTTACTCTCTCACTCATTGAGAATAATCGCAATGTGTGAGAGTGACAGGTAGACGAAAGCGATTGAAAGAGAGACTTACATAATCGGGGTTCTGCTATTTAATCGACTCAGTGCTGGGCAACAAGCTTTCCCTATGGATGGTAGGATATATGGTAGAATACACAACTATGTTTCCTACTGCTTTATTTCATTATCTTTATTTGCAATTTGTCATGTCAATCGTCTTCTTCTTACTGCCTGTAACTAACGTTTGTGCTTATTGCAATAAATGTTTATTATCTTATTTTAAAATAGGTGTTGTTGTCATAATATTTCTCAATACAGTCCACGCTCAGTAGTTATCATCTCTTTAATCTCGAAAGCATAATAATGTCTCTTTATTTGACGAATCTAATCGATTGATATTGATGCAAAACACTAATAGTAGAAGTGAGGCTTTGCTTCGGACTGTTACTTCAATATGACTATAAGCTTATCATATGGTGCAGCAGCATTCTGAAATACATTTCTGATATCTAAAGCTTTTGGTAGCGCTACGCAGAACATTCCGTTATCTACGAAAGAGTGCTGCTACACATAACGCTACGGCTTATTCTACGGCTTTGGTACCAACGGAAATCGCTTTGTATCTTTTAGACACAATTTTTTCGGATGTTTAAGAACGTCTTATAAACAAACTTAAAGACAAAAGCATAATCGCACACGATACCTGCTATTAATTTAAAAATAAAGGGATAAATTCAAAATTATTATGCTCGTGTTAAAAATAAAACGATGAATATAGTGGTTAGAAAAAGCTAGAAAATTGTGGTCTTGGTGCGTGAGTCATACCCGCGTCCACTGCAATCCGGGCAGGTGCCTTAACCATAATTTTTATTTATTATAATTATTATATTATAAAATGTCCATATTTTGTCCATACTTAAATACTACTCTGTTTCTTTCAACCAAACTATGTTAACACTGTGATGAAGAAGATATTTAGTTTAAACAGTAGTTTAGTTTAAACAGTATTCTAACTGCCGCACTCAGAGACGTCAATTAACTTTAATAAGTATTTAATGTCAAAAATTTTCATTCAAATCTAGACCATAGACGTGGCAAGAATAGCGACTAGTTTCGAATTGTCATTTTTTGACGTTAAGTACTCACTAACATTATTAGACGTCTCTGAGTGGGGCAGTTAAACTGATTTTGTTTCTACGAATAACTGGGTTAAACTGTGTGAAACTTATAATATTTGAATTTATACACTGTATCTGGAATTAATTCACTTGTACATACAACAAGTCGCCACTTAATTCAACCATGCACTGGCTGTTCAATTATTCGCCGCGCGTCGCTTGGAAAAACCGCTAACTTTTTCATGTTTTATATTTTATTTACCATCGGAGCGCCGCCTCTAAGGCGGATCAAGTTCTCGGGGATGTTATTTGGAACGCATAAAATTGCAAATTACTTTGTTAAAATAGGCATTACGTCACCAGTTAATGTCAATCATTTAAATTTTAATATAATGATCGAGAAACACATTGTTATCGATGATCGTAACTATTTTAGCGGGGCTAGCATGACACCGAAACACGATATTATGATAATGGCCACTATGCATCTTTGACAGCTTAAAGCGATAAATGGCTTTACCATATCGTGTTTCGGTGGTCATGTTAGCCGGGCTGGTCATATATTTTATTTGATGGTCCAATTGGAATATTAAGAAAAATGATGAGATAATAAAAGACAGCATCTATCGTGTCATCATTATTACCAGCCCTTTAATGTCCCAACTGCTGGGGCCTTCCCTATGGGTGGAAGAATACAGGGAAAATGTGCCATAGCCCATCACGCTGGCCTGTGCGTGTTGGTGGGAAAGAATTTCTTCAAATTCAGCCGTCTCTAAAGGTTTAATGCCTTTCAAAGCACAGAGGAATTCGAGAATATATTTTAAGTCACCCATCCAATTACCGGCCTCAGCGAGCATTGCTTAGCTTGCACAATCGCAGGCCTAGTGAGCTAAGCCACAAGCTAGCTCCTGTCGGTTATACTTAAGCCATTTTAACGAGATAAAAAACGGAAACCGTTTTGATGTGTCTCTTTATCGACGAAATACATTTAAAAATGAGACAATGTATTTTAAAATCCATCATCCATTTTAGAAAATCCGTTATTTATCTCGTTATAATGTCTGGCGTATCGTTTTCAATAAGAACTAGATTTGTCATTTTTAGCATTATATCTTTGATTCGGATTATTACTTCGCTATTATCGATAGTAAAACTGCGAAGCATCCACAAAGTTTGTTCTGGCAAAGGCGCACTCAGTACGTCTCGAGTGAAGCCTCTCACGCAGCTGTAGTTAGCTCGAGTGCCAAGGATGTTCGTCAAGAGTGCCACCCTTGTGTTGCCAATGATATATCGCCAGCCATTCCAGTAGCAAGTTCATTATGAAAAAAAAATCTAACGTTACGAGAGCGTAATAAAGTTGACACTTAGAACAGCGTGATGTATTGCGGCAGTAAGGATTGTGTAGTGTCTTCTTCTTTTTCAGCCCTACTCTCAATTTGTTTGGGGTCAATGCAGTTAGACTCTTGTCATACTCCCTTTTGATAAAGACATCAGACGTGACGTGACATGACATTGACGACTGACTGACATTAGATTGAAAACATAAGACAGACGAGCAAGACAATTATATTGTGTTACCTTATACAATTATGACAATTATATAGTGTTACCTTATACAATTATGACAATTATATTGTGTTACCTTATGTTGTGCCGACCCCGCCTAGAGCGGGATAAGGGCAGGAAGAAAAAGACATAACTGCAACACAATTGTGGTAGCCTTCTTTCTTCTTCCTGCCCTGTTCCTAGTCTATGTGGGGTCTGCTCAAAACGTTTCCTTTTCCATTCGTATCGGTCAGACGTCATCAAGACGTCATCAACTCTCTTTTGTTTCATATAAATAATTTTGTTGCTGTCTGAAACAAAACACAAAACCGGCAACAGCTCTATCTGCGCCACAAAAACAAGTGTGTTAAAATAAAAATGGCCGATATCACTTTTGCCGTCAGTATATTTCATGGGAATTATGAATGGACGTCGTCTCTGAGAGCGAAGGAGGCGGGCGCGGGTTAGGGGATGCTTTCATTGTTTATGCATGAAGTTATTATTTACGAGCAACTGCGTCTTGCCCGTTGGTGTCGAGTCTTTCCGCGTCAAGCACTGGCCTATCCCACGTCTTTAAAAGCTATTACAAAAATAAGAAAACGTTAACCCTCTCTGCGTTTCAATGCCGTACCAAGCTACTGTGATTTAAAATTGATGCGAACCAACATTAATAGCTGCTACGAAAAAGTAGAAAATACAGTCTAGAAAAATATCAAGATACATAGGAAAAAATCTTCACATTTTTACTTTACAACGGTTAATTTTTAACTCTAGTAATAAATTCCATATAACTTAAAAACAGTAACTATTATTTTTTGAAACAATGAATAGAGTTCGTTGTTATTACGAAACATGGATGTATTTTATAAATCGGAATAATTTTGCTCTAAAAAGAGTGCATATAGTGCGATAACAAGAAATAGAGAAGGATGGAAGACGCAATGAATCATTGTGATAAAATACTGTTATAAATGATGTTTTATATGGAACCTTATTTAATATTAAGACAGTGGTTTGTATTTATTAGAACAAAGTTTGACATGTTTTTGTCAAGGCACTTCATCTTGTTCTCTTGAGAAAATTTAACGTCTTGAATTTCTTTACTTACATATTTCTTCTCATTTATTATTTACCAACTTTACCATGCATACATAACAAACAACAAAAATACTGTCAATTTTCCAACTTGTTGATACTTGAGTAAGTACTACAAAGCTGGAACTAGCATTGTTATGAGTATGAATATAGCGACCACCAGCGAGGGCGACATCGTAAACAACCAACAATTACAAAACAAAAAGGGGTCATTCGTCGTTTACAATACGTTCGTTACTCATACACGCCTCACTGTGTGAACGATTTCGGTTGACATTTTTAACACATGACTCGGATTGAAATATGAGATATTTTTATCCAGTACTTAACATCCTATAAGATGGGCCGTACTAGATAGTACGATATAATTTGTTTTGTAACTACCACATAGACTATATTTTATTTGTGACAATTTGTCACTACGTGGGTGCTAGCTCACCTCTGCCTACCCCTTCGGGGATATAGGCGTGATTTATGTATGTATGTATGTGTACAATTTTAATAATATTAACCATACGATAGCACTTATCTACTGACGGGAGGTATTGATGTAAAAAACCAGCGTCATAGTATCTGACAATCGCACATGAAACCCAAAGCATGCCTGAGGGTTTTCGACCCTCCATCTTTCGTAGTTGACTGAAATAGCAGGTGAAATCAAAATCCTTAAATTTGGTGAGTAAAGCCGTGCATGTATTCGTTCGAACACATCGTCTATCCCTTTGTTCTATTGGAGATACCAAATAATAGCTTTTTACGGCCATCGAATTGGATGTGGGTCGGAATTCAAAGAATTCTCTATGAAGAATCCACTATTCGTTCACTCGCTCCGCTCCATTGACTACGAATGCTACAGAGCTTTTACGGCAGCTATATTAAGGGACAATAAATTGTAGCGCTGAACTTTTATTAGGAATGACTTATTTCGACATTTGTTTCGTAATTAATGTTTTGTGCTATAAGATTATAAAATAGGTCGTTATCTAAATATGAATAATTTACACGTCACTTACTGCCGATCACAGAGACGTTTATTAACTTTATTACGTCAAAAAAATATATTTTTCGTCCCACCAGCTCAAAAAGACGTATTCTGGGTTAGGTAACCTCAACTCAAAGTTAGTCATTCTAGACCTGTACAAAACAGGGATATAATGTTGTACTGAATTTCATTATTTCCCTAGGGAAACCTATCTTAAATTGTTAAGCGAAAAAAAATAATGATTTTGAATCGACAACTTAAATGTTCAAAATCTGTGAAGTCACTAAAATGTAACAAAATAACAAAAAAAAATTAGTGCCGCCATCCGCCATGTTTCAGGGGTTTTATAATATAAGCGGAAAACTATGGAATCAAGCCCATTCAGCCAAGTCTTTCATGTTGTAATTTTTTTCAAAATAGAAAAGTTTCGTGACGATATTTATTATGAAGATAAGAAGTTTAATTTTTTTTAATAATTTTTAAATATCATGTAAGAATAAATATTAAGACACGAAAATTTAAAATACCAATTACAATACTAACTGCTGCACTCAGAGACGTCAATTAACTTTAATGAGTATTTAATGTCAAAAAATTTCATTCAAATCTAGACCATAGCAAGCAAGCAACCCGGCAAGAATAGCGACTAGTTTTGAACTGTCATTTTTTGACGTTCAGTACTCATTAACGTTATTTGACGTCTCTGAGTGCGGCAGTAACACGTGGCTGTATGTACTAAGCAATTTCAAATGTTCCTAATAAAAACAAGTCTGAGTATTAATAATTGGACCAATGTTTCCAATGTAAGCCTATACCTAATTTTGATTTAACAAATTAAATATTGAATAAATAATTAAATTTTATAAAAATTGTTTTTATTTCATCGCAGTTGGGGCGAAAAGCAGAGTAAATTCATTCATTCATGAGTATATTCATTCAGGACTCTATTATTAAATAAAAGTAAAAAAGTTATTAAAAAAAGCAAAATTGACTGTAAATAAATTTAGTATTAAAAAATACGATTGGCTTGTAATTATGATTTGACGTAGTAATCCTACACTATAAACATACGAGTACAAAAAAGAAAGGGAAAGGACATTGAACCATTTTCTCAAAGTAGATCAGGCAATGTATACCAAAGCCGACACAATGGTATTAGCTTTCAATTTGTGTTATTAGCTGATCCGTCTTGAAAAGCCTAAAGGGACTGAGAATTGGAATGGGTCTCGAACAAAATCGTAGGCATTTGATGTAAATAGGCACACATACATGTTTGTGCTTTTCAACAATTTGTTACTGGATAGGCATTCATATACATCTTCACTGTAGGTATAATACTAGTCACAGTCAGTGGTAGTACATTTTATTTAGTAACATGGTTAAGTACCACATTCAATTTTATATTTTATCTCAAACAAAATCATTGTCATTGTCAGAGGCAAACACAATTTCTCCACGTTTCATCCAAGTAGAATAAGTATTAGCCTATAAAATAAATATACCTGCCTACTAACACATTACCTTAGCCACCTACTAATTACCCGCTAATTATTTCTCTCTATTCTAATTACTTTGTGCTAGATAATAGATGTCAGTGTAAAAAATCTATATTTTTTTATTCATTATTTATTTGTAGCTTTTGAAATCCTTAAAGAAAACCTTCAAAACCAATCAATTGGCATATTATTGATATTAAAATAATATGAACAACAGTCTAAAATACCAAAAAATAACGAACATAAACACCAATTATAATAATATTATCAGTACATGCGAAGTATATCATTTGTTTACTTCACTCGGTAAACTTCAGCAGTTCAACCCATTCATTACGCAGGAGAGTCCCAGCGAGCGTAATTCACAAAGTTGTTATGGTGAAAGCGGTTCCGAAATTCAATCATTGTGTCGCACGATGCAGATACTCGATGTGTTATAATAAACAAGATAGCGGATGTAGGGCACCATAGCTATACCAATTCCTACTGAGCGTCTGGAGAAGTATCTTGTCCTAACAGCACGACCGTAGCTAAATGACTTTAGTTATGTAGTTCTGTGGTCTTACGCTGAACAAGGTTGCCAGGGCTCATTGTAGTAAGTGGTGTAGGTAGAGGGACTTAGTTCCGACGTTCTTGAATAAATGCTGCCATCAACAAAATTAACTCTCTAATGTTACTTACTAGGGTACCAGACCAAACAGAAGGAAGGGAGAATGGGCCAGAACGCACCACGACTACAAACGCAACCGTATAAAATGGCTTAGCGTGCCTTCCGAAGCACGAAGGAACCAGAGTTGACGTATTTTTGGTCGCCCACCTTGTATTTGTAATAAGTAGATTGTAGACTATTGTTTCACACCTTCACTTCATAGTCGAGTTCAGTTATTTGGTTTTGCAACTAACTATAGTTGATGAAATCCTCATAAATTTCCTCGACTTAACAAGTAATTATTACTTCCACGAACTGCGTTAAATAATTTAGCATATGAAACTCCCTTTGTTAAACATTTGTGGCACGCGTGAGAGAAGACCAGTATCAGCGACTATACAAACTACGTGCCCGGCTATCGAACTCAACAATTTGAAACATTTATCCGATCATCACGCCATAAACGTTGCTAACGGCCCGATAACTGGGTCATTAATTGACAGTTATTATATTGTGCTACATGAAATACGAATAATACCCGTCATGCTATTGAATCTAATGGTTTAATTGTTAAATTTACCTACTGTAATTAGAAGTAAGATGGAAATTTTCATTTTAAAGCTTAATAATAAAGGATAAGTTACAAACCACAGTTCTTTAACTTCTGACATTTACTGTCTTGACTGTAATCTAAGTAAATACAATTTGTTATTGTATATTTTTTTGTGTTATTGATCCTCAAAACGTTGCAACAGACACAAAACGAAGACATAGAAATACCAAAGACAAACCACACATTTCTTTAAAGACAATCATTATATCTAAAGTTTATTCAATTGGCAAATACACATCCAAATAAAGCGTCAAGACCCAGACTTTTTGTGCCCGGTATTTAACGAGGTGATATAGAGTGGCTCTACGGGTGATTGGACAAATAGTTCCCTTCAAACGCCAAAGTTTGGGAGTGGCATGCCGGCGGAATAAAAACCCTTTGACGCGACCGGTTGGATTGGGGGTGAAATTTTTTCAATTGTTTTGATAGAAATATCAATTCAGTTCAATTGGAAACGTTACAATTATGTTACAGGTATTTATGAATAAAATTAATCTTTTAGTAAACCTACTTATTACCTAATTATCTACTCATTTTAATTTGTAATATTGAATAATTTTATTTCTAAATATACCTTTCATGTAGCCCTGAGTTAAACAAGAAAATCAAAGCAAAAAGTTTCCCACATTTCAATCAAATAAATCACAAATATTTATTGTTCATGTAGCCAAATACGGCAAGCAGTGAATACCATACATATCCCACACACCCGGTTTTATTATTTCGCCATTGATAGATTAATATGAGTGACAGCTTCGCAATTCCGAAAACTTATTAAGCCATGAATGTGAAGACAGCAGAGTACTTATGCTATTCTCTAAATCCACTTCCCAATATCGACTACTCGTCGCCAGCTTGGTCGATACTATAATATATACCATACGTAAATTTGGTTATCCAATTACTGCAACCACTATTTCTATTTTATTCTTTGCTATGAGGCCAGATTTATAGGCTGGGATGGATTCTGGACGCCGAAAACGTAGGCAATTCATTACTGTAGTGAAACAATGATACGGGGAAGTGTATTGGATTGGCCGATGAAAGAACGCAACGATACTGGCTCAGAGGCGATTTCGATGCACATACGCGGTTTGATTCTGTCAAATTGTTTTTTTTATTACTATGGCATAGCAGAAAGTTATTCACAAACAAATTTTGTAACATATGAGTGTCAACAATTAATAACGCAATTTTCTCAATAATTTTACATAATCACAGCCAAAAGGCGTTATCACAATAAAAACAACTTCTCAGAAATACAATATATTGTCTTTTCAAGAAATTTATTCAAATCCTCAAGTTGTTTAGTAATATAAAGTGAAATTGAGATATTTACGCACTGTTTTATCGAGGCCTCTATACTTTTTAAAGAGTTAACCTATGTGCTATTAGATATATAATCGATTAAACTATCAGATACAACGAAAATCACATCATAAATGTTTTTGTGACACTTCTCTTTGGCTTATGACCTAGTATAACATTTTTACTGTCCATTGCTACCTAGCAAAGATGTATTCCACATCTTTGTTAAAGTTTGTCGTATTTCACTTGTTTCTTCGCTGGTTTCACATATGCGGGACTCGCAGATTACATCCTTAACTTACGGCGCTACCTCGCGAATATTTCACATTTTCAATCCTTATTACTCCTATTATTCTTACTACTGATTTCAGAGTTGACTAATCAATAAAGTAATTAACAAAATCCAAGCAATTTCCACGATAGAAATAAAATCCAAAGATGACATTTACAATTCCTTTTTTTCAATCAAACGAACGATTATTTAAAACCCTAATCAAATCTATTAGACGTGACGAGACTATTAGACAAATACTTAACACATTATCGTGGCATACGCTATTGTTATCTTTTTTCCTCTCGCCCAGAAGTCACATTTCTATCTCTCTTTGTCTACGATGAAAAAACGTTTACGAGGTATCTCCTTAAAAGTAGTGTCCTGAACAAGTCGTGTCTTTTGATACATGATATTCATGACGCTCTAGTTTTTTCCACTTTGCATCCTTGTTAGGCCATTCATGTTGTTTATAGATATTTTCATGCATACATTTTTATCTCAGATATTTTACATTAAACAATAAAACCAAAACTCGTTCTTACAACCAGCTTACTATGGGTAACATTATAACTGCGAGAATTATTACAATAGGGTCAACGGCTCTCGGCTTTTCAGACTACGCCAAAAATGTCAAATTTCCTTAATCGATTGTCAACCATAACTTGGTTGTGGTAAGGCACAGAGTCGATTGAAAAAACTTGGCATTGGCCTGACGTCCTGTTGACTTCACATCGGTAATTATTCCACACTCGCTTGTAGAGGTACCACATGAGTAAATAAGTATAAACGCAACAGAGAATAATCTTCATACAACCGCGCGAATCGGTTGCACTACTACAAGCACGCGGAGCTGGTGTGCTTGTATTTTACGGCTATTTTTGTAAAAAGCGACATCTTCAAGTTCCTTCCGAGCTTGATAACAAATTAACGGCCGAATACAGAAACGTCACTCAAATCTTTTACTTAGTAAAGGACGGCTTAATTATAAGCGGCCTCTTAAATTAAGTGGAATTCAGAACCATCACTCAGGCGGGTTGAGGCTATGATCAGCTGAGGGTGCCAAATATAGTTACGAAATGGCAACATTCTCACGTTAAAGTTTGTTTTCGATTACACGTGAGAGGAATCTTTTAAATATTTCGTTCTACGCAGTTTTATTTATTTAAGAAACATTTTACGCTTGGAAATTCCCTTTATTTTAGAATATCGGTTGAATTAATAAAATCAAAAATCAATAATTTCCACGCAATTTGTCTATTTTTATAATTATTTAAATTTATATATGTTCTTTTTTTTTAATTAAAGTTATTTATGATTAATGAAGGACGTAAAATGAAACATAATATTTACACATAGCAACAGAAGTTAGAGATGTCATTTGACAATGACATCTCTAACTTCTGTTGCTCTAATGTCAAGAATTTGAAAAACTTTCCTCATTCATTGAAAAAGTTTGAATATTTTTCATCACAGCCCAACCCAATAGAATGGACAAAAAGAAACGAGGCTCGAATTATACCGAGATTGAAAAGTCCACTCTGTTACAATTAGTAAATAAGTAAGTACCCAGTAGTTGTTTAATTATAATTATTCGTTTCTCCAATGTTTATGCATCAATAAGAAATAGTTCAGATAGTATTGATTTTTTATAATACACTGTTTATATAATGCTTTACAGATTTCGAAATACAATAGAAAACAAAGAGACCAATGCCAAAAATATTCTGAAAAAAAGAGCCGCTTGGGATGAGGTCACTATTCAATACAATGCTCTCAATTCAAGTGGTATCAGGACGTGGCAACAACTTCGGCACCTGTATGAAAATATGAAACAGCGCTCGAAAAAGAATATTGCCAAAGATAATGTATTAAGTTATGAAATATTTTTATTAACTTCCAATTTCCATGTTGCTTAAACTTTGTGTTAATTTCAGAGAATTCAGTATTATGAAAAAGAAAATATGCAAATGTTAAAAAAGAAAGCTGCAGATGACAAGGTTTGTAAATAATTAATGTGAGTTATTTTACGTGAATCTTCATCAGAAAGTGAGGATAAAGATGACAACGACATTATGTAGAAATAATAAATTGGTCACTGTGGTCAAGCACGTTTATTCAACCACCACTCAACAATTTAGGATAGCTCACGACCTGTCTTAAATTTAACGGCGACTCAAATGAAATTGACAACCTCTCAATCTGTAAGTGACGTTTCTGTATTCGTATTTTCTCTAGTGGGGGATTTGAGTTCCACTTATTTTAAGTTTTTACTAAATTTTGGGGTACTCTCAAATTGACGTTTGTGAATTCAAAATCGTAATTTAGGGACGTCTCAAACAGCTAAGTTGGTCTTAAAAATTTGAGTGACTTTTCTGTATTCGGCCGTAAGTAACTTTTTTTAACTAGATGTCGTTACGTCGAGAAGGTCGAGAACCATGAAGGTTTATTTAGGTGGTCTTCTGTTTGTGACTGACCATGACCATGAATGACATTGATTGAAAGCCCAAAAAATGTCAGATGTCAGTCGAGTTCAAAACTTTAAAATGAATTGTACAGACAACAGCACGTCAGACTACGACAAAATGTTAAATGGCTCTACTGCCAACAAGATAAGATTGACAATCGATTGAAGAAATTTGACAGTTTTGGGTAGTCTGAAGAGCCGTTGCTGTAATTCGTGTCGTTTCCCAGTTTATGTTTAATTTTTTGTAAAAGTGTTGTGCTGATCGCGTCGAATTGAGTTTTTACTGCTCCGCTGTAAAGTGAACAAATTTCTCGAAAATTACGTGCGTTGAGTATTAGGATGTCCAATGGATTCTAGTAGGTAAGTATCTTTATCATCAAAACTTCAATTATTTGCCAGCACCAACAGTTTAGACTTTAGGCAATAGTCGACCAAGATTGCACAATGTGGATTGGTCGACGGAGTATAAGATGATCAATATCCTTTAGTTGCCTTCTATGACCTGTACACACTTTGTAGATTGATGTGATTTTACTCTGCCACACAGATGGTGAGGTGTAATAATCTTAATTTGAAACATCCTTATCTCAGCCTTGAAACATCCTTATCTCAGCCTTGAAAACAAGACCCTAACATTTAAAATTCTTAAACGCAAATTACAGTCTACCCTTATCAATTCATTATATAATTTGGTCTTAAACTTCATTGCCTTTCACAAACATTTTTTGATCATTAAATGGCAAATTCAAATTACCTTTTTTAGGAATCTCATACCATCAGTTAACTAATCCAAAGAAGAACCCACAAGGTTTCAAGACTTGGGTACACGTGGCTGGAGGAAAGTTGGAGAGTGATGCTGATTATAAATTTTATAGATCGAAGATCTTAAGTGATATTAATTTCACTACCACAGATTGGAACCGTAACAATAGTTTAAATTTTCAAGCAATACCGTTGCTACATCTTGATAGAAGTAAGAGTTTCTAGTAATTTTTGTAAATAAATAAAATTCATTCATTTTAAGACTAAGAACAATAATATATCTAATATTTAATTAATTATTTCAAGTAAAATACCTAAACCTATTCAACCTTCTACTTCACTGCATAACATAATCGGTAGAGTAAACCGTTGTATGTCCTATGTGACCTCTACTTCACACAAATATTGTTGTTAATCGCCATTTGTACTTATTCACATTAGCACTTATATTTAAGCACTTTGTCACTACTTTTTAGATAATTTCCTGTATTACTACCACATTTCAAACATTGATTTCTGCAAAATTCCTCTGTTTGTTTATTTAGTTGACAGTGTCAACCTTGATTTGCAATTGTTATTCTTTTGTTTTTATATTTTTCTTTTATTATCCTTTATTTTCCGTTTTTCTGATTCTTAGCCTTCATGGAAGCTTCGAGACTTCGTAATTTGGAATTCCGAAGACATTCGGGATTCAAGATTTCGAATGCTCGAGGCGTCCTATAAATACGCGTGGCCAAGCGGTAGGTGGTCATTCTATTCTCGAGTCATGTAACAGGAGGTTGGGTCTACTCCTGCCTTTGGTACTATCAGTGAACTGTCGGTGGGGTCTACCCTCCACCGTCCGGACTATATCTATAATTGACGGGACGTAGTGCTCGCGGTGTAGTCGGTCTCCGAGGCCTTATCGTGTACGCCCCGAAGCACCCGTCCTGTCCCGCTGTGTCCTTACAGACTCGTTCCTGATCCTGTTCCTGTCACGCTCCTGCCCCCGACCCTCTCCTGTTGGGAAGTCCAAGCCTGCCGCCGCTCCTGAGTGCGAGCCGGCGTGCGTGCCCTCTACCTGGCATGCCTCTGGTCGCGCGCCCTCTAGCTGGCGCGTCCCTAACCTGCGTGCCTCTGCCCGCGTGCCTCTGCCCGCGCGCCTCTGTTTGCGCCCTCTAAGTGCGCGCCCTCTACGTGCGCGCCCTCTACGTGCGCGCCTTCTACGTGCGCGCCACCTGCACGCCGCTCAGCTGGGATGACTCTCCGGGCGGGCGTTTGGCTGTCCGGCCCTCCGGAGCCCTGCGTCCGTCTCTTGTATCCTTTACGACTTGGCCCCGCTAATTATTTTATTATTATTTTAAGCCTTTATTCCAACTCTGTATTCGGACGTGCCCTATTAATCCAATAAATTCCTTACTTCCCTATGCATCTTTTATTTCCTTTAAGCACTGTCACTGAGTCTCATGCTTGTAACCTTCCGTTACGTGACAACTGTCTGTGATTTGTATTGAATTTTTTTATTTTATTCGAATACAATATTTTGTATTTGTATAAAAAACAGTTTTCTAAACTTTTGGATAGGTAGTGCAAACTTTTGCAATTGGCTTTGTATTTTTTTTACCTATGTATCAGTTTCAGGATCGTCGTATAAATCTACTTTACATTTTTTACAATTCTTATTTACTGTTTTTATATATTTTCCCAAGACTCATAAACTGACATAATTACCCTGACCTGCGTCAACTACATCAGAATCTAATTAAATGAAAGGCACCACAATTTCCTCTGTGTTTGAACCACGAGGACTTTGTTGTACCCTCATTGTCAGTTGTACCATAAGAAGTCTCTTTTTCTTTTATAAAATAGTCATTGTTTGTAGACAGTTATTTTCGTCTCATTCGCAGTTTGCGTGAAGGGAATGGGGCGAGTTAAAATTATTAAGCAGTAATGACTTATAGACACATTCAAACGAATTTGTATTAGGTACTGTATTTCTCTCCCCATAACTTCATATATTACCGAAAAAGTTATCTAGTAGGTCCTGGATTATATTCCTTGTGAACATTGTATCAAACCCGTATGTTTGAGCTTAAAAGTAATATCCTTAATTGTTGGAACCCCTTTGATTGTTCTTATTTTTTTTTACAGAAGGTATGTCTCATTTAATCGGATTTTATTATTTCCGTCATTTAATTTAAAAAAAAAATATCTGACCAAAGTTCTTTCATGGCAGATGTTCATAATTTTATGGTGGGGACATTATCCTCTTAACATGAACTGTGTATAATTAATAATAAATAAATATTTTTAAACTCACACCTATCATCTAGCAAAGTAAGTAGCCTAAGCACTTGTGTTATGGATACTAGATGACGGACATATTTTTAATATAATTATGTATATAAATGTTGAAAATATAATACATAAACATATTCACAACAAACATTTGTGGTCATCACAAAATTTGCCCCTACCAGGATTCGAACCCGGGACCTCTTGGCCAATACCCAGCAATCTTAGCATTCGACCAAGGCGGCTGTGTATATTTTACCATTTACAATATAAAATGTAACAAATACATTTGATTTTAATTTTATAAAATGAACCCATGTTGGAAAGCGTTTATTTTAGGATGAACAGAAATAGTTATATGTCTACCAGAATCTCATGGCATTATTTGTTTTTTTAATTAGGATTTTGATAATGGCAACGTCAACTGGCGTCTGTCAAATCAAATGACAAGGTTTGTCAAGTGCTCAGATTTTTGTGTATTTTCTCAAAATATAATTTGTTATTGCGAAAATATCAAAACGCCACTTCGATCTCAAGCGAGAAATATTGTTGTCTGTGTTTCTCGTAAAATACGTGATAAAGGTGTAAATCAATCTCAATCGTCAATTTTAAAGCGCGTCGTAGATTTGACCGGTCAGTTGATACATACCATATTGATACTTTTACCTATATTTTTACTCTCTGTCACTTATATTAATATTACAACGTCTTTGTACGGGTTTCCAATACGAATCATAGGCAAAAGAGTATCGAATCATGGTATATTTTCCACGCCTTGTAAAAATAGGCTCTCCTATTTTTGGAAAGATAAAACCAACTTGATTAAGAATAATTTTACATTGTTGATGTAGAAGATTGGCGTAAATGTTGTGAACTTGTAAAAGAAAATTGAAAATGATTTTATAGAGCAAGATTGATTAAAACAGATGCTGGAAGAACGCTATGAAATAATTACCACTTTATTTTCCTCTACAGATGCTGAAAAGCAAGATATGCATGTGGAGTTTTTAGAATCGTTTTTTAGTTCAAATTGAAGATTTAATCTATTTGTTTAATAAAATTTCAAGCAGCACCTTAATAGTATTATTGCCCTTCTCAATCTTGTTCTAATTTATAAATGTGACCAATTATAATAATTATATTTATTTTGATTTTTTTTCATCATTATATAAATGTTATAAAAATTAGTACAAAGATTTAGGTGTGATTTTGATATTTCTACAATTGCAAGGTATTTCTACATAAATATGTTGGCTTACAACGTGAAGTGGTAAAGGTTAGAAGAATTTTATCAATTTAAATAGTGTCTTGTTTGGCCGAGCGGTATAGGCAACTGCCCGGATTGCAGTGGACGCGGGTTCAATTCCCGCATCAAGACCATCATTTATCGAACTTTTTCTAACCAGCAAAATCTTTGTACTAATTATATTTTAATCTAATATAAATATTTAATACATCTTCTACTGCGACGTCTGAAAAATAAATTAAAATTAAAAAGTATCAAGACCATTTAGTCCAATTTCCCTAGTATTCCCCTCTACAATTTTTTATTTTCCGATTTGCCATGAGATTCTGGTAGGCCTATAAATGTGTTTATTTAGTTTAATATTGCGTATTCGTAAGCATTTTCGATGTTTATTTGTATTGATGTGTTATGTAATACTAACAGGTATTGATTTATAAGGATCTTACATTAAAATTATACGTAATATTAAATTAAATGAATATGTGTGGGCAAATACGTGTAAGCACACGCATTCTTTGACATTTACTTAAAAGTCGGATGGCATGTGCAGAAGGCGCTTGTGTGAATTGACATTAGCTATTAATAAAAAAAAATCGGCGAGAGGGCTCTCTATTCCCGTAGTATTATTGTCCTCTATGGCGTTACCACTGGCCGCTGACGCGCACGCGGCGAGACTGGAAAAAAACGGTTTATGACGCACAGCCGGTTACGTAGTATTGTATTCTCTTTGACAGCCTGTTGCAAAATGTCAGGGTTAGTGCGACGGCGTTCTTAGGAAGCTTTTACTCTGTGCAGGTATAGATTGTACAATAATAGCAATTGTTTAGATTTGTTCGCCCCTGGGGCAGTTCAGCGCATTCGTCTTTGTATTCATTTAGTTATTAGCGGCAAATACTGCCGTCCCTTTGTGTTTCTACGTTGACAAGCTGACGGCACTACTTGTGGTGTCAAGGGAACTTGAATGCCAGTGTTTGATTTAGACATTAATAGGAAATAGAAGCGCAAATAATAAACATCCGATTTTTCTTTTCGTCATAAATTCAATTGGGTACGCTTATAAATTTAATCTACTTTTCTTTGTTTGCTCTACTCAGACATGTCAATTAACGTTATAGAGTATGTACATAATTTAAAAAAAATCATTTAAATGTTTCAATAACTAGGTACTATACTAAAATAATAATTAATAAACTACATATCTCAATGCACTTATCGATGCTTTATATTGTGAATTTAAAATATAGTGACTGATATCGGTGCCTTATTTCTTGGACCCCTAATTAGACCCTCAAGCACCGTTCCGTTACAGGTCAATGCGCAGTGGTGGTTCCAAACAAGGCCAACCAAGGCCGGTCATTCGAGAGGCGTTAAAAATCCTCCCCCGACTTTCCTTAGGGTGGTCGTTCTAACGATTTAAATACAAATATACTTTATTGCACACTTACTGCCGCACTCAGAGACGTCAATTAACTTTAATGAGTATTTAGTGTCAAAAAAATTCATTGAAATCGAGACCATAGACCCGGAAAGAATAGAGACGAGTTTTGAATTCTCAGTTTTTGACATTATGTAGTCATTAACGTTATTTGACGTCTCTGAATGCGGCAGTTAGACAATACAAATTACAGGACAGACTTACACACAGGACAAAACATTAGCCGGCCTTATTGCTAAGCAGCAATCTCTTCCAGACAACCTGCATTAAAAATGTAGTGACATATTATGAAAACGATTCATAAGTTTCGTAGCTATAGTAGATAAATTTTGATGTTCTCGCTCAATCTCGTTCTCATGTTCCTGAGGACTCGACTATTCGATTTATATGTGTATTGTCAGATTTAGCAGAATGTCAATAACTTAACGTTTATTATAAGACTATGTATTATTATATCTATAAATTACACATAAATTATAATATAAGCCCATATACAACCTACTTATATAACTGACGAGCACCATGCGCTGCATCTTCCTTTTAGATAATAATTATAATTCTTTTTAATGTAAAATTGTTTATTTGTGTGTGTAAGTATTATCCATCCACTAAAGAACAAAAATATAAACATTGGACCCTACTGTGAGTTGAATTATTCATTTATTTATCACACACCAAATACCAAATCATGCAGGTATGTCACTCATTCTTTAACTCTTATTAAATATTTTGCAGCAACAACACTGCTGTGTAATTTTCTCCTACTGTTCCAATAGAAAGAAACGCTAGTGTCCAAAGAACAAATGCACAACATTTTGGAATTGGACAACAAAATCTTTCTTCGGCCCTCAATATTCAATTGTGTTATCTCTCTTGGTGTCAAGCCTCTTTACCTGTTCGCCATGGAGGTTTAGGTATGAGGAAAATTTCAAGTGTTGCTCTTCCATCCTTCGTGTCATCTATTCACAGGACAAATAATTTAGTAGATACGATTTTACTTATCTTATGAAGTGTCCCATTAAGCCGAGGCAAAGTCAACTTGGTCCGCGGCTTGCCCTGATTCAGGATTGCCAGCGTCGTCCTTGTAGTATTGCCCCCTCAGGGTGCTCCAATACTGCCTAATTGTATATTATGTGTGCCTATTGTCCGTGTAATGTGTCCTAACTAATGTAATCGACACATTTACCTTTAAAATAGCTTTATTTTATATCTTGTAAATAACATTTCTTTGTATAAAAATGGCGATATCACTCTTTATACGCCTTTTGCACTTATTTACCTTAGCACTTATATTTAAGCACTTTTTCGCAACTTTTTAGATAATTCTCTGTATTACTATCACATTTTAAACATTGATTTCTGAAAATTTTCTCTGTTTGTTTACTTAGTTGACAATGTTAATCTTGATTTGGTAATTGTTATTCTTTTGTTTTTATATTTTTCTGTACCTTTTTTTTCGTTTTTCTGGTTCTTAGCCTTCATGGAAGCTTCGAGACTTCGAAATTTGGAATTCCGAAGACATTCGGGATTTCAGATTTCAAATGTTCGAAGCGTCCTATAAAGACGCGTAACCAAGCGGAAGGGTTTGATTCTATTCTCGAGTCGTGAAACTGAAGGTTGGGTCTACTACTGCCTTTGGTATACTGTAGTATTTAGTATTTGGTATACTCCGGAGCCCTGCGTCCCTCTCCTGTATCCTTTTCGACTTGGCCCCGCTAATTCTTTTATTATTATTTTTAAATCTGTATACGGACGTGCCCTATTAATTCAATAAATTCCTTGCTTCCCTACTCACCTTTTATTTTCTTTTAGGTACACACACATTCACTGAGTCTCGTGCTCCGCAACCTTCCGTTACGTGACACCCTTGCTCCCAGGGACAGTGGGACGAGTCAATCTGCAAATTGGTGTGGGATGAACTTTTAAGCACGTCATCCAATTTTGCAGTTTGGGCTCGACTCCTGGCTGTGGGGGAGTGGGAATCCAGGTTTGGCATCAGCTAATATAGGGACACTTCTTGATCGCACTGCATTTCGAATCGCAACATGCTTGCGCCTAGGTATCGCCTGTAATGTCCCCCACCAATGCCGCTGTGGCATAATGGTCGATAACCTTGGACACCACGGTCTCTCTTGCACGAGAAGTGCAGGCCGATTTAAAAGACACGCTGAGGTTAATGACATCATCCGCTGGGCCCTTGTGACTACCGGAATATCCGCTGCTATGGAACCTAATGGCTTAACACGGGATGATGGTAAGAGGCCTGACGGTATGACCCTCGATCCCTCGAAGAAGGGAAAAAAGTCTGGTATAGGTATGGGACGCCCCTTGCGCGGACACCTTAGCAATGTTCCATATTCCAGCTACCTCAGCAATGGCCGGATTGGCTGCAGCTTCCGCTGAATCCCTCAAGCGGCGCATATACGCCGCCGCCGGTCTCTTAGGAAACCACCCATTTGAGTCGTTTGGGGTAGACTCTGGGACCATGGGGTCTAGGAGCTCACCGACTTATCCGGGATATTACAGAGCGGCTACGTGAGACAATAGGTGACAATAAGGCTGGTTTGTATTTCGCGCAAAAAATTAGTCTCGCCATTCAGCGAGGTAATACAGTTAGCCTTATTGGTACACTTCCCGTCTCAGAAGACCTAGGCGAGGTATTTTACCTTTAATTTAGTTTTTATTTCCTTAGTTTTACACACAAATAAAATAATAATTATGTACTTATATTAAAATTAAACTTTGTCCGTCTTCTAGTATACATAAAACAAATATTTTTATTTCAGAAGAAAAGTGGCAAAATAAGTTAAAATAATGCCCTTACACTCTCGTTCGAATGTCAGCAACTTACTTTAAAAGCTCAAATCCTAGCTGCCAAGGTAGAGCTAAACCCGTCGGCTCTTAGGGCTAGAAGCAAGATGCGAACGCCCGCAATGAGAGTAGCTCCGTGCTGTTGGTGGACAAGGTGGTCGCGAACATAAATATGATGAGGGAGTGAGCGAGCCGTTACGTATTTATGCACCATCGGAGGACTCACTAAGGATTCTGATGTAAGTCACATCAGCATTTAAATAAGTCTAGCACAGTTCCGAAAGTTTTTAATTAGTCTAAAAATATACTTTCAATTGACCAGATCCCTGCCCTTATCCCATCCTATTTGGGGTCGGCCACCAGATGTGCGTTGTATACTATTTTCTAAAAGTTAGAAATATAATAAATACCTAGCCGGGTATTTCGCAAGTATACGTCAACGGATAAAATAAGAGCTGGTCGCCGCCCTTACCCCCTTTAGGTTCGGTTCTCTCTGGCTATATTAATAATAATTATAGTTCCCGGGAGTATTTCAATCATGTTGTGACAGATTCTAACAAAAACCATAGATATAGAATATAAAAAAGACGCCATAGTCAAACATTACTGACTCCATTGGTGTAGATGAAAATGTTTTTGTACAAATTATAATCATACAAATCATATCATATTATTATTAAGAAATAATCATCATTGTGCGAAAACAATTGCTCATATTAATTACACAAAAACATCTTTATATAAGTTACGTAGCAAATAAAATGAAAAGGAGCTTACATATCGCAACTGGCATTTATTTTCTAAGTACCAAGTACCAACTCTTGTGTATATTATTATCTTCTTTTAACAATATATTTTATTTATTTGTAAGAAAATGTATTTTTCACGAGAATTAAGAGCCTCTTGACTTTGAAATACCACACTTCTGTTGGCTTACTCTTGAAAACAATTCCGACCGATCGACATTGGGATCGTGGCGTTTCGTACTCTTGACTGCTACACTAACGCCACATTGGATAATTATTGGGTGGCCATTGTAAGAACTATACACAGGATCGAAATCGGATTGCCTAAATTCGTTACAAGTAGAACTATCGGGACTCTTGACAACTCTCTATTGAGTTGGGATAGCTTAGGAATTGGATTCGATTTGACATCTACACAATAACTAAACTGTAACTTTTTACATATTGTCTTGTAGTTTACGAGGAGTTTTCCGAGCTATTTACTGTTTATAGGCTACAAATGGCACGTTCGGCACTAATGTTCAATACTATGCGAAAAGCTATGTTTATGGGATATTATCTTATGTAACATCTGTTATACCAACATGTGGCAATAAATGTTATGACTATGACTATACTGCCGCACTCAGAGACGTCAAATAACTTTAATGAGTACTTAATGTCCAAAAATCTCATTTAAATCTAGACCATAGACCCGGCAAAAACAGCGAATAGTATTGAATTGTCATTTTTTACATTAAGTACTCATTAACGTTATTTGACGTCTCTGAGTGCGGCAGTAAGACTATGAAAGCTAACAATTTGAAATTGAAATAAAGGCGTGACGAACGCTGAATGATGAGGTATATGGACAAAGCATTTTCTATGGCAGATGACGAATTAAGGGCAAATTATCGTACTACTAAGCATATATTAATGTTTGCAAAAATTTGTGCAGAATTAGTTCGTTTAATGCCGCCGCAGAAAAGAAAAAGTGATATAACAGCAAAGTATAAAGTAAGGTTATATTGTGTTTAAACTTACGTTTTAGACTCGCGTATATTGAGGAGTTTGGCATTTTTATTATTTAAAGCGACTGGTTAATATGTCACAAATAAAACAGACAAAAATTATAAGAGCTATCGAAGCTTATTCCTTTTATTGATTAGTTATTTACACCAAAGTTTTGATCACTTTACAACGGCCGTGGTCTTCCCGTGGCAGAATGTAAATTTAAAGGTATTCACATTAATAGGTCTTTGAATCTGGTCCAAGGCAAAAATTCACATCAAGTCGTCTATGGCGTTCCTATCTGTAATGGACACACAAAAGCCACCAGGCCATTCCCATTGACCACCGCCGGTCGTTAACCAAAAAAAAAAATAAAGAACCGAGCTTAATTAAAGAAACGCTTTGGCTCGCGAATGAACTTTTTCACGCCCTTCCTCGTGCTCTCAATTTGGCTAAGAGACTCTGAACACCATAAAAGAGTAATAAAAACATCGATTTTGCATAAGGATCTACCAGATGCGGTTACTGGCTTTACTGAAGACAGACGCTAGCGTTCCGATAGATTATCCTTCGCGGATATATCAAAATTGAATTATTTTATTGTTTCTGGGTGCTTCGGTGAAACTGCAGATAGGGTGTGGCGTTAGAGAGATCAAATAAGGGCGCGGTTTGTCTGTGGATATATCACAAACGATGGTAAAGTTTGTGCTAGGAACTACGACGCTTGTCAGGTGGAGAACTGAGTACCGATGCATGTCTCATAATTCCTTATATGACTCATGCTTCTATCGAGAGTTTTGTAGACCTGTTCAAAGGCAATAGCTTCAAGCTGCTGGATTACTCAACCCTGGATTACTCAACCCTGGATTACCTACTCTTACTGTAACTATTTATATAACTGGCATTCCGTAAATCTTTTTATGTAAATAATAATTCCACAACAACTTTACCTTGTTAGCATATTTATTTTAATTTTATATACTAACAATATTGTATATTAGTAAAAACCATGACTGCACACATTTTCTTCGAAATAAAATTGTGTTTTTTATTATTATTTCACTGTTTTATGTTTTCATTTGACTCTCACTACTTTTTCGCATCATTTTCTGTAATATTTAGGAAATTTTAATACTGATTTACTGTCTAAAATAGCGATTATCGATATATTTCCTAGTTTGTTTACAAACAACATTCATTAATTTGCACTGCCTGCAGCGTGCTCCGACGTGCCTTCTGCCCGACTACTTCTCCTTGGCTTCTCCCGTTAGCTCAACTATCCTGTCCCCTTTACTCTTTCTTTACTATATCTTAGTGACGTGCTATTTTATTCGATTTTCCTTTACTCAATAAATTCCTTTTGACTTATTTCCCTGTTTCTTTTAAGTCTCGTGACAGTTTAGCGTCCAACGTACAAAAAGCTACTTTTCTAAATTCTAAATCTAACCTTGAAAAAGTTAAAATCTTTGGTTTGGCTTAAAACTATTTTTTTCTATTTCTCTTTCACTTTTTACTAAAATGGCGCGTCTTATTAATTTTAATTTACTCAATAAGGCTGAGCTAGAATGTTTGGTAAAAATTAGGTTGACTACTCCAGCAGATAACACTACAAGCGTCAGCCACAGTAACGCGTCATTATCCTCACCTTCATATTAATTGAAAACTGGCTACTATACTATAAGATAAATGATTCAATTTGAGCAGAGGGCAGTTTCTTCATGCGTTTCAAAAAAAGCGTACAGCAATTTAGCGGAAACGATGAACACTCTCGTACACCGCCACCAACTCTCGGTAGTAAGTCGGCCTCCTTTTAGCTTCTTACTAAAGAAAGCTAGAGGAAACCATTCGCCATGAGGACCTAATATGCATAGGAGATGCATCTGTAAACAGTCCAAGAGGCGCGTCACTAACCAGATATTGTAATTGCGTAGCCCTGGACAAACTCCGTTTGCAGGATTCAAAGTGCTCCAGCAGTTCAGGTGACCATGTAAATGGTTTATTGCCTTTGCCGTTTGTGGCAGCCATTGCATCTAATAAAGGAGCATCAACTTGCTCAGCCAGGGGTATCAATCTCCTATGTTAAATTAAAGGAACCCCTTTATTTCAATAATATATTCAGAACAAATAAACATCTTAAAAACAAAGCTTTAAGAAAATAATTGACAATTCTTTAATCTAAATCGCGTGTATGAATTTGCTAAAACCGTCATCTGATTGATACCGTATGTTTTAACACAGAGTGCTCAGTTTATTGTATAAAGTTTATTACCTACTTTTCAAGGTTAGGTGTTGTTGGTGAAAATGGGCATACGGCATAAGACGCTCTTGCTAGTTAATTAATCTTCAAAATGCAAATTTTACGAACCTTTTATAGGAGCTATATTAGAAAATCATTTTTGAGCCACCAAGATATCTAAATTATAATCCTAAAGCTTATGCAGTGTTGACCAACATTCCTACATAATTCATGATTATTTTTGGTCCAATTCAAAGCGTTAACTATATTTGAATTAAGGACAGATTTAGTTCAGCGGTCACTCTTGGCAAGTTTTCATTTACATTAATCACTAAACATTACACCCAAGACGGCACTTCCTCGCCCCGAAGCTTGTTAGGATAACGGCCTAAGCTTCATTTATAATTATTGAAGAAAAGCGGTAAACAGATAAAGGTGTTGAGCAACAAATTAATATGGAGTAGACGTTTATGAATTTTGGACAAGAATTAATTGAATTTAGAATGAACATTGAAAGATGAAATAATTCAGGTCTTGCTTATGTTCATACTTTACTTTTCATTATATTTTTAATTAACATTCGCTACAATATAAGTAAAGAAGCAACACTGTGCGAAGTTGAGAAATGTTTTTAAATGCGTTTTGTCACTCAAGTATTGTCTATGAATAGGTTTTTGGGACCCCGTGCGTTAACTCCTTGTTTCCTTTAAGTCTCGTGACAACGCGTACGGACAGCATGTGGGGTCCTATTGCAAATAGAAATCTCACCCTTGCACTCAAGGCCCTTGGTGGCGCTATTAGACGCAAGAGATTGTACCGTGGAGATGTCTACCTATACTAAAAGAAATCACGATATAACTACGAAACAGCTATTATGAAAGTGGTCAGAGATATTTTCAGAGGCAAATATTAGTGGTTGTTACTTCCATTATCAAGAAGCCATTAAAAAAGGCTAAAGAAGTAAAAATTGTAACGTGGTACAATTTAATACCTCCATTTACCTCCTTCACTTAAAATAACTTCGTGTAGCCGAGTAAAAACTTCGAGCGCGCTGCTGCCGATGCGGAGCTCCCCGCTCAGCTCGCTAGTATGAGCTACGGTAGCGGTACAGGGGCCCTACTCTGAAACTCCGAACGAACGAACTCACATCTATCCGTCTTTCTCACGCCACTGCGTGTTAAAATAAGAGCAACAAAGACGCAAAGACTCGATCGAACGAAATAAACTTCCAGAGTAACGCCTCTGCTTCTCACCGCCGTTCTGATAGTCGTGGCAGCCCGACTCAAGCTTTGGTGGAAGCCCATGACAGCTCACAGTCTAGGCCCTCAGCGCGTGGAGCGCTATTTGAGGACCCTTTCGCGGAACCCTTGGCCCATACGACGCCTTCGGAGGGTTTGTCGGCCCTAGCGCATGGTAACGCGCTTTACTGCCGCTGCCGCTGTGCAACAAGCTACTAGAAAATGAGAAAAGAAGTTAATAAAAGCAGATTTCCAACGAGTTCTGAAAAAACATACATTACACTCGAATACGAGAAGTCTGCTATGAACCCAATTCAAAACAGTTTTTTCCGAAAACAACTATAAAGGGGTGTTTTTATCATTTTTGTAATAGTCTATTTAAGAAGGCCAAGATATTAGGAATAAAGTCTAGGGTTCAAAGACAACGTGTCACAAGATGCGTTGGCTTGGCTCGATTACCTTGAAAACATAATTCTGTCTGGCTACAGATATATAAAAAAAGATTGTCCAAATGTGACAAAGTAAACAAAAACTCATACTTTGATATTTATTGGCTCAGTGATATAAAATGTATATAGAAATAGTGTTGCCACCGGGAGGAAGTAAGAACAACCCATCACGCTTAAGGGTCGCACGCTAGACTAAATAAGTTTGTGGGGATGAGGATTAGGGTAAGGATCCGTCTATGGCACAAGTTCTCCAACAATTAGTCAAAGAGACTAAAATTAGCATGTCCACACCGAAAGTTACATCCCAATATTACTCAGAGATTGATAATTAAATTAAAATGACATGATTTACAACAATCGAGTAATAGCATAGTCGCAGATTTATGACAAAATGTTTGCATGATCAGAGAATAGGTTCAAACATTTCTCGATCCAAAAAAAATTTGAAACTGTAAACGTTTGATATCGTGTAATTTTTTTGTTTCATCGTGACTATGCGATACGATTCAGAGCTTTAATATCATAGAAGTATAGTAGACTTTCAAGAAAACACCATTGCTTATGCATATAATACAGTGGACTTGTGGAAAATAATAAAATTTTGTCGTATAGAATCTGACCTATCGCCACCACAGCGGTCACGTCACTGACAGAAGTTGTACAAAAATAGTGCTCATAAGTCCATAACATTTGTTTCCCTCTCAACAAAATAAAGACACCAATGATACTACAGTTCAAAGCTGAAACTATTTAGTGAAGATCTGACAATATCTGAACGAAGTTGAACGCTGTTTAAGAGTACCAGTGTTGCTGAGTAGACCATTATACGTGATATTTAATATAACATTTAATATTACTTTGTAGGGATATTACAATTTACACAAGAGACGGATTACAAGAGATTACAGGCCTGAAGGCTAAAATGGTCGAAATTGTACGCGTAAGGCAGTTCAGAAATATCGAGCGACATACTTAGATTTATATTTCAGCCTGTATTACGTAACACAGTATTATAATATTGACAGAAAATGTAATACGGCAAACGTTAATACTGGTTCATAATAATATAATGATATTATTAAACATACCGACTTCACCTAAACCTTGTATCCACCTCCATCTTGCAAAATAAGCTTTTTTTTCATTATAATATTCCATAATGAAGTCGAATAACTCGTGGAGATTCACAACTTTCATTATGCGGGCTTCATTCGCCGTAATATATGGGGGTATTAAAATTGTAAAACGTCGAAAGCTTAAAGGATCGTGTTATATTTTCTTAGGCATCG
Source organism: Cataclysta lemnata (assembly GCA_963931975.1). Lineage (NCBI taxonomy): Eukaryota > Metazoa > Arthropoda > Insecta > Lepidoptera > Crambidae > Cataclysta > Cataclysta lemnata. Next base: position 8,228,048 of record OZ008338.1, on the reverse strand, counting down.
TAATTTTCGTCAACGGAAAGTCAAGCATTTCGGCGCAACTGCACAGAAATAAAATTCCACATGGATTATCGAAAACTATAGGAAATACAAATTGTGTCGATGGACGACATTATTTTTTTACGATCGTGGAGCTACGCGCTTACACGCTAGTCGTGCGTAATGATTTTTATTCTTTAATCAATTTAAGCTTCTTCCTCCTGCCCTGTTGCCTGTTTATCTGGGATCGGCGCAGTGTGTTTCCTCTTCTATTTATATCCGTCAGACGCCATCAAGCCATCCACTCCTTTTTAATTCATCAATCACACAGGATAGCTTGTGATGAATGAATGCATAGAAAAGAGATGGAAAGGATCATGTCGACAGACCGATGAGCGGAGAGAGTGTGCTTGGGATGACAATATTCCAATCCATACTGATCAAGGTTTTGGGTTAGGTATCACAGCCGGCCGTGGGACGAACATTTACCTTCATTGAGTATGCTGTTGTTGGTGGTGTGCCCTACATCATTTGAGTGCCCCAGGATACTTATTTGGTTCAAACCGGGCAATCTCCTTTAGTCGCCTTTTACGACATCCCTGGGGTGAATCAGGGTATTCAGAACATTCTACGTTATTTTTTTCCTTTAATTTTTTCAGCGTGGAACCATCACCACCAATTGAAGTAAATTCTTGAAAATAAATTTTTATTTTAAAAAAAGGGCAGCGCACGTTAAAAATTAATTTTGCGTATTTTTGTAATTCACGTCGGGATCTCTAATTAAAAAACAAATTCCTCGATCATTCGTTTGATTCAAATATTCTGTAACTAGATTTTTATTTTTAATACCAGTTTATTCGAATAAATAATATTCGTTATGGATTAAATAAGAGGGTTATTAAAAAGCCGTATGGTGACGGCAGAGTAGAATACAATTGTCACCATCCCAAATCTCTCCTGTGAGTGTCGTACAAGCCGACTAAGGATAAATCAGCGATGAGGAATGGGCAGCAGCGTTCCTCTTATTCTTACTCGTACAACCTAGCCATATACTGCGACTTTTGAGCCCGATAAATGGCAATAGGGTCGACACCTATTACATGGGACTTGACATAATTGGCGAAACATGGGTGCTGGTTCACCTCTGCCTACCCCTTCGGGGATATAGGCGTGATATATGTATGTATGTTATTAAAAAGCTTTATCAGGTCCTATGTATAAATCAAGTGCCTAAGAATTAATTTAAAGTTATTGAATATTTATTATTAATTTTACGTGGCCAACTTAATTTGTAAATTATTGATCGCAGCAAATATTGCAAAAAGTTGACATCTCCTAAGTTTTCTCCAATCATTTCATATTATGAGAACATCTGGCTATTCCAGTAAATCCAGAATATCATGTCCGAACTGTGGAGGACCGCAATCGCTTGATGATGAGGGTGGTTTGCTGCATTCCTATGTCGGAATTCACCGATCTTGAAATTTAATTCAGGCCATCCATGTTTGTTGATACCTGCGTTATTATTGCGATCAATAGCTACGATTGAGATTCCGTGCCATATTATGATTCTGCTGGAGTAATGTAGGTACATAAACAACATTGTGTTTATGTCATTATGTAATATTATTATTTAATATTTTTTATTATTACTGTTTACTTTATTTGCAAAACAAAATGTAAGTCGCGAATCGAAAATGTTTATTCATTATAAATGCCGTTTGGCAACGGCAGAGAATAAAATAATAATTGTCACCATCTTCAACCTTCCCGCGTATGTCCTATGAGTTAATTTATACCATTATTTTTTCATTTAATAATGATTGCTGCGAAACAACTTAAGTAAGCATGGCGTACCAGTTGTTAACCTTTTTTTTATATCCACGAGTTTGTATTTTCTCTAAAATATATAAAACTGACGTCACCAATATTAATTTAAGGATTAGACACAAAGAGAGGATTATTACTTACACTCGATCCACATTTTGATCAGCAGTGGACTTGGGAAATCGATATAACTCAGCAGAACTAGGAACTTATGCAGTTGCAGAAACTGATACCAGACAGCGATAACTAGTTTTGGGGACAAGTCAGTCAATTGAGATACGATTAAATCATGCTCTCTCAGAGATATCACTTTGACATAATAGACTTGAATCTTTTTAAAAGAATTCGATTACTCCTTCACACTGCCGAACCCAAAAGAAAACAATAATTATGTGTAATTTGAAATAAAAATATAATTGGCAATACAATAAATAGATGATTCTAAAGGAAACCATTATCTGTGTGCTTATATGTCAAATATTATATTGTTGGCAACTGGCTGGTTCTTAAAATAGGTTTTATATCATACCCAGTTTTTAATACTTTGACATTGTTAAGTTGCCACAAGAAAATAATTGAATTAGGTTGTCAGTGCGGTATATTTTACGCTGTATTTTTATTAATTATATTATTTTGGATTTAGTGAAACGAAACAATATTTACTGAAAGTTGCTATATCATATTTATGTAGATTTTACCCCATGATGGAAAGACCTATAATCACCTTGGGCAAACCAATCGTAGTCAACAAAAAAAGTATCAATATTTTCCTTTCCTTTTACTCGAAACTGGTAAATATACAGATTCATAATATTATGAATAAGACTAGATAATGTCAGTGATGAACCCAATATATTATATAATAACCTATTTGTTCCAATTAAAAACGAATTTCATAGTATTTTCAAAGAAAAAACTGCTGTAATAAAAAGTAAAAAGAAATTTGATGACTGGGCAACTCCAGGTATTTATATAAGTAGAAGAAAATTGTATGACACTATCTTAAGAACAGTTCAAATGACCCAGTTTTGATTGAATATACAAAAAAATACTCAAAATTTTTTAAAAAGGTTTGCTATACAGCTAAATCATTATTTATAAGTAATAAAATAAAGAACTCTGAAAGTAAAATAAAAACAACTTGGAAAATAATTAATCAAGAAACTGGTAAAAATAAAAATTCTGATATATCATACAAAATTAAAGTAAACAGAAACATGATGTACAAGTGGCCGTGTGGTGACGGCAGAGTAGAATAAAATTGTCACCACCCCAAATCTCTCCCGTGGGTGTCGTACAAGGCGACTAAGGATAAATCAGTGATGAGGGATGGGCAGCAGCGTTCCTCTTATACCACCTAGCAATGTACTGCGACACTTTTGTGCCCGATTTATGGCAATAGGCTCGCCACCTATTACATTGGACCTAACATAATTGGCGAAATGTGGGTGCTAGTTCACCCCTGCCTACCCCTTCGGGGATATAGGCGTGATTTATGTATGTAGTAACATGATCACTTCAGACAATGATATTGCAAGTACATTTGAGGCTTTTTTTTCAAATATGCCAAAGACGCTTACCAGCGGCCTAAACTCTAACAGTCAACTAGCACTTGAACTATTGCAAAGCAATGTTGAAGAATGTAGCTCCTCTTTTGAATTCCGTGACATTAATAGTCATACGGTTATACAAGCATTTAAATCTTTAAATATGAAAAAAACAGAAGACTTATGGGGTATTTCTGTTAGTATAATAAAGAATATAATTTATATTATTGCCCCTCAACTAAGCCTTACTTTTAATAATTGCATCAGAGATGGCATTTTTCCTAATCTTATGAAATTTAGTAAAATTATCCCTTTATTTAAGGCTGGTGACAAAAGTGACCCCACAAATTATAGACCCATCTCTATTCTACCAGCACTAAGCAAAATTTTTGAAAAAATTATTTTAAATCAATTAATTTCTTATTTTAATAGAAATAACTTGCTCCATGACAATCAATTTGGTTTCCGTAAAGGGAAAAATACCACAGATGCGGAAGTTGCACTCTTAAAACATATTTATGAGGCCTGGGAAGATAAACATGATGCTCTTGGTATCTTCTGCGATCTGTCCAAAGCGTTCGATTGTGTAAGTCATGAAATTTTAATAGGCAAACTGAAACATTATGGTGTAACATTTAACTCTTTACGACTCATACAGTCATATTTGAGCGAGAGAACGCAGAAAGTTGTAATAAATAGGGCGGAGTCTTCGGGAGCGCAATTATGTATGGGAGTGCCACAGGGATCAATTTTAGGACCTTTGCTTTTTCTTATTTACATAAATGATCTGCCTTACTATACAACCAATCTTTGTGAAATGGTTTTGTTTTTGTTCCTCTTTAATTTTTAAAGTAAAGAGAGGACTCTGTGACTTTGACGATGTAAATAACGCCGTTTCGAAGGTATTATTAAGTTGGGGAATAAGTCTTTTCGCATTATAGTATGTATAAACTTGTAATAAAATCTTTTTGGGTATACTATTTGTATCTGGCTGGTTTTGGTATCATTGAAAGTTTAAATTTTAAAGAACATAATTCCAAATTCAAATTAGGAAAATATGTGATTTTCATTTGTTTTTCGTACCGCCAAGATGAGTGAATCTAATGAAGAAATTCGATACATTTTGAAATTTTACTACAAAAAAGGTATAAATGCAACGCAAGCCGCGAAAAAAATTTGCGATGTTTATGGACCCAGTGCAGTTTCTGTGAGAGTACCATAAATTTGGTTTAAGCGTTTTCAATCCGGAAATTTTGATGTCAAAGATGCACGTCGCTCTGGTGACGTCGCTCTGGTGCTGAAACCTAATGAACCGTGTACTCATTTGTGATTCTTTATTACGACGTAATGAAACCGAACCATTTTTGAAGAAGCTGATAACTGGTGATGAAAAGTGGATCACGTATGACAAGAACGTGCGAAAAAGGTCGTGGTCAAAGGCCGGTCAGGCTTCACAGACTGTGGCGAAACCTGGGTTAACTCGCAACACGGTGATGCTGTGTGTGTGGTGGGATTGGAAGGGCATTATTCATTATGAGCTGTTACCACCAGGCAGGACCATCGATTCTGAACTCTACTGCGAACAACTGATGAGATTAAAGCAAGAAGTTGAGAGAAAGCGGCCGGAATTAATCAACAGAAGGGGTGTGGTTTTTCATCATGATAACGCTAGACCTCACACATCTTTAGCCACTCAGCAAAAATTAAGAGAGTTTGGCTGGGAGGTGTTAATGCATCCGCCGTATAGTCCTGATCTTGCACCTTCAGATTTCCACCTGTTTCGGTTTCTTCAGAATTCTTTAGGCAGTGTCAGGTTAACATCACGAGAGGACTGCCAAAACCACTTGTCGCGGTATTTTGACCAGAAGTCCCAAAATTTCTATAGCAATGGGATCATGTCCCTACCTACAAGATGGCAAAAAGTTATCGAACAAAATGGTACCTACATACTTTAGTTAAATGTAAATAAACTATATTATAAAATGTTTTGAATTTTCTTAAGAAATGCGAAGAAACTTTTTCCCCAACCTATTACATTGGTTCCCAACTAATAACCTATTACTAAATACCAATAAGACGAAGTGTGTCAAATTCACACTTCCAAACGTAAGGCAGGTTAGCACCAATTTAAAAATTAATAATGAAATAATTCAGTGTACAGATGCTACTGTTTTCTTGGGAATCACCCTCGATTCCAAACTGCAGTGGTACCCACATATTTCGGCACTCTCAGAGAGGCTTAGCTCAGCAGCATACGCTGTTAAAAAAATAAGACTATTGACAAATGTCGAGACGGCAAGGCTAGTGTACTTTAGTTATTTCCATAGTGTTATGTCATATGACATGTTGTTATGGGGCTCAGCGTCCGATATTAATGATATATTTGTAATACAGAAAATACGTGCCATATACACACTTAAACAATGGGACTCGTTAAGAGAATTATTTAAGGAAATAAATATTTTAACTGTAGCTGGTCAGTATATTTATGATAATATTCTATATGTTTATAAAAATTCTAATCAATTTGTTAAAGTTGGTGATACCCATAAATATAGTACCAGGCATAAAAGTAGACTAGCCTTTCCTCAATTCCGTCTGCATAAAACTGGTCGTTCTTTCTTGGGGAAATGTATACAAATATACAACAAAATACCACGATCTGTAACGGAACTCCCTTATCTTTAAATTTAAAAGCCAAATTAAACAAAGACTAGTGAAAAAGGGGTATTATACGGTTATAGACTACATAAACGATAAAGATGCGTGGATATAGATTTTGTATGGTAATGAGACCAACTGACATGTATATTTCTGTATTAGTTTTAATTATTTTTAACCAAGTAAATTAAGCTATGCTAACTACCAGTAATAATTATATATATATATATATTTATACTCAATGAAAAAAAATTAAATATATTTTATAAATATGATAACTAATATGATAAGATATAATATAATAGAATATGTAATATATTAAAACATTTTATGACATTTTTCATTAACTCATAACTTCATGTAAAGGGAGGAACAAACTTGCTCAGTTTCTTGCCCGTTCTTCTCAGAACAAGGCCTCCTGGTAGTTTACGAACGGATGGTGTAGCTTATAACGTTAAATATTGGAAACGGTTTTCCTTTTCGTTTCCAGTGTTTAACGTTATTTCTTTGACGATTCATGAGAGTATGTAATCATACCTTATATGAATAAACCATATTTTCATTTTCATTAAAAACATAAAATATAAAAAATTACATATAAAATTTATATAAGAAAAACATTAAATTAAATATGATACACGCTTTTCTTTACAAACGTACAGTTTCAAAAACCCTGCGCGCACGGCTCCGGTGCGGCTGCGGCGGCACCGCACAAAGACTCTTTTAGAGAGACCGCTTCGAAAAAATTCATAGATATATCAACTTTAAAGTATACGCAATAAAGTGCCCGTGCGCCGCCGCCGCGCGGCATACTGGTCGAACCTGCCGCGCTCCCCCGCGCGCGTCTCGTCCAGCCGAAAAATAGCAAAAAAGGCATGTGTAAGTAAGAATCTTGTATCGTTAAATTTTTACATAATGTAAATCAACTTGTTATTAAACTGTGTTATCTTGTTTTTAAATAAATCGTTCGTAATTCACGGAGTGATAAACGGACGGGCGCGCGCGGCTAGCTTGGTAGTTAACGCTGCGCTGTAGGTACAATCGCGCGCAAAGTGCGTCACCTGCAGCTAATAATTGCGTTCTTGTATTATCTTACTTAATCTTTCATTGCGATTTTAATTGTTACTGTAACTATCATATTACCAATTAAAATATTCGACGTATTTGGATGTAAAATTGGACCATATTTGTATTTTCCAACATTAAAGTTTCCAATGCAGCTAGTACTAAGTTAGTAGACAGATCATTCATAATATTATACTACCTCCCCACGAGAGAATCCCGGAACTATCAGAGAACTAAACTTGTTGTGTAGATAAAATCACGGGTTCCCCGGAAACAAGGCAGCAACAACTTTTTCCGTCTCATTAATCTTTCTTCGTCCATTCCTTAACACATGTCGCAGTTAGTAGAAATCTTCTTAGGTCAGCTACTTCGCTTATCACGTCATCAGTCATAAGGAACCATTAGCCGAAAAAAGCCAGTCGCCCACCGCTAGTACACACTATGACGACAACTCTGATTATTTCCATAATTTATTATATCTTACAAGTTCGAAAAGCTTGTTTATTTGTAAAATGAGCGAAAATGTACCGATAATTTACTCGAAACTAATATTTAAAGTAGCGCATTTTAGCACTTAATTTTTTTATTACTTTCTATGCATAAACTTAATGTCAATTGAATATTGTATTTTACGTAATATTACTTACCATTTTATACTATTATTAAGCTTAGAAGTGATATTAGAGACAAGTCAGTCTGCTCGCGACCGTGTCAAGTTAAACAAAACAAGTGCCAAGTTCGCTAGGCACAAAAATCATCAATAAGGCAACAAATGTCAAATAACGATGATTATGGTGGTTAGAAAAGTTCGAAAAATTATCACCAAAATCTTTGTACTAATTTTTGTAACATTTATAATATAATGTATAATGTTGAAATTAAAATCGAATAGGTCATAATAACGATTTCTATTGATAACTTATCGAGCCTTTGTGACTGCCCGATATGTAGGAGACCTCTGTTGTTCTAAACGTGAAATAATAAAATACTTTTAAGTTCTTTCTTTTAAATTCTTCTAGAAGAAAATGATTTTTTGCATAGATACAGAGTATCCAAAGATATGTTCATTGAACTTACTGAAGTTTTACGGCCCACCCTTCATAGACAACGACCTTACGGAAACGCAGGAGAGCTTAATATATAGTGGGTTACTAACTAAACTAGTTTACATACCTTCTTAATCATATCAGCTATTTTAATCATATCAAGTTAGCCAAACCATCTTTAACATTCGCATATAACCTTGAAGGGGTAGGCAGAGGTGAATTAACCCCCAATTTTGCCAATTATGTTAGGTCCCATGTAATAGGTGGAGAATAGAATAGATAGTGAATAAGTCTATATGGTAGTCTATGTCAATGATCCCTCTTTGTTCTATCAAAATTACAAGACATTTGAAGTTGTCTTTCTAAGTTTACAAAATTATTTCAAACTTAAAGATTTAGGCTATATGAAATGTTATTTAGGTTTAAATATTATTAGAGATAGTGATAACGATATGACGATACACCATACACACATAATACATTATAAACCTTTTTTAAAAGTTTGGTATGAAAAACTGTAAGACTTGTAGTACAGCGATGTCGAATACCAAATTGGATGTAAGTAAAATGATCAGTCTTTACGAGAGATGGAAAGTGTGATAGTGATATTGAAAAGCGGGTGAAAGCTGGGAATATGGTAAACGGGGCTTTGCACACTTTTATGAACAGCCAAAGCGTGCCAGAAAGGCTCGTATGTCTGTTCATAATGGAGTGCTGGTCCCGACATTAATGTATGGAAGTGAAAGTTGGGTGTGGGAGAAGAAGCATGAAAGTAGAATAAATGCAGTAGAAATGAGAGCGTTGAGGAGCATGGCTGGAGTAAGGCTAAGTGACCAATTGTATTACAGTGTGATAAGAGAAAGGTGTTGTTTGAAAGATGACAATGAAATATGTAATGACAAGGATTGAGAAAGGGATGCTCGCATGGTTTGGTCACGTCGAAAGAATGGATGAAAGGAGAATGACAAAAAGGATTTACATGGCGAAAGTCAATGGAGAAATGGGAAGGGGAAGGCCTAGGCGGATCTTTCATAATCAAATTGAAAGTCTTTTGATAAAGGGCCAGGTCAAGAGTACCCGAAACCGACGGGCATGCATGAAGAGATTGATGAGATTGGATGAAGCGAAATAAGTATGTAAGGATCGTAGCAAGTGGAAGGAAGTGATCTCTGCCTACCCCTGTGGGAGAAGGGCGTGACGTATGTTATTCATATCAACAATTTATTGTATCTTTCTGTAATACAAGCTTAATGTATCTTACTGTAAATAGTAGACCAGATATTGCCTTCACTACTAGTTATTTAAGTCAGTTTAATACTTGTTATAAGTCTAATTGGTTAGCAGCAAAAAGAGTTTTGCAATACCTTAAGGGTACTATGGACTATTGTTTGCATTATACTAAGAACAGTGATGTCTTACAGGGTTGTGCTGATGCGGATTGGGCAAACTGTAAGATAGATGGTCTTACACAGAGTATTGTTTAAAATTAGCAGTAGGTCTAGTTTCATGAGCATCTAGAAAACCACCCACTGTAGCGCTGTCATCCGCAGAAGCCGAATATATAATGGCCCTTACGGATGCTGTAAAAGAGGCACTTTATCTGAAACGTTCCATTAACCAGGTTACTGGTGAATTAGGTAAGTTAGACTGTATACAATAGCTACTGATAGTCAGAGTGCACAGAAATTAGCCTTGAATCCAATACATCATAATATGACGAAGCATATAGATACTCGATTTCACTTTGTGAGAGAAAAGGTTTCAGATAAGTCCATTTCTCTCTCATACTTAGAGTTCAGTCTAATGCCGGCTGATGTGTTAACAAAAAGTCTGCAAGCTACAGCACATAGATTGTTCGTTGCACATATTATTTTTGTTTATTAGTATTTTGTATCAAAATCAAAATACAATTATTTGTATAATTGTATTTTGATTATGGGGCGTGTTATAATACTGGCATGTTTTTATACTTACCCTCTTTTTTATAGTAATCAAAATTTATTGACTGACATTCTTTACCTACATACTTCAAGTAAAATATGTAAACAAGAAAGACGTATTACTTACGAAATTACAACAGTATTGTAATGTAGTTTATTTTCATACACAATTATTTAATATTACATCTTTTCATTTAATACATTTAGGGCATGTATCACAATCGACAAGTAAGTTCTAAGTAGCTTACTTCGCAGGTCATTTGATAGTTATAATATGAAATATATGTCAATATGTGTGCCAAGTAAGTTACTCAGAACTTACTTGTCAATTGTGAAACAGGCCCTTAATAATAGGCACAACACTAACACTATGTCAATGGCATTTACTCATGTCCAAATTACGTTCAAACAATAATTTTTGATAAAATGTCATTTCAACAAATAAGGAAATGAGTTACATCATAAAAAACCTCTGATAATTCTCTATGTTATTCCTGGTGTGTCATTTTGCATAATAACTTTTAAAAGGAAATAAGTAACATGATATAGCATATTTTACTATAGTGAAAAAAGTGTGTTACAGAATCTAATTTCAAAACTGGTAAACATTTTTTGACCGCGACCGTACATGGCTATTAGGAAATGGAAGATATGTCTTGTCTTCTTTTGACTCCACTAGCAAACCCTACAACATCAGGAGAACATTTCTATAATGAAAGCCATATTAGAACCAGGAATGTTGTTGAAAGGACATTTGGTTGTTGGAAGCGAAGATATCCAGCAAACGGATTTCGAAATAAGAGCGAATTTAATATACAGTGTGGAAAGAAAGCATGGGGGGCCCTAGAGGGAAAGTACCTTAAATCTTCAAAATAGCTCAATTTTATGAAAAGAGCAATTCCATTAATTTTAAAAAGAAAAATAACGGCATTCACAGAATTACTTACTAAAAAAGCTTAACCGAACCAGGAATCGAACCAAGTAAAAATAAAAAAAAATTAAAACTCCATTTTATTTTACTCTAATCGATGCAGTCGGTGTTAACAATAATGTTTCCCTCAAAAACATCGAGTTTTAGAAAAAAGAAACATGAAATATAACATTTATTTTACTTTTACTCTCGAAAGCTCTCAATCCTTACGAGAATCTTATTTTATTATAATTGAAAGACACAAACTAATATTGAAGAAAAATATCACCTACCAAGAGGCTAATAATTTAACTTATAAATTTTATGTCGAAAAAGTGCAGATTACGATGTCCTTGTGAACTTTTTAAACCTCCAACATTTATCTACTATTCGCGCCAAAACTTTTCTCGACGATATTTGCACACATATTACACAAACGGTAGTATGAATTGAAAACAGATTAACATGGTATTCATAAGATTCTTGGCACAATACCCATCTATTTTGTGATCTATCTCTACCGTACCATCAATATTTATGTTCATCACCTCATATCCAGAAGTAATACATTACAATACTATCTCCAACATGAGATAAATTCAAAATAACACTGCGATTGGCAGACGAGGCGTCATCAGGACGGAAACTTCGGTACTACGTGACCTCCACAAATTAATTATTGTTTTCCAAAATTGACTTGTTATGTAAATATTTAGATTTATATTTTAACTTATAAAACCCTTTGCAAAAACGCAATATCAGATGCATTAAAAAAATTACTACTTGCCTTCAAATAATGTTAATAAAAATGTTACAATTATGTTTGACACACGCCAATACTTCTACACAAAAAGGGCATAAATGTATTTATTAGGATATGATTTCTTCAAATTATGTCCTAATTCCTAGCAACTAGAACATTATATGGCAAATAGAACTTCTTGATTCATCTCTATCAGTGGAGGAGCTTAAAAGCTCACATAGTTGTTGTCTATTTTCAAAAAACAGATTTTTATTTGCTCACAGTGGATGAAAAGTGGGGTCCATTGTAACAGTTAGCAAACCAAGCTAAGTAGCAATTAACCTGCTGAACAAACGCAGATATATTTCCTACGCCTGGCTAGACCACTATGCCATTATACCGCGTGACGTGTCATACATACAGCGCGTCCTAATTGAACGTACTAGAGATTCATATTTTTTACAAGTGCATAATGCCCCTTTGTCGAATACCTTTGTAGATAGGGACATTCAACTATTAAAAGAAAAAAATCATAATATGAATTCTAAAACTGGAAATACGAAACAGCTTCAGGTAGAAAAATGGGTAGGTTGTAGCTATTAATCGATAGTATTCCTCAAAACTGGCTGGTTATCAGTTCCATTTTTTATTTTATAATATTTAATTTTATGACGTGTTTGATAGATTTTGTATTTTGGCAATTTGCTGATTTGTCACTTTGTTTTACCATGACCGGTGTAATTGGTTTTGAGCAATATATTGTTGTATTAGTATATATTTATTTAAAAGATTTTAGTGATTTCATAGAATTACATACATACATACATATATCACGCCTATATCCCCGAAAGGGTAGGCAGAGGTGAACTAGCACCCACTAATAGAATCTGTGTCCAGCGTGGTTAAATATCCTTCTATCCACGTTTAATTAATCCTAGACGATCTTTTATAATAAACAAGTTGTCCTTCGCAAACAAGACAAGTGAAATAGGTGCCGCTTTATTTTCAACTTACACCTTCATGTTGCATTAAATACTACTTTAATGGACTTAAAGCTGTAAAGAACCTTTTTCATGCACAACGCCCGGTCGCCCGAGACTCGTTGCAATTGGTCCAAGACACTTAAATGTATAAAAAAATGTCTTTGAAACATCCTTCTAAATGAAAATGAGTTTTCTGTAAAATAACAATAAAAAAGGTAAAGAAAAAGACGCCGGGAAAATTTAGAAATATCCTGATGCATTCGAAATATGCCTCAAATCCACGTCTTCCGCAACCCCGGCTGCAAATTCTGGGATTCAACATTTTGCGAATTCAACGTCATAAGAATCCAACAGTTTTCGAATACAACATGGTGGTTCAGAAGGCAAATAACATAATCATCATTTAAATAGCGAACACAAACTTAAATATGTCATTTAAATTTCTTTCATGGAATCTGAGTTCACAGACTGGGACTTGACATATTTAGCGAAAGGTGGGTGCTAGTTCATCTCTGCCTACCCCTTCGGGGATATAGGCGTGATTTATGTATGTATGTATGTATGAATTCACAGATTCTGGGATTTACAAAATCTGGCATTCATAGGCGATGACATTCAATGAATCTACAGCATTTAAAGACGATAACATGCACAGAATCTAGTACACGGTTCTGACATTAAATGAATATGGCTTAATTAAACAGAATATTATTTAGCATTAGCAGAGACTATGGTGTATATAGAATCTGGCATTCGCAAAATATGGCATTCATAGTATTATAAAAAGAGCTTTAGTAGAATTTATTCTGTGGGCACTGTATCTGATATACTATAGATTGTTATATTTATTATTATCTGACATTCATAATATTTTGTGTTGTCCGACATTCTTTCAATTGGTGATGTAATAAATCATTGACAAAACTAGCCATCATAATATTTGTAAGTGTTTCAACCTCTGACCTCATTTGAATACCTTTAAAGGAAAAATATTTCATCATATAAGAGTCTAGTAGAAAAAAAAAACTTATATTATAACAAAGCCTCAATTTTACATGAGTTATGTGTATCTAATTGTAGACATTGTGATGACCGACGTTTCGATAATATTACAGCCAAAAGTGGTCGCAAGAGTTTTTTGGGTCTAGAATTATAATATTAGATAATTTCTAAAATTTGGCTATTTCCATGTACTTTCAAATTAATGTTCAATAGATCACGTGGAGCGCAAATAGCAGGTCATCTGTGGTTTTGTCACGAGAGTTAAATGACTACGATTATGCTCAAATTGACTATGGAAGAGCGCCCGGTTAAAGTACCAGGAAGGTGTGAAATAAGTTCGGAACTGAGGATCATTTGAAGATTATGTATATGCTCTTTGCGGAAAATAAGACTTAGAAGTTAGTTCGTACTTTATTTTGGCATCTGTAATCGATTAGTGATCTTTGTGCCATTAAGACAAAAGTAATTTTTTTTACAAATTTCTTACGCAGTGCTTATAATTAGATTTTAGACATGATAAGTATTTATGTAATAAGTGTAATTTTCAGATAATATTTTTATGCTCATATTTATTTTGAATAGTATAATTATTTTGAAAAACAAGTAATAATAAAAATATAATGTTGAGAATATTGTTTTTCAAAGAGTTGACTAGTGCCATTCATTCAGCAGCCATTTATTTTAGTGACATGCTAATTTGATACACATTTCCGTATAATTTAAGAACTTAACATTAACTATACAATTCAAAGAAATTACGTTATACCATCGTTGGTTATGAATAGATATATTTTATAATTTCGGATTACACAAGACATTTGTAATTCTACTTCTTATTAAATAAAAATAAATATATTAATAGTTTTTTTTTAATAATTTTTTAAAAGTGAAATGTTATTACATAAAAAGTAAAGTTAATTATTGCTTTAATTTTAAAATATTCAATTATTTAATAAAATTTATAGAGAGTAAAGTTTTATAATGTCATTTAAAATTTAAATTTTAAACAACTGTTTCTAAACAATTCCATTATTAATTAATTTGTAATAATCATTTACTTACCAACAGGGATTTTTTCAGCCGGCTCCGGTTTGTTGTCAGACGATGCTTGAACTTTCATATATTTATTAAAGTATATAATAATTAATGTCAAAAGCACTAGCTGAATAATACGGTAAATTATTTTTAGTGGCAACATTTTGTCGGCACTATTGAAACAAATGGATACGTGAAAATGTTTCACATTGTAGAAACAGTTCACTGGTAAAAATGTTCGCGCACTCAGAAGTTGGCACCGCACAGGTCGGAACAGGCGGCGGCACGTCGGAACGCGGGGACTGTCGGCTAGCGACTGAGTTGGCTCCCGCGATTCCTCTGGACCACCCTTCCCAGCCCTCCCTTCCGCGCCCTAAGCATCCTCTCTTTTCTACACGATACGCACGACTTGTTTTATTACTTTTATTTTTCTTTAATAATCTTGCTTAATGGTCTATTTCGTTGGTCGATGTAACTTCTTAAATCTTCTCAAATTTCCTTCGCATTTTTTTTCGCACCCGCTCCCAACTTGTCCAATGTGGTTACGGTGAATATTTGCATTTCCAATAGTAGGTGCTCCTTTGCACTTTCAACATTGTTTAAAAACGTCTGCTCTTTCCAATTCCCTTGAATAATGTTATTTGTATCGGAAAGGGAAATCATTTGCCTGCCTAGTATTTATATTTCCTAGAAGTTATTAAGTAATTTCATTTTGTTAAACGGTTTTTATCATCACGTAGCTAAGCTAGCGATTTATAAAAAAAATACTTGAATCAAAAATATACTAAACAAGCTAGGTTGTATAGTATACATTGAGCCACGTGGTGACAGCAGAGCAGAATACAGCTGTCAATACCCCATTCTCACCCGCGGGTGTCGTACAAGGTAACTCAAGCCTTAGACAGCGAAGAGCAACGGGCTGCAGAGTTACTCACGGCTTATGTGCCTGATAAATGACAATAGGCTCGTCCCCATTACATGGTATCTGAAAATAATATAATTGAAGAAACGTGGGTGCTAAATCGCTTTTGCGTATCCCTTCGGGGATAAATAGGCGTGATTGATTAATCTATGAATTTATATTATTCAGAAAGTCTTGACAAGAACGTCACTTTCACATGATATAACTTTCACTGTGGTAAATTGTGCATTAGTTGCTACGGTTAGCAAACTATACATCAGATTTTACCTTTCAACAAGTTTGGCATTAGGCATTTGCATTTCAGTAAACTGCTGCCACCACGCCTGCACTCACATCCTGTTTTCCAAGACAGCATATTGACTGCGTCGGCCTAGTTACCAAACTCGCCGCAAGACGATAGAGCAGTTGTTGGAAACTGACTGGTAATTTACTCCTTTAAGAGGTCTTGACACAGAACGTCGCATTTGTAAAAAGCCATCGTGAAAACAAAATTACACGGAAAATTGTACAGCGCCTCTAGGAGTAAGTAGCAGAACTAAATTCGCTACCATGAGTCAACAAGTAAAAAACCCGTAGAAAGGAGATGTTCCAGAATGGCCCATGTAATTGTACACTATCTCAAAAAATTTAGAAAAAATAAATGTTTCTGGGAAAATAGCAACTAAATAATGTATAGTTTTATGGCTTAAAAACCATTAATATCACATACATCTGTAGGTAGGTACCCATCTAATGTCTAGTAAAATACGTACGTCAATATTATTGGGGCTCCTAGACGGGGCATATTTTCACAAAAAAATATAGCTGCAATAGTGTGGCTGGCAGCATCAGCCAGTATTTACGGCTAGACTACGCAACACACGGCAATTTTTTGTATGGCCGATGAATGTTTAGGGTCACTTTTATTGTTGTCTCGCTATACGGCTTAAGTGCGTCCCTTTTTCATGCTACGGGAAGTTCGCCGCGATTCCTTTGTGTAGCATAGCTTGTAGTATTGCGCCCTCAGGGTGCTCCAATACTGCCTAATTTTATACTATGTGTGCCTATTGTACGTGTAATGTGTCCTAGCTATAAAATAACGTAATCGACACATTTACCTTTTAAATAGCTTTATTTTATTCCCTATAAATAACATTTTGTATAAAAATAGCGATTTCACTCTTTGGCACTTTAATCTTCGAAATTCATGTTTTTTATACGCCTTTTGCACTTATATTTTAGCACTTTGTCACTACTTTCTAGATAATTTCCTGTATTGCTACCACATTTTAAACATTGATTTCTACAAAATTCTTCTGTTTGTTTACTTAGTTGACAACGTCTGTCTCGATTTGGCAATTGTTATTATTTTGTTTTTATATTTTTCTGTACCATTTATTTTTCCTTTTTCTGATTCCTAGCCTTCATGGAAGCTTCGAGACTTCGAGATTTTGAATTCTGAAGACATTCGGGATTCAAGATTTCGAATGCTCGAGGCGTCCTATAAATACGCGTGGCCAAGCGGAAAGGAACCATTCTATTCTCGAGTCGTGTAACTGGAGGTTGAGTGTACTCCTACCTTCAGCACCATCAGTGGGGCCTACCCCCCACCGTCCGGACTACATCTGTAATTGACGGGACGCAGTGCTTGCGGGGTAGTCGGTCTCTGAGGCCCTACCATCTACGCCCCGAAGCACTCGTCCTGTCCCGATCAGACCAGACAGAACAGACCGATCCTGATCCTGTCCTGTCACGCTCCTGCCCCGACCCCCTCCTGTCGGAAGACCGAGCCTGCCACGGCTCCCTGAGTGCGCGCCTTCTACGTGCGCACCTTCTACGTGCGCGCCCTCAACGCGCGCGCCACCTGCACGCCGCTCAGCCGAGACGTCTCTCCGGGCGGGTGTTTGGCTGTCCGACCCTCCGGAGCCCTGCGTCCCGTATCCTTTGCGACTTGGCCCCTTATTATTATCTAGTTATTATTATTCCAACTTTGTATTCGGACGTGCCCTATTAATACAATAAATCCCTTTTTTCCCTCTCTATCTTTTATTTCCTGACTGTCACTGAGTCTCATGCCCGTAACCTTCCGTTACGTGACAAGCTATGTTCGTGTTTGTTTGCGTTTATAGTTTGACGTTATAAATTAAAATACGGATCAAAATAACTGGGACATGGTCAAATGCAAAAATAATTGATTTCATCAACGAAGTGCAATTGTACTCCCAATTGTGGAATGTGGAACCTACAAACGCAGAAATGCTAAGAAAGATGGGTGGGCAGATGTTGCCCAAAAATTTGATATATCGATTGATGTAGATATATTATCGATGTATGTAGCCCATGTAAAGGCAAAATAATTATGAAGGTTGCATATTCACCTATGCAAACTTTTTTAAAGTTGACCACTCATAAACTTAAATACTCTATTCAAATAAAATAGGCTTCTGTGTCAAAAAGTACTTTGTCAAAAAGAGCAAAAACAATGAGTAGTTACTGTGAACTGTGAAGTGAAGGGTTGTAAAAATAGTGTAGTAAACTACGCAAGCAAATTAGGTATACCTACTAAATAATTTGGGAAGTGCGCGTAAAATAGTCAAACTAAAATAAAATAACGTTAGATAATATTACGCTGTAGAAAAATAAAACAAACGGTAAGATCTGCAAAATTCAATAAAATGAACTATAATAATATACTGCTGCAGAAATATTGACGAGATATACATTTTCCAAACATAATTATTATGCTGTATTAAAATGTTTTTGCTATTGCCGGGATACAGTCGACAATGTTGTAGCCACATATTTCATCAAAAGCATAGCCCATCTGGGGACCTCTTTATAAAGCAACATCTTCCTTCCGCCATGACGGCAGGCTAAGCTGTTGTATTGCAATCTACGGCTAAACATAAGTACAACAAGCCAAAAAACAGAGCTTAAAAATATGAATTTAACACTTAAGAACTATTTTATAAATTATTGCCTGCAATTTGAATTATAAGCCAGACTCAAAACATTTTGGTTTTAGTTTCTCTATAAAATCGGGAATCGCTTGTTAGCGACCAGCAGCACTTTGACTTTGTCTTTGGCAATGATTCTAATCAGTGTCTTTAATAAAATTGTATGAAGCGAAAGAACATTGTAAGGATCGTAGCAAGTGGAAAGATGTAATCTCTGCCTACCCCTGCGGCAGAAAGGCGTGAAGTTTGTGTGTATGTATGTATGTATCAGTGTAATTTTTATATCAATTATAATACTGTAAAACAATTGATAGTAGTTGATTAGTAGAAACTGATGAATAAACAGCTCTCGTAATCAAAGTGCTGGATCTTATTTATGCTCGGCCCTCAACATTAGTGCCATGAGTCACAAAATTGACAGATGTCACCGTGAAGGTACGGCTGTAGTAAAATAATTCAGATGCTGATTAACGCGCGAAAAGAATATTTGAGATGAGTTTTTGAGTGCTTTTGGTATAAATAATGTCGGCAAGAAATTATTTCACATGGAATATATTAGTTAATGGTGGCGGCTACTAATCAAGATGAACAATGTCAACAAGGAACAAGCTAACATGAGAAAGAAAAATTGAGAATCCCCTTGAACACATAATTATATGAATATAATTATTTTAAATCGTGCAAAAAAACAGTTTCAATCACTAAAAAATTGTTTCAGACTGGACTTTGTGCAATAAAAATAGTGTTATTTTGACGCTTAAAGATCAGTGCTGACGATCCATTATGAAGAATAATTGAAATAAAAGTGATAAAATGAGTTTCACGTTAAGATTTTTTGTGGTCTTCACCACCTCATCAATCCTGTTTAAAATCATTTTTAATAAAAGATGAATTGAGTTTAGAAAAACTGTTTGGAAATGAAGTAATAGATTGGCGTAAGAAATAGCGTATCTCTGGAAACGCACCCGCCACCCAAGAATGAAACAAATCAAAGAATCACGGCAAAAGACGTAAAACTAAAACAATGCCTTAAAAGAAGCGCGGCAAAGGAAGTGTGGTAAAGGACCCGTGGCAAAAGATGCGCGGCAAATTATGCAGGACAAGAGATGTACGGGAAAAACGCAAGGCAAAAACGTTCAGAAAAGATAAATAGAAATTGTGGTAATGATTTTATATCATCTATCAAAAGTTGCTTTCTACACGGTGGAAACACTTCAAAACAAAGTGGAGATAGTGAGAAGTTTTGAAAAAATCAGGAAACTACAGAAGACAGACAGTGATCGGCAACAGACAAGTAATAGGAGATGGTAACAAACGTTGATCAAAAACAGATGCAAAGAGACGTACGCAAGGAGAGGACTCATGCGAATAGTCTACTACCAGAGGTTGCTTTCTACATGGTAGTAACTATTTTGGTGACGAGATTTAGATTGGCGTTACAAGTATTATAATTATGCGAAATATTGCCCTTTTTACGTAACGGACGATAGAATTTTTTTAAATTAATCGTATCACATCTGCCGAGCTTGCTGAGGGGAGGATGTTGCTTACTCTTTTGTATTAATGTAAAGTTTTTTCTGTTTTTTTTTTGTCACTGTAAATTCCTATACGTCATTGATCTATTGTCACTCACTAGAGATAAGAGATACAATTTCTCAATTTATCGTAAATAAAACCACATTTCCGTCCACATTCAAACATTCACTAGTAATCTCCGTAAAAATTTTGGTGCGTATTAATATTAGTGCTTGTTCACGTTGAACGCGCGGATGCGGTAGCGGGTGCGGGCGCGGTGGACTTCGCGATTACGTGTACACTCTGGCCGCTAGGCGCTTGCGCGATTGTGACCTCACATTGTCAGTTGTCAGAGGTTGAAAACATGGATGACGATCTTTTATTTTTAACCGAAAATTCATAAAGATTTTGGTGGTTAGAAAAAGTTCGAAAAATTATGGTCTCGATGCGGGAATCGAACCCGCGTCCACTGCAATCCGGGCAGGTCCCTAAACCTGACATTTAAACTTTTCTATTTTCTTTTTTCACATTCTATTTTTTCTATCATTTATACAATGTTATATACAGGATGAAAAGTTGAGATGGGGCAGTAAGGGCAGCTCCAGATCACTTGCTGCCACGCGAAAATGGTCTTAGGAGACTTCACCAACTTTTTTAGAGATGCCAATCGAAATTCACAGATTTTTTATAAAATGTACAGTCGGCGAGAAAATCGTCAGAATTGGCAATTTTTTTTATGCCGATCGATCCCATTCCCATAGAGGATTAAAACACTCTTTAAGACCAACTAAGATTGGAGTACTAGAAAACCCACAAATCTAAGAAAACTTTTCTCATACATTTTAGTAGGGTAAGGCAAAGTGGAATTTTCTTAAGCATAAAGATCATTGATTTTTATTGGGACGACCATTAAATACGATACCTTCAAACTTTTTGCTTCATAGATAAAGCTGGCCATCATGGGTGAAAAGTTTCCTTATACAACACTGATAAAAATCACGCCGTGCGTGATTTTTATCTGTTTGTATTCTGTATTTTGACGGCGAAAAACCTTTTAGGAAGTTGTATGGCCGGGTGCAATCTTGGTGGTTGCGGATGTGTTCCGTGGTAGTAAAAGGCAGGGTTTATAAAAATAACTGACTGTACTTCTAAATATGTACACGGTTACAATATATACAAACTGGACAGTAAACATAAATCGGAAATAATATTTACAAGGCTTAGAAAATAACCATACTCTCTAGCTCGGAATAAAATTCTCATCTCATTAATTTGACAACTGTCACTTAGTGAAAAACATTGTGTTTGTCAAACATAGACAAACAATCAAAGGCGGTCGCATTACAAGAACGCCACACCACCCCCCCACGGAGAAGAAAAACCTAGTAGAAATTATAAACATCTAAATTTGACGCGTCTACCAGACCGAGTAGTGTACGGCGCGGTAGCGATGGCTGGAGTTGGCCTTGGGCGAGCAGAAGGTGCAGGCTTTGCAGTCTGCTCTGGATCATCAGAAGACGCAGGCTTTGCAATCTGCTCTGGATGGGTGACAGTATGTTCAACAAAAGCTGGTTCCACACGATCGATACTGACGACAACACTTTTGCCCTTGATGTCCAAAGTCATAGTTTTGCCATCGCTGGCACGATTAACAACTTTATAAGGACCCGTATAAGGTGGCTGTAAAGGACGTCTAACTGTATCATCCCTTGATGAAAACGTGTGATGCAGAAGAAAGATCTTGAAAAATAAAAGTTGATGGTGATGAATGTCGAGATGCAGGAATAGGTCTTACAACTGACATCTTACGACGTAGTTGTACGACAAAATCTGATGGGTTATCAATTACATCTGATGGGGTTGATGAAATAAATAACTCACCTGGCAAACGAAGAGGTTCTCCATAGAGCATCTCCGCGGCCGTGGATTTAATGTCCTCTTTGAACGCGGTACGCATGCCAAGAAGAACGAAAGAAAGTGAACGCACCCAAGAATCATGATGGCACATGAGAGCAGCCTTAAGCTGGCGGTGTACTCGCTCGATCATGCCATTAGCACATGGGTGATAAGATGTGGTCCTTATTCGTTTAGTGGCAAAGTGAATCATCAGTCGACGAAACAGGTCAGACTCAAACTGAGTACCTTGGTCTGTCGTGATGATTGATGGTACCCCAAATCTCGAAATCCATTCTCTAGTTAAGGTGTCTGCCACTTCTTCTGCGGTAATGGAGCGCATAGGCCAAACCTCAGGCCATCTCGTTACTCGGTCAATTGCTGTCAAACAATAGCGAAACTCATTGCATAAAGGCAGAGGACCAATAATGTCAATGTGAATGTGACTGAAACGACCAGATGGAAGGTTGAAATCACCTTACGGAGAAGAATTGTGACGTGAGACCTTAGCTCGTTGACAAGCCTCGCAAGCGCGTGCCCACTGCTTACAATCCTTATTGACCGAAGGCCAGACATAACGCTCTGTCAAAAGGCGAGCAGTTGCACGTGCGCCAGGATGGCTTAAGTTATGAAACTTATCGAAAACTGCTTTGCGAAAGGAAAGGGTCAAATATGGACGTGGCTTGCCTGTGGATACATCACAAAAAATGGAAACGTTTGTACCAGGAACGACGACGCTTGTCAACTGGAGACTGGAGCTCTGACGCATGTCTGATAGTTCGTTATCTAACTCTTGCGACTTCGCGAGGGCTTCATAGTCCTGTTCAAGAGCAATAGCTTCGACTCGAGATAAGGCGTCAGCCACGACATTGTCCTCACCTTTAATATACTTAATATAAGTCGTAAATTGGCTAATAAAAGATAGCTGATTTAATTGGGCAGGGGGCAGTTTCTCCCTGCGCTGTACGAAAGCGTACAGCAATGGCTTATGATCCGTATAAATAGTGACGCTCTGAACCTCCAAAATATAGCGGAAATGCTGTACACTTTCGTACACCGCCAGCAACTCTCGATAGTAAGTCGGCCACTCTGTCTGCTTTTTAGTAAGTTTCTTACTAAAGAAAGCAAGAGGAAACCACTCACCATCGACTCGCTATTGAAGACAGGACCCAATATGTACCGAAGATGCATCTGTAAACAGTCCAAGAGGTGCGTCATTAGCCGGATGTTGCAATTGCGTAGCCCTGGACAAACTCCGTTTGCAAACTTCAAATTGCTCCAGTAGTTCAGGCGACCATGTGAATGGTTTATTGCCTTTACCATTTGTGGCAACTACTGCATCAATCAATGGAGCTTGAAATTGCGCGGCCTGGGGTACGAATCGACGGTAGTAGTTTAACATACCGAGAAAACGACGCACGCCCTGGACGGTTTTCGGAGCTGGAAAATCCAAAATAGCTTGAACGCGATCCTGAGGAGGGCTTGTACCTTCTGGGCTGACATGAAAACCAAGAAAGGTAAGTTCCCGAACGCCGAAAGTACACTTTGGTGAGTTAATGACAACTCCATACTCCTGAAGGCGTTTGAAGAGGATACGCAGATGTTCGCAGTGGAGAGCCTCATCTGCAGAGAAAATAAGAATGTCATCCACGTACGGAAAACAGAAATCAAGACCCCGTGTGACCTCATCGATAAACCTCTGAAAAGTTTGACCGGCGTTTCGAAGGCCAAATGTCATGAAGGGGAATTCGAAGAGGCCAAACGGGGTAACGATGGCTGTCTTCGGTATATCCTCTTCAAATACGGGGATCTGATGATATGCTTTCACGAGATCTATTAGGCTAAAAACTTTAGATCCTGCGAGATTATGAGCAAAATCATTTATGTAGCGGACTGGGTACCGATCAGGGACAGTTCTGGCGTTAAGGGATCGGTAGTCGCCACAAGGTCGCCAACTACTGTCCTTTTTCAAGGTCATGTGTAGCGGAGACGACCAGGCGCTCTTAGAAGGACGTGCAATGCCAGCTTGGATCATGTTGTCGAACTCCTTTTTTGCTGCTATCAACTTCTGAGGCGCCAGACGACGAGGACGACACGAAATAGGCGGGCCATCTGTAGTCTTAATGTAGTGCACAGTATTGTGCAAAACATTACGAGGGATTCCAGGAGGCCGAGTGATTTCTGGAAACTCGGCGAGCAGTTTAACAAAATTGGAATCTCCTGTAACGACAACCTTGACACTAAGCTGTTCCGACATTGCTGCAATAGCGGGTGCTGACAAATTCGTTACGCCATCCATCAACTTCTTGAGTCGGCAATCTGGCAAAAGATGGTAATAACTCAAAAAGTCTGAGCCAATGATCGCTGTCGTAACATCAGCAACAACAAAATCCCACACAAATGCTGTCGAAGACCAAAGTTGAGGTTTAAATGAATAGTGCCATATGTCTTAATACTACTCCCGTTAGCGGCGTTAAGTTCATAGTCCGAAGATTTTCGCGGAACTGACAACCAGCTGCGGGGGTAACAACAAAGATCCGAACCAGTGTCAATCAAAAATTGACGCTTTGTGATACGGTCAGTGACAAATAGACGGCGGCCGTGATGTTGGATGGGCTTGCAATCAGATGCCGCCGCTACTGATTGCTTGTGTGGTTTTCCGACGCCCAATTGCATGGAGCAATACACTTGCTGGCATTCGCACCAAATGTGCGATGATACCAACAGCGTTTACTACCAGGTGTGCTACTGCGTGATGTCGCCTGGCTTCTGGAAGAAGAACGGTTTCGAGATCGAACAGAAGAATCGGTCGATAAAACAGCAACTTGCTTAGTTAATTCCTCTAATCGAGCCATAACGGTATCGAGCGAGGGCGTGGCAACAGCATACACGTTGGAAGAGCTAGGCTGAGCTTCCAAAATCTTGTCAGCTATATCTGCGATTCTATCGAGGGATAAGTCAGCTTGTGCAGCCAAAATCCCCTGTACGTGCTGTGGTAAACGACGTAACCATAATTGCCGCAAGTTGTTATCGTCCGAGAGAGCCGTTCCCGCGAGCGAGCGCAAGTGACGGAGAAATTGGGATGGTCTCCGATCCCCGAGTTCTTCGTCACCAAGAAGGCGCCTCACTCGCTGTTCCTCTGATGACGAAAGTCTGCTGATTAAGGTCTCCTTTAGCTTCTGATACTTACCTTCAGCCGGAGGGTTGACAACGATGTCCTCGATTTCGCCGGCAATCTTGTGGTCAATCTGGCTAAGGACATGACTGTACATCGTGGCATCAGTGTTGATACCAGCAAGCAAAAACTGTGCCTCAGCCTGTGCGAACCACACTGTCACCCTATCAGACCAAAAAGGGGGAAGTTTGACACTCACGCGACATACCTCGCCCTCCCGTTGAGATTGGGATATACTTTGGTCACGCAGATTACGCAAAACTGCATTTTCTGCCTCAAGGGCTGCCAAACGCGAACGTAGTTCGTCAGCCATTATAAACGAAAACACGCTACTAAAATTACAAACGAAAGTAAATTAAAATTAATTTGTATAAAATAGAGAGAGAACGGACAGAATAGAAAAATTGCTATTCCGTGGGCGCGTGATGTGGCGAAAACAAAACACAAACGTCTAAAAATTCATATGCCGACATGTCAACAAAAACCACATAAGTTGTCAATATGCAGACAACATTACACGTAAAAATAAAAGACAATGTAAACAAATTGTTCAAACCACGCGAAAAAATACACACGAAAAACAAATGAAATATTTCCTATGTCACTTTACACAAGTTGAAAAAAAAATTTTCATAAAATAACGTAAAAATCAATACTCCGAACACGCTTTACACAACTAACTTAAAATCATTACTTGGAATAATAATAAAATGTATAAAAAAATACTCCAAATAATGATGCCGATAGTACTTGCGTGAGCGAGGTGCACAAATGGTATAATGCGCAGTTAGTCCAATGCATGCATGTGTCCAACTGCAACTCCCGCGGAGACGTCACTCGAACTTGCGAATGTAGGAAACGGTGAATGCGCCAGGGGGCGCTCGACGCCACAGCTTGGGATGTGGTACCGTTTCACACGACGAAAATTTCTTCGAAGTGGCCATCCGCATGTCCAACGCAGCTTCCCATCCCGCGCCGGTCAATTGCCAATGATATTACACCCAAAGCTCTTGACGATCACGTCGGGGTCACCAATTTGGGAAGTTGTATGGCCGGGTGCAATCTTGGTGGTTGCGGATGTGTTCCGTGGTAGTAAAAGGCAGGGTTTATAAAAATAACCGACTGTACTTCTAAATATGTACACGGTTACAATATATACAAACTGGACAGTAAACATAAATCGGAAATAATATTTACAAGGCTTAGAAAATAACCATACTCTCTAGCTCGGAATAAAATTCTCATCTCATTAATTTGACAACTGTCACTTAGTGAAAAACATTGTGTTTGTCAAACATAGACAAACAATCAAAGGCGGTCGCATTACAAGAACGCCACAACCTCATGTGCAGGAGAGGCTTAATTGTTACGAAGAAAATAAAAATTTTGAATTTATAACAGTTACGATATCTGGGGGCCGATCGCGCTAATTTAAACAGCTACGGTTCGTTTGTGTTTCGTTTACGTTCCAGCTCTGGTCGTAATCCAACTATGGTTCAGTTGAACACAAATCCGTATCGCCGTAATGTTTGAACGTCAGCCAAAGTTCAACCATTACCGAACCATAAACGTTAGTGTTGTGATATAAGTATTTTCATTAGTATCTGTTATTTGAGTACAATCGACGGTCGATTTACCTGTTTTAGCACAACACTAGGATTGACATTCTTTTTTTAGGGAAATAATGTTTGTTTTGTTTGTATCAAATTTCAAAACATTGGATTGAAACTTATTTCAACATAATTGATTCTAGTAATGTCCTTTATGATTGATTCTTGCTTCTTGTTTTTGCAATCTGTGAGAAAGTTTTCAAGTGGGTGCATAGAATTATTATTGGGTGTTTCTGAGAAAAGGGCCGCTTTAAGGTTATATTTGGATAGTGGCCGAATTAAATACTCGTATAATTTGTGCTGTGTTAGTTAGTTTTGATTGAAAATATGGAAGATAGGCGATGCATAACATATGATAGAGTTTCTGGAGGAACATCGAGATCTATTAGCTCTTGGCAGAGAGATCAAAAGGGACACGTTCGGTAGTCTCACGTTTATGGTCAGAATTCGCTGATATTCTTAACCCTGCTAGGTCCGTCAAAGAATGGGCTAAGGTATGTAAAGACTCCGTATTTTTTTTGGATCAACAAACATTAAAACATCATAATTATACAAGAATATTCACTGAACTTGTATTTATAGGTTTGGAATTATCAAAATTGCAGAGCCCGGTCGAAGTTGGATAAAATGGCATTAGCAAACCAAAGAGATACAATTCCTATATTATAGGAGTATATTTCCAACATTTTAGGCAGAGATCAATAAATTTTTGTGCCAAAGAAGTAAGTTATATTATTATTTAATCAAACTATTTATACTTATTATTTCAATGCATTATTTTTCTCCAAATTATTCTTGAAGGGTCATGTTTTATTGGAATATAATGGGGGAGATGTTGGTGAAATGGTATATGTTAAGATAAATAATTCATCTCCGAGAATGTGAGTTATAAAACTAAATAGCAACTAAGCTTACCTTTGAAGCGAAATCAATGTTTTTAATAATTCATTGTATGCTTATTTTAGACTAAAATTGAAGAGATATTAAGAGACAAGTCAGCCTGCTTAAGAACCTGTGAACCTATCATCTGTGCTACGTTTAACAGAACAAGTGACAACCTCTAGGACCAGGTGAATATAAAAGTTAATAATATATTTTATTCACATACTTCGCCAGCCATTAGTTTTCGTTAAGTGGTCACAATCACTAAGTTTATCTGTTAAAATATAGCATTAACAATTAACAATCACATGTAGAAAATAACAATAAATATTTATTATTATTTCCTATATTTAAAATGGAATTAGTAATTATCATACTTATATTTTTAATTGTCCTTTAAATAACTAACAAAACAAATTTGGTTTTTATTAAATTAATTTGGCATTAATTTATGACTTCATATTATTATTATACTAAGGAAATTGTAAAACTTTAGCTGGAACTCTGTCTGTATTTGTCAGCCTTCAATAGAAAATGACTTAATAGTTTTTAACTTTACTCATTTAACAATGTTGTCATTATTTTACTATTGTTATTATTTTCAGCCCACAGAGTTGTTCAACTGTCAATCTGCCTCAGGGGGCCGATCGCGCTAATTTAAACAGCTACGGTTCGTTTATGTTTCGTTTGCGTTCCAGCTCTGGTCGTAATCCAACTATGGTTCAGTTGAACACAAATCCGTATCGCCGTAATGTTTGAACGTCAACCAAAGTTCAACCATTACCGAACCATAAACGTTAGTGTTGTGATATAAGTATTTTCATTAGTATCTGCTATTTGAGTACAATCGACGGTCGATTTAACTGTTTTACCACAACACTAGGATTGTCATTCTTTTTTTAGTGAAGGAAAGGAAGTTTCAATTTCAAAACTTTGTTATCTTTGGAATTTGTTTCTTGCATTCCGTGAGAAAGTTTACGAGTGAATAATATTAACTACAAATAATATTGGAAGTTTCTCTTCTTTATTTATTGAAAATAAACATGGAAGAAAGGCGACGAATTACAACAGTCCGTCAATTAGAACTCATGATAGAGTTTATGCAGGATCACCAAGATCTAGCTCTTGGCAGAGTTAGATCGAAAGAGGCTCGTTCTTTATCCACACGTTTGTGGGCAGAGTGCGCCGAAATTCTTAATTCGGAGGGCCCTGCTAGGACCGCCAAAGAATGGGCTAAGGTATGTAAAAATCTCCATATTTTTTTGTTTCACAAACATAATATTATACAATAGGTAAGTATTAATTGAATATGTAATTTTAGGTGTGGAATGATCAAAAATGCAAAGTGCGGTCCAAGTTGATGAGCATCAATGCTAACCAAAGAGGTACAGGAGGTGGCCCTCATATTGCACTCCGCCTTAGTGTACTAGAGGAAAAGATAGCCAGCATTTTAGGTAGAGACGTGGGGCCATTACTAAATACAGCCCAAAATCAATTTGCGTCTGAAGAAGTAAGTTAATAAATTAAACCGATTATTTAATATGTAAATGCATTAATTTTTGCCATAGCATTACATTTTTTATTGTCATACAACATTTTGTATACTTATAGATTCATAAATAAATCATGCCTATATCCCAGGGGTAGGCAGAGGTGAACTAGCACCCACGTTTCGCCAATTATGTAAGTCCTATGTAATAGGTGGCAAGCCTATTGCCATTTATTGGGCACAAAAGTCGCAGTGCATTGCTGAGTGGTATAAGAGGAACGCTGCTGCCCATTCTTCATCACTGAATTATCTAGTCGCCTTGTACGACACCCACAGGAGAGATTTGGGGTGTTGACAATTGTATTCTTCTCTGCTGTCACCACACATACTTATATACTTCAAAATTTAAATTATTGTTGTAGGATCATGTTATGTCGGAGCATGTGGTGGAAGATGTTGGTGAAATGATTTATGGTACCACAGATAATTCACCACCAAGAGTGTGAGTAAAAAATTAAATAGTTAGCTATTATTGTAAAGGTTGCACAATAGGAATAGTCTATTTAAATTGCATATTAATTTTGAAGCAAAATAAATGTTTTTAATTAAAATTCATTTCATGTTTAAACAAGTTTTAAAATAAATTTTAGATCCAATATTGAAGAGATATTAGATATTAGTCAGCCTGCCAACCCATCACCAGAGCCAAGTTTAACCGAACAAGTGCCAACCTCTTTAGGCCCAGGTAAATAAAAAAATCAATAGAATAAGTGTTGTATTTAAAGTATAATCAAAAATTTTAGTATATCTTTTAATTACTTATTATACTTTAAATAAAGACAATAATAAATATTTTATGTTAATTACCTATAAGTGAAATAATAATTGATGTTATATTTTAACAGATAGACTTAGACAGAGAAGGCGACCACTTCATGGAAACCAACGGCTGGCACAGACACCAAGAAGTATGTGAATAAATTTGGTTGTAATTAAATTAATATGACATTATTAAATGACTACATTAAATTATTATACTAAGATAATTCTGAAATTTTAACAGAATGCCTTCAATATTTTAGGAATAACTGAATAGTTTTCAACTATAACACATGCAACAATGTTTTTGTAATTCAACTGTTTTATTAATTTCAGACCACAGAGCTTCATCAACATCTTTCTCAGTTTTAGAGGAGTCGCGTTCTTTGATTCTGCATATCGAAAAAACCCAAGCTGAAGCAGCATTAAAAAACGCAGAAGCATTAAAAATTTTTGCAGACGCATTTAAATCTATAGCAGAAAGTGTAGATCGCATAAGCCACAAGGTATCATAAGCGAATTAGGGCGATTTTATCGGGACAACTTCCATAAGGATATTAAAAATGGGATAAATCGGTATTCTGAGAAATAAAAAAACCAATATATACGGTACAAAATGAAAAATTAAGCTTCTACCTAATCTAAAATTTTTTTGATTTGAAACCATTTTAAACGTTCCAGACAAGAACAAAACCTGAATTAAAACATTTGGGGGCCGATCGCGCTAAATTCACATCGACTGAACCGCAACCGAACCACATACGAACCGTTACTTTTTGCACTTTTGGTATCGCGTTACTTTTGACAGCGACTTGAGACAGAGTTGGAACAAAACTGGACCACAGCTGTCACGACGGGGCAAAGTTAAGCGGACCTAACTTTTGGTGGAACGTTCGTGATAAAAAAGTGAAATTAAACAAGTTTAATTGATTTTGTATTAATTGTATAACGCATAATTAGATTGGATATTTATGAGTGTGAAGTCAGAGTGTCACAGGGACAACAAAAACAAGAAAATCTAACAGGGAAACTGACAAATATTGCGTATACTATGTGTGATCGGCAATTCGTGAAATGATATAGATTTTCCAGGAATTTAGTTCGATCGTAAAGAAGTTAAGAAAATCCCACTTCTCCTACTAAAATGTATGGAAAAAGTTTACTTTGATTTGTGGGTTTTCTAGTATTCTAACCTCAGTTGGTCTCAAAGAGTGTTTTAATCCTCTATGGCAATGGAATAGATTGGCATAAAAAAAATTGTTAATTCTGACGATTTTCTCACTGACTGTACATTTTATCAAAAATCTGTGAATGTCGATTGTCATCGATCAAAAATTTGGGTGAGGTGTCCTAAGACCATTTTCGCGTGGCAGCAAGGGATCTGGTAGCTGCCCTTACTGCCCCATCTCAATTTTCCATCCTGTATATCCTCTAAAAGAGTAACTAATGCGTCCATATCCACAAAGAGGATTGAATGAAGCGAGAGAAAAGTTTAATAATATATTGTCAAGAGCAAGAAAAACCGTGGGGTGTGTATTTGGAATTTTATGCAATAAATGGCGAGTTTTGTTACAACCTATGAAACCTATAGAAACTGATGTTAAACATGCACGCCTTATTATAAAAACCACTTGCTTATTGGATAATATTGTAGTTTATATAGATGGTTACGATTGCGATAATGAGTCTCAAACTCGGCACCTAAGGCGACAAACTGGAAGAAACAACAATCCATCAAATCGAGTTAAGCTAGTTCGGAACCTATTCACGAAATATTTTTGGGAGAACAATCGTTTAATATAGTACACGTAGCCATAATATTCCTAAATAAAAAGTTTAAAATAGGTACCTGTAAATATTAGAATATTTTATTTACTCACCCTCTGTATTAAGAATTATTTTATTTACTCACCGCCGTGTGGTGACGGCAGAGTAGAATACAATTGTCACCACCCCAAATCTCTCCCGTGGGTGTCGTACAAGGCGACTAAGGATAAACCGGTGATGGGGAATGGGCAGCAGCGTTCCTCTTATACCACCTAGCAATGTACCTACTGCGACTTCTGTGCCCGATAAATGGCAATAGGCTCGCCACCTATTACATGGGATCTAACATAATTGGCGAAACGCGGGTGCTAGTTCACCTCTGCCTACCCCTTCGGGGATATAGGCGTGATTTATGTATGTATGTATGTATGTATTAAGAAAAAATTCAGCAATTTCGTTCCAAAGCTTATTTAGAACGATTCTGCTCATATGGTATTTGTGTTTACTTTGCCAAATTGGAGTTCTAGCCTGAACAGCACTAATGAATTCTTCTGTATTGAACGACATTGTGTTTTTCATTATTATTAAACTAGCTGACCTGTTATGCCATATAAATTTATTATCCCGTAGCCATGGTTACGTCAAATGTTTGACTTGAAAGCAGTTTATTTATAAACAGACCAGGATGGCTGGCTTGGTCAAATGTTCAGATCGTTGGGTATCAGCCAAGAGTTCCCGGGTTCAAATCCTGGTAGGGACAAATTTTGTAATGAACACAATTAATATTTGTTCCCGAGTCATGGTTGTGTATATCATTATGTTTATGTAGTATATTATGAACATTTATATCCATAATTATTAAGATATTAAAAATGTGTAAAAGGCTTCTTACTTTGGGCTAGATGATAGAGTGTGAGTGTAAAAATATTTTCTACCGAAAATTCATACCTAAGGTGGGAGATGCTAAAAATTGGATTTGGTGTGAAAAATTAAAATACACTACAGACATGATAAAAACGTGCTATATTTTCTAGCAATAAGTTTAAAATGGTTGAACTTTACTGACAAAATCGCGCGCTCCGCCACTACTTCAACGTGAACACACAGTAAATGTCTCACGCGTTTGATACTGCCGCGAGCTGGGCCGCGCACGCTCGTTGCTAGTTTACCCGCTACTTCAAACGCACGTGCGTTTTGTACGTGAACATTTGGATAGCACGTCATATGTTTGATATTCCGCGACCGCTCCTGCTACCGCGCCCGCGAGTCAACGTGAACAAACACTCACTGCCACACTCAGAGACGTCAATTAACTTTAATTGGTATTTAATGTCAAAAATTTTCATTCAAATCTAGACCATAGACCCGGAAAGAATAGCGACGAGTTTTGAATTCTCAGTTTTTGACATTATGTACTCATTAACGTTATTTGACGTCTCTGAGTGCGGCAGTTACTCTTCTTCTGGAGGTTATGTTGAATAGGTAAATCCATATAGTTCCGCTGTGGTTTACGAGAGAAAATAAATGAAGGGAAAAAAAGGCTCTCAAAATTGTTCGTTTCTTCGAAACTGAGCACTTACAGTTTAAATTGTGTGTTACATTTTCTAGATACTATTATCTTCGCTTGACAAGAACGACGGCTTCGCAAGGAAAATATAAATTCAAACTTCGAAATGAGCAAGTATAAAATTTAAAACGCGTCACAACGCCTTAAACGGTGCAACCCAGTCAACAGAATTATCACGCTTTTCCGGAGTCCGGTGCTTGCCAAATATCTGCTCATAAATTATTGTTGTTTGACGCATTACGGCAAAATCTATTACATGCGAGTTATTTCACCCATGGTTAGCCGAAAATTTTGCACGGGGTAGATAGTGATGGTAGGATAGGTAGGGATACAAAGACATCAGCCAGGAATGTTTGCACTTTATGGATCGATAAAAGGTGGTAAGTTACTGCTAGACACAACTGTTGATAAACCAAGAACCTGCATTTTTATGCCTAAAAACATTGCAGGCACCTTGCTTAACCAATTCTGTTCTAGAGACGTCACTGCGGTGAAAATCCTCACAGAAAATCAAACCGCCCTGGTGCTAGCCTCAGTGTACATGCCGAGCGATGGCGAACTCCCCCCGAGAGAACTAGCCAAGCTGGTGCAACACTGCGAAGCACATGACTGGGCCCTGATCATCTCTGCAGACTGCAACGCTCATCACTCTCTGTGGGGAAGTAAGGAAACAAACAAAAGGGGTGAGTTACTAACTGAATATTTATTCCAAACAAACCTGAACATCATGAACAGAGGTAGGGAACCTACTTTTGTAAGCTCGAGGTATCAAACTATCATAGATATAACTCTGGCAACACACGCGGCGGCAAATCTTATAGAGGGATGGCACGTGTCGAACGAACCATCGTTCGCGGATCACCGCCGCGTCTGTTTCCAAATACAATATAAGCCAACAGACCCTGTTCCATATCGAAACCCCCGTAAAACAGATATAACAAGGTACATAAACATATTAACCGAAACACTAGGTAACACAGTCCCTACTAACGAAATACTTAATAGAGATAATATAGAAACTCATGTACAACACCTAACTAAAACTCTTTTAAAAAGCTACGAAACGGCATGTCCTGTCCTGGTACCTAAACGCATAGACAAAAGTCGCTGGTGGGGGCCAGAACTAGAGCGGTTGCGCAAGGAGCTCAGGACACTTTTTAACAGAGCAAAAAATACCAGGAACGATGATGACTGGGATAAATATAAATTAGCACAAAAGCACTACAAGAAACGTATCAGATTCCAAAGTACGGAGGCATGGCGCAATTTCTGTAGTAGCATAAACTCAACAAACCAAGCCGCAAGAATAAAGAAAATCCTTTCAAAAGATGAACCCAACCTTTTGGGCTCGCTCAAGAAAGGAGACGGTACTTATACAAACACGGACAACGAAACTAGCGCAGTACTGCTGGAAACACATTTTCCAAATTGCAAAATCACATCAGATCTGGAATGGACTGATGAGAACAGCAGTACACCAACAACTCAAGACTGGGATGTCGCAAACAAGATAGTGACTGCAGATGGAATAGAATGGGCCCTAAAAAGCTTCAAACCGTTCAAGTCCGCAGGGCTGGACGAGATATTCCCCGCACTGCTACAATGGCAGTCTAAACAGATCACAAAATTTTTATTACCAATCTACAGGGCCTGCATAGCCTTTAAATATATACCGAAAGGATGGAGGGAAGCGAAAGTAGTCTTTCTACCGAAACCAGGTAAGGAGGACTACACTCACGCCAAATCCTTCAGGCCCATCAGTCTTACCTCGCTCCTTCTGAAAACGCTGGAAAGATTGGTAGATCGCCACCTAAGGGATGGAGTACTCAAAGAGAAACCACTACACCCTCAACAACATGCTTATAGGAAAGGCAGATCAACAGAGTCGGCACTACACATGGTGGTACATAAAATAGAATCGGCTATCACAAACAAAGCTTCAACATTAGCTACCTTCATAGATATAGAAGGAGCTTTTGACAAAACTATGCACAACAGCATAAACCACGCCCTTCAGAGACTTAAAGTAGAGCCAGCCGTAAGGTTATGGATAACTGAACTGGTCAGTAAAAGGGCGGTCCAGGTAGTGGTGAATACTACCACAAGGGCAAAGGTAGTTAAAGGGTGCCCCCAGGGAGGGGTCCTATCGCCACTTCTGTGGAACATAGTAGTGGACAGCCTTATAAGGACGCTAAATGAGAGAGGATACACTACTATTGGTTATGCAGATGACCTAGCAATACTGATAAATGGGAAAGCAGAGAACATACTATGCAGAGTAATGCGTTCCGCCCTTCAGATTGTTGAACATTGGTGTGACGAGCATCAGCTGTCAGTAAATCCGAAGAAAACAGAACTTATCCTTTTCACCAACAAAAGGAAGTTACCAGAACTCAATCTACCAAAACTATTTAACACCAAACTCGCCCTATCAACACAAGTGAAATATCTGGGCATCATTCTTGATAATAAATTGAATTGGGCGAGTCATATCGAGGCAAAAACAAAGAGGGCTTGTATAGCATTTTGTCAGTGCAGAAGACTAGTTGGTAAAAAATGGGGTTTAACCCCTAAAATATCTATCTGGCTGTACAAATCAGTTATCAGACCTTCTATGACCTACGGATCGGTTGTATGGTGGCCCAGAACGCAACTTACCACGGTAAAAGCAAAACTCCAGAGTCTACAACGCTTAGCAAGCGTAGCTACCACTGGATGCATGAGAACCACCCCATCAGCCGCACTAGAGTATCTCTTGAGCCTGACACCTCTAGATCTTGTAATACAGGAGGAGGCAAAGGCAGCAGCCTTAAGGCTTAGAGCTAACGGGCTATGGAAACAAAACATAGAAACAACACACACAAAAATTCTGCAATGGACCCTGAAGGAAATACCACTCCTAGAGGCACCCATAGACAGAACACCGTGTAAACATGTCTTCGATCGAAGGTACAATATCCAACTCATCGCAGAACCAGGAGATGTCTCTGGCATCAATGAAGTTAGGATATACACAGACGGCTCTAAAACCACATATGGCACTGGAGCTGGTGTCTTCTCGAACGACTTAAACATAAAAATATCAACAACACTGGACAAACTAAACTCAATCTTCCAAGCAGAATGCATTGGCATCACCAAAGCGGCACAGGCGGTTGCAGCCAGAGATGTCAGAGACCTAAACGTCAAAATAATCTCAGACAGTGCTTCCGTTCTACAAGCCCTACAAAGAAACACGATAACATCTATCCTGATACTGGAGTGCCACAATGCACTCCAATCCATTGCGAGTACGAACGGAGTAACTCTTCAATGGATCAAAGGACACAGCAACTCATTGGCAAATGACGTAGCCGATGAACTGGCCAAAAAGGGATCGAAAGGGACAGTATATGGACCGGAACCATTGCTACCCATACCTCAGGCCCAGATAAAAACATGGCTGCGCACCAAAACTGAGGAAACCCATTTAAGAGAATGGATAAACAGTGACGGGTGTAAGCAAACAAAGAATGCAGTTCCGGTGGCATCAAAAAGATTTGCTCGCAACCTCATAAATTTAAACAGGGACAAACTCCGAAAGGTGATAGGCATAATAACTGGCCATTGCTCCCTAAACAAGCACCTATTTACCATTGGGGTGACGGACAGCCCTCTATGCAGAGGATGCATGGAGGCAGAAGAAACGCCACAGCACGTGCTTATAGAATGCAGGAGCGTGGCAGATGAACGGGCAAGGCTCCTCCAATCCCCAGTATCGGTCCCGGAAGCTTGCAGCAGTCTGAAAAGACTGCTGGGTTTTTGGGATAGTCTGGGATGGTTGGAGTAGCAATAATAGGGAGACACGTACAATGGCCCAATCAGGGGGCTAAGTGCGGACAAAGCCCAGTTAAACTAACTAACTAACTATGGATCGATAAATTGAAAATTAAAATGTTACAAACTACTGAAGACATTCAGCAAGGAATGTTTGCACTATATGGATCGATAGATTGAACATTAAAATATTATAAACTATAATCTAAATAGTTTTGAAATATTTTTGCATAATGCTACACAGGCCCGCACGCTGAGCGGCGGTTAAGACTTTGGTCGGGCGTGTCCAAATACGCAACCAGCCACACGCGGAACAATGAAAGCCACTATGAAGCTTCATACAAATTGTGCCGGTCGCGTGCGCACGTGACGTGCGACGTGCCGGTGTCAATATAGGTAGTTGATGGGACCTAATATAATCTGGGATAATGTGGATGCTGACCCACGTTTGCCTCTCAGCATTTTATTTATTCTATTTAATTTATAATGTCCATAGATAAATGTAAATTTGGCGGACTTAACAGCTAACGTTGTTCTTTACCAGTCAACCATTGGGCTAAGCAGACACAATACCTTTTCGACAAAATGTTTACAGGCAAAGACTAGCGTAGTAGCAGGCTAGCGTAGTGCAACTTTGAAAATAAAATCTAAGACACATTCGTGTCAAAATTCAAAGTTTAAATACAAACACTTTAGCGTTAGAATCGGCGTATCGCACGTGCATTCATTCCATTACTGACGGTTGGAGGAGAGGGTTGTCAATATTACGAGAGAGAATTATGAGAGCATTATTGTCTATGATAACAAACTATATTGTAATAACAACTATATTTCCAAGGCACTTTTCGGTGCCTTATTTTTGGAATTCAAATATACTCAATAATATTGACGGATATCTCACATACACACCGCTCCGTTACAATGGCACCCAACGTCGTTTGAACCCTTTTTTTTTGGGGGGTGGAAATGCTATTTACGCATACTCTGCGCCTGGGCGGGGCGCAGAGTTATGTGGGGCTCCGCAGTTTGTACAGTTCACCGCGACTACTCCACTAAAAACCCCTCGTGCACCATCATCTCGCTTAGCGGGGGAAAATGGTTACAGAGTACCTTATCCACTTGTTCCCCGCTTAGCGTTGCCCGTGCACAGGCCCATCTCTTGTGTAGCGTTGGCCACACTCGCTTTTCGCTCTTTGATATGGCGCCCCAAAAAGGGGGGCGCTGTGCAACTCCGGGGTCATGGGTTGCTCCGAAGAAGGCCCGTCTTCGAAGTGTGATCCTCTAATGCGGGACGTGTCTGCGGGCAAAGTCCCTACGTCAGCGCCCCGTTCTTTTTTTTTCTAGCCGGGTCAGCAGAGGGGTCGCATTCTCGCTTTTTCTCTTCCTCCTCTTTCGTGCTCAACACGATTTCGCAGAAGCTTTTCATGGCTTCTCAAGCTCTGCTGAGAACCACATCTTCGACCATGGCAGCAACGATTGTCGGTAGGGACAGATCACTGCCTATTATTGCCTGTAAGTTCCTATCACTGGCCCATCTAGGGCAGTCGGTGATTGTGTGTGCTGTCGTGTCTTAATTTGTGGCCACATTGGTGGCATACGGTGGTTTGCTCTCTTTTCGCCACGTTGCATAGGTACTTCCCGAAACATCCGTGTCCGGAAAGCAGCACCTGCACTAGGCGATAAGAGAGCGAACCTTCCCGTCTCTTTAAAACGTCGTTTGAACCCTTAAGATGACCCCAGAAGACCCCAAAAACATCAGTGATCTAGAATTTCTTTTATTTTTTTAAAATTTGTATTTTCGAATTTTATTATCAATTTAAAATAATATTTTTTCCAGTCACCATCCGTTCATCTATTATCATTAAAATTATTCAAGTAACTTACATTTTTACATTTTTACATGCATTCACTACAGATCCATAACACATTCGGTGCTCGATTCAATTTTAATATGTATTCAGACAATAACACCTTCACGATTTCCACTGAAATCGACACCAAAGTTATGTTTGAGTTTGTGTGTTAACCAGCCACTTTACACTTACGGCAGTGCTGCGAGGGAATACGTCTAGTGTATCCTACTACGCACAAGTTCAGATTTGGCGGCCACATTCCTAGGGCAATCAATGCCGACTATCTAGAGGTGTCCAATATTTCTGACTTGACTTACTCTACTTACCTTACACTTACACTAGATCATAATTTATTAATCTCTATATTTAGTAGTTAAGATAA
The DNA here is from genome assembly GCA_963931975.1 of Cataclysta lemnata. Classification (NCBI taxonomy): domain Eukaryota; kingdom Metazoa; phylum Arthropoda; class Insecta; order Lepidoptera; family Crambidae; genus Cataclysta; species Cataclysta lemnata. Next base: position 8,188,688 of record OZ008338.1, on the reverse strand, counting down.
AACACAGTTTTTTAGACTCACTTTATTTTATTTTTAATAATCCTATTAATAGAATTGTGTTATAATGAATCCAATTATTCTAAACAAACGAGACGTTATAATTACGAAATTGCACTCCGTTCACAAATAGTTTCACCATCTGCAACCGCTGATGACTTGCGTAATATCTTGACCCCACTTTTAGAAAAGATACTCCCTGAACTCTCCAGTCCATATCTGATTAAGCGTGATTTAGAGAAAATTAAAAAGGCTTTGCTAACCACTTCTTCACGTCTTCTCACTTTTACACACAATAGGCAAAATAAAGATAAAATAAGCAAATAATATCTCTCTCATATAAGCCATTGCCTAAATAGAATAGATAATTCAACAGATTTTTTAAATAACTTAATAGAATTATTCCAAAAGAACAACAGATAATATATTATCCTGAATGTCAAATAAAATTTGATCAAATGTCATCGGTTTGTTCGTCCACTTATCATTCTGCTGTTTCGGTACAAAGTCAACAAACGGATTTCGAACTTCCTACACAAAAATTACTCTCTGAAACTAGAACACCGGATTTTAAAAGGTTTACTTATACAGTCGACACATGTTCCCGTGATTTCATTGAACGCATTGAAGAATTTGCCCTTTCTAGAAACATCGATTATAAAATTGTACACAACCAAATCTAGGATATTTTCAGCCGGTTGCAGAAAGCTTTCCTTAAAAAACTCATTAGTTATAGATTAGTTATAATGTTTACTGTCAAAATAAAGACGTTGCACAAAACATTATCAGCTCCATATAAAGGTCCATTAGTTATAGACCAACTAATGGCGACATTTAACAGTGCTGCCAACAACATATTATTAAATTGAGGGAAAAGAGGGAATGGTTGGGTTTCGTTAAACTTAATTCAATTTTTTTTTGTTTTGTGTCTGCCACATCAATGAAATTTAAACGCAAGCGTCATGTTTTAGCTGTAATTATAGTCATAAATATTCAGTGTGTGATTGACATTGTCAATATTGTCATGGTTAATTGGATTTATTGTAAAAACGTAAATACATCATTACTTATTTAAGAACTAATACATATATACAAAAATTGGCGACGAGTATGGCATCAGAACCCTCGGAATATACCGACAAATTGGTCCAAATCAAACTATGTCTTCGCCGTATACCAATAAGAGATGACCAATCACCATAAATATCAATTGATGTTAGGAAGAGAGGTACGGACGAACCTCAGGCAATGGGTCCAAAAGACTTCTGCGAAGTCAAACCAGAACTAGAGAAGCCAAATTTAAGGGAGCCTCTAGACATTTCGTCCCGAATGTTCAGATATAAGCACGCTGCTTTATCAGTGCCAGTAAGTAGCAGTTTGGTAGAGTATCCGGCCAGCTCGGACAGTGTCACTACGAACGAAGACGCCACGTGGATCAGATGCTGCCGACACCTTTGGTACCAGTGACATATTTGCGGCCGAAGGCTGTTAATTGCCTCCTCGCCGAGCTCCTTCATGTGTCATAAATATTCATTGTGTGTGATTGACATTGTTATGATTAATTGAATAAATAATGTGAAAACCTAAATAAATTATTACTTATTTCTTCTACTCCCTGTCCTATTCCCAGTCTATCTGGAGTCGGCGCAGTATGTTTCCTCTTCCATTCATATAGGTCGGACGTCATCACGACATCCACTCCCTTTTGATTCATATCAGCCATCACACCGGAAAGGTGCTCGTGATGAATGAATATAATCAAAAGAGCCGGAACCCGCCATGTCGAGACCGATGAACGGAGAATGATTGGAATGACAACATTCCAATACAGACCGCTGAAGGTTTTGGCTTAGTTTTTACATGATTACTTATTTAAGAAGGCCGTGTGGTGACGGCAGAGTAGAATACAATCGTCACCACCCCAAATCTATCCCGTGGGTGTCGTATAAGGCGACTAAGGATAAATCAGTGATGAGGAATGGGCAGCAGCGTTCATCTTATACCACCTAGTAATGTACTGCGACTTTTGTGCCCGATAAATAGCAATAGGCTCGCCACCTATTACATGTGACCTAACATAATTGGCGATATGTGGGTGCTAGTTCACCTCTGCCTACCCCATCGGGGATATAGGCGTGATTTATGTATGTATTATATTATTTAAGAACTGATATTATTCAATATGACCCCTAATGAAAAATTTAAGGACTGCCCAGGCAGTCATTAGATAAATTTAAAAGAGCATTAAAATCGTTGTTACTTTGAGTTTTGTGCAACAAAATCAAAATAACAAATTAAAAATAACACCCTAAAATCAAATAATTATCATTTATGCTCAAAGAAAATGATGTTATATTTTAATTTACAGAACAATAAAATATTATAACTTATTTAATTTAAATGATGTTTTTTTGAATACATTTTCGTTATGCCAACATTGAAGATATCAAGTAAATTTTTATATAATACCTACTTTAATTATCATAATTTATCCATTTCGGTTCCCAGCTTTGCCAACGAAAGTAATTTTAAGTTAAGGTCCCAACGAAGCAGCTGTTTCTATGAGATATTTGATTTCAAGTATGAAAATAAAAGTGGAGTTTTTTAATTTAAGAAAATTATAGAATATGACCGTCTTATTAAATATGCTAAAGAACAGTCCGAGTGGATACTTTATGGATGGGTCAGTCACATCCGAGGGATATCAATGCTTCACAGATTTTGGATCGTATTTTATTCATACAACATCACTAGATGACAAAAAAGTTTACCAGAACCGGGAATCGTAACATGTCAATCAATCGTAAAAATTGCAAAAAAATATTACTCGCCATTTTATTTTACTAATCGATGCCGTCGATGTTAACGATAATTTTTTTCTCAGAAACATAGGGTCTTGGAAAAAGAACTATGAAATCTAACATTTATTTTACTCTCGAATCAAATCAAACCTTTATTTTATTATTGTTGCTCGCGATTTCTGTTGGTAAATAATTGGAATTTTAGAAATGAAAGGTTGAAAATGGAACGTTTAATTTGTTTATGATGTAGCATTTTAATGCAATTTTGGAATTCGAACGAACATTCTTATTTTGACATATTTTTTATTGATTTGTTTTTGTTTTGCACTAAGTATTTTGTGATATTACCTAATTGTTAAAATCATAGCGTATCAAGTGCAATTCAATTTAATAGAAGCATACATTTTAAACGATTACAATTCAGCCATTCAGTGGTATGGTGAAAGGTATCCGAATTCACTATACCACTTACACAAATATCATCGAGCAAAGTTTTGGCGCGAATGGTAAAAACTTAGTAAGTAGTTAAATGTCGGAGGTTTAATAAACATTATTACGAAGGCTACAAGGACCTCGTAATCTATACTTTTTCGATGTGGAATTTATTAGTCAAATTATTAGCCTCTTGCTAGGTGATATCTTTCTTCAATATTAGTTTTTGTTTAAAAATAAAATAAATGTTACATTTCTTGTTTTTTTTTCTAAGATCCTAGTTTCTGAGGGACAAATAAATTGTCTTAGATTTGAAGATTTCGAATTAGCTGCAATAAAGGCGTCGACTCGTGTCTTTATCGAGAGCCAGCATAAATGATGCCATTTTCATTTGCGAAAAAATATTTGGAACCGGGTACAAGCATCTAGCTTAATAAAAAATACAGAGACGATAGCAAGTTCGCTTAAGAGATTAGACATCTAGCAGCATTGGCTTTTTTGGAACCATGCGAAATTCCAATGACTTTCAATTTAATCCAGAAGGACGTTCTCTCACCTAAAGCAGCTAAAGTAACGGAATGGTTTAACAAATATAATATCGATGGAATAATGAGAACTGTGAAAACATCTAACACAAAAATTACAGCAGAATTTCACCAAGATTTCCACCAGACCTGTTGTCAATACTTGACTGTTTTGAAAAGAGCCTCCCAAGAACAAAAAATTCCGTATAGAACTGGTATCAGGGAATAAACAAATACAAATTGTGAGGTTGAAAGATTAGAAGCGCAACGGTCAAGGAAAAAAAAGAAATGATGCCAATTACCATAAAAAAACTAAGAACTCATTTGGCACTCAAGAATAAAATGACTCTCAGGGAGTTTTTAGATGGCCTATAGCGTATCTGTCTTATTTAAAATGTTATTTTTTGTAATTTTGTTACGTAGTACTATATCTGAACCTCCAATTTTATTATTAGAATTTTTAATGACTGCCTGGGCAGTCATGAAATTTTTCATTAGGGGTCCTATTGTATAATATCAGTTCCTAAATAACATAATACATACATAAATCACGCCTATATCCACGAAGGGGTAGGCAGAGGTGAACTAACACCCACGTTTCGCCAATTATGTTAGGTCCCATGTATAAGATAAGGTATAAGAGGAAAGCTGCTGCCCATTCCTCATCACTGATTTATCCTTAGCCGCCTTGTACGACACCCACGGGAGATATTTGGGGTGGTGACAATTGTATTCTACTCTGCATTAAGGATTTGATTTGATTTGAGAGTAAAATATATTTTTTATATCATAATGTTTTTATTTTATAAGACCATATCTTTCTTAAAAAAAATTATCGGTAACATCGACTGCATCGATTAGTAAAATAAAATAGCAAGGGTCATTTTTTTTTTTTTTTAGTTGGTTCAATTCCCGTTTCAGGTAAGGGTTTTGAGAAATCTGTGAAAGCAGTTATGTTTCATTTTAAAAATAAAGGAATATTTTTTTTCACGATATTGAGCTATTTTAAAGATTTAAGGAACTTTCCCTCCGGGGCCCATGGTTTCTTTCCACACTTTTATATATTGTGTGTTTTCCGAGTGCTTTATATTATATTTTGGAGTATATTGATAGTGACGGTTTTTGGTGTCTCATTTCTTGGACCCCGATAGGGCTATTACCACCACTCCGTTTCAATTTTATACAGTTTCGGGTGTCTGCCCCCCATTTTTTTATTGTTGTTTTTTGACGATCGAAGTGATCAAGGCTCATGAAGAGATTACAATTAGTTACTCCACTCTCATCATCACTGTTTCTATAACAATAACAAAAATAGACAATTTTAATATATGTATATTTCGTTTGCCGCTCATAGCTTGCTGTGTCTTATTCGTTCTGTCCGTTTCATAGGGCTTTCCTAAGTAATAAGCTGAACTATTGGTAATATTATTTTGACGAAATTAGATATTTCTTAGGAATTACAATCTAAGCTTGCTGTACCTAACCAAGCGTGTTATCATAAATTTTTAGTAAGTGCAATTATTTTCAGTTTGTGAACGTTTGCGAGAAATGGCTTCTTAAGTATTTCTTGTCGCAACTCTAAATGAAGATGGAGCGTAGAAAAAAAGGACGAAGGCGCCTTCCACAATCAATTCAATATAACACAAATTCCCGACTTGGAGTTTGTAGGAAACTACAGAACCAGACTCAAGCGAAATTTGTTTGAAGAGTTGCGCGAGGAAATAGTGCCTTTATAACCTACAATGTCACGACATCATGCTGCCAAGCACACCATTAAGGTAATGAAGTAGGAATTAAACTGTGCGTTATTCGCTGCTAACGATGTTGTTGTTTTTCGAAATAGCCTAATGTGAAAATTTCCTGAAACACACAGACAAAACTATATTGTTTAAATAATATTATACATAATATAATATAATAGTAGCGCTGGTGCCTATTCTTCATCAATATTTTAACCCTTAAGGTTAACGCTAGAATAGACTAGAATAAAATAGACTAGACAAAGATCGAAAATTTATACGACCTTAGCGACTCCAGGGGCTGCAGTCTCGACATACATAATGTCAGCTTATCGATCGTTTTCGGTTGATAAATTCATAACAATAAAATCTAACGACTTCTCTTAGTCTCGACAGTTCAAATATCGTTTTTTTTTGTATCGCACAAATGTCAAATGTAATGATTTCGATTGTTGACTTATCGAGCCTCTATGACTGCCCGATAAGTAGAAAATCTGTTGTTATCAACATGACGTAATCAAAAAATGACATTATCAAAAAGGGATTTGTTACAATTGACAACATTCCGAAAATGACAACCTCCCAAAATAAAAATACCGTTTCTTTATTACCCAATCCTGACTTCGAAAATATTTTTATTACATTTTTTATTACTTAATTACAGAGAAAAAAAAATGTAAAAAACATGCGATGATGTCGCAGTCGTGGATATATGAATTAGATGTTTCCTTCCTAGATGGAAGAATAAAAAAGTTATCATAGACACAGACGTCAGTCATAAATCAAATCCAATGTCATTAATTGTCATCATCGATATTAACATTATTTAGGGCCTGTTTCACAATCGACATGTAAGTTCTAGGTAGCTTACTTCGCAGATCATTTGAAAGTTGTAATATGAAATATATGTAAATTGAACTGCAAAGTAAGCTACTTCGAACCTACTAGTCGATTGTGAAACAGGCCCTTAGAGTAGCAATAAATTGAAATCCTTCATAAACTTTGACCCTTCGAACGATTTATGCACACACCGGTGTACAGTCGTTACGCGATGCGAGCACACCCGCGTGTACTAACATAAGGGTCATGCTCGTATTGGCTGGCGATTTCATTATACTCTCTATACCTTTTAGTTGAATCTATCTGTATAAATCGTTCCACGGGTTAATTTAAAACGTATTTTACTTTGAAATTAATTTAAAAACATTACAGATAAAATGTTTTTATTTTTGACACCGGAAACGCCAGTTCGTCAATTTTGACAAGTGATCTTTTTATTTTTCGATGAGTGATTTCGTCATTCGTCTACGACGGTGACGTCATTTGGTGCTTACGACTGTTTAGAATGACCGGTATTTCAATCATGATTTTTTGTATGAAAACGATGTAAATCAAAATAAATATAGATATGTTTTCATTTTCGATTTAATTTCATATAACATCATAATAAAGGTATGTTGAAAAAATGAAATGTTGTCAATTGGAGCATCGTCGCAATGTGGTAAACCGGCGGCAAATAGCGCGTCGAAGCCGCTAAGAACAAAAGCATTTTCTTCTAGAAGACGGTGAATTTTTGCAAAGATACAGAGTATCAAAAGATATTGTAGTGAACTTATCGAAGTTTTCGCAGATAGATCCGACGCCTAGAGAAATACAATGATTATGTTTACCTTTCCGAAACATAATTTCATCGAAGTTCTCTGAAGCCATGAGACAAAATGGTCGTGAAGAATGGCGAAAGGCTTTTCATAAAATCAAAATGAAATCTCTTAGTGACGCCCTGTAAGTTGCCAAAAGGACATCGATCGCTATTTATGTCGAGAAGACTGCAGCGCAGCGTCAACCTCAGCGTTAACCTTGTTTAAAACATCCGCGGGAGTGATTTGGGTAGTCATATTTGTATGTCGTAGCACACAGCTAGAATAGATCGGAAGATATTTGTCATAATAATATAGGTAGAAAATACAGATTTAATTATTATTATGGTCGTGGCCAAAAAATGGCCGTGTGGTGACGGCAGAGTAGAATACAATTGTCACCACCCCAAATCTCTCCCGTGGGTGTTACGACACAAGACAAGGCGACTCAGTGATGATGAATGGGCAGCAGCGTTCCTCTTAAACCACCTAGCAATGTATCTACTGCGACTTTTGTGCCCGATAAATGGCAATAGGCTCGCCACCTATTACATGGGACCTAATATAATTGGCGAAACGCGGATGCTAGTTTACCTCTGCCTACCCTTTCGGGGATATAGGCGTGATTTATGTATGTATGTATGCAAAAAGTGAGAAAAGGGATCAGACGACAGTGGTTTTAATTTTGTTTCTGGAGTGCAGTCTCGAGACAGCACCGCTTCAAACACGCTGCCTTCCAACAAGGAACATGTCCCTGAATTACTAATGAACTTTATTCATGAACTCAGTTCAAAATGTATTTGAATATGTCTCAGTCGTGCGCTCAACTTAAATATAATTTTGTTTCAGTCTATCAAACCAAGGAAAGTACCTAACATAGCAATAAACTTGTAACGTGGTACAATTCCATACCTTTTTTTATCCATGTATTAACATTGATTTAATATAAATTCCACCACAGTATATTTAATAATTTCTTGTCGGCTTTAAATTATTATTATTATTATCTTCAAGGAATTTCAAGGTGTAAAAGTCTGACTACTTTAATGTACCTTAAATAATAATTATTATTCTGGCCTCCAGACTCCAGACATACTAACCTTTCGTAGTAAGTATACCCTAATGGAGTGAGACAAACTTATATGAATAAAAGAGAAATATTACCTGTTGCCGACAGATACTTTTCCTTTTTTCGACAAATTCTTTTCTTCTTTTTGTTTTTTGTATATTTTTTTTGTTTACTTTTTAATATTTTTTGATACTGTTTTGTTTTTGATACTTGTCAATTGTATTTTTACGTTTCCGGTGAATACAGTCCTCTGGCAGAAAATTGGGTGTTTCTCTGTCTTGTGTTTGCCACCAGCCCGTCTACACCGTTTACACTACCCTCTGGTGCAGATATTTCGATTAGTTCATTCAGCTTATTAACGCTTAGCAACGTCCAGCTAAGCCTATAAAATAAATGGCCAAAATGACAAATTCACCCTTGAACATACTATTGACGGTGCAATCCTTGTCAATCAGAATTATGCCAGTATCTATTGCGTAAAGCCAATCTTTGAAGTCTTGCTCATCGGCTAATTCCATCAGTATTATCACCCTAATACTACGGATGGGGAAATAAATAATAAATATACATTCAAGTATTTCGACGGTGACCAAGTTTCACCATCAGTACCTACCATTACCATGAGTTCGCCAGCGACGCGTCAATAGCGAGATTATAAAAATCTATATAAAATTGTACAGCGCCTCTAGAGGTAAATAGCAAAACTAAAATCGCTGCCATTAGTCAACAAGTAAAAACCTAAAGAAATGTACCTATTCGCTAGTGAGTAACGAATTTTATACAAAATCGGTACCATGAGACACAAAATTGACAGATATCACCGAGAGATGCCTTTAAGACTGTAGTAAAGTAAGTCGAAAACTAATTGAGGTATGAAAAGAATATTTGAGATGAGTTTTTAAGGGATTTTGGTATAAACAGGGCGTCCCACGGCCATGCCACACGGAGGGAAAGTATATTAAATATTGAACGTAGGATATTTTACTAAAAGAAGACATCGTTTTATTTTTAATAATAAGTAGAACTGCATTCACAGATTTTTAAAAATCGCCTACCTCAACCGGGAATCGAACCCGCCAAATGTGATAGAAAAATTACATGTATTTTATAATAGCGTTTGAAAGGGCTACTCATAAGCATTATTTTTTCCTAAATAACCTAACATATTAAATGAAACTAAGATCATAAAATTTTTCATTTTATTTAAAATTTTGTTCACTAATATCAGCCAGTTGCAATTTACTAATAACAGCCAGTTGCATGGTAATTGTGAGCTCATGAAGAAATGCATACAAGTACCTACCACACTTCATCTATCGCTTTATTATTATCATGTACTTACACCACGGAAATCTCGTATCTCAAGTGGGTAGGTCTTTGAAATGATAATGTTAATTGTTGAAAGCATGGCCATGTCAGAGGAAATTTCCCTGAACAAAATTTTAAATAAAATGAAAAATTTTATGATCTTAGTTCGATTTAAAATGCTAGGTTATTTAGGTTAAAATAATGCTTATGAGTAGCCCTTTCAAACGCTATTATAAAATACAAGTAATTTTTCTATCACATTTGGCGGGTTCGATTCCCGGTTGAGGTAGGCGATTTTTAAAAATCTGTGAATGCAGTTCTACTTATTATTAAAAATAAAACGATGTCTTCTTTTAGTAAAATATCCTACGTTCAATATTTAATATACTTTCCCTCCGTGTGGCATGGCCGTGGGACGCCCTGTATAATTTCGACAAGAAATTTTATGAAATATGTTAACGGTAGAAGATACCTAGAAGATAGGGAAGTACTAATTTTTCACACAACACCAGTTCACATAAAACCCCTCCTTGTAAACCGTAAAAAGAAAAACAAAGTTTGTAAACACCACTTTAAGCATTCGAGCATTGAAAAGTATACCACACCACTTGTACCAACCCTATAATTATAGGAACATTTCTGTGAAGAGCTAACGGATCTGTATTATAAAATACAGCGCAAGGTGTACACAAAATTTACGAGCGCGCGCAACGGCAGAGAAATTATCAAAAACACAAAATATGCAGTAAAAAATGCAAAACAATTTGTAGCCTTTGCGTGCAGCGGACACACGGTGAAAAATATTGCGGAAATACGAGACCAGACATAGGCAAATATAAAATGTGGGTGGCCACTAAATGGGGTATTCGGTGTGTTCCAAAAAAAAGAGTCGACCCGCACCTAGCCCCTGACAAATAGCTCGAATGTGAGTGTTTAAATGTGATAATGAAGTGGCGAAGTGGAGGAGTGAAGACATACTCCGCGCATGACGTTGAATAACTAATGAATCTTCTTACTCGAGGAGTTGTGCCTGAGTTTTAAGCAAACAAACCGGTTTACGTAATACTTTGAGTCTAGTGTGCCGTGAAAGGCACTTTTTCCACTAAATTTGGCCCATACCCCAAAATGTTGATAATAAAATGCAACAACAGTACATAGATACATCAGGAACTAATATAAAAGGGTAATGAAATCTATTGATGAATTTTAACTTTCGCCGTTACGCCTTGATCATAACAAGCGAGCACCTCATTTTAATCGAACCTAAATTTGTCCAGAAATATGTCCATACTCAGTGTGTATGTATAAGGAACATACGTCGTTTGAATAAGAAATGAATGAGAAAATGCAGAATCTCTAACAAGAAATATTAAACCTCCATGGTTTACGATCGAAGAGACTTGTGGGAAATAAGCGAGCTTGATAGAAAATACTTTTAATGGATAAAAGCGTTCTTTTACGCTGTACAACTTTACTTATCTGTCCGGTAGGTAGCACCGACTTTTGTAATATTATATTTAGGGCTTGTTACACAATCGACAAGTAAGTTCTAAGTAGCTTACTTCGCAGATCATTTGACAGTTGTAATATGAAATATATGTCAGTTGAACTGCGAACTAAGCTACTTCGAACTTACTTGTCGATAGTGAAACAGGCTCTTAAACTGATTTGTGAAATTTAAATTTCGTGTTAGTATCTTTTCAATTGTGGCATCATTTAATAACTGAACGAAAGTACATTGGCAATTATGTTTTTCTATGAACTAATGAAAAATAATATTGAAAATGTTGAATTTATTTCTTTTTTTCTTGTTTCCTTAGAGGATATTTGGGACTGCTTGTTGGAGTGACAGTATTTACTTTTTATTATTTCATATAGGTATGCGTTTTCCAAATATTTTTTTTTTACTGCCAAATCAGATGTTAAATATACATGTACTTGTAGAGATTTCCTTTTTTTGCTTTAAGTATTTTCTTCACATTCTCAATTTATATTACAAGACTAGTTTATACGGTGGAAAATATTACAAAGGACACTTCATCAGTCGAAGAAACCGTAAGTAACTATTAGAAAGAAAGATCATAGAATAGAGAGCAGGGCCTCCATCAAGATGACCTGACGATCTCAGATGCGACTCTGTAACCTTTCGACTCCGATTGGATCGTTATCGTTTTCACGTTTTCTTCCTTAAAGTATACCCGAACATATCCTGACACTAAAACGGATATAGTTCTTGTCATATTGTTAAGCATAATAATACCTGAGATTGGATGAAGCGAAAGAAGTATGTAAGGATCGTAGCAAGTGGAAGGAAGTGATCTCTGCCTACCCCTGTGGGAGAAAGGCGTGACGTATGTATGTATGTATGTATAATAATACCTATAATTCAGTTGATCGTATTTAGTTTAAAATATTATATAATCGAAGTTTCGAATAAATAATGAAATAATAGAAATAAAAACTATTTAGAGATTAAACAGTATTTTTAATATGTTTTTAACCATAAGAACACAAAGCAGTAATCGATAAATTATCATGGCTCGTGAGGTTTGGTACTATTAAAAGAAACGTACCTCCAAGAAATCTCTCAAAAACAGAAAACTACAAAAAACAAAAGAATAATTTCATAATAACTTAGTCAAGTAGGTACCATCAATTAAAACATTTTATATAAATCAGCTTCGGATCTAGCAACCGTTTTATTTGCACCAAAATGTTCACAGAAGCTACGTTACCATTTAAGCCCTTGTAAAGTATCGCATTACCAACATCTCTATATATTTCAAAATAAATTTTCTGCTTCCTGGAAAAGTTATCGACGTCGACCCACGGGACTCCATATCGGAGTGCCTCCCCGAGCCTGGCCTCTGCCGTACGGCGTAATAACGACCGACTTTATAACCGAGTGGGTTTAAATCTCTCTCACAACACCTTTCCATCTGAGGTTTCCCCGTCTACCGAATCGAATCTAAGGCTGGGATTACAATTTCAGCTGCAGCCTCATTTATCTATTCAGTGACGAGAATGTATTCAATGACATTTATTTCTCAGTTTCAAATGGAGTGAGGAGTCTTCCTGTCGGGCGGCTGTTTTTAATGAGGCCTTTCAGAAATTGGCATCACGGTTAAATATCAATTAATTGGACATCGCTTGCAGCGGAACATTCAGCAATATTTTGCCATCGTTACTATCAAATTACTTTATAGTCGACTCTCATTTCAATCAAGCCTTCGCCTGCCTTTACGATCAATTTTTGGCAGAGGTGGGCTAAAGAATATTTCCCGCCGCTTATTTCGAAGAGAGCGTATGAGACCCGACAATTCAGAGTTGGTTGAGTTATTTCACATTATTGATGTTGGTTTCTTACAATGGGCCTCATAAGAAGGTTCAGGGTCACCCGATTATCAGTGGACATTTACACGGAGTTTTTTACGCTTTCGAATAAAAAATGAAGATTTATAAGAACCAAAGTGACCAAAATGGACCGTAAAACTACGAAACTCAAAAAGTACTGAGCTCAATACAGCACGGAAGACCGACGGCTGTTTTATTTGGATGGATCATTCTCGAAATGTGCTTCTTGTTAATATTATAAATATTACCCTATAGCTTTTTGGATATGCCAATGTGCTTATTGACTCTATCATATTCATAATAATTAATTTTCAAGTGGTTATTATGTATCATCAATAGAACCCAAGCTCACCAGTATACAATTGGGGCAACTTTTGTTCCAATGGTTCACCCATATTAAGGGTACGAACTATTCATTAAAAGTTTGGTTTTCGTTCGAAAATAAAATTTCTTGCCATTTAACTTAAATGGCAAGAAATTTTATTTTTCATTCTGTGGTAAAATAATGAATTGCGACCCATGACATTATTATCATAAACCATTAACAAAGCAAATCGGTTACATAAATAAAGAAAATATCGAAGTCTTACCATAAAGGCACATAAAAATAAAATACATACATACATAATTCACGCCTATATCCCTGAAGGGGTAGGCAGAGGTGAACTAGCGCCCACGTTTCGCCAATTATGCTAGGTCCCATGTAATAGGTGGCGAGCCTATTGCCATGAGGAACGCTGCTGCCCATTCCTCATCACTGATTATGAAAGATAAAATAGGTAAACTAAATTTCGAAGAGGAAATAAATTTTCTCACTACTATTTTTATGTTAATGTCAATAAAATTATAAGAAAATAAAGATAATAATACATAATTAAGCTGTGTTAGAACACACAATTTTTTATTCCGAAATTTTATATACACATAGGTCTCTTTATAATGAAATATTAAATTTTACTATCGGCCAAAGCGTTCTACCGTCACCCAGCTACCACTGATCTCGCAAACGTGTTAGAAAAATTCTTGGTAGACATACACCAAGCAATTTTCTTTAGAGCACAGTTGGACTTGGCGATTCATTCCAAGCTTCAGTACCATTGCAGAAGGTGCAACAAATTAACTTTTGAAGGAAAAATGCTTCTTTTTCTAGGAGCTATTTGTAGCAAACTCTTTTAAAGGCTTTTACAAGTTACTTTGAAATAAAAAAACCTGGATAGCGTAATGATTCATTAATGGGCTGACAGATTACTACCGCTTTTTCAGGAGCCTTAGAGGGTTGTCAGCGTACCAATATTGTTTAGTGTGTCTAAATGGGAATATTCGTAGTTGTCAATTGTCAACGTTACATTTACGTGGATAGTGCCCAGTAATCTTTACGTACCCACGTGGATACATATAGACCAACCAACTAGGAATTTACAATGATTAAGCTTTGGGATTTACAATAGTTAGCGAATGTGGTTAATAATACACTTGTACCTATTCCTTCGGGGAGAGAAAGTATTAACTTCTCATCTGTTGAAAACCGGGAGCCGGCGGGAGCGAGAAGTGCTTAACTGTTAAATCCCGGGATCCGGGGCGATGATGATGATGATGAGTCATCAAGGTGGACGGTGCCGAATTTCGTTGCCTTACGAAAAATCTTTGGTGCGTGTTTGTTTACACTCTGTGTAGTTTGGTAGCAGATAAAATAGGCAAGTGCAAACAAAAAGTTATAAGATTGCAGACTAATTAGAGTTAGTTTAAAACAAATAAGAAAATAATAATTTATATCACACGTAGGTACAGTTCTTGCTCGCACTGTCAAAACGTTTTATTGCTACGGATTGTGGAAATCCTGTTTCGGTCGTAATAGCGAAATTACAGCCGACATGTCGAATTTGTGTAGTTGTATGGGTATTAACTTTTTTCGATGTGGACATTTTTAACTGTAGCGGAGCACTGTGAGGTTGTAAAGTTTCCAACTAGTCACTTTACGACGGATCTCGTCGTAACAAAATGATTGCGCACTGAGCTTTCCACCGTAAAATGCAATAAGTAAAAAAGAATTTTCCGTGACTGGAATATAATAAATGTGAATAATAAAAAATAGAGGACAGTGAATCCTTTTTAGTGCCTGGGGTTTAAAAGAGGTTGGACCTTCTAAGTAAATACCTAAAAGAAAGAATAAGTAAATTGGAGTCTTGATCAAAACAACGCTCTGAAATCATTTCTGTTGTAAACGAGAATGATAATTAATGTCTGGCAAAGCCTGGGAAAACCTAAATCCCAGCAGTGGAAATGAAATGGCTGATAATAGTGTGATGTAATCTAATGTCTTGGGTCATTTGCAAAATTCTTATTATGTATCTGCTGCAATCTTATTACCAAAAATACTTTCTTTATACCTATGCTTTTTAATCTGGGCTGTTTTCTTTTGTATCAAAAGAAAACTTACACAGCGACAAGGTCTTAAAGGCGTGCACTCACCAATCCTTACTAAAACCAAGGTGATGTTTAATTGTAAGCCCCTCAAATTAGTACAGACCCAAAGATAAAAGAGCGGAGCAACATACACCCCATACACCACCACAAAAAGAGCAAACAAAACCTTTTCCTCAATTAAGCAATTTGTGTGGACGTAAATTCAGCGAGAATATGGTACTTGTCCGTGTACCCCCCTCACATCTGATTCTTTTCACTACTGGTTTCTGTTGGGTACAGTCAGCATCATGTTTCCATGAACACTTCTGTGTCATGTCTCAATAACATTCAGGGGAAGGCGTTCCATAAGTTGAAGGCTTGATAATATCCTCCTCAATTTGCTCATAAGTTTTTATTTCTCAACACATCGCGACCGTAATAGAAAATATTAAGCAAGAACGGGCCAATCTCCGCTGAATAATTACGAGAAAATACAATGAAATTATAAAACTCGTAAAAACGAGGAAACCGATGTCGATGACATTGTCGCTGCCGTAGAAGTACTGGAGGTAACAATGCAAGCAATTTTTGATTTGGATGAGCATGCTTACCAATTACTTGTCCAAAATAAGACGGAAAAAATTGAGATTGATGATGAGGCTGACCAAGCGGATGGTTACCGTATGAAATGGATAGTCATTAGAAAAAGGTAGAAAAGAAAGTCTTCCCATTAGATAATTCAGCAGTTGCTAATCACGGAAATTCTAAATATGGTTCAATAAAAGATTTGAATTCATCTTTTATCATAATTTGCCCATTAGTTTTTTATTTATCAACAAATGGCTTATTACATTGGCTGAATCTTATCAAAAGAAAGCCATAAATGCCTCTCTGTTTCATGAAAAAAAAATACATTTCTTCAAAACACCTACAACTTCAAAGCGCCTCACCTCGGACTACCCCTCTCCAGAGCCTAAACTCATTACATTACTACTAACACGCAGTGAGTGAAAAAAAAAACTACAATCCTAGTTCAATCAAATTGTAAAGCCACCCGCCCTTTACTCCGAGAAAAACGCTAAGCCGAACTGACCTATTCCGCTGCCTGAAGAAATAACCTTAAATATTTTATTCAAACACAAAAACCAGGCAAACTATTAAAGTCTCGAGATTGTCACCAAAATCAATCTCGAGTTGTAACTTTTCCTTGCGGCACTCTAGTCTGCGGTGTACAAATAATGGGGCTCTGAATATCTAATGAACTTCTTCACCTCCACTGCAACGGGGAAGTTGCTCGTCTCAAATAACTTGAGTGCGCCTCAGCCCTCGGTCCACGACGACTCCTGTGCAATTAAGTGTTTCGGCTTTCATTGCGCGCACAACTTCATTTCACTTCTCCGAATACGCTCTTAATTTACTATACTGTCATCAGCGATAAGTATACCAACTCATAGAGTGGAGACTTTGACAGGTACAAATTTCTGTCAGTTGACACAGACAAACATGGTCACGCCAATAGTATCTTGGTTGGACTCTGGCAAGCCGCCGACTCACATGGTATAATGAAGCCCATTTTCGGACGTCTGCTTTTATTACAAAATTATTAAAACGCCAGAGTACGACTCAAGAGTGACAATCATTAGTTAGTTTTGAAATATGTATATTGATTTGAAAAAAGAGTTTTTTCACAAATGTTTTTTTTATAAAAAATCCTTTTCTCAAAGTTAATATATTTTAAATATACATTATATGTATCACTTTCGAATCACATATTATGTGATTGCAAAGCACTTTTACAAGTTTCATCTTTAAGAGCGAACTTGTAGCTGCCTTAGAAGACGAAATAATTTTTTTTCTCTTTTTCAATTTTGTTATTTTTCTCAGTTAACCCACCGTATTTGGTAAGTTATCCAAATGGAAATGAAGGTCATATTATCCTCCTACCTACCATAGAAAAATTACGTCCAAATTGTGTGGAGTATACATGATACAGTCTGTTTTGTAAATATTCATTAGGGTTGGCACTATTCACAAAATTGAAAAATATAGAAATAGAATCTATTTTTTTTCAGCTTCAAATAAATAAATCATAGGGTATAAATCGTAAACTTCAATGCTAGCTTTTACCTGCGACTTCGCCCTTGTAAATTTGTTTTTAAACGCAGTCGGGGTTTTCTATAATAAATTATTTATTTATTTCTGAAATTAAAGTTAATTTTGCTCAGTGAATGTACTTAAATATGTGATTTTAGTCCAGTGATGTGTTGGAAACTGGCTGGTCTTCAGTCCATTTTTTAATATATTTTATCACATTGTTTTTGATAAGTAGGAAATCTGGGTAAACCTGGGTTATGTTATGTATTTTTGACACCGTTGTTATTTTGTCAATTCGTTTACTACCACGGTCGGTGAGAGTTGTTTTGAGCCATATTATAGTTATTATCGAACAACTGCGTGTTTCCATCACTCTTCCCTTTATACAGTCCCCCATAAAGGTGGAAACGCCTAGGACGTACGGTCAAGACTGCTCTGAAATTCACCTTGAAAGATAGAACTCCTAAAGAAGATACTGACTACTCTCCTACGAGAAGCGGAGCCAATAGTTAACTTGGGACCACTAACAAACGTCGCAACATCTCAAAACGCACCTGAAAACTTAACACCATTCCACTTCATTTTGGGAACATCACCAACGGCCCCGTGGACATGCTCTCTAGATGACACGGACTTACTACGGCGATTTGATTGGCGAAAAACGTTGCGGTTGGCCGATCATTTCTGGTCACGTTTGTTGCGGGAGTACTTGCCGACACTCCGACCCAGAGGACCGTATCGCAACAACCCTAATTACGCCAAAGGTGACGTGGTGCTCATCGCCGACTCTACCCTACCGCGAGGACTATGGCCTATAGGTATAGTTGTAAAAGCTTTTAGAGGAGCCGACGGAATAATCCAGGTGGCAGACATACCAAAGCCGGATTATTGCGTTGTCCAATACGGAAGCTCCTCCTACTAGCAGGTGACGACCAGCCAGTTACCACCGGGGAGGGAATGTTGGAAACTGGCTGGTCTTCAGTTCCATTTTTGTTTATGACATTGTTTTTGATACGTATTATATTATTGAAACCGTTGTCATTTTGTCACTTTGTTTACCACCACCACGGTCGGTGTGAGTTGTTTTGAGCCATATTATAGTTATTATCGAACAATTGCGTGTTTCCATCAGTCTTCCCATTATACAGTCCACCCATCGTCAACAGATGCCTTGCATGGTCCACCGTAGTCAGACTTTTTGTCAAAACCCTATATAAATACAAAAAAAAATCGTTGAGAGAATGGAGCCGTTCTAGACCCATGATGCTACTTTGCCTCAGCAGAACTGCTGAAAGATGTCCTTCTGGGCCCCGACCTAATGCATGAGGGCGCCAACCTTCTTGCTGATCAACGAGTGGCACTTAAAGCTTTGGATACCTCTGCAGCTGGCTTTATTCACCCTCCGGGAGTGACCGGAAGTTCACAAGGAGATAAAACCATGAAAACACTAACTCGTCTAGACGTGTTTAAAATGTTTGCAAATAAACCAAAAACAGAAAAGAAACGAACAATGAATGTGTTCAATATAACAATTCCTTTCGTAAATGCGATCTTATAAAAAATAATCAAAGAGAAAGACGGAGAAATAATACAAAAGTTGATGACGTTTTGCTTTCGTGCGTGAATTTAAGATTCACTTCGAATGATTTTAAAATGGAGACCTTGAATTTATTGCGAAGGAGAAAACGATTATTAAAATTGCAAAACGTTCAACCGACAACCGACGACAATACCACCCATAAGGTCATCTCGTTCTGTTCATATTAGCTCTAGTGCGGCAGCGTCTCTGAAACGGTTAGCAGAAGCGCGTGCTGCGAGGGAGTTAGCAGAGCTAGAGCAGCAACGAGTGAAGCGAGAGCGGCAACTTGAAGAAGAACGAAGTACTGCCGAACGCGCTCTGATCGAGGCAAAATTGGCAGAGGAGACGGTAAAGCTCGACGAGATGTTCGACAACGGTGGTCATGATGGATCATCATCGAGGTCAGTGGTACAGCGTAGGATTAACAGCGACACTGCACTCGATGATCATGCTGCTGTAGAATCGACATTTTCTCGTTCCTTGTCAGGCCGATGACACATTATAAACTTGTAAATACAAATATCAAACACATTTTACATCACTTAGGGCCGGTTTCACCGGTTGCAGATAAGCTTTGGATAGTTCATCGACAGATTTTAAATACCCACTACCCACACAGAACCACATATTTTTTATTTTGTGACTTACCTTTGTTATATAGGACATTTAGTCATATCCTAGGAAAATGCACATTATTAGAAGTGCCCGTTGTGAGAAATGCACATTTTGCGAACTTTGCAACACTCGGCAACATTTTAGTATGGCCGAGATTTATTAACACATATTTTTAGTAAGGCTGATGAATGTATAGGGTCCCAGCCATATTGCCGCAATCTAAAATATTGCAATATTATTCAGTCACTTTTATTGTTGTCTCGCTATACGGCATAAGTGCGTCCCTTTTTCATGCTACGTGAAGTTTGCCCCGATTCGTTTGCGTAGCATAGCTATGTTCGTTTGTTTTTATTTTGACGCTATAAAATTAAAATACGGATCGGTCAAATCCAAAAATAATAGATTTTATCAATGAAGTGCAATTGTACTCTCAATTATTGTGGAATGCGGAGCCTGGAGCTTTTAAAACAATGTAAGCTGCTGCAATGCATATGAGTTCGTCAGCCATTGTAGCCATACTAGCCATGTAATATATGTAGCCCATATAAAGACAAAATAATGAGCCACATACTGTTCCAGAAATACTGCCGAGCCGAGCTCAGATAAAATTCCGGATTTCGGAAATTCAAAAAGTGACAACCCTGATCGAAATATTTAATTGAACACAACTTCTAGACTCCACGCAATATGGACGTGATTTTTTTGTGATAGGTAGAAGGTTTTCCAAATATGGTGGATTATCTGAGAAAAAAAATTAAAACGAAAAAGTGAAAAAAAATTATATCTCATCTTCTAAGGCTTAAAGATGAAGCTTGTAAAGTGCTTTCAAATCGCAAGACAAATTTAAAACATAGTAAATAACATATAATATTTACTTTAAGAGAAGGAATTTATCTAAAAAAAGATCCGAACAAGAAACCCTATTTTCAAATCTATAATTATTTTTCCGAAACTGAGCGTTTTTGCCACTCTGGAGTGCTACTCTAGCGTTTTAAATTATTCAAACTTAAGGATTTGGTCATAAAAAGCAGACGTCTAAAAAATGGGCTTCATCATAATACACTGTGAACGCCTTCATCAGTTTATCACCATCAAATAAATGCACATATTTTATAGGTTTTGTTCTAAATCAGTTACAAGAAGCCGTGCAGAGACGGCAGAGCAGAAGAATTCAATACAATTGTCACTTCTCCCAATCTCTCTCGTATGTGTTGGCCATACATACAAAACCACAAAGGGTTAAGACAGCGATGAGCAAATAGGGCAGCAGCATTCGTCTATCGAGATTCAATTTTATTCATTATTTAAACAGAACCAATGTTGAAAGAGGTTTTTATATTATTTATATCTTTCTCTTATCAAACAGTCATACTCACAGTTCAAGCTGTTTATATTTCCATATTAAATTTAGTTTTCCCTTGAAGTTTTTCTCTTTAATTGCAAAGACGACTCGTATGCACTATCAATACTGCATTCCAGGGCACCCTCAGAGACAAACGCAACCCTAGAGATGTCCACGCAACCCTATTGCTCGAAGCCGAAGCCATCGTCAACTCAAGAGCACTCTTCTTCTTCTTATCTCCACACCTACGTGCCATCGTCGGCGGAAGTCCCCGAGGCTATCACGCCGTTCAATTTCTTGATAGGTATACATCTTCGAACGCGCCGTGGACAAGTAGGCAGTACGGACGCGGATCTTCTGCAACGAAGCGATTGGCGACGAGCACTCTGTGTGGCAGGCCACTTTTGGGGACGCTGGCTGCGGGAGTACTTGCTAACTCTCCGGCCCAGAGGACTTCAAGACGTCGGGGTCAACTTTAAAGACGGGGACGTGGTGCTAGTGGTAGATTGCTGACCATGCCACGAGGTTTGTTACCTCTGGGTAGGGTGGTCAAAGTATCCACGGGTCCGGACGGACGGGTGGATGTCTTTATCAAGGGGTACACTGGGCAGGCCTGTCCGCAGGTTTCTTCTTATGGAAGCCGACTCCCAGCCAGTGTTCTACTGGGGGGTGGGAATGTTGGCGACTGGCTGGAAATCTCTATGTTTGTTATATGACATATTTGGAATATTTTTGATAATGGTTTTTATACGACATGTTGGCGGCAGACACTGGCTAGCAGCTATTTTGATGTATTTTTGTATTTTATATTTTTATTTGATTATTGTTATTTTTATATTTCTGACTTTTGTCATTGTCATTTAGACTTCGGTAGAAAATAAAAGTTGTAGCATTAAACTGCGTGTTCGTCCTTTACAAATTGGTGTCAGAAGTGTGTAAAATTAAAATCGACCATGCCTATGACGACTAGAGCACGCGCTTTATCCAGAAAAAGTGATACGGCAATCCAAAAATTGGACCCCAATCCGCCTTGTGTTAGTGCTTCCCCACAGGATGACGCTCATACTTCCAGTGCAGTAGCACCAGCGCCACCCTGTAAGCCTCGCACCAAGCAGAAAATTAGTGCAAATTTAACACAAGTTACGTAGTAACAGTTGCAAATTTATGTATTTATTTTATTTTTTTAAATATTAATTTTGTTGTGTAACATAATAATAAAAAAATCGTGATTTCTATTCTGCCCGTCTACCCGTCAAACGATTTATGTACACCAAGTGTACAAACATTTTTGGGGCGCGACGCGATTTGTGTACACCAGGTGTACACAAATTCTATGGTTCTAGAGTTCGGTTTATTATTTCTGTCCGAATCGTGTTATCGACATTTTGGCTGCACAGTATTCATCTATGGTTCATAGAGAATCATTTTATTTAAAAAGTTTACAGTATAATTCGGACAGACCATCGAAAATAGAAGAAATAAAAAATTTGTCAGTGTGAAATGTAGGCGATCGACATTTTGTGTCAACTGTCAGTGCGGGAGTGGCGTAGTTGTGTGTTTAGAATGGAAAATCGTAGAAAACGGTGAGTAATCTTATATGATTTTTGTTTGAAATTACCAAGAAAGGTTTGTAGAACCTTTTATAAGTATTGGTTTCTGCAAAATTGTTAAAATTGATAGACTGGAAACAGGGCAAGGAGAAGAGAAAAAGACAGCTACCACACATCATTTTGTCAAGATTATAACTATGTCATGTATACTATGTCTTGCTGTACTTTTAACGTTATTATATTTATTGTATTCGGCTGCCACCTCTACAGTCCACCTCACAATACTAGTTTAAATCGCCTAGCAATATACTGCGATTTTGCCGATACGTGGGTGTTATTTCACCTCCGCCTACCCATTCGGGAACAAATGGGCGTGATTTATATGTATGGTGTTCATACAATTTAACAGTGGAAATTCTTTAGGTACTGTGTAGGCATAAAAAGTTTTAGTTCCGATATGGTACATAAAAATACGCGCTGACATTTTCTTTCTTATTATAATATTATACAAAGATTAACTTTAGGCGCGGTTTGAATCTTGTTGGATTAATAGGACTCGAGATCCCCAACCTTGTTTCTCATCGGCTTCCAACCAAAGTAGCGATCAAAATCAAACTTGTTCGAATTTGCAATGGAAATGTCTTTTTATTTTCCCTTTGAGCTTTCAATGTTTAAGGACAGACCGTCAACTGCTAAGGGATATTAAACTTCTTGTTCTTTGCCCTAAAAATTTATCTCTTGTGCAAATCTGCCCTAAATACACCTAATATACAGAAAATACCAGTGTAATTAGAATGATGCGTAAAATATTGATTGTTTTCATTTATAAGACCCGTGTTCAACCATATTATAAATGTTACATCTCATAACATGAGACATCGTGGATCAGTCAGGACCGCAGAACAACGAATATTTCCTAACAAAATAATAATAATGTTTATTTTAAGAGGCCCGCGTTAGGTGGTTGGGTCAAGAGTCAGATACTGTAACCTCAGAAATAAATGAAGATTTGTACCAATATCGTCCTATAAAGCAGTATTTACGGAATGCCGCTAATCCGCTGGAATAATTTGATGTTGTGGAATTCAGAAGAAGATTTCGATTTACTGGAGGTTCCTCACTGAAGGGTGAAGCCGTAACTGAACATATTAAATTCAAGGGTATTTTTAAGATTTTCTTGAGGTGGCCGACTAAGGTCAAGTGGAGGAAATCTCGAGGAACCGACCACGTATATGGGTGTTAAAGACGGTGCCCCAAAAGAAGAGACGCTCTTAACTCTACTTGCGGAAGCCGAAGCTATTGATAACTCTCGCCCATTAATACACGTGTCTGTCCATCCGGATGATCAATACTCTAACTCCATGTCATTTCTCGCTGACAACTGACTCTGTTCTCGTTGGCCGAACCGAATGGAAAAAGGCTTTACGACTTGCTGATTTATTTTGATTACGCTGGGTGAAGGAAGTCCTGTCAACTATGCAACCTCGACAAATACCCCCTCGACGAACCAGATATCTATTGGCCTTGTTCTCATCGCCAATAGCAACCCTATCGAGGTCTGTATAGTCTGGCCACGCGGTCGGGTTACAGCGACTTACCCAGGACGCGATAGTATAGTACGGGTGATGGACGTATCAACTGTTGCGGGTACACCGCGTCGTCCTCTTAGCAAGCTCATCAGGCTTAACTTTACTTGTAGTGATCAGTGCTCATACATAGCGGGAGGATATTGCGTACTCCTTTGTAGAAATGTATAATTTTTCCTAATTTTTCTATGTCATTGTAAATTCCCATTTGCCATTGTTGATATTGTCACTCACTTTGCAATTCATAACCCTGCTTGTTTGTACATACATTTCCTACATTTTATCATGAATATACATTTTCATCTACATTCAGGCTGTTGCCGATGTTAAGCTAGCAACTACTTTTGATAGATATCTATACACGAAGATGAGAGTTTTACTTGCATGATAATTTCCAGTTTTTACTTTCCTATAACTTTATCTTCACCAGTCTTCCTTTTAGTCTGCTTAACTTCAACATTTGATGTCGGAAGTGGGATGCTGAGACTGTTTGGAGAACCTGTGGCGGAATTCGCGTGCAACAGGAGGATCTTCTGGAAGTTTATACCACCTTCGGCTCCTTTTGTTGGCGGTTACTGGGAGACTGGTAAGGAGTGTCAAGACAGCCCTTTATGCAACCATGAAAGAGCGCTCTCCTTGCGAGGAGATTCTGAACACCCTTCTCCTGGAAGCTGAGGCGCTAGTGAACTCCCAACCACTGACGCATGTTTCTGTCGAGCAAGGTGCTAATGAAGCCATCACCCAAACGGATTTCATTTTAGGCACGTTGTCTCATTACTCCATCCTCGCTAGGTCGGACAACGATGACTTGATCGGTAGTGTTAAATGGAGAACTTCTATGTTTGGCGGATCATTTCTAGGCACGCTGGGTAAGGGAGAGTATTTACCGGAATTCGAATTTTTTGCCGTTAGAAAGTTGACAAACTGCAAGTTTAACTGTTTCGTAATTGAATACACAACGATATTAAATAAAAATACCGAAGATTGGTTTATATTTCTTTCTTAATTTTATATATTTAAGAATAAAATATGTGTTTCTCGTTAGGAAATTTACATATAAAATTATTTCTATAGCTTAGGAAATAACTTCAGCAAATAAGAAATGCGTAAAATGAAACACCTTTTTAGTTTACCAGCTAGCATTGACAGACATTGACAACTCGTGAATTATTATGTTTGTTGTTGTCGGTAAACTATCATAAATGAAACAATTGGAAAAAAAACACTAACCAAGCACAGCACAGAACAAAAACTTTTACTTATTCAGCTGATGGAAGCTTCTGACGGAAAAACAAGAGGTGATTATTAGCCGCCTCATTGGGGATACGGCTTTGACGGGCAACATAAAATTAAACATTTCTGTTACTTGATATATTCCTCAATACTAAAGTACATGCATAATATAACTTTTGTTTGATTTGAAATTTACTATTTAGATCATAATTTTATGTCACCCCCTGACAGTCATCCACCTTATGGGTCAGGTGTGAATTAAATTATATTATTATCATTCAATTTCATAATGTATCAGCTCATTAGACCCACCTGGCATCAAACCAGCACCGCCTCGCCTCGCGCGATTAGTATCTATACTTAGTAGTTTGTTTGGTTGGTTGGTTAAACGCGCTAATCTCAGAAACTACTGGATCAATGTGTTGAATAGTCCATTTATTGAGGAAGGATACAGGCTATATAAAAACGGACATAAACGCGACCACTAGTTCTTTATAAGGAGATGCGTTTACAACTTCAACTCCTTAAAGCCTTAAGGGTGAAGGCAGTGATAAAGGATGGGCAGCAGCGTTCCTGTACCACCCGGTAATTACTGCGATTTAGGCTGATATATGGCAATTCGGCTCTGTTACATGTGACTGAAAATAGTTGTTGAACCGTAGATGTTAATACACCTCTGCTTACCCAATAAGTTGCAGTGAGTGATAGTTAAACTTTGAAAGATATTCGAGACATTCATAACTCAGAAATATTATAATACCAATTTGAACAAGTTAGCAAGAGTTGTTCCTCAACATAGCTCGGATGGGTTTCAGATTGATTTTTGTGCATAGAATACACAAAAGTTAAATCGAAATATGATGACAAACTACAAGCATTATAGTAATTATTATTAATGATATTTAAAAAAAATATATACAAATGTTAGAAACTCTTTTAAGTTGTTCTATATTTTTATATGATTTTAAATGTGACTAACAATTTTGACAGTGCATGAAAAAGTTTATTATGATATAGATGAAAAATAGAGAGCTTTTGAAGAAACTATAGATTTTTATTGATAATTGTTTATATTTTTTTACAATACAATATACACACTAGTTTATTATCATACAAGTAAGTGCAGATAAGATTCACATCGTATTATGCTTGTACAATAATAATATAATAGAATAATTTGCTGAAAATATATAAATATTTAGTGTTTATTATTATTTTCATTCAAACATGATCCAAAGGGCGGAGTAAGCAGCGGTTTTGCCCGGCATTTCAGCTAATGCGTGAGAGAGATGAAATAGGTCGATGGTTTGGGGTAAAAGGGGGCCTCGACCCTTTTCACAACCGAAAAACGCGCGCAATATTTCACAGAAATGAAAATAAAATCTAATTATGTTCCTCCATTATATTAATGTGGATTAATATTTAACATTATCATATTAAAAAACAATTTTAAGTAGTACAAACAGAACACAGGCCTGATTTCGACATCAAACCTGAAATATACTTAAGAACATCTAATAGTCTGCAAAACTTGTAAACATTACTGTAACTTGACTGTGATGCTGAAAAAAAACATCTGAAATGATTTAATTTATGAAAGTCAAACTGCGATAATTCCTGGCAAAGTAGGGACAACTGAGCCAGGAGCGGGGTAGCGGGGGCAGGGGGGTATCTACCCCGCGCCCCATGCCACGAGTGAGCGCCAGTCGCCCCTACGTCTCAGGTTTGCACGCAGCATCCCAACACTTTATCGTTATTTTCACACTTGTATCACTAAAAATACCACTGAAAATAACATAAATGAGCATGTGAATACCCCGAGTACGTCTACATTCGCGGTTTGTCTCATTTTCGCTACGAAAATGCTTCAAAAACATTTCTATTCGGTCGGTGTGAATTTGTTATTGTCACACATATGTATCCTGACAGCGCAGCCTTTGCCGGTCGAGAAAATTGCTGTTGGTAAGTACATTATTTTATTTTTCAATTCTACGGAATAATTTTTCTAAATTGTAATGCCATATTAATTGTTTTATTGTTGTTGAAGCAATAAAAGTCATTTAAAATATTTTTACTGTAGAAAAACCAAAAGTAACCCATAATAGTTTTTTATTTATTATTTGTTAATCAGAAGTATCTAGGGTATGGAGTATTTTTTTTGTTTTGTTGCCATTGTCGTTGTGCACGCTGTTCTCATCTTTATCAAGCTGGCTGCTGATTATCTATCTCTGTCTAATACAATGCAGCGCTTTCACTCTCTCTCAGTGTTCTGCAAGATTTGATTATACCCAAGATCCTTCGAGACGGAGCTTTGTGATTTTATTCATTTTTACAGTTATAGTAAATTAAATATATTTATAATATTAGAGGAAGGTTGTATAAACTACTAGCTTATCCGACAAACTTTGTTCTGTCCTTATCACTAGAAATCAAAAATAGCCTACGACCTGTTCTTAAATGTAATAAATATACAAAAAAATCATAAAAATTAGTCAAGCAGTTTGGGAGGAGTTCAATAACAAACACTGTGACACGAGATTTGTATAAATTTCCCATTATTGACATACTTATGTATTTTTTGTAAGCAAATGGAGAATACAAAATTAAAATAATACAAAAAAATATGTCAAAGACAACAAACATTTAAAGAAATGTAAATATTTTTTTAAATTTATAATTACATTTATTTATTTATATTACACTTATATTACACTATTTATTTTACCTCAATAACTTTTGTGACAATTAGTTAAAATACCTATGACAATACAACAACTCCAGCTAATTCGTTGCGAAGTACTGTTGAGTGGAGTGGTAACCATAATAATCCACAAGTAGCAAAATGTCGAGTGAAAATGTAACTGAAAAGCTGCTAAACAAGTTCAGTGATAGGTGGCATATTCATAACTTTGCATTAACAATTATGCGATACAATCAACTTAGATGCGACGCACTTTTTATGAACTTGTGTATTTTAGAAAATAATGATTACTGTGGATAAACCATAGAAATAACTGGCATACCATAGACAAAAATGGCATACCATAGACAAAACTGGCATACCATAGACAAAACTGGCATACCATAGACAAAACTGGCATACCATAGACAAAACTGGCATACCATAGACATAACTGGCATACCATAGGCATAACTGGCATACCATAGGCATAACTGGCATACCATAAGCATAACTGGCATACCATAGGCATAACTGGCATACCATAGGCATAACTGGCATACCATAAGCATAACTGGCATACCATAAGCATAACTGGCATACCATAGACATAACTGGCATACCATAGACATAACTGGCATACCATAGACAAAACTGGCATACCATAGACAAAACTGGCATACCATAGACAAAACTGGCATACCATAGACAAAACTGGCATACCATAGACAAAACTGGCATACCATAGACAAAACTGGCATACCATAGACAAAACTGGCATACCATAGACAAAACTGGCATACCATAGACAAAACTGGCATACCATAGACAAAACTGGCATACCATAGACAAAACTGGAATGCCATAGACAAAACTGGCATACCATAGACCAAACTGGAATACCATAGACAAAACTGGAATACCATAGACAAAACTGGCATACCCTGGCATTCCATAGACAAAACTGGCATACCATAGACCAAACTGGCACACTATAGACCAAACTGGCATACTATAGACAAAACTGGCATAATATAGACAAAACTGGCATAATATGAACATAACTGACATATCATGGAGAAAGAATTCTAGATGACAATAGTACATAATACTGACAAAACAGGCACATAAAACATATCATTTCAAAAACTGCCATATCTTTTTTTTATATATATTAGACAGGGAAGCTCTTGCCTTTCATCTCACCTGATGGTAAGTGACGATAAGGGCTGAAGATGGAATCGAGCTTCACCTGGAACCCTCAACCACAGAGGGGCTGGCTATCTTATCACACAATAATGCTGTTAACATTATTATTATAGTGAAAGATTATTGATAAGATGGTGGTAGCTAGCCAGGCGGACTTCAAAGAAGTCCTACCACCAACCAAACCGAGCACAAATTTGTACCCCCCTGGGGATCGAACCCGGGATCTCTGGATTTTCATTCCGGTGGGCCAACCACTAGACCACGGAGGCGGTTTAAACCACAATAATTGGCATGTCGCGTAAAAATCTGGCATATCGCCAAAAAAACTGGCTTATCGTGTAAAAAAAGTGGCATATTGCGCATAAAAATTAGCTATAGCATAAAATACTGGCATATGTAGACAAAAAATGGCTTATTGTGACAAAACATTGAGACCAAAATTGATATATTTCTAGCAATCCTTGCATGAATTACAAAATAATAGAGTATTTTAAAATAACAGTATGAAATGTATTAGGTAATTAGAGGTAAGATCCAAGGGGCGATTCGAGTCGTAACCCAAGGTATGATTCTGCCAGGACGTCCTATCTATCATATCGATATAGTAGGTCCTATCCCACCTGCTCCTTATGACCTATCTATAGGTTGTTGTTATTCTCCAGCTACGGTATGACAAGCTCAAAAAAAGTTACACTAGGACGACATGAAAGTCGAGACAACAGGAGTTTTTTTCTTACTGAACTAAGCTATACTAATGTACACTAAATAAACATAAAACTTATCAAGGCACATGAATTATAACGGCCAGCTTGGTTGGCAAAATCAACTTTTTTTTACATTATAGTGTAATGATGCATTCATTTATTAAACATTTTCTCTTTAAGAATCAAAATTACCTATGTTAGAACTTTTAGATTAAAACTCCAGTCATAGTCGGCCCTGCCTTTCTATTTACGGCATACTATAATTAATATTAATTATGCTTTTCCACATCTCACGCCTTTTGGGGATGGGTTTTAGGTTTTGCTGACAGGTACTGTCACCACTACAACATGTTTCTTTTAGTTGGGTAATTAATATACCTAACTCCTGCAGAGACTTTTTTCTTCTACTTATAAATCGTAAAAATAATATTTGTTACGTCACTACTGACCAATTATATGAGTTAAATTTATATACATATTTCATAATTTTATTCAACACGATTGATTGGCGTAGGAATGGAGGATAGAGTACAGGCAATTTTTGTTTTACTATAATGGTATTAAAAATGACCGAGCATCATATTCCCTAGTTAACATTTTGTGACCTGTGTCCGGAAGAAGACGAAATACCTAACTACCAAAATATTTTGAAAGAAAAAACAAAAATATATGAAATAAGATTTTGGTGGTTATAAAAAGAATTTCGAAAAATTATGGTCTTGAGGCGGGAATCGAACCCGCGTCCGCTGCTATCCGGGCAGGTGCCTGGCCGCTCGGCCACCCAAGACACCTGATTGAAATTCTTTTTCTAACCACCAAAATCTTACTACTAATTTTTCTAACATTTATACAATGTTAAAATTAAAATCGAATAGAAAAATATATGAAATTAAAAATCTTTTTAAGGTATTGTGGGAACATAATGGATGAAAAACCTGTATCAAGCTAACGTTTTTCCAAGCTCTGATAATATCCATTACGTACTGTTTTAATTGGTAACCTGAAATCCATATCAGTGTAGGAATATATTATGCCCATTTAAAAAAGCCGTAATTGTGCATTACCCGTTCATTGAATCATATTACCGCTTAATGAGCGACGTGAATACGCTATGACAAAATAGGCGTAAAATTCCCTGGGCATTAATGTTTATGCCAGAATGAGTTGAAGGAGAGGCAGCGTCGCGGTTCACAGTTAAAATTGAAGTTAACACGATCTTTTAACGTTAATAATACGTAATATACTAAATATTAGCCATATCAAAATCAAATCTTTCAAGTATTTCTTAATCACATCTTTCACATTACTTATGTGCATGAGTTTCGATACTGAAATTTAAAAAAGACACCTATTTTCCTTCCAAAGTATAATTTAGTAACATTATAACGATAAGTTTTACGAAAACATTTGTCACAAGCTTTTTTCCATTAAAATTATTATTGTCTGAATATCAATTAAAGGACAAGCGAATCGCTAGAAAGGAAAATGACGAGATGTAGAAAAACAAAACCTGATAACCTCAATACTTTCTTGTATCAATACAACTTTTCCATACAAAATAGATGATTTTTTCATACAATAACGACGTTACTTACATAAAATATGCATGTATAGGTTATTTATCTCTTATTTTTAAGTTTTCTTTTCATTTTTTTTATATTTTTCATTAATATTTAATAATTATTTTAATAGCAACAAAAAGTTTAAAAAGCACAGAAGAAGACAGAACTTCTGGATCCCTTTTTTATATTTATTTTTACTAAGCATATCGTTCATATTATTATCAAACAACGGTATTTGAGAAATAACACAATCCAAAAAAATTTCCTCATACAACAAACCCTACAAAAGCAAAATGTTTCTCTCAACATCGGAAAAATAATAGGCACACCAAACGACTCAGCTGTAAAAGTCTCAAATGAAACACCATCTCGACATTCTAGAGGACTATGCGAACGTAAGCTTTTATACCATCGAACAACGTAGCAAGAATTGACGTTGCAAATCGAAGAAATATTGCCAGAAACGGAGCCTCAAAATGGCTCTTAAGACATAATATCCCGCCGGAGTGAAAAAAGACATAGCGATAGTAGCAGAGCATAGAAGCGAAGCGTTCGGCTTGCGACTATTACAGAAGCCCGCTAAGGCTCTAGTGATTCAGATAAACGTTTTGGTCAGCACCCATATATCAACCCGATGACGCTCCACAGGATACGGGCGCACTTTTTCACTAAATGACCGATAAAGTTGTCCTTTGAAGTAATCCGGTACTTGTAAATCCTTCCGGAGTATCTGCTTTTTGAGCTTTTTGTATTTTATTTTATTTAAATTATTTTTCCTTAGTTTATATTTGGATATTTATGGATAGCGTATTTTTATTTAAACGATATTAATATTTTAAATCAAATTTGCTAACGGAATACACGATTTGCAGTTTAGATTTTTCACGTCTGACAGTCTTGTCAAAATCTTTTTTCTATTTGTAAAAATGTTTTAGCATGAAGGTAGCATAACAAGACAAAAAATAGATATATTCATCCTCTAAAAACTTTAAAAACAAAATACATCATTTGAATTTTCTTTTTTTTTATTCTTCCTATATTTTAGGGAAGGCAAAGGGTCTAGCCCATATAGCCATGTCTATTTCATGTCATTAACATAAACCTAATTTTCTTTTAGTATTAATCTTCTTTCATTATTGGAAAGCAAAGGGACCAATTACCATTAATCTGTTTTTGATGTGTTTGTAATACTTTAATCATAGAACTACATATTGAATAATTATGGTGTATTGATGAAGGGACTTTTTATTGCGACAACAGTTGAAGTACTAAATACAATGATGTATAGTAAAGCTATGGTATGAGTAATCACTATAGTATTGTAATCACTGACCTCTATTAAACAAGTACGTTTTTAAGTGATTGTAATAGAACAAAATATTATAATCAAAGAAAACAGGAATAGCTAACGTCACCAACAGATGGCAGCACTAGTACTGTGAATCGCGCTATCGTTGTCACCCAGTTTGCATAGGTAGGTACCGTAAAACTGGGTGAATAGAAATAGCGGGGTGAATAAACACAAAACCAAAAAGTTTTTCTTGGCAGAATCCTGATTAATTTGTAAGGAATAAAATGCTAAAATATGTATATTTTTTAAACTACAACTTTTTTTTTCTTTAAGTAGCAACACTGAGAGAAAATTTGTTTGAAAATTAATATATTATGAAATCTTTTCTAAAAATACCCAGTTGCGTGTGGTGCATAGAGGACAATAATACTCCTGTGTGGTGCTTGTATTGCATTGTATAAACTTTAGTCAAAAATAGTGAACGCACTTATTTTGTGCTGATTTTAGCTGGTAGAACGTTTCAGTGGTTCTTTTACATTGATTTTTATGCAAAGGTACGTATAATTAATATTTAATCATCAAAATATATTGAAAATTATTTATCATCATCATCATCCGGGTTATCCGTCTGGTGGCCCGGGCATGAACTCAAGGGACATCAGTTCCCCGGTGCTCTGGGCCACCGTCTTAAACGGCGGGGCTCCTCTTCGCCCCCCTGCACTTGATCCCGGTCTGGCGGCGGGGTCTAAGCAAATGCCGGTTGGTTTGCCGTGGGGCAAGGCCCAGCTAGGAGCCAGCGAGCGGACCTCGACTTATGCCATGTACCCGAGGGAGTTTGTTAAGTACCACTCACTTCAGTGGTCGAGTTTTATTTCTCCGTCCACATCGCTTAACCCGTTACAGTATTCATTATTATATTTTTATTTTATAATCACCTAACGTTTTGATTTTTTAAATTGCCTGTTAGCAATAGATAATTATTAGGCTTAACCGATAAATAATTATGTTTTATTTTCATGCACAGTTTAGTAATATATTAAGTATTTTCATTCCCAAGGTGTTCTTATACAAATATCAAAATTATTTTGCAGTAAGTATATAGTTTTAAACGTGTACATTCTTTCCAGGCGCCATTTTTGACCAGAACACCGAAGAGATCCAGAATGTGTTCAAGTACGCGATGACAGTGCACAATCAAAACATCAGCAGCCGACGGTTGGAGTTGCAAGCCTTCGTTGACGTCATCAACACGGCCGATGCATTTAAGCTGTCGCGACTCAGTAAGTGTCGACCTATAGGTCTCTGCATACGCAACGGGGAAACACCCCGGACGGGATGTGGACGGGACGGGGACGTACCTGCAAATAAAATGTATCATTTCATACAAAATTTACATGAAGTACATGTCACGGAGTCACGAATAGAGACATGCACGTGGCGTTTTGAACGCGAGAGGCCCCGACCCCGTCCTGTCCACGTCCCGGCCAGGGTATTATCTCGTTACGTAAGCAGAGACCTTTACACTTCGATGGTGGCCTGGTAGCGAAAAACAAAACGTTGAATTTTGCCAGCTCCGACTCATCCCATGGGTGTCGTACAAGTCGTCTAAGGGAGGTTGCCCGGTGTAAAGCAATAAGCACCTTGGGGCATCCGAATCGTGGAGGGCAAAAGAAACCACAGGGTTGATGTCAGGTAGGCGACTGACTTCTAAACCTAAGCCAAAACCTTGAGCAGTATAGATTTGAATGTGTTGGAATGTGTCCAATCACTCTCTGCGTTGATCGGACACTCGAAATGGTCCGTTCCATCTCTTTTCTATACATTCATTCTTTACTAGCACCTTTTCGGTGTGATGGTTGATGGATGGCTTGATGACGTCTGACCAATATGAATTGAAGAGGAAACACACTGCGCCGTCCTTGACTGAGACTGAGAACAGGGCAGGGAAAACAAGACCCAGCAAGTTTCCATTGTGTTGAGTCAGAGTTCGGTGTCGCATTGGGTATTGGCTGTGCCCTAAGCTCGAACTTTTCGAAGATTCGAATCGTAATCCTATCGAGAAAGCACTCTAAATCCAAAACAAATTAAATTCTAAATCGAAAACTAGTAATATTTATAATATTAACATTATAAATACATAATATTCAATAATTATGTTTTCATTATCATCATCATCAGCCTTTTTATGTTCCCACTGCTGGGGCACGGCCTTCCCCACGAATAGGAGAATATAGCGAGATAGGGCCATAACCCACCACGCTGGCCCAGTGCGAGTTAGTGGGTATTAACGACTGTAGATGCAGCCGGGACCAAAGGCTTGACATGCCTTCCGAAGCACGGAGGAACTCGAGTTAATAAATTTTTGGTCACCCATCCAATGACCGGCCTTAGCGAAATTGGTTAGTTTACGCAATCGTAGGCCAAGCGCACGATGCCACTGCGCTAGCGAGCTCCTCTGAAGAATTATGTTTTAATTTCTTTTAATTAACACAAACTCAACTTTAATAGCCGATGAAAATAAAATTTAATGAATATTTCTTGATAATAATAATAATAACTTTCCGTGATCGAAACTAATGAAGGATAAAGACTGATCATTTTATCCGGACGGTCGGGAGAATTTTATCACTGGGGAGTGGGGACAAACTAGCCTCTCCCTATTGCCATGCTAAATCTAGAGAAAGAAAAGGAGGAATTGAGAAAAATTGTCTTCTCTCCGGATGACATATCTCCACGTCCCGCGCCAGGGGTCCAGAGAGGAATGCGAAAGTTTTGTCACGTAAAATTTATTAATAAATTGAGTGCTTTGTCGATACGTTTACGTTACGAAACTACGAAAAGTTCATGCTAGTGGCACTGCTCTAGTTTCGAACTCTGAGCAACTCACACAGGTAGTGTTAAAGACAAATGACCAATAAAGTTGATCTTCTGTGTTGGCGGCTAACGCCTAGGGAGATTGGGCCATAACGCACACCATGCTGGCCCAGTGCAGGTTGGTGGGTATTAACGACTGCAGATGCAGCCGGGACCAACGACTTAACTTCTCTTCCGAAGCACGGAGGAACACGAGATAGTAAATTTTTGGTCACCCATCCAATGATCGACCTTAGCAAACATTGCTTAGTTTACCCAATCGCAGGCCAAGCACGATATGCCGCTGCGCTAGCGAGCTCCACCATTACATGGGAGGGAATCGTGGATGTCCATTCACCTCTGCTTACTCCTGTGGAGATAAAGAGGCGTGATTGAGGCGTGACTTTTTTAGTTGGAGTCCGATCGCTCATTAAGCTCATACTTTGGGGTGAGGCCTTCATCTTTATTTTATTCTTGTAATTCAGATACATTGTGTTTATCCCATCCATTTTGCATACACGTAATGCTGGTACACTATCGCGTCATATAAATCAGGGCATCGTGAAAAGTCATATAAAATATGACTTTTCACGATGCCCTGAAATTTTGCGGCATTAAATCTATACTAATATTATAAAGTTGAATTTTGTTTGTTTGTTTCGTTGGTTGGATTAACGTGCCAATCTCAGAAGCTACTGGTTGAAATTAAAAAAATCTTTTGGTGTTGGATAGTCCATTTATTGAGAAAGGCTATAGGCTATATAATACCCGACATAAACGCGAGCGAAGCCGCGGGCGACCACTAGTTTTGCATACACGTAATGCTGGTACACTATCGCGTCATATTAAATTTACTTTTCACGATGCCCTGAAATGTTGCGGCATTAAATTTTCTCATAAAACATTTATCGCTAATGAGTTTCCTTGGATGCTGTAAACTTTATGAGACCACCGTTATCTTGGGTGAGTCTGACAATTCTAATTAGTGTTATGCTTATGAAACCAGTTGTAAGATATTCAAGGCTTTCCGCATTATAACTGTTTTTATTGAGAAATGAAATTCTTGTGGTGTTGCCATGTCTATGTAAATGCTGTATCTATAGTTATACGGGACGTAGTGCCAACAACGCATTGAGCAAGATTTATTCATAATTTACAGGTATTATTAAAACTCGTTTATTTTCACACAGTGACGGCAAAACATAATATACAGCCGTGTGGTGACGGCAGATTAGAAAACCTTTGGCTTTGGCACCCCTCATCTATCTTGCGGGTGTCCTATAATTGTGACTACAGATAAAAAGACAGTAATGAGTAACTTTTACACTACCTAACAATGTACTGCGATTTACATACCCGTTCAATGGCAATCGGCTCGCCCTCTATTACATGGGATCTAACATAATTGGTGAACAGTAGATGGTAAATTATTATTCACCTCTCCCTATCCATTGGGATAAATAGGAGTGATTTACGTATGTAATACATAATACAATAGTCAATAAAATATTTAGCGCAGGAACGGGGCGAACGCAGAATCTCAGGGGTTCCTTGTGTTACATGTAACAATACTGTGAATAACCCATAGAGAGCAACAGTCCACGATTGAAACATGGGTGCTGATACATTTCCAGTCTATTCTCTTGAGCATTTACAGTGCTTATTTCTAAGCAGTCGTATCGTTTCATGGCCTTTCTATTTTGAGAAAAGTAATTACTGTAAGCGAAACGAGTGTCTGGAATAGGTATTCGAAGCATATTTAAACTACTCGATAATTTGGCGTACCAATCTTTATTTAATTTAGTTCAAATGGTTTTGCTGATTCTCACTTTAAAATCGTTGACTGGTGTTACATGCAGTCTCATAATACAACTTAAATCCTGCTGTTTCATTGAATATTTTTTTCTGGAATACACTTCCAGCATGTCTTTGGAATATCATTACGGAGAACTTATCTAAACATTACAGCCTATGTAAAGGAAAATATATTTATATGTAACTACGCGAGAATTGAAAATATGAACATCTGTTTTCCATAATCCAATCCTCGTGTGCCGTGTGGTGACGGCAGAGTAGAATACAATTGTCAACACCCCAAAACTCTCCCGTGGGTGTCGTACAAGGCGACTAAGGAAGGCGACATGAGGAATGGGCAGCAGCGTTCCTCTTATACCACCCAGCAATGTACTGCGACTTTTGTGCCCGATAAATGGCAATAGGCTCGCCACCTATTACATGGGACCTGACATATTTGGCGAAACGTGGGTGCTAGTTCACCTCTGCCTACCCCTTCGGGGATATAGGCGTGATTTATGTATGTATGTATGCAATCCTCGTTGTTAATATTTAATGATCTAAAGTAACTTGTGAGGTCTTATAGTAGGTATAGATAACTATATATACCTAGGTCATATCATATACGGTGATTCAATTTGATGTCATTATTGCAAATGCCGTCTATTTTCATATAAACTAACTAAACTAAAATAGGTAATTAAAAACTCTTGAAATTCTGTAACTCGTTCATTATATATTCACGTGCCTACTCTCTAACTTGAATTCAAAATGTAATCGGATAAAAGGTTTATCACTGCACCCGAGTGTTTCTAAATGCCGATAGGGTCTAAGCCCCACGGATTAGTCAAAGGAGCACCAAAGCTAATAGCCACTACTCGATCACCTATTATGCTCTGAACACATTCGACGTTGTAAGGTGCGATCAATTACTACAAAGTTTAGCACATGCTCTACGTATAAATACCAATCTGTTTCTAATACTTCGGGGATAGATAGGTAAGGGATGATTTATGTAGGTATGTGTGTTTAACGTCACCCTTCCATGCTGCCCTGGAAACGAAAAAGTAAACGTAGAATGTGCCAGCCCCTTCAAAAATGAACAAGGGAACAATAATGGTTTAAAAAAGCCCTCGGTCATATCGAATGTTGCGTCATTTCGATTGTCTAATTAGATTTGGTTAAGTAAGCAAGACAGTGACTTAATATAGTTACTATGATTGTTAATGCTACTTCATATGAAAATCACTTAGAAACTGTGTCATTGATTCACTGCAATCACATAAACTAAATAAAAACCAACTTCCAACTTTTCTTAGACGCACACCGACACAGCACAGCCGAACACGTAGACGTTTAAATTATTACGACAGCAGCAGACAAAAACTGGGAGCACATTATCAAGACTCCCGGGAAACGGGAACAATGCAAAAACACTGACGCGGAAATTAAAAGGAGAAACAAAGGCAAATTGCCCGTGAAACAGAGAGCGCGCGGACCACAGACGGTCGCGCCTATTCGCTCTAATGACGACCACTTTCCGGATTTCTGCAATGCTCTTAGTTACCTAGGGATTCGCGCTTTTGGAATCGCTTATGAAACTTTATGGCGTATGCAAAATAGGAGCGCTGGTCTGTTTCTCTTGCGCCGTCGCATGAATATGGGGCGAAATGGATTTTGAAACTGTTTATGGAAAACCAGCTCTATACATACATCCGCTTACAAGACAGCGTTGACCTGACTCCGTATTACGTAAGCCGTTTTGAAAAGCTTTGGTCTACCCGTCACCCTCACACTTTGCTATTATTCTCTATAAGTGAGAGAGACGGGTAGACCATAGTAACTGAAATCAGGTTACATAATGGTAGGCTTGTTTCTCTTGCGCCGTTACATGAATATGAGGCGAAACGGATTTTGAAACTGTTTACACAAAATCAGCTATACATCCGCTAACAAAAGACAATCAAATCGTCTAAAGGTTCTCAGTTCTAAAGTATTAATCTACTGGGTATCTTTTCTAGGTGGTATACCTGAAATGCTGCTGCCTATTCCTATTTATATTTATTAATCTTTCCTCCGAATACTGAAACACTCAAAGTTTGAGTCCGAAATTGAAGTATTGCCCATAATTTACGATTAGCCATAAAAATGGTGACAGGTGTTTTATACTCAACGTCATAAGCAGTGCTCAAAATTTGAGTAGCGTTTCACTATATTTGAGTAGGATTTTTTCTGGTTGTACCTATAACACCCATCGATGAGATTAATGACACCAAAATAAAATAAAGACAAAAAATACTTAAGGGCCGGTTTTTTGATCCATAGTTTACTCAACCAATTGTTAAAAACTGTTACTAATTGCTAAATATCAGTCTGATATCCATATAACAATTAGTAACAATATCAGACTGATATTTTTCCATTAGTAACATTAGTAACTAAAATTGTTACTAATGGTTATATGTATATCAGACTGATATTTAGCAATTAGTAACAGTTTTTAACAATTGGTTGAGGTAACTATGGATCAAAAAACCGGCCCTAAAAGAAATTGCGTACCTATATTTTTTTTATTAGTATTGATTGGCCTTTCTCTTTTAACTTTATCGGTATTAAATTATTCGTGACATTGTTGTACGTAAGTTGAGTTTGTAACGAAATATACTTCTTTTTGTCATTCAACATTCAGTTCATAAGATAAACATTAGAAATGTTTATACAAAACAAACAGGGGCAAACAAATTAGGAGACAATTACGGGCCCACGGTTTACAAAACAGCACAATTAAAACTGTAAATAATTTAGTGGGTAGACAGAAACAAGGAAGTGAAACACAAAAAGAATAATTGTCACACATAATACATATATTTCTTGCGCGCTCAGTAAATTTTTTAATAAGAATTCTTTCAAGAAAAGATTACATAGGTCTTGATTGAGTTTTTTATTAATTGATAAAATATTGTTTATTATACAGTAGACAGAGGAGCTCGCTAGCGCTCGGCCTGCGATTGCGTAAACTGAGCAATGTTCCCTAAGGATTGGGTGGGTTACCAACAATATATTATCTTGATTCTCTGTACGCTTCGGAAGGCACGTTAAGCCCCTGGTTGTTAATACCCACCAACCTGCACTGGGTCAGCTTGGTGTGTTATGGCCCATTCTCACTTTCATCTACAATTCATAGGGAAGGCCTGTGCCCAAGTAGTGGGGATATTAAAAAGGTTGAAAAGGTTGGTGATGATGGTGATAACACAGTAGACAAATAGTTTTTAATCGCTTTCGGCGGCTTAATAATGTAGAGTAACATACATCGATGTCACCCAATCGAAATTTGTTGCTGCAGTAGCGAGTGTCCTGAATTGAAACATAGAATAGTTTATAATGGGGCCATGAGTTCCCGCGGGATAGCAGGAGTCGAACTCAATCAATATGAATTCTGCGCAATTAAGTAACAATTTTAGTTACTAATGGATAAATATCAGTCTGATATTGCTACTAATTGTTAAATATCAGTGATATTTAAAGATAATTAACAATTGGTTAACAGTTATCTATGCATCAAAAAACCGGCCCTTAGACTCAATTAACATTGCCTGGAAACGCATTGGCGTGTTTTTGTAACGAACATTGTCATAATACAAAATTTTTTTTTTTTTGCTAGAGGGGAATCTTTTTGATAAATAAGGTGGATACAGAAATATCTTCACTTGAGACAGTGAGAATTGTATCGTTTTCATTACATTTGGTTTAATCAGAAAACCAAGTTAAGCAGACTATAAACTTAACCTGTCTCGCCTAAAGCAGATGCTTGGTCACAATTCAAGTTAATCCCTAACACGTGTTGATATAAGAAAAGTTCAACAGCACCGTTGTTCGAAAGATCGTTGTCGTAAAACATCAGGCTGTTGATACCCGCTCGAACGAAAAGAAATTGCACAAGAATATTCGAGAACAAAAGTGTTATTACAAAAACTACTTTCACCGCGTGACTCTCGACACCTGACGTCTTCAGTTGCCCCGTGAGCAAAACGTTCTTGGAATGATCGAAACGTTGCTACAAATAAAAACAAAACGTTAAAAACACTTAAAGAGTTTTTGTTTCCAATAGGAACAGATTGATTCTAAGGAAAAACAAGAAACAAGCTAAAGCTGTTCCTATTTCTATTGTGGAACTTCTGGGAAACATTTTAGTATAAGATAAAATACATTTCTTAGAACGAGATGAAAAGAAATTAGAAAAATATTTGTATTTCATTGGAAGTTAGGCTTAGCTTACGCTCACATAAGCCGAGAGACGCCCACTCTTGAGCATAGGCCTCCCTCAAAGATTTCCAAACAGGTCGGTCTTTACCAGATCGTCAGCACATGAGCAAAATAAACGGAACGGAGAAAAACCTTCATAAAACCGCGCGAATTGGTTGCACAACTACAACACAAGCATGCGGGGAATGTGTGCGTTGCAGCGTACCACTGGCTGCTGTCGCGCACGCGGCGAGACTGGAAAAAACCGGTTTAAGACGCACAGCCAGTTGCATAATGTCAGGGTTATTGCGACGGCGTTCTTAGGAAGCTTATACTCTATTCGGTTAATCTACTCATGACGTGTCGTCAGTCCACTTTGTGGGGTTGGGTAGCCAATATCATAAATCACTGCGTTCTTCACTGTTGAAAATATTATACTTCATAAGATGAATGAGCTGGGCATGCTGTGCATTCGACCAAGTCGGCCGTTGTGAATATATGTACCTCAGTTAATAATTGTAAATTAATTAAATATAACTTGATAAGCCCGCCGAAAAAAGCCTTAATACACCTCTTACACTTAGCTGCCTGAAATCCTGCTAAAGTACTTAATTACATTGTCTTTTTCAATGACAGAGTACAATTGCTCATTTGATCAACTCATCACAGATTAAGTACCATTGAAATTAAAACGAACAGAAAAGACGTAGATTGAGACTAATTAAATATTTCATGATTCCTCAAAGTAAAATAGCAAAATGCTCAATTCTCAGAACATCAACTTAGCATCTTGAGCCGAAAATGCCTTGGCAAATTTAAAGCGTGAAAAATAAACACCGCGACAGTCAGATTAAATTTGACGAATATACAATAAGAATATTTTAATAAAATTGAATTTCAACGTGAAACGGTGAATTCTATCGGCGTTTATTAAAATAGGTATTAGATTCCTTACAGGCGACAGGTGATATAAAGCTATCAGAGAAAATTTCAATTCATTGGTTGGTCCCTAGAGTTGCATCGGCAAATAGCGTTATCTTTATAAGCATTTTGGTATTTATTCAGCAAATTTAAACTTAAGTGCTACATTGTTGTTTACAAGTGGTAATGAAATTAATAAGAGTTCGTATTAGTCCATTTTCAATAAAAAACTTTGACTCTCTCCACCTCTTTTTATAGAGGTGGAGAGACGATCTGGAGGTAAACTGCAAAACATGGACGGAATTTGGATCACTCAAGATGGAGGGACGGGGGATGCCATTGCCCAGCAGTGGGATCTCACAATAATAAATAATATTGTCGTATGGTGACGACAGAGCACAATACTACTGATACCACCCCTCATTTCTAGGAACTGTCCCAACAATTATAATTTTATTTTCTCTACAAGTGTAATTAAGGGCTGCATATTAGGTATTTTTGTTAGTAGCTAAGTATATTATGCTGGTAGTACACCGGGCGAAGTGTGCTCGCCACATCGCTTCGTCGCTATAACCAGCGTCACATTCTAATTGCTCCCTAAGGCAATTACCTTAAAAGCCTGTCACTGGAGCTAAATTTAATGAACTTGAAAATAAAGTGAATTGTCTAATTTAATCCGTCTTCGCTCCCATTTTTTCCGACTGTCCTATAATAACTAAATTAACACGGCTTTTTGGGACGAATTGAATTGCCCCTGCTAGCTTAGCTGACATTTTTGAATCGGACAAAGGAACTTGTATTGATTCTTTTCTAATTACCTTAGGTTGTATCCACACTTACAGTATGGAGACTGGCCTGTTGTATTTAATAAAATATTTTATTATTTTATATGTTCCATACTAAACTCCACGCATGTAATTCCTATAATATTGTTGGTTAACTCGGGCCTAAGGCTCGAGTGCACCAAAAAGTAAAACAAGCGATTAAAAGATAACCGCCAGTTTTTGACAGTTCTTCCATACGATAAAATGCCAAAAACCGTCGATTAAATAATAATCACCTGTTTATGTGTTGGTGAACTCCAGCCTTAAATAATATTCGCCTGTTTAAGTGTTGGTGAACTCTAGCCTTAGGATGATGAAACCTTATTTTAGTCACTAATTTACTAACTACAATCATGACTTCAATGTTTTGCGGTTTTTATGCAACAATTATTGATAATGTATTACAGTTACATTTGATAACAACATCTAGTTCTAGCAATAACAGATGCCTTAGAGGCGAAGCGACTTGATATACTGATGGCCGGATGTGTCAAAATAGCACTTCCCTCTAGCAATCCAGATCCACCGCTTTGACCAATCACATCTGACATGACAGCAGCTGACATCCTAGTGTGTTCACGTCAATCGTTGTACAGTCGATGATAGCAATGATTTCAAAAACTATTTGGTGTGCTGTATTATTTTAATTGATTGAATTGCTGTTTATTACTTTTCCTAAAATGTAGAAGAACTCGCCAAACAAAGTAATATCGCTAAGGCCGGTTATTGGATGGGTGATCAAAAATTTATGAGGTATCTTGGATTCCTCCGTGCTTCGGCAGGCACGTTAAGCCGTTGGTTCCAGCTGCATCTGCAGTTCACTCTGCAGTCTGCACTCTACTCTAACACTCACAAAACTGCACTGGGCCAGCGTGGTGGGCTATTGCCCAATCTCCCTATCTTATTCCATTCATAGGGAAAGGCCGATGCCCCTGAAGTGGGGACATTAAAAAGGCTGGTGATGATGTCCAGCTGGTGACTGTAATACCTGCAATATTTTCTTAGAAATATCAAGTCTATAAATTGTGAACAAACGGGATTTATACCACGTACCTGGATTTTGTTATGATTCCGATATTTCGGTATTATG
This sequence comes from Cataclysta lemnata, assembly GCA_963931975.1. Lineage (NCBI taxonomy): Eukaryota > Metazoa > Arthropoda > Insecta > Lepidoptera > Crambidae > Cataclysta > Cataclysta lemnata. The sequence goes on along the minus strand of OZ008338.1, from coordinate 8,144,255 downwards.
GTGCATTTGTAACTGTGCCGAAATATCGGAATCATAACAAAATCCAGGTACGTGGTATAAATCCCGTTTGTTCACAATTCAAAGATGAAAGTGACCACATAAGCTTAAAACATTATATATCAAGTCTAATTGTTCTGTGTTTCTCCGAACTTTCATACATCACAACAGGTTACGGTTATTGAGTTTGAAACTTATCATGTAATTTTGTGCGTTTTCTTTGCAGTCTGCAACCAGTTCGCGCGTGGTGTTTTCGCTATGCTCGGCGCCGTTACACCGGAATCCTTCGACACTCTGCATTCGTACACGAATACTTTCCAAATGCCTTTCGTCACACCATGGTTTCCTGAAAAGGTATGTACTACTAGGCCTATTCTGCAAGGCAATTGCTATGGTTTTAAGCTGCCCGTCTTTCTCACTCATCTGGTAAGCTGGCTATGTGCGAAAGAGACAGCTAGAGTCAAACGATCGCAATTGGCTTGTAAATGCTCGACACCATCCAGTAAATATTTACCCTTAACCAATTTTAATAAGAACTGCAGTATGTCTCTCTCTGTCATTCAATCTCTCCAATTTGATCACCGCTTTTAAGCCAATTCTACACTTTTTTTATCCTCTAAATATGACTAAATTGTTTAAAATTCAAACCTTGTGTATAATAGATATAGTTCATGCAAGTATAGGCGAAGGTGGAGTGATATCATTTCGCAGATCGCGTTAGGGTCCAGACGAACATATTGCCATCAACTGTATTAATAATTATTGTAGATGTAGACTACGGATAAATGATTTTGTAGAAAGCTATTGTTAATGATTATTGTTATTCCCAAGGAAAGTCAGTTAATGTAAGGACTGCTGAATTTGAAAATAGATAATGGCGGCACTCCCGATGGTAAACGATAAAAGTGGTCGTTTGCACACCAACAATATCGCTCACTTTTACAGCTTCGACAGAGAGAGACAAATTGAGACCACGCCATTTCCAACTATATTATTTGTTTAAGCGTTTCCCCTCTCTAGTAAATCAAATATCGGGCCGTCATTTGTTTTTAAATTATACTTACCGGTATGCCGTGTGGTGACGGCAGAGTAGAATACAATTGTCACCACCCCAAATCTCTCCCGTGGGTGTCGTACAAGGCGACTAAGGATAAATCAATGATGAAGAATGGGCAGCAGCGTTCCTCTTATACCACCTAGCAATAGCAATGTACTGCGACTTTTGTGCCCGATAAATGGCAATAGGCTCGGCACCTATTACATGGGACCTAACAGAATTGGCGAAACGTGGGTGCTGGTTCACCTCTGCCTACTCCTTCGAGGATATAGGCGTGATTTATGTATGTATGTACTTACCGGTAGCTACACCGTTTGAAGTATTTTTAGATGCGGAGACATTAAGAGATACTTTATTGTTTTTCCTTGATAGGATCGAAAACATTTTATTTTGTGGTGTTCATCGGTGTTATGCCTTTTGATTTTGTTTTTATTGAGTGCTGTGGGACGAAAATTCTTACTATTTCACGGATTTAACGTGGGTTGTCGGGTTCATGGTATTTCAGAGAGGGAAGCTAACTGCAGCACTGGGGGCTTGTAATTCAAGTATATACTCGGTTTTCAACACTCACTTTCGACACCCAGGTTTCGCTTTCTCTCTCTCTCTCTCTCTCTCTCTCTCTCTCTCTCTCTCTGTCCAGTCATTATATTTTAATGTGACAATATTTTATGTTTTACTTTTATTGACTTCGTGCCACAGATATATCAATTTAGTGTGCCTTCTGCCCATCATTTTCATTATTACACAAAATCAGAATATATATGTTTTGTCCAGTAACACTGTAAGTCATATTCACACCAGGGGGCCTACCGCCTAACTCGATTGCTGATGGTAGCTATATTGCAATGCACTCCTTACGGCTATAGCAGCCATCCTGAATTTATAGGCGGCACGGATTTTGTGCCAATTCATACAAAATCATTCGGTGATCATTCGTTCAAAGCTATCGCTGATAGTTTAGGTACATTTGGTGCAAAATAACAGCATGACGTCATAAACTATAGCTTTTGCTTTAGCAAGAGAGCGGTAGGCCCCCAGGAGTAAACTTTAAGCTCAATTACTCTTACACCTGTCCTCTTCCCCAAAATAAACAGTTCAAGCTCTTGTGCAACTATAGAACTAAATAGAAATCTATCAAATTTCGTAAATAAACCAATATACAATAAATAAAAAGATAACAATATTCTAAACATACAAATGTCGATTACAATATCATGTAAAAAATAATTATAATCTTAAGTATTATACAGCGAAGAAAAGAAGAAACAATCGGTCAATGTTCACTGATTTTGTTTTTGCAAATAGTACTTATCTGGCATTTTTTTTACATACATACATACATAAATCACGCCTATATCCCCTAAGGGGCAGGCAGAGGTGAATTAACACCCACTTATCGCCAATTTATCTAGTCCCATGTAATAGGTGGCGAGCCTATTGCCATCTATCGGGCACATCAATCGCAGTATATTGCTAGATGGTACAAGAGGAATGCTGCTGCCCATTACTCATTGCTGTCTTTACCCTTAGTCGCCTTGTACGACACCTACGGGAGAGATGGGGGTGGTGACAATTGTATTCTACTCTGCCGTCACCGCACGGCATTTTTTTTATATACAATTAATAGTAAATGTCAAAATGGACTTTGTTTAACATAAAAAAAATACTACAGCATAAAACTAAATAGTCAGGCAGCCAATAAAAGACAGCCGTTGTCTAATCTGAAAGTATTATTTTATTTTCATCTTATAAAGATACAGTAGCATAGCTATCGCGATACTTCGAATTTAAAACACTCAATGCTTTGATTAAATTTATCTCTCTGCAGACGATTTGTTAAGATTAGTAATAGGACAATTTATTTTTTGCTTCTGCTTTCAATTCCATTTGAAATTTGGAGTTCAGTGTTTTTTATTGCTTCTTCTGATTGACAGGTCATTCCGCCGTCTTCTGGATTGATAGACCATGCGGTGAGCATGAGACCAGACTATCATAAAGCGATCGTGGACACCATAGTGCATTATGGATGGAAGGATATCATTTACATCTACGATTCTCATGATGGTGAGTCTTTAGCATATTATGTACATTGTATCGTATCGGAAAATAAACCCTTCCTTAGAATTAGTATACGTTGTTTACCGTAAAAATAGCAAATATGTGGTTTTGAAAAGTCATATTCTAAATAAATTCATGAAAGCGAATTACTTTATGTCCTAAACTACGTAAGTGCTATTTTATGGTAATTTGCCGATAATGCAAATAACATTTATAATATTTTAATTACCTATAGACGTATACCCAGATTAGAATATCAATATATCTAATATTTATAATAATTTAAAATTTGCATAATTTTAAATATGTCTCTCTCTCTCTCTCTCTCTCTCTTAAAATGTGATCTTTATTTAATTCAATGTAACTTTTTTTGTGCTTTTTATTATTAATTAATAAATAAGCACTTGCTTCACGTCTACTAATTGACGTTGCTGAAAAATTTTACCACACCGTAGTATATCTGTTCCGTAAATAAGATTAGCTTAATCAATTTTCCATTATTAGAAGTTGATAAGAACTTACCAACTTAGTGTTTCATCAAATATTAATTAAGGGCAAAACAACGCCCACCTATCGAGAGCCCGCCGGGATTCAGCGGAAATGAACAGAATATACGCGGTTGTAATTGTGAAAAAATGATAGTTCGTTTTGTTCCGACGTTTACGTACAATGCTTGATTATGAATAATAATTTCGGGAAATTACAATCATCACTGACAACGAATAAAATCTAGTTTCAGGTAAGAAATTCGCTGGGCCTAACGAACGGAATAATTCAATTCTAATTTTCCAAATTCAATTCTGTCTCCTTATTAATTTAATTGCCACAGATTCCACAATACATTTTACCTGGCTAGGAGACCACAGTATTTTCGGCTGCTGCCATCATAATTTTTTTTCATCCAGACCAGCGTTGTCTCAATTGTTGCCAAAATATATTTGCTCGTGGAGAGTAAAAAGGCACTTTGCAGGTTTTATTCCAGTTTTTATAAATATGACGGCAATTTTTAGTGTACAAGCCGTGACGATCGCGCCACTCTTCCCTTCTAAGATAACAAACAGAAGCTCAGTGGAGATTGTTGTTTTTTCGAATTAACTTTTTAATATCGGTGAATATTAAGATAATGGTACGGGGTGAGCTCGGCGGAGTCGGGGCTTTCTATTCTTTTTATCGGTTTGCTTTACAAAGGAAATGGCGGTTTTATAAATCGTAAATTGTACCGCTCGCTAGAATTACAAGGGGCGAGTCTTCCTATAGTAAAATGTCGACGCGAAAGAGATTGCGGTTGGAACGGGGCTGCGACTAATAGTCGCTGCAGTAGCTTTAATGGGAGTGCCTATCACCGATGGAATGACGCCAAAACCGTCTCTTCAATAATAATCGATTATATAGCTTATTAGTATAAGATTTTCTATTTTATTTATTATAAGAGCTCGATGGAGAGGGACTTTTTGGCTTGCAGCCGCTAAGTAATGTTCTCTGAGGCCGATCATTGGATGGGTGACCAAAAACCTTGCCAAAGCCTTCGCGAATATTAAAGAGCCTAATTTAAAGACCTTTAGTCAATTATCAGATCTACTGTACCTATAAATGGCGGACATATTTAAAGATATGAATGTGATTAGATAATAGATGCGTGTATGCAACAAGCACGAAGAAGTGATCTCTGCCAAAGAATCAAGTCCATGTAAATTCGACATTATTGCAATACAATTTATTGTCACACTTTTTGCTGATAGTTCCATGTCTCTTTTACTCGTAACTTTGTTTATGTAGTGCTATAACGCAGCCGCTTCAAACTATACTGACTTTTAGACAACCAGAGATACTCGATAGTGCCATGGTGATTGGCGGGGTACAAGCTGTCTAGTAGTCTAACTGCCGCACTCAGAGACGTCAATTAACTTTAATGAGTATTTAATACAAAGATTTTGGTGGTTAGAAAAAGAATTTCGAAAAATTATGATCTTGAGGCGGGATTCCAACCCGCGTCCGCTGCTATCCGGGCAGGTGCCTGACCGCTCGGCCACCCAAGACACTAATTAACTTGCCGAAACTCTTCTAACCTTTACACTTCACGTTGTAAGCCTCCATATTCATTCAAATCTAGACCATAGACCCGGCAAGAATAGCGACTAGTTTTGAATTGTCATTTTTTGACGTTCAGTACTCATTAACGTTATTTGATGTCTCTGAGTGCGGCAGTAAGTAGTGTAGAGCTAACATTATATGTCTCCTAAGTATTTCTTTTATATTATTCAATTAATTAAATAAAAACAACACATTATCATTGTTAACAGCAGTTAACACTGCTAACAAGAAACGATAATTACGAATGCACTTCGATAGTATTAATAGACGGGCACTAAATTTCGCTTTAATCAGGGGGTTCTTGAACGTGAGATATCTATCTCTCTTTAGATGAAATTCCAAAGTCTTAAGATGCCAATTAGTTTCGTACAAGCATCCTACGTGCTATTGCTCCACGTTTAGTACTCGCAGTGAGTGCCTTGCATTGTTTGTGTTACGGTCATTGTCAGAATTGGTATATAATCAACCTCTCTGTTCAATATAGATTTTGGTTTGTATTAGCTTAGAAAATGCACAGGCACAGGCCTTCCCTGTGGATGAAAGAATATCGAGAGAATAGGTCCACCCACCACGCTGGCCCAGTGCGGGTCGACTGTAGATGCAGTCGGCACCGACGGCTTATCGTGCCTTCCGGAGCATAGAGGAACTCGAGTTAATACATTTTGGTCACTCATCCAATGACCGGCCATAGCGAATATTGCTTAGTTTACGCAATTGCAGACCGATCGCACTATGGCACTGTCGCCATGATACTGATTAATTCATCGGAAGGTCTTCAATTAGTTATTAAAAATCTAAAGTGGGGAATTCACTAGACGGACATGCCCGCTGGCATACATGGCCACCGAACCTCGCTTCTCAATTGAAGCCAGGCAGCTAGTGCGTCCAATACTTGCGATCTGAGACATTCTTTGTTGTAACGCTCTTGGTATAATAATACATACATATATCACGCCCATATAGGGGTAGGCAGAGGTGAACTATTGTCCGACAACTTCATGACAAATGGAAAAAATATTTTGCTTCACAACTATTGCACTGCACGGCATGTAATTATATTTTACAAAAGTCCCTAAAAATAATGAAGAGAAAAAAAAACTATTGAACTGAAAATTATCGATATTGCCCGGATGTTTCGCTTTGCCCGTAACATTATGCATATCCGAGATACGTCTCGGCTTGTCGATGGCACACAACCGGTTGCGGTGGCTTGAATAAACGGATGATAATGATCCTATTCAGCCTCCGTTCCATCCCTGCATTTGCCATACAATTTGCTAGTTTCAGATTAGTGAAGTGGAAAGAAATTGATACGATATTAATATTTCCAGGAAAAGTGATAAATTTTAATAAAAAATATTATTTGTATGTTGCTGCTACATTTTTGATGAAAGATTTTGAGTTATTAGTCTCTGCTTTCGTGTTTTTTTTTTAATATCATTACCAAAGTAATTAGCATAAGCACTTGTGTTATAGTTACGAGGTGACGGACCAATTTTGATATACTAACATAATTATTGTGTATGTGTTTATGTATATTATACTACATAAACACATACACCACCATGACTCCAGAACAAATGCCAGTATTCATCACAAACGTTCACCTCAATAAGGTTAATTTGAACCCGACACATCTTGACCGATAGTCAGCGGTCTGTCATTCGACCAAATCTACCATCAAGTTTTATCTCAAGGTTTATTTCTGTATTTGGTTCTGTACTATATCTTTAATAGGTGTATAAAATCATCATGATAAGCTTATTATGACATACGCACACAGTTATGCCACCAATCTTCCCTATGGATAAGAGAATAAACTGAAATATAATTAAAATGAAGGTGGCATTTAACAACTGCAGATCTTGCGAACAATAACTTCTAAAGCATTAAATATTTAGCCTTAGCTTACCTTAGCGAGAACTCTTTAGCTCATGCAATAGCATTTCTTTCCAATCTAAATAAAGGAGTTAGACAATTTCGATATTGTATTGTTGCTTTTCGGGTTTGTAATTTTACTGGTGAAACAATTAATATTTTCATTTCATTTTAGTTCTAGTTGAACGTTCCAGTATTACGTAGACTTAACTACAAAGATACTGAAACAATGAGTCTGCAAGCTTAGCATTATTATTACTACGAAAAGAAATATTGATTTTTTTGTCTAAATGCTAATTTTATTCCAAAATGCCTGCAGACTTAAAAGGCAGTCTTTTGGATTCTTTGCATTTGTGTTGCCAAAGAGAAATCATAAAAAAAACAGTAGATATTGCTATTTTTAAACGAGTCTTAAAAATAATGTTAAAATTACAAACATTTTGGCTTATAACTTCAGTTACTAACTAAATGAATTTAATGGAATGGATGTTTGTAAATAAGCAGGTGGTAAATTAAGAATATATTTCTCTAGTTATTTTTAAATGAGTCTGCATTACCTCGCTGAATGGCGAGACTAATTTTTTGCGCGAAATACAGACCAGCCTTATTGTCACCTACTGAGTCTTAAAAAGAATAATAATATGACAAAATTTTGGCATAAACCTCAGTAAATAAAATACATAACGAATTTTATGAAATGGATGCTCGTAAGCAACTGTTAATTTAAGTTTTGTTTTTAGTCGAAAAGTGGATGAGTTTCCCTATAATATGCGCTACAGCTCGGCCCCGTAGGGGCATACAAAACCAATTTATTTCATGTCGTATCTACAATACAACATGCCGTTTCTAATTTCGATTAGTCCGCAAAAGCAAACGTGTGCTATGAGAAAGAAACTACGGCGTAATGACATTACGTGCAATTTCAGTGCACCCATGGGTACAATAGACAACACAAAAACAGCAACACATTGGCGATCTACACCTTCCTACTGGATCCCAAGCCTCACTATCGCTATGACTCAGGGCCCGAAGCGCTAACCGTAATACGCTGTGTCCAATACAATCTAGTCTGGACGTTAAACTTTACGGTCGATTCCAGCGTACGGCCGCGATAATCGAATAAAATAAATGTAGCCTACATAAATGTACCACTACTACAGTTCCTATCATAAAACTTGATATTAGAAACGCGTGACATAAAACTGAACAAGCGGCCTGGAAATTTAGAAATACAAAGCCTGGAAATTTAGCCAGAAAAGCAGAACATAGAGGGACGGCAGAGTTGAATACAGCTCTCACCAATGTATTCACATTCCGTGCGTGTGAAAAAGTTTTCTAGAAATGGGAACACCATTACACCCGCCAGCCTTGCGCTGTAATTTGTGTATTCTCGGGTAAAAGTTAGTCACCTATCAAATGACCGGCTTTACCGTACGTTACGTAATTTACGCAATCTCAGGGTGACCGTCAAGCCTGACTACTACACCATCGCCCTCCTCATTAGGTTCATGTTTATCATATAAAAAGTGGACAAACATAAAATTAACCCATTAATAGACATAAAAAACTAACGATGAATATTCTCTTATATTTTTGGGGAAGACAGTGAGATGAATATAAGTATAATAATTTAATTGGCTCGTCGTACCACTATCACGTCGCAGAGAACAGTAGGGTAAAGAGTTTTCTACGACGTGATTGGTTGGAAACTGAGACGTGAACGCTAACTTACTATGTTTACTGATGTACTGTGATTTAAAAGAGTACCTTTCGTTCAAATCTATTTTTCATTTATAAGGAATTGATATATCTCTAACTGTCGCACTCAGAGACGTCAAATAACGTTAATGAGTACTTAACGTCAAAAAATGACAATTTAAAACTAGTCGCTATTCTTGCTGGGTCTATGGTCTAGATTTGAATGAAAATTTTCGACATTAAATATTCATTAAAGTTAATTGACGTCCCTGAGTGCAGAGGTTAGTCTCTGGAATAAACATTTACATTATGTGATTGCTGTCAAATTTATAGTCCATTAGTCGATATAAGAATCTGACAAGAATTGATTAACAGCATAAGAAAGAAAAGAAAACACCTGTGCACTTAAAAACAGCAATTTGTACACTTCTAGTGGGTAATTAATTAGACATTACTTAAAATAAAATTCTATCCATCCATCAGCTTTCAGTAAAGTTTGAAGTAATGGACTATACTGCAGACGAATTAATGGCGAATACTTTAAGTTTCAATGTACGTTTGAAAGTCACGAATAATTTCTAGGATTAGTGGATTACACATAATTATAACAACACATTAACTTATTAATTATACTGTATAATTATATACAATAAGTTAATGTGTCCCCTGGGGCACTAGCCTTAGTTATAAATGAAAGAATATAGGATCATAACCCAACACCCAGGCACTGCGTATTAGTGACTTATAACAGCTGCAGACTAATCTAAGGCGTCGGATAACGTGTCTTCCGAAGCACAAAACTTTAGATAATACATGTTTGGTCACCTATGTAATTACCGGCCTTAACGAACATTCATTGATTTATGCAATCACGGTCCGAGCGCGCTAAGCCCCTGCGCTATCAAGATCCTCTTGTCCTGTATTTCACTTACAATAAACTAATAATTCAAGAGCCAATTTAATGTATACATTGTAAATATGCTATTTACATATCGTTCCTCCCAATGAGCTTATCGCTTCTAAGTTGATTTACAAACAACAGGTCTTTCGTAATGGTAACTAAGCGCTGTCTTGAATAATAAAACATGACAAGTATAGAAATCTCAATAAATGCTTAATTGGTGGAATTATAAAGAAATGTCACAATTTACTTACTAATACGCCGGCAAGATTCTTTTTCGTAGCATTTGGTTAACATATATTCTTCAAATGAATTTAAGGGTCGAATACTGTTTAGTTAAGTACCATGTTTTTTAAACTAGATTTTAGATTGATGTAATAATCCTTCAATTACATAAATAAAATACTTCAAAAAAAAATACCATCTTAGTTCAACGGCCACTGTGGCAATAAATCCAGGCTCACAAGAACAAGACACACTTATTATATGAAATCCTAGGCTTAAGGTTACGAGTAATTGTGGTAATCTCGAAGGACCAAACTGTTATCCGTAGCAGCAAAAGTGGGTACTCCTATCACAGAGTCCCCGCTTATCGGGGAAACATCAATCCTGCGCTATTGTTTTTCTGTGACCTAAACAGGCCCCTAATTATTTCCCCGATCCACTGGGCTCGGTAAATTCCGTTTACTTTTAGTTATGGAGCCCCCAGTTGTACACTGGAGTTGGGAAGTTGTTTAAGTTTACTCTAAAAAACAATAAATGAATATTAATGATGTTTCCCAAGAAAATGAGACCTGATTGGATCTTGGAAAGTTTGAGCTTACGCAACTGAAATTCTTCTGTAAGTGCCCCGTAGGTACATTTACGTAAGTGCCTACGGATACACTTATTAATTTTTAAGCGAATCTAGTGAAATTTCACTCAATGTGCGAACCGACTGGTTTTTCTTCTTAGGTGGTGATGTATATAGTTCGCCATCACGAGAGCTTAATAGGAAAGTTTTCAGACCGATGTTGAGCGCACTTGGCGCCTGTGATCTACGATAGACTGTTTAAACGAATAGACACTCTTGACCATCTGACAAACTCTTAGAAACGTTGCACCGAGATTTAGATTCAAATCGACGTGCTTGACGGCCTATTATCAAACATGCCGACACATGATGTACTGCCGTACTGAACTCATAGACGTTAATTACCGTTAATGAGTACTTAATGTCAAAAAATGACAATTAAAAACTATTCCCTATTCTTGCCGGATCTATGCTCCAGATTTAAATGAAAGTGGCGTGCATATTGGCACTATCGGGCACATAATTCGATGTATATTGCTAGGTGGTAATAAAAGGAATGCTGCTGCCTATTATTACGCTGTGTTTACCCTTAGTCGCCTTGTACGACACCCACAGGAGAGATGGGGGTGGTGACAATTGTATTCTTCTCTACCGTCACATCAGCTTACCCTTACGATGCGTAGAGGCTTTACGTATCAAAAGAAAATCTCATAATTATAATACTAACTAAATGAGTGTGCATGGGATTCGGTAAAAAAGGTTTTAGTCAAATATTAATAGCATAGATACCCGAACGTACGATAACTAATCTGTAAAGGCGTCACTGTGTCCGTATCCGTGGTTCAAATCTCCGTAAGATTACCGCAGTGAACCCACTTCTAGCTCAGGCGTCTTAGCATAGTTAGAGGGGATAACAGGATTATCGTTTATGTGTTACATTGAACGCGTATGTCACGAATTAATTGAATTGCAGAATAAGCGGATTTGATTGAGATTGCATAATTATTGCACTGTCAAACGCCTCAAAGAAGCTATCTTGAGGTGCGTCATTTGGAGATATTGATCATAGAGTTTATTGGCATAGATAAATTGGAGTTCGATTTTTATTTTCAATTTCATCATCTAATTGAAAGTAGATTAAAATAGAGCCAAGTCAGGAGTTACTCAAAACCGCCAGGCATGCAAAAATCAGTAATAAGACTCAACGAAGCGAAAGAAGTGATATATACTTCACTTACTTAAATGTTCATACTTAAAATACGCTAAAGTCCTCCAGAAACATAGACTATTAAATACAGTTAAACGGATTAATCATACAATTACAAAATGGCTTAAAAAAATGTTGCTTTAAATTTGCCGTGTGGTGATAGCAGAGCAGAATACAATAATAATTAGTCACTCGCCACCCGTACAAGGCGACTCAGGGTCAAAACAGTGATAAGGAATGGGCAGCTGCGTTCCTTTCATACCACCTAGCAATGTACTGCAACTTTCGTGGCCGTTAAATGGCAATAGGCTCGCCACCTTACATGGGACTTAAAATAATTTGCGAAACGTGGGTGCTAGTTCACCTCTGCCTACCCCTTTGGGGATATAGGCGTGATTTATGTATGTTATGTATAATATGTATGTTTTAATTAGTTTTGTAGCCAGCGACAGTTTTGATTATCGTCGCCATCGATAAGCAGTGTTGAGTATGTCTTATAATAAACCAGTGCCGTGCTCACGCGTCTCTGGGAGAGCTTAGCGTGGATATATGAAGGAAAAACGAGAAATAAAATGGTCGAGGGAAGCCTTTTCACGCCGAACCGTATCCCCTGATCCTTCTCTCAGAAACCTTTGTTCCAGTTATTCCCTCCGAATATCAGATTTCAAACGAAACTCACATAATGTAGGTGCGTTAAAGTAGATTGGTACGCTCGAATTTCTCACATAACCCGCACTCGCTGCTCTTTTAATTGTACGTCTAAAAATATGTGTGTTATATTATACTTTAGAGCCCCGGAATATTTGTAATTAATTTAGAACATTGATTCCAGATGAATGAAGCTTTTTGCGTAGGCATATCTGATTATAACCTTATGACTGCTTATATTAAATAGTGGTACATGTATTAATTATACAACTGCCAATCACATATTGTATTACGTCCGCCAATCACGTAGCAGAAGATTTATAATTATCTGTGACCTTGGTGTAGAGACAGATAATGAAGCACTACTGTCTAATCCTAGACAATCTAAAGATTTGTATGTACCTTACCGCCGCTAATGTTGTGTGGTGACAGCCAGCTCAGAGCAGAATACAATTGTCACCTCCCCCAACATCTGCTACGGGTGTCGTACAAAGCGACTAAGGGATAAGACAGTGATGAGTAATAATTAATTCCTATATTAAAATTGAATAAAATACCTCCTCCTCCTTCCTTAATATTCCTCCTTCTAATTTCTCTATTAATATACTACGATTCAAGTGCCCGATTGATGGCAATAGGCTCACCTAACCTAACCTAATATAGTTGGTGAAGCGTGGGTGTTACCTCTTCTTGGGATTAATGGGCGTGTTTTATGTGTGGGTGTAATGTTACGATAAAAATTTCACCAGTTTTGCACGTGACGCCAGCCTAGTAGTAATAGGAATTATTGGTAGAGGACTCCAATATTAAACCGTAATAATAATGCCAGTATATCTCTCAATATTGTTATTCGATTAGCGTTCAAAATGCACATTCGAAATATAACGTAATGGGCAAAGGCTCTGTGACTAATCAAATTATTAGAGTCGCCTGACTATGAAATTAAGTCAGCCCAAAGTAATAGCGTACTATGAACAAAGTAACTGCCGCACTCAGAGACGTCAATTAACATTAATGAGTACTTATGTCAAAAAATGAAAATTCAAAACTAGTCGCTAATCTTACCTGGTCAATGGTCTAGATTTTAAATATTTTTTTGTCATTAAGTACTCATTACTGTAAGTTAAGTACTCTGAGTGCGGCAGTTAGACTTATTTATTTATTAGTTTTTTGATACATCAATCACAAAATAGTAGCTACCATGCACTGCATATTATAATGGATTTCAATCGAGAATCATTTTAATTTTTCCCTTTCCTATTTAACACAATAATCTCACTGCAACTCAAAAATCTAAAGACTGTGAAACTAGCCAGGTTTAATATTAAATGTATTTTCTTGAACCGTATTTGGTCTTCGACCTGAATTAAAAGCAAGCAAGTGTCGCCTACTTTTTGGAATCTAACAGAGAATGCTGTCCACATTAAAATACTCACAATAATTATCAGATGTCTTCAGCTAAGACATGTCGTGAATTATTGAAATATAATTTCTGATTTTACATTCTCAAATAATTACCGCTAATCTTTTTGTAGGACGCAGATGCATAATTGTAGTATTAATATTTAATGGGACGCTTAAAGTCACTGTCAGTCTAAAGTATAACCAACCAATAAAGAGATGGAAAGTAATCATTTTCATGAGCAATCCTCGGATGTTTAATGTGATAATTAAATAAATCATGAGCTCTTTTGTTGATAAGCTGGTGATTGATTGGACTTGATTAATTTTCGATTACTTTCGCACCGTTATTATAATGATGAAGCCCGTGGAGTTATGTTTTAAAAAAAAAAACTACATTTAGAACGTTTTCTGTGACATTATGTATCAGATTATCTATGTTCTTTTATAGTATTGAGTTAAATCGACAATAATCATCCATCAAATACAGCCATGTCCATCAAAATTGCTGTTTCTATAAAATTATACCTACAAAGCTAAGTACCTACACAACACAGTGCTAAAACACTGAAATATTGTAAATTTCTGACGTAAAGTGTATGGTAGAAAGTTTACTCAACTTATATTACATTGACAGTATCAAAATTACATTACCTGCATGTTAACCCAATTATAAAAAAATCCGGTCCTATTGATCTATCTCTAAATAAATTCTGTTTTGACGACTATGCGGAGCAAAAACACAAAAATTATGCTTAAAACCAGCAATAAGCATGAAAGTGAAATGACATCGATCAAAGCAAAATAAAGCTATGTCACAGTTTAATTTGCAGTGGCATAGGGATCTTATTGACTTGTCAGATTTTAATCACGCCAACACTCCTTTGTGGCGGCTACCATGAACGATATTGCTGGTCTAGGGCACATTTGATGTTGATTTGCCGCTTATTTGTTTTTATCGTTCGACACGAATGAAATGTGGCCGGTTTAATACCATTGATTACAAAAAACAACAAATAATGACGTCCCCAAAACCTGTGATGGCTCTCATTGCATTTGATTAATGTAAAGTGGGTTTTCACCACTGACAACAAGTCGAATATTTATCTCACAGGTGCCATAACAAGTAGTCCTAAGTAGTGCTGTACAGACTTTTTGAGGCTCGAGTCAGTTTTTCAGGGCTGTATGAACATAAAAGACTTGAGTCCCGAGTCAAGTAAAGCATAGGCTACCTAGGCCTTGACTGGAGCCTTCAAACTCGAAACTTAAAATAACAGAAAGCTTTCAATAAAAACTTCGAGTTCAAGCATTTGAATTGAAGCATTATCCTAAGAAAGAGGCGAGTGATATCAAATGAATTTTTGTCACATCAAATTTATGTTCTCCAAAGAATAGCCACAACAATTTCTTTGCTTATTGAGTATCTTTTACAACTGTGCTACACTATTCGAGTGCCCAAAGAAGCTTACAATACACCGGACAATCTTTCGACACCCGTAGGCGGGGTTAGCAATTTCTGCTTTATTTTTTCCAAACCAGCATGGAACTGCACAGCAGTGAATACGGATATAAAGAAACATAAACCAGTCTTCGACGACCCCTACCATTTGTCTTTGTGAGGCACAAATATTTTTCCAATATTAAAGCTAGGTAGGCATTATGAACGATCTTGAGGCATTAAAATTTTATTACTGGAACCTACCTACGCTTATAAAGACCCGATCGATAAAACTTGAATAAATGCGATTCGAACTTTGAAGTAGTCTGGTAAGCTTTTCAGAGTGGCGCATTATGTTCTTGTAAATAGGCTTTACAAGAAAATAATATTACGATATGAACTATTGTTATATTCTGGGAATAGAGGTTCTTAAAATTTACACCGCCTAAAATAAGATCTTGGGTATTTTTAGCCATAATCCCAATCTTCCCGTCATTCGAATTTCAATGAAGTTAGCTCGAATCTCAAAATGTGCTGGTTATTCTTTTTGGAAATGGGATGATATTATTTTCATCTAAATCTACAATAATTGTTTGTGGATATTTAAATCAGTTAACAACATTTTGTTGACATTTGTACACTAAAAATTATTCAATTTAATTTTCTACTTTTTCTAAAGTTTGAAACTAAAGGCTTCTCATCGAAAATTATCTTAAGTAATATTATTGATATGTACCGCCTTCATCCACATTTTCATTGTACATTGGTGAGATTGTGTAACATACAATAATATTCTGTTACTTCCAGCTGTTACCGTCGTAAAGTTATAAGCCAAATGTTACAACTTTCCGTGTTATCGTATGATTGCGCTTAGTAAGGTTTATGGGGAACTCATACCGCGAATAAAACTTGTTTCAAATTATTGCTACTTGCACGGTATAATATGTATTTGTTGATAAATCTAACATAATATATAAAAATCTCGTGCACAGTCATCGTTATCAAACTCCTCCGAATCTGCTTGACCAATTTTTATGACATTTTTTGTGTGTATTTACAGACGATAAAGGGCAAAACAACGTTTGACCGGTTAACTAGTAATTTATGATAATATATCTATTTGACTTTGGTAAGGGTTTATTGTTATTTGAAATAGTGTTGTTTGTATACTCTGTATAGTAGTCATGCTACGAATTATATCCTTTCAATTGACAGTCTATGAGCTTACTACTCATTTTGTTTCTTTTAATTCCAGAAATAATGTGAGAAAAGAGATTTATTACTTTATACTGTCATAAAAGTCCACATTGCAATTTGTCCAATGGAGCAATTAGTATTGAGTGCGACAATAGATGCGCGAGCGCAGTCTTTGATTGACGACACCCCCTCCTCGATCCCTCCGCATGGTGACGGGCTCAAAGTATTACGGAACTGATAGCTTGGCAGGATACGCGCGCGTAGTTTTGTTCCTCGCGAATCTATTTCTACTACTGAATCGCCACTAAGAGCATAAACCTAATTCATAATCCCAATGCATGATAGTGGCCGTGCATTGCCTAGATAAAATCTTAAGAGTGTAGAATTAGTGCTGTGTAATTACTTATAACAACAAATAAAATTGCCTTTCATGACCTTTTATAATAAGGATTAACATATATAATTATTTAAAGCGCAATCACGAAACCGCATTTCAAAAACCTAGCTCTATAACAGAAGAAAATAGAAGCATAATCAGTGCAGTAAAGATTTTAAGTGTGTGATTTATAGTTTCTAGAATATCATTACTCACAGATACACAGTGTGTTTTTTTACAAGTACTGTATGATATTTACTCGAGGTAGTTCTAAAATGGTATGTATGTCTATTCATTTTTATATACATCAGCCACAACACACATCTCTTATAGTAACTACAAGTACAGTCAATATAGGTTTATAATAAGATGAATAAAAGAGAGACAGCGAGCTCTAGACTGAATACGATGACTTGAACAGCTAGCCCTTGGTTTTCGTCGTTTTTATCACAAGCCCCTTACTGTACACAGTTGAGGTATAGGTTATCCCTATGGTTGGATATTTCTACAATCCCTTTTCGTCAAACCACCAGTCAGATCGCTCCTTCAGCTCACATATTTTCATGCATTTTGCTTCAATGGGACGAAACGTGGGGGTTAATTTACCTTTGCCTTCAAGAATCAACAGGCGTTATACATGTGTGCAAGTTTATTCTATATAAATAAAATTTTATGGACATTTTAGGGGTTAGTGATGCTGATGATAAGGGCATATAATTTGCTGATGGGATAGGGAAAAGAAAATACTTTAATTAAGATGAAAGACTGCGTAGTGATTTATTGTTTCGTTTATTCAAATTATAAGTCCAATATCCATGTCCGCGCAAACGAAGACGCGGCTGACGCCATTCTGAGTATACCTACTTATCTCTGAATTCATTTACGCGATTCTTCCGCAGAACTAACCCGCCTACGGCAACGATATTGAATAAATTGAATTCCAATACGTCGTGCGACCGAGAGCTTTCCTTATTATCGCATTCGAAATATTCTCAGCTGGTAATAGAATACCAATTGCAGTGCCACGGGAGATGCATTGTAAAATACAAGGCGATGTCACTAAAAGAAGCAAGAATCAAGTACGTGTACAAGCTACGTACTTAGTACAAAAAAATGACAATTCAAAACTAGTCGCTCTTCTTGCCGGGTCTATGATCTAGATTCAATGATTTTTTTTTTGGCATTAAGTAATCGTTAAAGTTAATTGACGTCTTTGATTGCGCCAGTTAAAGCTTCAGTCACATTTATCATAAACAATCGGTCGAATATACACTGGCGAGAATCAAGAGATAAGTATCGTCAATTCGCCAAGAGCCGTTGTTTATTTCAACTTTATGTATTGCTATTATTTACAGACGTATCACAATATCGAATTGCCTGTCCTACTTGCGTCAAGATAAAAATGTTTCTCCTAAAATCAATTTCGGCAGACACCAGACCGCGTATTTCTAATACAATTTGTAACATATAACCAAGGTTATTGGAATATTGGCTTCGGAATGAGTTGGAGAGATAAGAAAACGTCCCATCGGATAGAATTTGCGTCGAATGGCAAACACACGCAGCGAAATCTTCGCAAATGCAATTTGGTTGCTTAGATTAGAATGAGCATTTCGATATTTACCTTAAAAAATGTCAACAACACACTTTAGAATACCATCTGTTTTCGAACTTAGCTTTTGGAATAAATAACTTTGACGGCTTAAAGTGACTTTTATTACGCTTACATTTTTATTCATCATCACCAGCCCTTTGATGTCCCCACTGCTGGGGCACGGGCCTTCCCTATGGATGGAAGAATATAGGGAGATTGGGCCATTACCCACCACGCTGGCCTAGTGCGGGTTGGTGGGTAGTTTACGCAATCGCAGGCCAAGCGCGCTGTGCCACTGCGCTAGCGAGCTCCTTATTTTCATTTTTATTGTTAGTGTCTAAACATTTAATAATTTTGCTTAAGATCTAATATTCTAAATAATACCCATGGAAATAAACCAAGTCGGGAAATCCCCGAAGGGGATCTTAGACGCGTTTCGAAATCCCCAGTTGCCAGTTTGTCTGAGCTCCCAATGGAGTATCCCAATAGCCCTATTGGCATCAAACAGGACATTGTCAATTTCTGTATTGTTATACGAGCATAAGTAGATAGATAGGGGAAGCGGCGACAATGCGGGCATAGCGCCGACAGCGTGCATTTTTGTATACACTTAGTTGTATTGGAACAATAGACAAATCAATATTCAAAATTTTAACTTAGGAGCTAGCGCGAACTAGCGAATTTGTCACGGTGACTGTTTCGTCATTCTTATCAAGTCCATGGATTTAAGGTCTCCGCATACGTTACGGGAAATTACCCCGGTCGGGACGGGGACGGGGACGGGGACTGGAGAAACATCATTTATATGTCACGGAGTCACGGACGGGACGCGCACGGGGTTTTTTTTACGTGAGAGGCCATGTCCTCGTCCCGTCCGCGCCCCGTCCGGGGTGTTTTCCCGTTACGTATGCAGAGACCTTTATATGTAGATGCAGAAATTTTAATGTCATTCAGTTGTCACGTCGTAACAGGCGCGTATCTCCATACATATCCACGGACTTGATAAAAGTGACGAAACAGTTCACCAGTGCGAGCCAGCTCTAAGCGATTAAAAATTCACTTCTACATAAAATTTTGCCAAGTTCTCTCGCGTGGCTAGGCATTTACGTTCGGTAAAACACTTATGTAACGCCCCGACACAAAAATAGCGACGCCCCGAAAGTATTTCCAACGAAATAACCCTATTATGAAGCTTTCACTGCGAACCCTGTCGGCACCTACGGCGCGCGGAAATTTAGTGCTTCCGTAACTTTTCATATGACATTCGACAAGTTTATAATAGATGTCGAGGTCTCACAGCTGACGTCACAGGCCATTAGTCGGACGCCGACAGTAGAAAACCTCAAGGGTCACGAATTTAGGCGACACATGGTGTAAATAGTCGGGCTCAACCAAACTTTCACCGCCCACCCGCACATCTATCTCTTAACTGGGAAACTGTTTAGTATTATCCTTTGTTTCTATAATTTACGACATGTTCTTTCTGGAATCCCGTTACTTTGGGATGAGTTTCTTCTGATTGAATTTTGTTTGTTATTTGAACAATTGAATACCGAATCAATTTCAAGAACGATGATTGTTGAGGACATGATTTGTTGTTTGTTTACCCACAACAGCTTTCTGAAACACCAAACCAACTATTCACTAACTTTTTTGACACTTGAGAGTGATAATCACTGAACTATTTACTGATATATTACTACTTTACTATACCGCTATTTTGACACTTGTCCTGTGAAAAACAGTAATGGATAAGTAAATAGTTATATAGCGAATAGGCCTACAGGGCGTACTTTAGTTATTCTTAGCTCATTAACACAAAACATCAGACTATGTGATATTAATATTATCTGTAAGCAGATAACCCCTTAAGCGTTTTTTAAGGTGTGAGCAGTGTGTTGAATAACAACACACTGCCCACACCCGACATAAATAATTGTGTCCGATGTTGACATAATAAACTCAGACTTTATCTGTGCTAGTCTTCTGTTACGCCTTAGGTCCCTGCTTGGATTACATTCCCTTGTTGAAACTGACACTGACACACTGACACTTGAAACTGGCCTTGAATTAGTTGTGGCTAGCTTAATATTAAGGTGAAACTATAGGTACTTGAATTACTTAGATTACAATATAAAAACTTTCCAATAAGTACTTTATTATAGGCTCGTTTCAATATTCTATCTTCATGAAGATAGACGTTCATTTTGGTTGGTTAGCAACTTCTGTTAATTATCGTATTTTAACAAAAAATGCTAGGCAACTAAACTATAGTATGCTTACTTTTAATTGTAGATAGAATATTTGAACCCGCTGTTAATGAATGCTAATAAAAAAATGGCTGCATAACAACGTAATAATCTTTAAAAAGGGTTATACGACGCAATCTCCTCTCAATATTTTAGAAATTATCAAACCCCTTCGTCGCACTCTTTCAGCAAAAGTGTCTCGTAGCTTAAAACTCCATTCATCCAGATGGTAACAGATTACAATTTCTACATAGAACTTAATTCCTCTAACCATTAAGAACAATTACAAATTACGAAGTTATCCGTCCGCAGCAAGTTGACACCCAACTGCGTGATGATTCCCCGGCTGTCGGCGTTAATTTATTTTAGAAGTGTAATTGTTCAAGCCTTGGTAGGTACTCCTGAGAGTTTAGAGCTCTGTTTAATTATTGGATGATTCTTTTCGGATAAACTGAAAATATTACTGCCCGCGGTCTATTTGTAGGCAATTGCATTAAGAATAAGACAGACATAGATATTTAAATAATGCCGATTCGTTCCCGAAGGGAAGGCAGAAGTGAATTAACACTCACGTTTCGGCAATAATCAGCATCATCATCGCGCTGCCCTTATCCCATCCCATTTGGGGTCGGCGCAGTATGTACTCTTTTTCCATTCTCTTCTGTCACTCGTCATGTCCTCATTCACATCCATCACCTTCATATCACACCTCACACAATCCATCCATCTTTTCAGTGGTCTTCCTCTACTTCGACATCCATCTACATTCATGTCCATAACTTTCTTTCCCTCATTCATGGCATCACGTCTCATAAAAGGTTTCGGCAATAATGTTCGTCAATAATGTCGAATGTCAGGTCGAGTATATTGCCATCTGACGGGAACGCAAATCTCTGACAATTATTCTTAGTTACGCCTAGTCACTTTGTGCGACACCGGAGAGAGATAGACCCTACAACTCTCTTCGAATGTGTGCCGGATGATTATATTCCGCTCTACTCTCACCAAGGGTAAAGACTAGTTAATTTAAAATTCCAGCTCAAAGTTTACGCATACTTAGCATAAAAATAGAGGTTGATTTTCACTAGAATAAATTTACTTGTTCAAGGGATCTTTTTCTGTTTACTGAAACTTACTACGATTAAGGTGCGATTTACACTAATAGGCACAAGGATCTGCAAATACACATACCTCGACCAAATATTGAATATCATATCTGGTAGAGGTATGTGTATATAGATAATTATGCCGGCAGACAAACGCGCCTGCCATCATTAAATAATTCTCTTATAGGCCAACTCATACGGACGGTTCAATGCGGTTTTGATACGACCAACATATCGGAAATTGAGTGGAGCTGACCGCACATAGCATTTAGCATCAAACGATTCCCGCAGAGACCGTTCGATTCTTTACTACGTAGCATGCTGCATAAAATTTAATTACTTTCGATTTTTTTTTTCATTTGATATTTGTAAAGTCTATGTACCCAACTAGGGGCCTAGAGTGGCCAATCTATTCGAAAGAATAGAATACAAAATAATGTACATTTTTGATAACTTCTCTTACAATTGTCAAAACGGTAGCTATGTTGTTTCATTTGTAATACCTACGCCAGTTTCACACATTTGTATACTATACCTTAGGCGCTGTCTCCACGAGCGAGAGAATCGCGACGAGTACGCGCTTCTATCGGGTTATCAAAATGACGAACGAGCGATTATTCCGCCAGCGTATCGTCACGACTCTTAAACTAAGCTCGGAATCGCCGCATTTTATTGACGACTATTTGTTGAAAGAGTTACAACGTTACGCAGCGAGAGCGCGGTGGTCTCGCCGCGAGTAGCGACGATACCGCGGAGATACAACGAGACTTTAGCGCCAACCATGCCACTCGTCGCATCGTCGCCATAACATCGCCGTGTGGAGACGCGCTCACAGAGAGTATATAGAAATACGTGGCATGACGATAATATCGCCGCGATTCTTTCGCTCGTGGAGACAGCATGATGCGATACGATGCGACACGTGTTGTTTGCTGTCACTTGTACTTAGTTGGCTTTCAAAGTCTAACGATAATTTTACTGGTTCCGTCAGCTGCATAGCAATACGGGTTACACTTGAAACAATCAACATAATACTTTCACACGTTGTCCGAAGCCGCAAAAACAGTTATTTTTCCTTTTTTACAATCCTGCCGAGCACGCGTTGTCCCTTTTTCGTTTCGCTTGTTTTATATGGGGTGTTTAATTCGATAAAATTCGTGTGGGCCAGGGGTGGGAATTCGAATCGGCTAGGAAAGCGTAAATAGTCCGGCATATAAATGCTGCTGGTGACGTCAACACTATATCATACCCGGAATCCCCCTGTTTCCAGATTGCTTTCTGTCCTTTTATGACCAGCTTTGATTGGGTGTCGAAATTGTGTTTTTGTTTTATTATTTCAAATCTTCGCGATGATACATAGCTATTATTCTAGAGAATTGTATAATGTATGTATACTATATATGTATGAAGATATATGTAACTCAAATATCCGGCTCGAAGGACTCTTTGCCTCTGAACTAAATTGAACTTAAGGCGTTACGGTTATCGGGATTAATATTTACCTAATGTAACGTTGACATTGCCACTGTCAGTTGTCATTTTGTCACTTGTCAAAGTCGTCAAAGTCAAAATTCACAAACTGACTGACGTTACACTACTATTGAAAGAAAACCACGTAAATTTAACTTGTAGCCTAAACTTAATTATTATACAAAGATTTTGGTGGTTAGAAAAAGAATTTCGAAAAATTATGATCTTGAGGCGGGAATCGAACCCGCGTCCGCTGCTATCCGGCCACCCAAGACACTCAGTGTCTTGGGTGGCCGAGCTGTCAGGCACCTGCCCGGATAGCAGCGGACGCGGGTTCGAATCCCGCCTCAAGATCATAATTTTTCGAAATTCTTTTTCTAACCACCAAAATCTTTGTACTAAAATTTTTCTAACATTTATATAATGTTAAAATTAAAAATCGAATAGCTTAATTATTATAATTTACAGGAAGTATATTTTTGTATGCCGTGTGGTGACCACAGAGCAGAATACAAGCTACAATGGTCGGTGCCCAAACACGGAATTAATTTTAGGGGCTACCATCGCTTTCGTGCCGCAATACTTCAAAGCCGTTCAGAGAACAAGCCATTTAAGTCACGTACCGACTTACTGAATAGGCTCCCCAACTACCCACGGGCAGGGGCACAAAACTTATTTGCGTATTGCGCTGTTTAAAGGTCCCTTCATACGTAACAGGAAAATACTCCGGACGGGACGTGGACGGAACGGGGACGGGGACTGCATAAATATCGTTTTATACAAAATGTACAATGATCCGTGTACATCCATGTACAATGTACCATGATGGGGCCTCTCTCCTACAAACGCACGGGGCGTTTAGAAGGAGAGAAGTCCCGTTTCCGTCTCGTCTGGGGTATTTCCCCGCTACGCATGCTAAGACCTCAAGCTTCAAGTCTGCCTTGTACATCGCAACCTTAATACTAAATAGTCTGACACTTAATTCTGGTGTTTCCTCGCTCTGTTTCGAATCGAATTTCAATTTATTTATGCATTTTTTTATGCAGCCATCTTCTTTGTAAAGTTTCAAACTAGCGATCTCGTTACGGTAGAGAAGAATTAAAAAAAAATCATAAATATTACGAGCCGCTATTCAGCATTTGTAGTGTAAAGAAAATTTTTTTTCGAACTTTTTCTACCACCTTCTACCACCTTTGTGATAATTATAAGTTTTATAAAATGTATTTATTTATATAATCGCGTCTTTGCTTTTATAACGTGACAAGTTCAAAAAATGTGTTTTACAAGACACTTAAAACGTTATTGAAGTAAAGAGGCTTAAAGTTCAAATAAAAAACCTAATAAGTTTTGTAGTGTATTTTTAATGCCATATATTATTTTGTTTCTCCGTACACCAGCTCGCTTTGAAGTTTACTAATTTTGTTTGTTTTTTTTTTTCACCAGGCCTGCTCCGGCTCCAGCAGCTGTACCAATCCATGCAGCCCGGACGCACGGCATTCCGAATTTCGCTAGTGAAGCGCATTAATAACGCATCGGATGCAATGGAATTCCTGTTGGCTTTGGAGCAGCACGACCGCTGGGGCAACAAACGCATAGTTCTAGATTGCAACACAAAAAACGCCAAAAGTATACTGCTCGGCCACGTGCGCAAAGTGCAATTGGGGCGACGCACCTACCACTACATGCTCAGCGGACTGGTATGTGGAACTCTTTTCTTTTCAAACTTCAACAAACAAACAAAAACCGTTTTATTAACGTTCACACGCCTACGGGGTCTAGTGGTTCACCCACCGGAATTAAGATCCAGAGGTCCCGGGTTCGATTCCCAGGGGTGTGCAAATTTGTACTCGGTTTGGTTGGTGGTAGAACTTCTTTCAAGTCCACCTGGCTAGCTACCACCATCTTATCAAAAATCTGTCGCCATAATAATATGTTAACAGCATTATTGTGTTCCGACAATTATTATTGTGATAAGATAGCCAGCCCCTCTGTGGTTGAGGGTTCCAGGTGAATTGCGATTCCATCTTTGGCCCTTATCCTCACTTACCATCAGGTGAGATGAAGGGCAAATAGCTTTTAGTATCTAGCATAAAAAAAACGCACTACACTACACGCAAACGTATATTATGAAGTCATGTTGACTTACTACAACAAAGTGCCAATAAAACTATTTAAATTGTTTATTCGAGTCCATAACAAAACAATCGAATTGCTCTGGTTTCGTTTCTTGAGAACCATGTTAAACAGAGCAGACTGGGAATCAATAAATTGTCAACTAGCTTTGTGTCGTCGACTGTACCTTCTAGGGTGACTTTTGAAATAAAAAGTTTGGAATATAAATAGGTCATGTGGCTAAATAGTTCTAAACATTGTTTATTAAAAATTTGTAACAAAAACTAATTGTTTTAGAAAGATATGCGTTTTTGGTCTGTATTGCTATTATATTATACTATTCTTTTTTTCAGCATCAATATAGATGCTATATTGATGCTGAAGACGGGAGCGCCAAATATTCCAATAAGCTTTAATGTGATCTCCGGTATTGTCGCTTGAACGACAGTCATGCCAACACTTCTTATAAACAGGGACCATAATTAGTAAAACGAATAGTGGAATTTCTTTGAAAAAAATAGAAACAAAGGTAGCTCTTGTAATCAATATTTTAAAACTCTAAAAATATTGATTACAAGAACTACCCTGATGTAAAAACTATAAGCTGTTGACTATGGTGATCCAACGTCAACTATACTGCCATCACTTGACGTAGGTCGAGAAAATATTTCGAGCAGTTAATAGTTTTAACATAAACAACATTTTGATAATGGAATCAAAGGAGACTGCTTACAAATCATACGTTTCGGTGGAAAAGCAGTCTAACTCGCGGAATTTCCAAACTAGTTTGCGTCAAATAATTCAGGACAATTTAGAACAGCGTTTTATTTGATAAACGATCTAACAAATGCATCAAACACCGGGAATTCTAGTCTCGATAACATAGTCAAAGGTAGCAAAAGTTTAGCAATTCAAGTGCTCTTATACAGCTGTACAAAGAGACAACAATCGGCCATGCAACATTAATTTCACAATGTGAACACCCCTTACAGCGATTATAACTGAGCGAAAACATAAACAGTGCACTGAAAATTTAGTAACTGCTGCATTCCAGCAAATACTCACTTAAAACAGGTAAAAAAAGTATTAACTTAGCTTGAAGAAAGTGCGCGTGAAGGTAATGTTGAGTTTTATATTTCTTTATTATCTGGCAGTCACCTTGCCCCTAACTGGACAGTAGTATACTTTTTCGGCCATAAAACAATTCATAATTATTATTGTAACAAAAATCTAGGCAAAAATGGCTGTAATGAAGTACCTACTGCTAGGGCTAGGGCACACAAATACAAAAAATATCATAAAAAAAATATATTTCTAAATAGCACCTTAGATTGGTTTGTGATATTTACCACAATACGTATTCCAAAGAATGCCTTCTATGCTGGCCTGGGAGCGAACAAATAACGTAGAATAGGCCAGCCCCAACTCATCCCATGGGTGTCGCAAAAGTCGACTAAGGGAGATTGCCCGGTGTAGACCAATAAGCACCTTGGGGCACCCGAATGGTGGAGGGCAAACCACCAACAACAGCGTACCCAAGGAGGGTTGGTGTCAGGCAGGCGGCCGGCTGTAAAACCTAAGCCAAAACCTTGAGCAGTATGGATTGGAATGTTGTCATTCTAATCACTCTCTCCGTTCATGGGTCTCTCGACATGGTCCGTTCCGTCTCTTTTCTATACATTCATTCATCACTAGCACCTTTACGGTGGGATGGATGATATGAATCAAAATGGAGTGGATGACTTGATGACGTCTGACATATGAATGGAAGAGGAAACATACTGCGCCGACCCCAGATAGACTGGGAACAGGGCAGAATCTTTCTTAAAAAAAAGATTTCTCTGTCTCTCTAATCGTAGTTTGTCTCTAACATACTTGTAATATTTTAAAATCCATTGTTAGAAGAATAATATGTGTGCTGTCTGAAATGATACGAACATAATTATAACAAATGTGTTTATAAAAACTGCGTTTTAATGTCGCACAGATAGCAACTATTAAAATATCTTTATTAACAACACAGAGTCAAACCAGGTTTAATGGACACTAGAGTCCGATACAATATGGCTTACATTTAGTTTATGATGTAAGCAGCAAACCCCAACTAAAACAATAATCGAAAGAATCATACATCTTATTGTACGGTCACCATAATAAACACAATCTCTGTTATGCTGTAGCAGTGACAGTACTTCAATATTTTTCTGCGAAGCTATTTAGAATAGTATCAATCAAGTATCAATCTTGGCTACTATGACCATTTCCCTTTCCCACCCTACGTCTTGGTTTTGTATCTGGACAATAGCAGTAATCTTATGTAGCATTGTATTACAACTGTGTATGGATAGCAATCGACCGAGTCCATTCGCGCTCCGTTCGAGTGAAATGCAACAAAAGAACACTCGTTCTTTATATAAAATACGAGGCTGTACCAGCTGTTGCACAAAGCGAAGAAACAGATGCCGCTCTTCAAGTCGCGGCATCAACGCGGCGATGCGATCGTGAACAAATGGAAAGACAAAATTTATCGATATTGTGACTTGAACCTGAAAATGGTATTGGCTATCCGCGAGCGGGACTTATGACAGCTCCCATTCTCGGACAAGCGCCGGCGACGGCACCGCACAAAGGCATTGTTCAGTCTTATCTCGGCAAGTGGTTAATGCAATAAAATTGCCCAACGGAATGATGCAATTGCCAAGTCTATAAATACATTCCAAAAATACAGTGACAAAAGGTTTCACATTTTTTTATTTTCTTAGTTTCATACATAAATCATATCATATCCTGATGCTTGTCATGCCTGATGCGTGTCATCATCATAATCATCACCAGCCCTCTAATGTCCCCACTGCTGGGGCACGGGCCTTCTTTATGGATGCAAGAATATAGGGAGATTGGTCCACAACCCATCACGCTGGTCCAGTGCGTGTTGGTGGGTATTAAGGACTGCAAATGCACCCGGGACCAACGGCTTAACGTGCCTTCCAAAGCACAGAGGAACTCGTGATTGTAAATTTTTGGTCACCCATCCAATGACAGGCCTTAGCAAAATTGCTTAATTTACACAATCGCAGGCCAAGCGCGCTGAGCCCCTGCGCTAGCGAGCTCCTCCTGATTCGCTGATGCGTGTATCGAGTCGCAATATTAGGTATTGCTAAGTGGTATAAGCGGATAGCTGCTGCACATTACTCGTCTAAGTAGATGAACATTTTAGTACCTAGTCCCATAGTTCCAATTAGATAATCAATCATACAAATTGTTGGCAATTACTGTACATGCACTTTCGTTATTATGACAGAGTTCTAAAGTGTTAGTACAGTCATGTTGTTGACCGTTAGACACAGGCGGGAATGACACTGTGATAAAGAGTGGTTACTATTTTACACAATTACCCTGTCATCACAAAACGCAACAATTTCTTTTCAGGCTCAATTTTTAATAATTCTTAATAATGTAAACAAAGATAAGAACCCCGTTTGGTCATGGATTGCGTAAGCTAAGCATTGTTCACAATGGTTGATCACCGAGTGGGTCAAATTCTAAGTCAGCGCGGTTAATAATCTGACTACGTATAAAAAGTAAGCAAGTAAAACCTTTTCTTATTTTATTTGCGTCCCATGTAGGTAGATCCACTCCAAACTAATTTAATTCTCAGACTCGGATACGCCAAGCAATAGATTGCCAATAAGGTATCGAGAGCGGGCTTTTAAACTAAAAGCACACATATGAATAAAAACGTTATTCTTGAACAGATGCCATGCAGTTATTCTTGAACTAGTAAATGCCCGCAGCTTCGCTCGCGTCAATGTCAGTTGTTATATAGCTTATAGCCTTCCTCGATGAATGGACTATCCAACACAAAAATAATTAATCAATTTGAGTCAGTAGTTCCTGAGATTAGCACGTTTAACCATACAAACAAACTCTTCAGCTATATGTATAATATTAGTATAGATAGGTACTTTACTCTGTAAAATATTTGGTGATTCAGTTGTTATAATATTATTCATACACAGATTATTTGTCCGGTTCATGTATAAATATTTATACATATATAATGTCGCTCGCTCTCATGTATTATAGTTGGACCTATTTAAACACGAATGACCCACGCAACGTAAACAGTTTTAAAATTAATCCATTAGTACATCTACTGAATGAATATTTTCCGCACGAAAATGTCCATTGCAGAGTTGGAATTTTTGTTGGAAATATTTAAATCAGAAGGTTGTATAGTGTTTAGTTGATATTCTGAGTATCCACAGTATGGAATGTTCTTTACCATAAGCAGAGAGTGTCCCATAAGTGGGGGTATTAATGGGCTTATGACAAATCCGAATACAAAGAACTAGCAGATTATGTTTATACTTTTAATGTTTCTGGTTGATACCATAGTAGATTTGGAAAATCAACGTTAACATTAGTAAGGTTCAGAACGCTAGGCGTAAGCACACTAAGCTTTTAGTACTCTATAAATATTTTAAAATTGGTGTTTATTTTTTATCTAACAATTACTTATGACAGACAGTCTACCACGAGTAAAGTAATTACTCATAGAACACTCGTAATCAAAGTACCTATATAATGTGTTTTGTACAATAATTTACAATAATACAATTTTCACAAACATAAGAGTTCACAATAACATAATTAAAGTTAATATTAAAATTAAAAATGAGGAGCTCGCTAGTGCAGTGGCAAAGCGCACTTGGCCTGCGATTGCATAAACCAAGCAATATCGCTTAGGCCGGTCATTGTTTGGGTGACCAAAAATGAATTATCTCGAGTTCCTCCGTGCTTCGGAAGGCACGTTAAATCGTTGGTCCCGGCTGCATCTGCAGTCGTTAGTACCCACCAACCCACACTGGGCCAGCGTGGTGGGTTATGTCCCAATCTTCCTATATTCTTCCATCCATAGAGAAGGCCCGTGCCCCAGCAGTGGGGACATTAAAGGGCTGGTGATGATGATTAAGATTAACTTTTACTTCAATATACCTGAGTCTCTTTTGTGTTACAAGAGAAACATAATACTAATATGTGATGTGGTTATCCTCAGAATGATCGCGTGGTTTCGACGCATCATTCAAGTGATCCCATACCTAAGATTATTAGTATAATATTTCTCACGGGTTTATTATTTTGCCACATATACTTAACTTAGTGGAATCGGTTAGAATATTTGTTTATATTTTATGGAACAATTATTTTCTTTAAATGTTTCATGATAGTAGTACCTTCAGACAATTATTCACTACGTACGTTATACATTTTGATGAAAAAAGCTTTGATTTAATATTGAAACTGCCTTTCAATTATTTCTGAATGCAACTGACATATTTCAATTAAAATTTATCATTTATTTTTCCTACCCTTTCAATCGTGTGATTATAAAACGATGCTTTGAACGGCATATTGTATAATAAATATGAGACGAAAACTATCAGCATTCCATGGATTCACCGTGCGCGTGCCGGGTCAATAGTGTGGCAGAGGGGGAGTCAGTGGCAGCGCTTGGGACTTGTAACCCAAGTGTAGCTTTGCGGGATCCCTTACAACATGTCAACACACGCCTTCAACACCCCGACTTGTATCTTTTTCCCGTAGTATTATTGTCCTCTATGCTTTACCAAGAGGGCCTGGCCAAGTGGCCTTTCTATTTGAACGCTAGAATAGAAAAGTATGAAACTGACGTTTTGCTTTCTATGTAATACGTCAATACTTTCATACATTTGTTTTCTATGCGTTAGAATAGTTTGGCCACTTGGCTAGGGCCACAGATATTGATACTATTAATTTTTACAGGTAATGGACGACCATTGGGAGAATGAAGTAACAGAGTACGGGGCTGTCAATATCACAGGGTTCCGCATAGTCGACCACTCGCGCAAGACTGTTCGCGATTTCATGGACGGTTTGCGACGAATGGACTCGCGTTTCAAGGGGACTATATCGGTAAGAGCTTCGCTTTCGTTACTGAATAACAGTAGGGTTGTGCGAAGGATGCACGATTCTCTATTTTAAATAAAATTTAGGACACAGTCACACTGCTGAGTAGAATACTCTAAATATTGATTATGCTAATTTTATTACTGCAAACAAATAAGATTTTCTTCATTTAACAAAAACTTCTGTAAATTATTCCTGGTAAGTACAAGTATCAAATTTGAGAGTTTTTGTAGAGCATTATGCGGCGAAACCACTAAGTATCAATACCGAATAGTACAAATATTAATATAAACTACACAGCTGATTTTCTATTGATCATTTTTATTGCTGCCAATTCTGATTAATTGAAATTGTGCATATCGTTTTAATAATGTCTAGTGCTATTACGACCGCGAGTGCCTGTTAATTTCGATAAGGAAATAATTTGTCAGACTAACTGCCGCACTCAGAGACGCCAAATAATGTTAATCAGTACTTAACGTCAAAAAATGACAATATAATAAAACTAGTCTCTTGTCTAGATTTGAATGAATATTTTTGACATTAAATACTCATTAAAGTTAATCGACGTCTCTGAGTGCGGCAGTAAGGGCCTGTTTCACAATCGACAAGTAAGTTCTAAGTAGCTTACTTCGCAGATCATTTGATAGTTGTAATATGAAATATATGTCAATTGAACTGCAAAGTAAGCCACTTCGAACTTAATTGTCGATTGTGAAACAGGCCCTAACAGACATTATTCGAGCATGTAAAAATCCTAGCGACGTACGAAAAAGATAACGAAAGAACACGACAGCTGAAAGAGAGAGAAAAAAACAACAGATACAACAAAAAAAAACAGAAGAGCATCATACAGCCGACAGTTTGCCTTACCTAACGAGCGTGGAAAATAAGCTGACAGTGCGCGTTTTCGCTTCTTTCACAGCTCGGAAAATAGTATTTGGTTAAGCTTACTTTACATCAATTTCACCGCCGGCAGCCGACTGAGACGAAGCCTAGATAATCCCAGTACAAGGGAACTGTGTTTGGCGTGATTGGGGCGAACAGGAACTGATTATATTCCGGATTCATTTCGCGTAAATGCGAGACGCGTAATTGAATGAACGAATAAACCAGATAATGGGCTTTCAAATTTTCTTGATATACGCACATAAAATAAAACAGTATCCACAGAACCCATTTATTGCTTCATGACTGGTTATGCTTTGATCATAATTATATTACATCCATAAATTAATAATTGACGATCAATTATGATTAATTTCGCTGACATTTAATCACGTATTGAAAGTATAAATAGATATACCAACCTATTTTGAATTTATATTTTTGTATTCCGGTTTAACTACTATGAAATAGGATAAAGAGTTAAGTACCGAATACCTTAAAGCCTTAAATAAAAGATACAAGTAAGTTAATGAAGAGAAATAATACTATTAAGGAGTAAAATAATTCTAATTACTTTCATTCACCGAAAATTATTCAACATCATCAGCCCTTTAATTCTTGTTGTTTTGTGAAGTATGTATTATTGAATAAGAAAATAATGAATAAAAATAAAAAATAATAATACAATTAAATCGATAAATAAAACATAATGATTAGTTAATATGAAAAAAACACTGACAAATAATAAGAAACATTACAACTAATAAAATCGAAATTGTTTAAAAAACTAAATTTCTTCCGTGTGTCGGTAGGTTTAACGTGCCTTCCGAAGCATGTAAAATAAATTTTTGGTATCGATAATTGCTTAGTTTACGCCGAGCCAAGCGCTCTATGCCACTGCACTAGCGAGCTCCTCGACATTAATAAATGCACGTATTTATTTGATCACAGCAATAATAAAGAGAAGGATAGACTGGAATTTATGACGCAGACGTAAAATATCTATTAAATGAAATGAATTTAATACTTACTCACGTGCACCTTTAAATAGCCAACTGTTAATAAATTGCATGTCGAAACACGTGTAGTTGAAACCGCATCCATTACACATCGGTCAGAGGAAAATACCTATTTTTCAACAGTTAAATATTGGCAGTTTGGTGAATAGCAAATTGTCGAACTTTATAAATACTATTTGGACAATCGTTTTAACTGCTCAGTTAAGAGTTATTATCACTCAAGACTCTTCCTTCTGATCACACTCAAAATTCATTTTCATCACTCTTTTGTTCATAATATGCATTTCGTTACTTTACATTACATGTCTTCTATGCTAGCCTGGGAGCGAACAAATATATAATAGGCCAGCCCCGACTCATCCCATGGGTGTCGTAAAAGTCGACTAAGGAAGATTGCCCGGTGTAGACCACCTTGGGGCAAACCCGAAGAGGGTTAGTGTCAGGCAGGCGGCCGGCTATAAAACCTAAGCCAAAACTTTGAGCAGTATGGATTGAAATGTTGTCATTCCAATCACTCTCTCCGTTCATTGGTCTCTGGACATGGTCCGTTCTGACTCTTTTCTATTCATTCATTCATCACTAACACCTTTACGGTGTGATGGATGATATGAATCAAAAGGGAGTGGATGGCTTGATGACGTTTGGCCGATATGAATGGAAGAGGAAACATACTGCAGTCACCCCAGATATACTGGGAACAGGGCAGGGAGAAGAAGATATTACATGTCAAAAAATGCCAAGGCAAATAATTCCCTTTTATCTTTTTTGTCATGTTACTTCCAAAGTAACTTCGTGTAGATAATAATAAAAGTAAATAATTAGGTAGGTACTTAAGACATTCCATTTTCAGATTGATATTGAGTCTCTGATTTTATTAACTAACGCACTTTAGTTACGCTATCTGCTAATCCTGCTAGTCCTGGCAGAGGAAAAATTTTTATATGCTGACATAATAATATTAATATGGTATAGTTCAAATTCCGGCTACACTAAATATTAAGATAGAGAAATTGGCTATCGTATATCGCCAAAAATAAATGAACGGAAATAGAAGATATATTGCACCGACCGGGGCCCCTAATAGTATTGGGGATAGGCAAGGAGATATTGAAAGACCATTATCTGCTAGGGAGACTTTCTGATGGGAAACACTGATTGCGGAATTACTGTTGCTGATTTTGAAAAACTTTTAAGGTCTTCATTAAAAACGTAATAAAAGGGGAAGATGATTACACATTGATTGTTATTTTGTCCACATACATGACTTAATTCAACGTTTGTTTAAATACACAAGCAATTTCAATCGCAGATATCGAACGAATTCATGAGATATGACAGGGAAACGCAGTTTCAATTCCGGCATCTAGACTCTTCTCTCAGTCTATCTGGGGTCCTCTTCCATTCGCATCGGTCAGACGTCTTCAAGCCATCCACTCCCTTTTGATTCATATCATCCATAACACCGTAAAGGTGCTAGTAATGAATGAATGTATAGAAAAGAGACGGAAAGGACCATGTCAACGAGAGACCGATGAACGAAGAGAGTGATTGAGATGACAACATTACAATTCATATTGCTCAAGGTTTTGACTTATTAGGCCGGCCGCCTGCCTGACACCAACCCTCTTAGGGTAATTCTGGGATCTGGACTTACACAGTTCTGAATTTCACTAATCGTCTTGATAATAAGTCCAAACACTGCTACTATAAAAACAAATTTACTTTGCATTGAACCGTGTTAAAAATTGAAAGAAAAATACTTTTTACTGTTAGACGTCCCGCTGAAACCACCAAAGTGTTATGAGACGGTTAAAGTTCTTTTTAATTATTATAATACCCGCATAATTTTCACACCCCAAACGCGGAACATAAAGTAGCAGCTCACACAAGGTGGGAAATTTGCGTTTCACGAAGAAAATTTAGGTGTAAAGTAATAATACGTTTATGTAGATTTCACTAACTCGCGCGCGCCCTAATGAAACCCAGAACAGCGTACCCCTGCATAAATTATTACTCCATAATTGATCTCCTTTCTGAAAGTAAATACACATACGCTTTTTCACCTCTGTTGCTCGACATCCGGGAAATTGTTTCTGAGCAACATTAACTCATCACGCTTTTGCCGACAGCTTGTGTGAATGGAGCATTATTAAATCTATTATTCCGAGAATTTGATGCAGATCGTACCTATTAGATTTACATAGTATACATTTTAAAATAGGTATGTATTCAGTGAGAAGTTTTATGTTTGAATTGCTATTCGCTCAAATTATCGGAAGCCGAAAGGAAGATTTAACCAATAGAATGAAATTATAATTTTATACAGTATTATTTTGATTACTTTTTTAAATAATGACGATGTACTGCTATTTTTTGAATTAAGGTGGATGAGTGAAGTACTAAAACGAATATACACGGTGAGTTTGTTTTTCGGGTCAGTATGGGGAAATTCTAAACTATTATATAATAGATAGAGAAAAACTCTCTTAAGAACCGTGATCTTAATTTTAGATAAAATATAAATGGTATTTAAAAATAAAACCTTAATAGGATATTAATTAATTTCTCCATACTGACCCGAAAAAAAAACTCAGCCTGTATAAAGACTGAATGAATACATTATCGAATATTCTCTTATATTAAAGATTAAAAACAAGTCTTTTTCAATATCGCCATTTTACTTCATCAACGTTCATAAATCTATGACATTTTATTTACTAAACTAGAGATAGCTTGGTGACTAAAATGTAACAGATATAGTATTTAGCATTATAGAACAGAGGTGTTACATAAAGCTAAAACTTGGGTAAGCTCACTTACATCCATAGATATAGAATATTGAAACCGACCGTAAGTAAAGCTATCAATTATTTGTTGGACAGGCCCAAACCGCTTTAATGTACGATGGCGTACAAGTTCTAATGGACGCCTTAGGAAGGCTTTGGAGGAAAAAACCCGATGCTTTCCGAAGCGCTTTACGACGAGCCGCCGGCCAGGCCAATTCCACTAAAGTCATAGATTGCAATCCTGGAAAAAGCTGGGTGGTGCCATTCGAACACGGCGATAAGATCTCCAGACTGATCAAAAAGGTAAAACTCCACTTTTATTCTCTTCTTTTTCAGAGCGCACTGAGGGCAGGATCCACATTGGTTTTGCCGAAGGCGCGACCCTTTGATTATGATAGAACGTGCGAAACCTAAAATTGCTTCGTATAAATAAATATCTGCTTACATCTTTTTGTAGCGTTGAGGTTTGGCTTTGACTA
This sequence comes from Cataclysta lemnata, assembly GCA_963931975.1. Classification (NCBI taxonomy): domain Eukaryota; kingdom Metazoa; phylum Arthropoda; class Insecta; order Lepidoptera; family Crambidae; genus Cataclysta; species Cataclysta lemnata. The sequence continues at coordinate 8,107,863 of OZ008338.1, read as the reverse complement.
AATCGATCAATATTTAAAAACACTTTTGGATAGTTTTCTAGATCTGTGCAAACTATCGGATTGTATACTTTGTATACACTGCACCGACTTCATATATTTTAAGACCAGAGTAGGAATAATAAAGTTTCATATCACGAGTCGTGTTTCTTTACCCTAAAATTATAAAATAGAACTATTGCTATATAAAATTTCCTTATCTCATAATAAGCACACAACACAAGCGCTTTAGCTAGATTGAAAGTTTTATGGTTTCAGTAGTTCATGAAATGTTTAATATTTAAAATTAGTAAATCGAATTTTCTTAATGTCTAATGTGAACAAGAAAATATTTACATTACTAGTTACTTCAAATTTAAGGTCTTCAAATCAATTAAGGCTCTAATGTCAAATAATTTAGCAGAATTTAATATTATAGTGCCATAATTATTGTTAATTAATCCGCTCCGTTAACCCCTCAACTGCGATGCAATATTATGAAATAAATTTACATCAAGTAAATTCAGGTCGACTAGAATACACTGAACTGAAAATGATTAACAGAACAGGTAGGCAAGATTAAACAGGTTAATTACATGATATCGATAGTTGAAATTTATTAGCTTAACACATTTGTACGTGAACTCGTGTGTGTAATAGATAAAATTTAATTCATTATCAAGTGTACTTTGGTTTGATTGTAACCGATATTATTAGAAAATAAAACGAGTAGTATGAACAACCTCATACAGATTTAGATTTGCAGAAAACTTCTCTATTATAATATTATAAAGATTACGTGATGGTGATTGTAAATTAAATTAACACTTTAGAATTCCTAGATTGTAGGATGGTTTTTATGACTTCGGACAACAAATCTAAATATGAAATCAATTAAAGTTTTGAAAAAAGGTGTAGAAATAATACCTATATTTTAGGATATAAATTAAAGTCGTGTCGTGGAACTTATTAAAAAAATAGGTGCAACAAAATTGTCAACTGCAATACTGTCATTTTAACTTTTAGTGAAGTGAATTATATTCGTCAAAAAATAAATTTCAGCAAGGTATACAGAATTTATCTAATATAATGTAGTAAAAGCGTTATATCGAATATAATTGTTTTTTTTTAAATAATTTTAGTAATACCATGAAATCCAATAAACTGCGCCGACTTTATTGCTCATTTTTGTGTTTCAATTACAGACCGATATTGAGGGGCTCACTGGAAATATTTCATTTAACGAGGAGGGACATCGTCACAATTTCTCTTTGCAAGTCGTTGAAATGACCGTACAAAGCGCCATGTTGCAGGTAAATCGTTCAAATCTTTTGACTGCTCCATACATTGCATTATGCCAAATATTTTGTTCCTTGACGACTAAGTACAAGTCGTTTTTCCTTTCTACTAATAAGCCATATAAGCCATAATTCCCATTAATGAAATTCATTTTTGTTAAGACACTTAGTAACTTCTGACATTATGGCTTGTATTTGTCGTTGATAGGAAATTATTGACCTTTATCGTCGTGTATTTAAAATCCGACTCAGTGATTAAAGGGTTATTTTTTTTAAAATAAATGTTTTTTTTAGTTTGTCTTTAATTGATAGTTTTGAATTAGTCCCGAAGTGTTATAAGACAGTTTTTGATATCGAAGTCACGATTGTGAGTATCGTAAGAGGCGACTTAGGGATTTTTCAGAACTCTAGCATATCAGGATCGAGTGGAGCACCCGCTTGCCATAAAATCCATGTCTGCCAATCTTATAGCAGTATTACGATAGAGATACTGCTCCGACCCCAGTTAATTTTAAAAGATACTGATAAAAAAATTAAGTTATTTCTTAATACTAGAAGTTTCCTTCTAAATAGGTTAGTAAAAGGCTATATTAATTGCTCATACGAGTATTAGAGAGCTCCCATATGCGGTGCCTTTGGGGCCTTTCTATCGACAAGACTAAGTGTGAACGGAACTTGCTATGGCTTCAATTTAAAAACATTGTATGGACATTTGCTAATGTTTTTTTAATACCCAGGTGGCAACTTGGACCGACAAACATGGTCTGAGTGTATCGCAACCGAAATTCGTCCAGCTCCGCTCGCCTGCCTCGTACGACACGAACAAAACATACATAGTCACCACGATACTGCAGGAGCCCTATCTGATGCAAAAAACAACAGATTACGTTTACAAGGGTGAACAGCTGTACGGATTCAGCAAGGATCTGGCTGAGCTCATCGCCAAAAAGATGGGGATTAAGTGTGAGTGCCTGGTACCCTTTCAACTTTCAATCAGCTTTTGAAATACTGTCGAAATTGTGAAGAGTTTTTTCTCCGGAGATTCGAAATTCAATCGCTGTCGACTCAAAGTCTGCTTATCTGTATTGTAGCATGCTTATATGATTGATTACTTTTAGTTGAGCTGCGTCTTGTGAAGGACGGGAAGTATGGGAGTGAATACCCGACTGGTGGCTGGTCAGGGCTCGTTGGTGAAATCCTGAGAAAGGTAGGTTTTTAATTTTTTGGTTTTGTTGTGCAATAGAGAGTGGCGTAAGTTGATCGACTTTCAAATTTGGACTGCATATTTTATTCTCTAAGTTATATTCATCACATCAATGTTCTTAAATTTTTGTAAACGACATTACAGGAATACTTTAATTGTGATTGACCCTTTGTTTTATAATGAATATAGGGAGAACTGGCCATAAACCAGCGCGCTAACAATTCAAATTAGTGGGAACTAAAAACTGAAGTCTCAGCCGGAACCAACAGCTTAACATGATTCTCGAAACAAGGGGAAACTCGAGATAATTTTTGGTCACCCATCCAATGACCAGCTTTAGAGAACACTTTATGCAATCGGAAGTCAAGCGCGCCAGTATCGAACTCCTGCAATATTTTAAAATCAACTCGAAGTATTTCCGAGTTCCATCAATTAAGATCTACGTACTATAGTTATTTCAGTCTCGCAATAATTTCATTTGCATAATAATTTTTTCCGCCGCAAACTTTTGCGCCAAATCAAAAAGTTAAGATCTCGGGATTTGTTTGCGTAATTATGACAGGACTGTTTGATGACGTGGAAATTAGGGCGAGGAGAACCGCTGTTTTAATTTTGTCCGTGGCAAGTTTTCTGGACAACAACAATCAGAAATAGATTTAACTTAGTCAGCACTTTGGCCGTAAACGAATATTATGTTGCTTTAGTCGGCTCACGGCGTTAATCGAGTTTTGAGATAACCATCATATTCTCGTCACTACTCACGCCCAACAAATACACAACAAAGCTATACCTATACCTACATAGCTCGCTAGCGCAGTGGCATAGCGCGCTTGGTTTGCGATTGCGTAAACTAAGCAATGTTCGCTAAGGCCGGTGATTGGATTTTTTGATTTTCAAAATTTTACTATCTCGAGTTTCTCCGTGCTTTGGAAGACACGTTAAGCCTTTGGTTGTAGCTGCAGTCGTTAATACCCACCAACCCGCACTGGGTCAGCGCGGTGGGTTATGGACCAATCTCCCTATATTCTTCCATCCATAGGGAAGGCCTGTGCTCCAGCAGTGGGGACTTTAAAGGGCTGATGACGAAAATGATACCTACATAGACTAAAATATTGTTGTCATAGACTATATTTTTTATTTAAGACTTCTTATATATTCTCTAAATTGTAATAGCACATGACGTGCTCTTGAAGCACATTATGGGGGCACTTGAATTTATACTTTACACTTTATTTCATCATCACCAACATTTTAATGCCCACACTGCGGAATAAAGGAAGAATGTATCATGATGGTCCATTCTTCCTTTATTCTTCCAGGCTTTATTTGTGTTACTCAATTATGATCGTTTGCTAATTAAAACGCGACAAAGAAGAAATGTAAGTAAATACTGTAAAGACGCAAAGATACAGCAAGAAAATAATAATTAAGCACAGAGCAAAAGATAAACCTTTATTAACTTCCGCAAAATGAGAGGGCCAGCAAAGCGCTTAACTGGGTTTAATTATCACCAACTTCCAAATCACTATTGTGAATTATTCTTACTACGAAAACGCTTCGACAGCGGTTGAATGATATTGTCAACTGGCAGTTAACTTGAGCGCTGTCGCGCCGGCCCCTCTCAGACGTGCGGCGTCTTTTTTCTTTTCAAACTTCAACTGCTTGAACGGCGTTCCAGTCGCATTTGAAAACTTAAACTAGGCGCACTTGTCTGTTGCCATTTCCGCTACAGAAACTGAATTAAAATCTCGCCCCTTTTCGTATAGTTGACGGACCTTACTACGCTTGTAATAAAGCAGCTAATGCTAGCGTAATATTATTATTAGTGTGGGAATCTTTTAATAATGCTATTTAATTATACACAACTGTGAGCTCGTAAAGCTACTGGCTTAAAGTCTGAGAAATGGTTGACATATTTTACTGAGGCGTTTATTATCTGTCGCCCTTATAATCTTATTAAATCCTGAGGAGGTTCGTAAAAATAATCTCGAGATATAAGTTATGACGCTCTCCGACAATTATCACAGCCAATACTGGAAATTAGTACATAATCTGAGAAATTCTGAGAATTCAGTTAACAGGCGATACTTTTGCCTGTATATCTTTGACCTTCAGAGACACACGTGTTTGATTTGTAGACTGATAATGAGTGTTATGGAAGGCTCGTGATGGCATCTCAATTGCACTTCATCACGGTCGTTCCACGCATGCAATATTGCACAGCTAATTTCTTTAGCAACTACGCACTCAAAATGTCGTTGTTGCTGCAAACTTTGTCACTGATAAGTACCAAGTTTGCTTCATACAACTCTCTAGAGGCTTATAGATATAATAATGCAATTTATTGGGACTCCGTGTTACCTGAGAAGAGGCGCTATGTTGTCGGTGTGGCTATAGACTTTTGCGGTGATCTGATCTCGGCGGAGTATGAGTAAAGTTCAAAAAGAGTTTCGTGACGGTATTTCGATATTACATTATTTTTCAGTGGCCTACTTTAGAAAGGTTTGTGAATATCTTACTATCTTATAAGGACGGGAAATTGCGTTTTCTGCTTGCTTGATTTACTTCGAATCTCCCGCGAACTGTAACTTAACTGGAAGCATATTGCGTATTCCAGTCCGATTTGGGACTTTGACATTTTATTTGCATTTCATTGTCCGACGACAATGCTGAACTTTACCGCCTTGAATACTGAGCAATGATTAATAGAGAGTATTTTGCTTTGGTATTCGCCTTTAACTCCTGAATATCTGGTTTGTTAATGTAAACGGGAACTTTAGAGTCGAACAAATACAAAATTCTCTCTTAACATCTTTCCTACATCGACACCTTATTTTCAAATCAAGGTGTTGATGTGATGGCTATGTATCAATTTTAAGTTTTCCTACTTACATAGCAATACTTAGGGATTGTCAGATTTTCTGTCTGGTCCAGCAATACTGCGATTTACTTGTTTGTATAATAGCGACAGTTTTACTTCTACTACATACTACAGGCTGGCTTATTGTTGTTCGGGGATAAAGGTGAAAATATATAAGCTTATTGATATTATTAAGATGTTATAATGACGAGATGAATAATATTTTTTTCAAGATAATAATATAAAAGCCTAATTTTAGAATAGAGATTATTTTTTATAATTAGCTAAAGATAATTTTATACTCTTATGTTAGATCCGTAAAAAGAACGCAAGATTAAAAAACCTGCTCGTTTCGCCATCGCGATACTTCTGTGCAACAACGATCTTCATCAAAAGCCTTCCGTTGACAAGTCTTTTGCTGGAGGCAATGTTTTTCACTGGCTCGTTCATGTCCTAGCCTTTGCTTTGTGTGATGTCTACCTGAATTTGTAGCTCCCGCTGTCCTCACATAGTCGCACATCAATCCTGCTCACGATTTCGAATTCGCAACAGAAAAACGTACATATTTATTTGGGATTTATAAAAAAAATTCAACAATCCTTACTGCATTAGACAAAAACTTTTCGTGACACTAAAAATGATCCGCGTGAAAAACAACCCTCTCAAATAATTTACCAATGAAGTAATCGCATGTTGGAAAAGTTCAGTCATTACACCCTCATGGCAGACATAACTTGACGATTTGCATATATTTAGAAATCACAATTATGTAAATATGTCGCTTGATGCATCAATTATGCTAATGTGACGGTTCGTCACCTAGCGACAAAAATTATGCTAAAGCACCTCAAAGTATAAACTTGAACCCGTGAAATGGACTCGTATAATATTGGATACGAATATGAAATCCCTATATCTCATCAAGGTTCAATATTCGGGGGACAGATCCCCCTTTAAGGTCTTTGTTTATCGAGTTTGTGGCGTATGTATTATATTACGTTTGCTCGCCCCCTAAAGTGGGAGTCCTTAACTTTCCGCGCAAATTTGCTGCTAAACCTAATATTAGTGAAAGTTTCCTCCTTAATCTTTTGTTTTTATATGACTGTGATCCCTTTCTGCGATATCTATTCGGCGTGTTCCTTTTTCGTGTTACTGTTTTAATGTAAAAACTTCTTTCGTAGGAAGCGGATTTTGCTGTGGCACCCTTGGCTGTGACAGTGGATCGGGAAAGAGTGGTGGAGTTCAGTGAACCTTTCCTGTCAGTTGACGCACCGGTGATCAACAAGAAGACTCCAAAGCAACTATCGGACACGTTCAGTTTTCTTAAGCCACTTTCAAAGGAAATATGGGTACGGTGTCATTTTAATTTTACCGAGCCAAAAGTTTGTCAATCACATAATAGCTTGAGAGCAATTAATCCGAAAAGAAAATTACGTAGATTAGTAAAATAAATGGTTTTCCTTAGAGATTATTGTAAAGTGACAAATTAAAAGATTTATTTTGAGTAATACTACTCTATTCAGAATGTAAATTTTTGACAACTCCTTTTACATTGCGTTTTCTGAGCAATACGTCAATGACATAGATTTGCATTTACTTCGCTCGAATATATTGACCACTAATTATGCCGCGCTTACGAACAACGCATTATCTACGTTTTTCCAACTTCTGAGAAAAACGCCTATCAAGTTTTTTTTCTTAGTTTACTGTTTCTATCTCCGGAACTAAGCGAGCTATTTATGTGAAAATTGGACTAGGAGTATTTTGAAACGGTTTCTATTGTAAAGTTATAGAGCTCGTTTTCCTGATTTGAAATGTGCATATTTCACTCCCGCCAAAAATCGCACATAAATAATGAGTTCTTCGTGCGCAGCTGTATTCTAGGGTTTGGGGTCTAGGGTTCAAAATCGACATGCAACTTGTAAATAACTAATCTAATAAAACAATAACTTCGATAGCTCTTGTAATTTTAGTCTATTTTATTAGTCACTTCTTTTAACACTTTTGTTCTCATGTCACGTTTCAATAATCAATCAAAAATATAATAAATCTTAGGCTGGAGTTCACCACGACATAAACAGGTGATTAAAAGATAACCGTCCGTTTTTGACATTTTATCGTATGGAAGAATTCAAAAACTGGCGGTTATCTTTTAATCGGTTGTTTTACGTGTTGGTGAACTTGGACCTTGAAAGAGTTTCTTAGACAACTGTTTTTAACTTGTATTTTGCCCACAGCTCTGCGTGCTCTTCAGTTTCTTTGCCGTGAGCATCGTCCTGTTTCTCGTCTCGAGATTCTCACCCCACGAGTGGCGCTCTTTATCCATTTCCGATACCCAAATAGACCATCCCATAAGCAGCACTAACGAGGTTGGTCCGTCCATTTCAACGACGACGTAACGATCCTACAACAGTACGGTGCCTAACTGCAATATTTGTTTTTTTTTCTTTTCAGATAATATTGCACAATGAATTTAGCATCTGGAATTCGTTTTGGTTTTCGCTAGGCTCGTTCATGCAGCAAGGCAGTGACGTCGTGCCTAGGTAAGTGGAAAAAGATTGAGATGTTCATATATCAATAGCTTCAAAAACATTTCCGGTGTGATGGATGGTAAATTTAATCAAAAGGGAGTTGAAACTTGATAGAGTTAACCGATATGAATAGAAGGACACATATTGATCTGAGGAGCTATATAGCGCGCTCGGTCTGCGATTGCGTAAAATAAGCAATACTTGCTCGAGGCCAGTCATTGGATGGGTGACTTAAAATTTATTATCTCGAGTTCCTCCGCGCTTCAGAAAGCCCGTTAAGCCGTTGCAGTTCTTAATACCCACCAAATTGCAATGGGTCAGCGTGGTGGATAATAACCCATTCTGCCTATATTATTCCACCCATAGATAGGCATATGCCCCAGCAGTGGGGCCATTAAAGGTCTGGTGATGAAGATATGAAAACTTTTGTGAACAGCAATTTTATCAAATATATGCAGTAAAATAAGTATTACGGAAAACATTTCAATGCTTAATTGTGCTCGATATATAACAGCCGCGAACAGAAAAGAAGTTTACGTAAGGAACTCAATAATCACCTTGTTACGCCAAGCGAAGCGAGAAAAATTACATGTATTCCCCTCGTAGCGTAAAATACATGACGAAAATGAAGCTCCATTTTACTAAAGGATTGAACGACTATCCTTTTGCTTTAAAAAGAAGTATTAGTGTTTTTCGCGTTGATGTGTTGGAAATATCAAATAACGAGTTGAAGCAATACTTTCGGTAATCTAATATAAGTTTTGTGTCACAGTCTATGTTAAAAAAGTGAAAATTAGATTTGATTTGGGTATATTTGGTAGGTCGGAGAATAGGTTGTAGGGTTTTTTTTATACCCCTGGGTAATAAGGGCAAGACCACATTTGCTTCAATTTAATATCTATGATTAAATTTACCTGTATTTAAAATCTATCACCACGACTTATCTAGAAAAAATCATTGTAGAAATTGTAAAAATAATTGTCTTAGTGGAGGATCAATAATCTTTCTAAGAATATTATTTTTATTGTACCGCATTGTAAACTTATTTTAAACGGACACAAGTCCAGTAATTTTGTAATACCACCGACAATTAAAAGCGAATGCCTATTAACTGTGTTGCGGAAAGGCTACATTAAATGAGGAATGAATATTGACTAACATCGCTTCAACACCCGTATGAAAGAAAAAGTTACCTTCGTTTTTCTTTCAGACACATTCAGTGTTATTACAAAAATGCACTTAGCGTGTTGATTATTAACGCTTTTTTAAAATAACGTTACTCTCTGTGCTGACTTGACTTATGTCGTTTTAAAATATCTTGTTTTATCAACGCGGTAGAGAATACTGTCGCCTTAACCCTTTCTACCATGCATTACCTTGATATTCTAAATATAATCTATACCCCATTCACTTGGGCTTGAGACAAAATGTGTTACAAACAAACAAACAAAATGTTGATAATGTCTCTTTATCTACGAAACACTCTTAAAAACAAAAGAAACATGTATTCTAAAATACACCTTATATTATAGACAAATAAAACTGTAAGCTGCTTCGAAGTACTGGTGTTATATATTTTTATTTTTGTATTTTATATTAAAAGACATATCAAGATTGTTTAAATTTTGTCTAAAGCCCAAGTGAATGGGGTATAAAGCAAATGTTTTTCATTTTCCAATAGGTCGTTGTCAGGTAGAATCGTGGGCACAGTGTGGTGGTTTTTCGCGCTCATTCTCGTATGCTCGTACACCGCCAACCTGGCCGCGTACTTGATCGTGGAAAGGATATCGGAGCCAGCGCAAGCCCTCAACTACCCTCCGAACACGCCGCAAACTGAAGTAAGAGACAATGCCCTTTTCCAAATTGCAGGTAACAATAGATCTTTTAAGGAGCGCTAAAATGCTACAGCGAATGGCACTGACCTCTATTAAACAAGTACGCTGGACTGAATACGTCGACTGAAATATCAAATGTTTCTTGTGCCGATCGCCGAAGCGCCCCCTCGAGCGGTCACGGTATTAAATTTGACGTTTGTTGCTTGTATTTGACATTACAATGACATCTCTAATATTAGTTCCGTGGACGTTCATTTCTGTACACCAGCCCCATCAGCGCCAAGGGTGATAGTCAAATTGGCTTTATTTTTTGGATGACAACCTTTAGTCCAGCGTACTTGTATAATATAGAAGTAAGTGGTGCGATCCAAACGCGGGTGACATAGCAATCGGAATTGAGTCGCGTTTAGAGTTGGTGGTAAGGCCCCTGTACGCAAATGGGAACCTCCACTCTATACATGGAACGCGCACGTGACACAACGCGGTGATTGTTCAATTTTCAATGCATATTACGGGACAATGCTCTTCAGATGCAATGCGCTGCGGCGCAATTTCCAGCGGGCGGATGCTTAACTGATGGGTAGCGTCAGATTAAAGCATACCGCTTCTTTATAATTTATTCGATAAAGACTTTTGAAGCATTACCGAGATGAATTTAATCTATTATAGTGAAGCAGATGAATTTTGTCTATCTATAACTTTATAGGGAAGCTACTGATTGTTTTTTAATGGAACATGGAAGGGCTATTATGAATTAACTTTCCTTAGTTGTGTCAATTAAGTACTCTCTAGTTGATATATAAAAAGTAACTTCAAACTGTTTGTCTTGAAATATGAATGATAGGTACCAGAAAATGTGGCGGGGATTACTTGGGATGATTTCGATCAGCATGTGCATATCTGGACCCTAAATCATCGAGATTAGGTTGATTCTGCTTATTTTTTTGTCGCTTTTCATGTTTTTTTTTTAATTTTTATAAATCTGTCGATTTTCATCTTTATATTGCTTTAATCAATGTTTTGATAGATGAAAATAGAGTTATTTGAAATTTGTTTAACATCTTTTATATTTTTGTATATAAAGAATTTCACTGTTGCGTCAGAATACAAAATTGGCTCACGGCATTATATCAATGAACTTTCAGAGAAATATTATGAAATTAAAAACTTCATCGCGTTCTATTGAAAAGTTGAGTTCTTGTAGATCTCGCGTTATTCTACTACAGGGACGAATTTTGAAATTTATTACTTATTTTCATTAGGAGTTACCAATCCAATTACATGTTCTCATTGTAATTTTACATATAAATATAATTAGGCTTCTCTACAGATAATATTTGTGCCTGTCGAGCACTTGTAATATAAGTGATTTCCAATGATTCTTATGTAATATTATTGTTCTTGTATCTTTTAAAGCTTAATTGATCGTAAAGTGTATCGTTTTTAATTGTAGACTTTTTGTATGCTGATTTTTTTTTTCGATTGTTCACGAAAATTGTATGCTACATTTATTTTTTTGTAATTCATATTTCAAAAATTTAGCTCTAGTTATCGTAATATTCTTTTGCTAAATTATAATTAATATTATTTTGCTATTTCAGATGTCTCTGTTACAGTTTTACTTTTTTTCGTTTAAACATTTAATAGTGGTTTCAGAATGAGATGAAAATGCATGTATTGTGGGTCCAATGCTTGCGATTATTCTCTATAAACATTTATTTTGTAATATGAAAAGGTCACCTCCGTCTAGTAACCAAAGAGGATTCTTTTTCAATTCCAATTTCGATTCCACGTTTTCAGAAGGCCCCCGTTTCTTGGAGTCATTTAGGAAAGGATTCAGCTTTGATGGACGACGAAATTATTTCTAAGTACGCCGGGACTATGGAGAAGATGCCGTGCGAGACCACGCCTCGCACTTGCAACATAAAACGCGTCAATTTCGCCGTAGCCACGGCTAAAGGGTCTCCTTTGAGGTGAGTTGCAATCAAATATCTTAGTGTGAGTTGGTGTGTGTGCCGTGTGGTGACGGCAGAGCAGAATACAATTGTCACCACCCCATCTCTCCCGTGGGAGTCGTACAAGGCGACTAAGGGTAAAGACAGCGATGAGTAATGGGCAGCAGCATTCTTCTCATACCACCTAGCAACATACTGCGATTTATATGCCCGATATATGGCAATAGGCTCGGCACCTATTACAAGACACCTAACCTAATTGGCGAATACATACATACATACATACATAAGTCACGCCTATATCCCCGAAGAGGTAGGCAGAGGTGAACTAGCACCCACGTTTCGCCAGTTATGTTAGGTCCCATGTAATAGGTGGCGAGCCTATTGCCATTTATCGGGCACAAAAGTCGCAGTAGGTACATAGCTAGATGGTATAAGAGGAACGCAGCTGCCCATTCCTCATCACTGATTTATCCTTAGTCGCCTTGTACGACACCCACGGGAGAGATTTGGGGTGGTGACAATTGTATTCTACTCTGCCGTCACCACACGGCCTAATTGGCGAATCGTGGGTGTTAATTCACCACTGGGATATATAGACGTGATATACATATATGTATGTATGTAAGTTGGTGACGGGTAGTAAATAAAAAAACTATAGATCATGATCAAGATGACGTATAGTTGAAAGAAAGCCCATCGGTAAGTTGGCTCTCTTGTGAACATTAGCAGCTCCATAGCTGTAGAAATTGACAATCTAACGTTACGTTCCATGCTGTTTTACATAATCGCGCACTGATAAATGACCAACGTTTAAGCAATTCTGTGTATTAAGTTCAGTAACCAAGCAACGTTAACTAAGCAACGTTCGCCAAGGTTAGTCATCGGATGGGTGACGAAAAATATATTAACATTGGAAGGCCCGTTAAGTTGTTAGTTCTGACTATATCTGCAGTCGTTAATACCTACTAATATGCACTGGGTTGGTAATGGGTTAGAGCTCATTTTCCCTACAATATACTTGCCTGTGTACCCCAGCAGTGTGGACATCAAAGCTCTGGCGATGATGAAGAATTATGTAACACTGCTTAAAGTCATTGAGCTGATTTACAAAACTAATGTGTATCATATAAACTAGCGATTATGTAGAACAGTTAACTAAGCAATCCAACTGCGACATAACACTCCTTAAAATTAAGTATAAAAGAGATAAAACTCAAAATTAGCGTTCAAGGAACGGTCTTACGTTCATAAATTTATAGCAGAAAATATATCGCAGTATTTTTTGAGTTACGTCTTTTTTGTATTAAATGACCGAAATGTATGAGATTATATAAGTTATAGCAGATCAATGGCCGTAAGCGGGATTTACGCCTACTGCCCACGAAAATCTGCAACTAATTTTTTTCCTTTCATAATGAAGGAAGAATTCTTAGAAGAAAAGTATTTTTGGCTCGACCGTGCAGAACGGGAGCCACTTTTACTTTCTGTAATCACCGGCAATCGATAAAAAGTAAGAACTCCAGAACTGGGGCAAAAAGTTTATTTAATTATTGGACCCACAAAGCACTCTCTCGGGATTGTGTTTGATAGATGAATGGATAGGCGGTTTGGAATTATTAATACGAATCCTCGAACTCGATCGTTATTTATGGAGCTGTTTAGGGCCCGAACAAACAATAAGCGACGTGCTGCGAAACACTTCATTCAAATGATCCCTACTATGATGATAATTGAAACGGAGAGAATGTGTGAAACACAGCAAACTGTAAGTGGAAAACTAAATATATAATAATTGTCTCTCAAATAATACGTGTGCGACTGTGAGCTAGCGGAGTGACAGATGCAATGAAAAAGTAGACAATAAAATCAATAGAAAACGATGTCTCAAAAAGAAAACATAAAATACAATAATTACAAAAGAGTTCGCGAAACAATAATAAAACCCCACGTGGACAAATACATTCCATTACACATTTATATTATGTATAGTTTCGCAAACACTATTATAATCCCCGCACACATACACACACACAATCATACTAGATATTAGATAACATAGGATACTAGATAACATAGGAGTATAGGTAGGAGGCTACCACAGTTGTATACTTTCTAAGTAGGTCTCGTATTGAGGTATTTAAATTTATGACCTTGATAAGTTTTAACCCTTTCTAAGTTGCACTTCGCATATGCATGACAAGTCACGCCCATTATAAGGCGAAGTTTACAAAGTTTTACTTGAGCCGAACGGTGAGACAGGACGAAAATCGATCATGTAAATATTATTTCCACTAGGTCGTGTGTGACGAAAATAACAAGCGTCGTAGTAGGCAGCTTACGATGGAGCGAGCTCGAATAAAGATTGGGCCGTCAACACCATGTCGCACTGAGCCAAGACGTATTTTAGTTACATTTTAAACCTTGACTTTTTGACGTAAGGTTTAAAAATGATCAAAAGAATAAAAAGTTTATTACTTTACTAAAAGATGCGTACTGCACTGTTACAATTTGTGTCGTCACATCTATATTTACTGCATCACGTCTCAAGTCAACACATAGGATTATGGATTTCACACTAGGATGCCCTGTTTAAATGCGAGAGTGGCGTGTATATGTGTGTATGTCTATGTGTGAATTTTATTTTTATTTGGAAATTTTGCTGTTTTACAGTTTTTTCAGCCAAAAGTATTAGAAAGCATTTTATGTTAATTTCATTATATAAAGACAGTCTATAGTCTGAACTTATTTAATTTATAATTCCTACTAAGATCTTCAAATAAGACAAGAAATAGATACTCTTTGTGGCAGAAGTGCTGTTGTGCATTCAGAGATATTTCATTGAGTGAACTATTACCAAAGTGAAGATATGTATCACAGTTAATTTATAGCTGAGTGCGGTTACTTGGTTGCAGAGAAGCCGGGAATTAGTGGTTCCGAAAGATCATTTGTCTCAGTGAAAATGATGATATTAAACAATTTTACATCGCAATCCACAAATGCTACTCTGATACGATTCTTTTAGTTGCAATTTTATGGGTCTTCAAAGGAGTTGGGTATTTAATGACATTATTTAAGCCTAACCTACAAAAATAATAACTGGGTATTGTCAGTGACTCATGCCATTTTGTTGTTCAGTTTGACTGTTTCTTTTAATCACTTTGGTATCAAAAATGTTTTTCGTGACAATTATGTGAAGAGTTATCAAAATTGGAAATATTTCTTAACTATTTAAAGGGTTATATTATTCAATTGGCAAGCATGTAGCGTCATCCACATATCAGAATGACAGCATCAAATATACATTAATCCATGCCATAAATGCCTTTAAAAAAAGCTGTTGATCCAGAACGGTATGTACTCACTTGCGCCGACGATTTTCTCGTCGATAATATCGAGTTTTAATAAATAAAACTCTCCCGGAACAGGAAAATGGCCAAAATAAATGTGCAGTAGGCGGTCTCTCCTACGAGCACGAAAATGGAGCGCAAATAAAGTAGACGGCTCAAAACACCGGGTATTTTAAGCCGTATATCGGAGGATGAGCATCTCCAACGTAAATTTCAACTATACAGCTCCCACTATCTAGCTGAAATCTCGCCTCTACGCGGTAATTCCCTGTTGAATACTGAAAAGTCGTAAATTTACATGGCCCCCGTCAGTAGGGAAGTCGGTGCTCTTTGCATTTCGAATTTATGCCCCCATTTTTATGGTACCAACGTACGTAGGTACATGTAGGTAGCTAGGTACGTGATTTTTTGACAGTACGTTAAAAATTTACATTTTATATGGACTACGTTTATGACCGCTGAGTGCCAGGCTTTATTTAACGGCACAAGTTTCCTTGGAAGCCGAATTAATGCTTGAGATCGCCGGATCATTTGTCTTAATCTGGTGCGGTCGTTTGTCGGGGAAACGACTGATTTCTATTGTGATAAAAAGGGGAAAAAATATTAAGTACTAACTTTTCCCCGCAATACGCTGGGCATCAGCGATTTTCTTTTGTTTTCGGTGTTTGCGTTCGGTCACAGCGCCTTCGGCTATAACATCTCTTTGTTTACACTGGTCCGTGGCTATGAAACTTATTACTTACTTATTGAAAAACTATTTGTACACATATAGCCTGAGTAACTTATAAGTCATATGAGTTAGGTACCTGATGAATAAGTTTTCGAATTAATCATGTCTACAGGCGTTGCTATTCGGATGTTGATACTAGGTAGGTACCTCCATTTTTAAGGCATATTTAACACTCAAGTTTTAGCTTTGTGAAAATGTAATCCAGTTTTAGTTTTGGTTACGGTTTTGTAAAAAGGAAATCGATTGAAAAGAGTCATATTTACTCGTGCCAACAATAAAAGCTGACGCGAAACGTACAAAGGCTTAGCAGAAACGGTTTCAATGTTTTTAGTTGGATGCCTATCCCGATTTACTCACCGGGTTTTATCGGAGTGTTCGACATGAATGCACTACTTTTATACAACCATGACGTGTTGCAAATTTTTAATGCCCATTGTGTGGTGTGGTGACGGCTGAGCAGAATGCAATTGTCACCACTCCTAAGTAGATATTACAAGGCGAACGGCAGCAGCGCCCTTGCTTTACCGCCTATTATAGACTGCAATGTCACCCGATAGATGGCAATGGGCTCAACCACTATCACATAGGACCTAATTCAGTTAGAAGTATGTGGGTAATACAACTCCTTTACACTATCGGGGATAAAGGCGTGGTGTAAAAGAGTAGTATCTTTCATCGAGCGTCAATCGTGTTATATGTATAGAGATTCCGCAAAACAATAGGTGCCAACATAAAGCAAAGTTCTCACACTTTGCAAAAAAACAAAAGTTGTTAAATTTGATCGTGTTCGAAACTGCATTGCGGTTCATAGCTTAAGCTTAAAATTTGTTTAAAAGCCGGTATTTTTATGTGTTATAGATAAAAACTTTATGTTCGTATGTTTTTTTTTATGTATTGTGGGTGGCTTCAGTTTAGATCAGGCTGTAATTTATCAGTTTTCGAATTATTATGAAAAGATGGAAAATGACCTCTTTACGTATAAAATGAGCACTATTACGTAGTAACTGTTTTTGAAAGTCTAACTGCCGCACTCAGAGTCGCTTTATTGATCATTAAATGACATTTAAGTAAACATTAAATAAAATTCCCTCTCAGAGTCAGTTAATGGGTCAATAGTGACGTTAATGATCCCTAAATTTTAAGTGACCGATGACCCTTACTTAACTCTTATGTGACGTCTTTAACGTCTTTTTGACATTTCAAAAGTAGGGTTATCTTTTGTAGTAATTATATTTCAGTGCATTTATAGTGATATTTTCAATAATTATTTAGAATAAATTACGATGAAGATTTTGTGAAGTTTACAGATTACGTAAGAAGGTTCAGAAAATCACAGCCTAGATTCTATTTACGTGGCTATTCTGATCCTTTAACTATGTGCTTGAATTACATGCAAGATACAGATTTACACTCCAGGCAGTAAAAAATACTTTACTCCCAATTTTGGAACCTGATTTAAAAAGCACCGAAACAGGACAGGCTTGCCATTTGCCCACATTGCAGTATTTAGCAACTGGGGTTTTTCAGGTTAGTATATTACTTTACATTCAATATTAGCCGTGTGGTGATGGCAGAGCAAAATATAATTGTCACCACCCCCATTTCTCCCATGGGAGTCAACTACAAAACAACCGAAGGTAAATAGTGATGAGTAATGGGCAACAGCAATCCTCTACAACCAAGCAATATACTGCGATTTACGTGCCCGATAGATGGCAATAGGCTCGCCATGTAATACACGGGACCATACTTAATTGACGAATAGTGGGTGTTTAATTCACCTTAGTCTACCGTTTCGGGATATAGGCATGATTTATGTATGTATGCATGTACTTTCAATATCTGTCATTACTGTCTATATATTTATTTCAGAAACTGGGTGGTGATGTGATGAAATATTATTAGGTCAACAGTCAGTATCACAAATTGTCACCAAAGTGTCTATCTAAGCAAGAACAATGAAAGACTATGTAAAATTCCCTTCTACAGACGAAGACACAAACAGAATAAAGCAAAATTTTATCAAGCAAAGTCACAATTAATATTACTAATTGTCAAATTAAAATAATATAATGAAATTCTTTTATAAGCCTAATCTTTTTATTTTTCTGCTAATTCATTTTCATTGCTTGGGGTTTATTTTGTTTTTTTGAATGAAACTAGTAGATTTAAAAGAAATATTTTATTTTGTGTTCCAATTTATTTTTAATTCCTTGAATGGTAATTTTCAAATTTCCAGAAGAGTTTTACTCCTCTCTTCCTCCATTTCAGCAGCAAATTTCTTTTTAACTTGATTCTCCGGGTAAAAAAATATTTTTGACTTGGTGTGTAATTATCAGTCTTTAGATTTGTTTGATAATATTGCCCTCATCTAATAATTATATCAATGTGATCTGAAAAAAGATTGGTATAATATCATTAATTTAAATCATTTTTCTAATTGCATGTTATGATTGAACTATATACACTAATAGCCAGTTGCACCAAGTTTTACAATTTTTCTAAAAGTAACATAAACAAACTTGATTCATATCAACAAGTGCCCATTTTATATAAAACCTTATAAAATTTAATAGGTACCCATAGCAAAGTCTAGGTCAAACTCACTGTCCCAAATATTTTATACTGTTTTATTTTGATCATTATGTCTATATGGACAGCGCAATACCTATACCTATGAAGGTGATGGATGTGAATGAGGAGATGACAAGTGACAGAAGAGAATGGAAAAGGAGGACATACTGCACCAACTCCAAATAGGATGGGATAAGGGCAGGGCGATGATGATTATGACGATGATGGACAGCGCAATACCATCATTATCAAATGAGTTCTGCACTTCACATATAATTGAAGGTGCAGCCTGAATAATGATATTAAAGTAACTAAGGATAGGTTGCAGATAGATTACAGATAATTTATATAAATTGTTATATTTTCATAACAGCTAATTGGTAGAAAATAAATGTTACCTTCTTTACTGCTTAAGATAGCTCTTTGTTGTGGGGAAAGTGGTGGATTTTATGGACCATTTCCAGTTTTTAATAAACTCCCTCACTCTGTTGTTTTACAGGTCATGGCCATAAGATTGACCCATGCTCTTCTTAATGTTATTGTATCACACTGCAAATTGCAAAGAAATATTAGTTACTTTTTAATAATGCACCTTAGAATATAGAATAATTCTATAATCTAAGCACAAAAAAATATAAGAAAATACTAATTACTGTGCACATATGCATTACAATTAAATTCCTCAGTCATTCCACTCCCGGAACGATCGAGCCCCATGCATGTAACAAAGAAATTATCAATACTTACCAAGACAATCACAGTACTAATCAATTATTTTAATAAAGATATGGTTTGTGTGGCTTTTTCTTCTTCTTTTTTCTATGGCGTTTCCTATAAGATTTCGCCAATATCGAGAGTGCCGCTCAGATTTTTGTATGTTAATGATTTCCCAGGCTGACTCCACTTGCAGTGGCTTTATCTATTTGATCAATTTTGATCACAAAATAAATAATTTGATATTATTATGTTTTTGTTTGGTATTTTCATGGAATTCTTTTGGGTATTTCTTGTTTGTTGACATTGACTTTTTAATTTTTTAATAAATGACTTTTGGTCCGGTGTTGCCAAATCTAAAAAGTTTTGGCATTTACAGTTCAAGTTTGATTAAATTAAATTATTATTATGGATTTTTACGTAAAAATTATACTAAATAGATATTAGTAACTAATTCTAATGGAAAACAATACTTTTGTGATATAAAAACTTGAGTAACTAATAATATTGTTTCAATGGCTTTTTGCATGTGGCAATTCCGCACTTACGGATAACACCGGATAACACACGCACTGCACTAACCTGACTTAAAATTGTCACATAACTAATCAAGCAATTATTTTCGACTCTGAGAGGAACGGTCAATTAGATGTTTTAATGATAATTTGTAAAATACCCATTATCACTAATTTAATGAACGACTCTGAGTGCGGCAGTAAGACACCGAGACCAATTGCTATGCAATAAATAAATATAACAATTATGAATAGGGAATGAGTAAATAAAAACAGGTATGTAAATAGCTCCACACCGACAGAGAAGCTAATATGAAGGTATGGGGCGTGTAATGAGAAGAGATAACGAGTAAGAGCAGAACAGTAATGCGAATGAATGTTCGTTGCTTACAAAACTTGTTAGCATTCGTTAGTCTGTAGCGGGGAAAAGGACGAAATGGATGGCTTTTGTGGTGGATGATGTGAATGACAAGAAAGTTAATAATTTTTACTATATATTATAATAACACTATCACGAAACCGTCGTTGAAATATCATTAATAATTATGTATAATACTCAAATACATTGTTACTCTAACAATTTAATCAATGGGGCTCGCGTATCAAAAAAACAATATAATCAGTAACCCATTTTACCGTTGTCGCCAATCTCCGTCATTGATAGTATTTATTTCAAACTTTTGCGCCGCACTACGCTAGTAAAGGTGTGTCTAACAAACAATTTTATGCCATTCCAGGGAAGGCATAAATCTCGCCATAGTCAACCTGAAAGCTGAAGGTGTAATCGAAAAATTGTGGACCAAATGGCTCATCAGCACGAAGCAAGCCAATTGCGACCAAGTCAAAGATGAGGTAAGTGTCTATTTTATGATATTTTTGGCGAAAACAGCTTATCTTCTTGAGCTATTTATTTAGCACCATTCAACATCCTTAGCGTCATTTGATGTTTCAGTATAAACTACACCGTATATACCTGCCCATTAACTCTTTAATATACTACATAAAACTGTCAATTTTTCAATGCCGAATTGGGTGTGCAAAAATTGTGCCAGCCCAGAGTCACTTCAGGCGTGTCGTAAATGTCGACTACGGCAGATTGCCTGCCGAACGAATAAGCACGTCAGTGATTGAATAATGAACTTGAAGGGCATGACTAATAATTGTGACAACAAAGTGGGCAACAAGGCTTATTTGGTTTATGTCCCACAATGAAAATACGAGTTAACACAAGGCGGTAATTAATTGAAAAATAAGATTAGCGCTTGACACGTCTTTCTGCGACGAAAACAGACAATATTTTTACAGTCCGAGTACACTCGGACCGAGTGGGCTCGGATAACTACTCGGACGTCTCTGATTGGATGCCGGCGTCCGAGTGCGCTCGGATTACGTGTTTACACTTTACGAGTAATGTCCGAGTAGTCATGCGAGTGCACTCGGTCCGAGCCAACTCGGACTGTGAATATTCGGCTTATCCGTAGTCGGGATTTCGGGCGCGATACAATAGCATTCACTACACCCGCTACCAATTTTTTATTTGTCTCCAGGAACCATCCATCACGGAAATGACGCTCAGCCAAGTGGCGGGGATATTCTACGTCCTAGTCGGCGGCTTGGCCCTGGCTCTAGCAGTGGCTCTCCTCGAGTTCTGCCAGCACGGTCGGGCCGAAGCGGCTCGAGCCAACGTGCCACTGCACGCTGCCTTACGAGCCAAGGCTCGCATGGCTTCGAGGACTGATCGCAAAACGCCAATACAACGCACTCCGCAACGTGACCACGACCGGCTTGGTTGGAACGGCGCTGCATTTGCTGGGGTAAATTGTGCTTAAAGCATGACTCTATTGAGTTGATATTGCATTAGTTGTTTTCAATTTATTTTTTGCCTAGGGGCACAAACTGGTCTAGTTAGTCTTCGCAAAATTTCCAAAAGCGAGTTACAATTGAATGAACACACTGTGGACCTCAATCGCTAAATTTCCGTGAGTTACAAATGAATGAATAAATAAATTCGGATACTAACAATAGAATTATTATTCTTTGCGTGTATCCGTCCTAAATTGAAAATGGAATCCAGATTCATAGCAGTAAATTGCTGTACTTAGTGCAGTATTGTGTGTCCCTGATTTGGTTTATAACAGCTAATTGTTCCTTATAATCTTAAAATGTAGTTACAAGATTTCATAAAGTTTTATACTATAAAGAGATAATTTATAATATTATTAGTGAACATAATGATTCTATGCTTTAATTGTTATTTTATTTGTTTTTATTTTGTATTTTAATAATAAGTATCATTTTACATTTACAGCGTTTTTTAGAACTTGTCGTGTTTTGACTTCTACAATTTCTAGTAGCCCATAATAAGAGTTATACATTACCGAAAATGTGTCAGCAATAATCGGACTGTTAAATTGTATTTGTGCAATTGTAGGTCTTATTGTGTAATATAAATAAGACACAAGGGCTCTGAAGTATTTATTTGCATCTTTATTTGATTAAATGAGCGATATTAATAATACCCATTTAGTTTCGCTCGCGTTAATGTCAGTTGTTATATGGCCTACAGCCTTCCTCAATAAATGGACTATCTAACACAAACATATTTTTTCAATTTAAACAAGGACTTTCTGAGATTAGCGCGTTTAACCAACCAACCAAATAAACAAACTCTTCAGCTTTATAATATTAGTATAGTTAAGGAGGCCTGTCTTACCCAGACTCTTATTAAGGGCTACCTTCACAATAACCATACACTAATAATACTTATTTATTTATTATATCTATTTCTATCTCTAGTCTAATGACTTTCTTCTTGGAAGAAACGTTTTGGGACACTTTCAACGAAGGATGTAAAAATATATTAGAGGAGTAAGTTTGGTACCTATACAACCTGTGATTTGTCCAAGTTTGAGTCCCAAAGTGTCTATTTAAGCGGGTTGTTGCTTCGAACTAGAGCGTGAACTAAAATTTGCTTAATTTCAACAAGTATTTAACATAAATCTGGTTTCAAGTCATTTCCTATTAGTAAGTGTTTTGAAAACTTATTAGAAAATCTATTTTATGAGTAGTAAAAATGACGATAAGGCGCTCATTCAATATAACAGCCCGCTTCAAGCCTCGCATCTTCAAATATTTTTTCTTGTTGTTACGTTACGTATGGAATAAATCATTTGTGTCGGCTCTTTTCCCTATTTTCTCAACTGTCTTGTCTTATTATTCTATCCGAGAACCAAAAGTGTGTAGCCATCGTTGACGTGAGATTGCCTGGCTAAACATGTAGCAGGATATCATAATGTTTAAACGTTTATGCAATATTGTTGGTTAATCTTCCATGCTGACATAGGATCGAAAATAGAATGAAGAACCGACCCCGACTCATCCCAGGGGTGCCGTAAATGTCGACTAGGTAATTGCCTGGTGTAGACTAATAAGCACCCTGGGGCACCCGAATATACCCAGAAAGGTTTGGTTCAAGCAGGCTGCCGGCTGTAAAACCTAAGCCCAAACCTTGAGCAAACATTCATCGATGTCTTGGCGTGAACCTTTCCGTCTCTTTTCTATGTGATGGTTGATATGAGTGTGGAAGGGAGTGGAAATAATTATACTGCGCCAACCCCAGATAAACTGGGAACAGGGCAGGAAGAAGAAATGCAATATGGTTGGCATGGAAATCTGACGTCAACGTTGAATCATAATTTCCTATAACTATAATAATAATAATTCTCTTTTTATTCTTTTAAACTCTTATTAACTTGTGTGTGAGTAAAATATTGCATGCCAACTGATATGCAATAATGCGACGCTGTGGTGCAACGCGGGGCAATTTGTGGCCTATGCAATATAGAGTATATTAGCTTATTAAATACAGATACAATGGCAAGTAAAACTTGTCTTCGTAAAGGAAAATAAATTACGTTTCTATATAATCACGACTATACTGTATTTTAGGGAATACAATGCAATGTTGTATAGCATTACTGCTATGAAATATTGTATATCAATACGGCTATGCAATATTGCATAAATATGACGGTGGAATGGGGTAGCCAGCATGAACTTTTTATTAAATATACTACAATTCAAAATATTTTATAATATTACTTGAGACTGAGGTGCAAAATTGAATATCAACACTGTTTTGTTAAAACTTAATTAAATTACATCATCAAATTGACAATAATAAGAAAGGCCAATAAATAATATTGGGCACCAATTTATTTAATGCGGCCGATAATAAAGGTCTCTACATACGTAACGGGAAAAAAACACCGGACAGGACGAGGACTGGGCCTGCAGAAACATCGTTTCATACAAAATGTACCAAAAGACATGTGTGTAATGTAATAAAAGATATATTATATAATATGTCACGGAGTCACGGGCGGGACTTGCACGGGGCGTTTTGAAGGAGAGATGCCCCGTCCCCGTCCCGACTGGGGTATTTTCTTGTTATGTATCCTGAGACCTTTATATGTCGATGAGCCAGAAAAACTTCACTGATCCATAGCTAAAATGAAAAATTGTATAACAACCACTTCCACACACCTAGAACAAGCTGACATCAGTTTGTATGGGGAGTGTTTATTTTTTATGAGATTTCGATTTTGGTCCCTTAGCGAAAGTTGTTCAGTTTGATGACCTGAATAAGCCCTTTAAATATGACTACACCTCTCTGTTACACCTTGTATATTGTGTCATGTGACTGTTCTGTTTTCAAGCGTAACCTTACTACGTTTCAGTATTTCGCGGCGGGCACTCAAATCGCCCAAGAGGATGCGGTCCACGCGAACTTCACTCATGTCTGATCCTCGGAGAAGGGCGGTGGCGTCAACGTGCGCCGCTCGTCCATCACCAAGCAAGTCACCAACGGCGTTGATCTGTATCAACTCTAAAACGCTGTTTTGCTCTCGGAATCAAACTGCTATGCTCAAGAGGATGCTGCTTAACACTCAAAATCAACAGTAAGGGCCACCGCAGACATGTGAGTAAGTTAATCGCATGTCTGCACTGACCCTAACAACCGACAATTCCATTAAGTATACAACATAATATAACAGAAATAATGCGTACCTAATGAGTACCTACTTAGCAGACCATGGACCCAGCAAGAATAGCGACTACTTTTGAATTGTAATTTTTTGACATTAATCACTCATTAACGTTAATTTACTTCTCTGATTGCGGCAGTTACTGCCGTTCTCTGTCTGTCTACAGGCACTTAATCGCATTATAATTTCATCGTACATCAGAAAAGCTGCTGCCTATTCCTCGTCATACTATTACCTTACCTTATTACCTTAGTCGCCCTATACGACACCCGCGAGAGGCCTAGTAATATCCATTATTTATCTTATGAATGATCATCTCAGTCCAATAGCATTGGGATAGCCACGATAAACATAACACAGTTTAGTTAATCAACAGGAGTTCTGTTTTTTTAAGTAAATCTTATTTTACCTTGTGTTACCTTGTGTTCAATAACTTACTAAGAATGGTAAAATGTACTACCGTATAGGTACTATTCTTAGTATGTAGGGATGTAACTTAAACAAGGTAAGTATGATTAAACAAAAAATATTTATTTGTTGGTAATATTCAATCTTCTTTTTCTTAGGCAATCAATATTATGACATTTTTAAGTCAAATAAATCCAAGTAAACCAATTCTGATTGAGAAGATTTTTAACATTTTTATGTGAAATATATATTATGGCCCTTATGAAAAAGTATAATTATTATATAAGTTTATTCATTTCATCTGTGTAATGTCAAATCATGAATTAAATAAAATCGGTTACAAATAAATTCCTAAGAAGCTGCTTTTTGATTCCTAGAGTAAATGTGTATTGCTTTGTTTTTATAACAAGTATGTATTTAGAACCTGTTTTATCAATAAAGGAAATTAACAAAATGAAAGTTCCTAATTTTGTACATTGTGGCATTGATTACTTAACAAATTGTTACTTAATTTGTTTCTTAACAAATTGTTAAGAAACCAATGGCTACAATAAGGTTCGAGTTCACAAAACTTAAAACAAGCGATTATTATTTAAACGTCTGTTTGGTGAACTTTAGCCTTAGAAGTGAATTAAATTGTATGGTTATGTATTGTCTAGTGTTTTCGTAAAATAAATATTACCATGTGTTTATTAAAAATATTGTTTAAATAGAATTCAAAAAGGTTAAGCTAATAGATTTTTTGTTTGTTACGTTTTGTACAATGATTTGAATAATTTTATTGCTTAAACTTTGATCAAAGTCAAATAACTATTTTGGTAAATTTAATAATGCAAAATTCAAAAATATCTTTCTAAATATTATTTTATTTTGTACTTTTATGATATTTATGTTAGTGTCTAAATAATTTAATCTAAAAAATACAATTGATAATTTCCAATTTTTAAAAAGAAAGACATTATAATAATAATTATTATAAGAGTATTATTATATTTGATATTAGGATACGTATAATATATATTGATCAAATATAATATCAATTTTAATTATAATACGTTTGTATTAGATTATTGTTGGAATTATATTTTATACAATATTTATTTTATAAAACAATCATTTAACCAAGTGTTACACTGCCCTTAGTATGTAACTTTATTATTATTTAATTAAAATCGATATAAGTAAAGTCGGCACATAAAGGAATAGGGATATTCACGACGAAGCCTTTATAATTACTGTAAAAAATAGGATGATGTAGAAAAATAGCCAATCATGATTTTTCAGTATTTACTATGCTAATTTAATAAAAATATTTGAAATTTCAATGCTGCAGAAATGGTTGTTACTAAAAAAATATAGCGTAATGCTAGTTTTGACTTATCTTATCGCATAAGCTAAATGATTTAATTATTTATAGCCTCTCAAATTTAAAAAAGAGCAAAACAAAATAATTTATAACTAGTAAAACCTATACTGCTGTGAAATATAAATATCAATATGTAACTAAAAACAGCAAATACTTAAAACAAATACTTACTATAAAATCTTTACTAACATAAAGGCTTTTCGTATAAACTTAAATTAAAATATTATAGGATTCCACCATAATTATACCTACTAAAAATTTAATAACTAAGCTAAAATATAATCTTTTTTACAAAGATTTTGTTGGTTAGAAAAATAATTTCGAAAAATTATGATCTTGAGGCGGGAATGTCTTGTGTGGCCGAGCGATCAGGCACCTGCCCGGATAGCAGCGGACGCGGGTTCGATTCCCGCCTCAAGATCATAATTTTTCGAAATTCTTTTTCTAACCAACAAAATCTTTGTACTAATTTTTCTAACATTTATATAATTAAAATCGAATAATCTTTTTTACTTGATAATTCATGCTGCATTAATTTTAATAATCTTAATGGGCAAACTTCTTCATTATAAAAATACTTATTATTAATGTTGGTACAAATATAATAAAATACGCCTAATGATAACATTTTCGCCGTACAGTCAAATAGGAGCATTATTTACTAGCAACTGTCAAATATTCTTAATAAGTCTTGCACACGATTTGAGAACTGTTTTGAGAGTGATTTGACGTTTTGGTCAGCATAGTGTGCTTTTGATAAAACAATTATTGCTTACTCTATGGTATTGTTTTCTCAAAGGCACAAGCACACAAGGGATGCCATAAAAACGAATGGGTAACACATTCGTTAACATATCATTTCTTGTTTTGCATGTTTAAATATTTATGATTTATGACGACTGCAAAATAAATGTAATAATCAAACAAAGACTTTACCTAAAACTGACTACAAGCAATACATTTTATGTAATTTGATTGTTTGTTGATATATATGTTTCGCCTTCCTTTTTATCGCCGTGGTATATTTCCACGTTTTGTCGAATGTGTCAGTTTCCATGTAATAGGGTTTACTGCTAGGTGCTATAATAACCCATTTCTCAGTTAGCTCCCGTAAGCATTTTATAGGCAATGCATTCAAATTAAATTCTTCTGTGCGGTCGGCAACGAAAGTTTAATTTACGAAGAAATATAAATATCTTTTTAATACTACTTCTCTTAGGCTAAAAAAAACACTCTTAATGAGTATATAGCTGCCACACCAAGTTTTTAACTAGAATAATAATGCTACATTGGCTAAATACCTACGCAGCCAATATTAATATAATTTTAAGATCTAGACCTATCATTTATAATAAATTTGTATTGTAACTTTATAACTGTCTATTATTAATATAATACTGTAACTAATGTAGGGTTTTAAAATATTATTCAGAATTCTGGCTATTTCTATTTCGGGCAATACATAATTATTAGAAAGTTTTATGAAAGTATTGGAAGATAGAAGCTCGCTAGCGCAGTGGCACAAAGCGCTTGGCCTGCGATTGCGTAAACTAAGCAGTTTCGCTAAGGCCGGTCATTGGATGGGTGACCAAAAATTTATTATCTCGAGTTCCTCCGTGCTTCGGAAGGCACGTTAAGCCGTTGGTCCCGGCTGCATCTGCAGTCGTTAGTACCCACCAATCCGCACTGGGCCAGCGTGGTGGGTTTATGGCCCAATCTCCTTATATTCTTCCATCCATAGGGAAGGCCCGTGCCCCAGCAGTGGGGACATTAAAGGGCTGGTGATGATGATGATGATTAGATGACCTTAACCATCCTCGCAGCTATAATAAAAATATTGCTACTGTGATCTCAATGTACTAGTCAAAACAAGATATCAGTACTGTTAATAGCGTTACCTACCTCTTCTAAAGAATCATTAAGATTAATAAAAGTTTACGCATATTCTATATTATTAAACCATTTTTACTCTTTATGTAATATATACATTATTTTTAACAAACCGAGAAACAGACTTACTTGGAATTTAAAAATAATAAAATTACATATACCAAATTTATATAATGCAGAGAGAGACGCCATGTAACTCGTTGGAAACGGTAGCACTAATTAATGCTACAATTTGAGCTAATTCCAGAGATATCAAATTCATTAATCACAGCAAAGTAAAGGCAAAATAGTCATGCTTTTGGCCAAATCTTGATATAGGTCTGAAAATATAAATGATAACGGTATTATTGTAGGGTATAAAACAGTTGTTCTAACCAGATCTTTAGCATAGTCTTTTTAAGTTTCCTTCTTATCCAAATATAAACTTCATTGCATTTTGAAATTAACATCAAAGTGTTTCTTTGATCGATCATTCTCTTATCCCCTCTATCTTCATTCCTGTTTTCAACAATTTAGAACATAGCCATAACTGTGATCACAGTATTGAAGTACAATTAGCGGCATAACGAAAGTGATATTCAAAGTGATACAATTTATCATTTTTATTTACTAGGATATTACATAGACAAATAATGATTTATAGTCATAACAACAGAAATTTACACAGGACTTTCAAATTATAGGCATTGCAATTGGCAGTATTATCAATAGTCAGCAATCTTTATATGGGAACCTTTCGATAGAGAACTAATTAATATTAATCGTTATAATTATTGATTATTAATAGATATTCAGAGTTATTAACATTAGAAAAATGATAAGTCCTTGCCAAATATACTCTTTAGGGGTAGCGTATTAAAATTGTTGCTTCATTATAATCAAGCTGCACTACGAGTTACAACCCACCTATTATCAACCTATATACGTGTATTTATTGTAAAAGAAAATGTATTATATACAATATAGCAAAATAAGGTAGAGGGAGCGTAGTTGAGAACGAAAATTATAAATCAATGATATAAAAATGTTAAAGATAAATATTGTATAGCATATTGTCTTCCAGATGCAACGCACACAATATGAAATGAAATATTGCCGTATTGTCGCTGCCATAAATAGTTTGAGGGTCACTGTGTACCAGATTGACTGATATTTTGTACAGACATTTGCAAGCTTGAATGTAAAGTTAAATAAAACAATTGCTTTATCCAGAAATAAACACCTATGTGATTTACAATCTCCATAGTATAATAATAAGCAACAATTAAAATTACAAAAATAAACCTTTTTTGACCTTAGATAGTAATGATAGGAATTAATTACTGAAATATTTATTGAAAATACATAATTACACACTGATTTATATCATAAAAAAGTTGCCCTACTTTGTAGTACCGCAAATTAATTACCACTTTAATTGGTATGTGTAAACCAATAAAAAGTATGATAGTATACATGACGTTTATTCCCTTAGATAGTTTTGACTCCGAAAGACTCTGTATCACACAATTATTTTTGTAGTTGAGTCTCTCTTGTTTTGGCTCTGTGAGTCTGTGTCATACTGCTCTAGAATTTGGCTTGGTATTTATGTAAAGCTTTTTTCCTCTCAGCGGTGACTTTTTAGCTGGTCAACCTTAAATAAAAAACAAAAAAAATAAAAAATCTACCACAATCTACAATGCCCATGTCTAGGCCGTTTTATATTTCATGTAACTGTATTTCAATAATAAGCTGTGCCTAGTTTACTTAGGGCAGATTTTTTGATGCATAGTTAACTTAACCAATTGTTAAAATATTTTACTAATGGTAAAATATCAGTCTGATATTTAACGATTATATTTAACAATTGGTTGAGTTAAATAAGCATCAAAAACCTGGCCCTTAGTTTACATTAGGAATATTCATAATTACATACTTACATATTTAATTAGGAACAGTAAGAATAGCACTGTTTATTTGCTATAGACATTCTTTGTATTAATTTATAAGTTTTATAAAATAATTTATATTAACACATGATATACTTATGATATACATTATTTATGGGTATAAGTAATTATAATTTTAATTAATATTAAGTTTTAGTAATTATCACAGTGGATGTTGTGAATTTTCTTACAACTTTGGCAAGACATTTCATAACAAGTGCTTCTTGTAAGTTGTGTAAATAAATAGTCGGAGCAATAAAATATTTGAGATAATTGTGTTAACGTTTACCTTATCATTAGGTAGTATTGCGGTTTAGGTTAGGTATTCAAAGTATTAATATCTCTAGTCGATAACGTAAATTAATTTAAGCACTTGCTAGAAAACATCTTGGTTAATCGAAAATATTCAACCATTCATGAAACTAAAGCAAAAAATTATATTTTTTTTTATTAACATAACATAAGCGCAGAGTGCTGAAACTCATATTTAAACTTATATTTGTTTAGTCTCTAAGTCAATGTATATATAACCTTTGCGACAACCCTAAACATAGAATTGATTGGATGTATTATTATTTTCTAGTGAATAATTTAAAGCTTAGGTAACAATACAGTAACTAATCACCTATTTATGTCACGTAGACACGCGATTTGTCGTATAGGTCGATTTTGTATTTGAAATTCAATATTGTATGTTCATAATTAATTTGTTATTTATTAAACTGAAACACGAATTTTAGTAATCAATTATATAGCCAAAGTGTATGAAATGAAGAGTGCTTTTAAACACTGGAATTAGTAAGTGTATGTTTTGAAGTGTTCAACGTCGGGCGTATTTCACATTTCAGTGCCCATTACAAAGATATTTTTGTCAATAAAATCAACCAATAATAATAAAATTACGACTTTGAAATAGGCACTCAAATCGGAATACGGTTCAGAAAAATTACCATTCGTATGAATTCTTTGATATTGAATGTAGTCACGAGAGATCCCATAAATTGTCTAGAATATGACAATAGTTTATTTGCAAAATTAAGTGATCTTACGTTGAAGTAAATAATTAAAATCTAAATATAATAAAACTTTTTTATTGTAAAATTTTCGAATTAACCTACTTACTTTTGTAGAATTATGAGTTTTCAAAGTTCGAAATGATTATAAAATAGTAACATTGTCAAATGATTTTTTTTTCTGGCGTGCAAGTGGAATAAATACTTTTTTGTATTGAACTAAATTAAGATTATATAGTTCGAATAGCCTTTTACTGCTAGTTATATTAATTAACTAATAATTAACTTGATATCATGTGTAATAATGTAACATTATGATGATAAATTAATGAATATCATTAGTAGCCACTGTAACTCAAATACTAATTAGCAACAGCGCTCAAGAATTATTATTGGGGTCATATGCCTGAAAATCTCATAAACTAGGAATGAAATAACTTACTACACAAAAAATTAAATACAAAATGATCTGACCGATATGAATAAATGGAAGAGAAATTTATAAATGTGGGAACAGTGTAGGAAGTTGAATTGTGTACCTACCATTATTATTTTATTTTATTTCAAAACCATTAACTGATAACATTTAATAATAAACCATTATTTTATTTCGCTAAGTTTGGTATTTGAGATTTTCGGGAACGTTTCGGTGACTCCTAATAATTTCTTTCGAGTTTATTATATTAGAAAAATAAAATACGATAATTATATTGATACTATATCATATTGATAGTGTGCTGCGAAACGGGTCTGTAATCAGACAGGAATTAAAACCAAATTTCTACGGATATTATACATGATTGTAGCTCTGTGTAGTAATAATTAAATAAAACTAAATCATTAGATATTATTTATAAAATTGCTTGTAAATATTACAGTATGTTTTTCATAACCAGCCGACCCGTTTTCTTGGCTATAACTTTGTAAAATTATAGTGTTGACAAAAAAATATGTAATCATTTTGATGTCAGTTTTTACAATTAATTACATTTTTTCTGAATATAAAACGGTTTATGGTTATTTTTGTTATTCATCAGAGTACCCTAAAACTTACTATTTAATTTACTATCGTGTTTGGTGTTCTGAATAAATAATTAAACAAATAATATAATTAGCGTCTAAGCTGAGCTATATGCTATGCTAACTTTCTTCAATTGTTTAATTGTCTAGTACTGTAAAATAATGGTCACTATAAATTATCTGTAACGTATAACCTAGAGGTTTCACCATGAACACAAAGGAGATTTGATTTATCAACGAGACAAGGCCATCGCAGAGTATGGGTGTCTCGCTCTTACCACCGGTGGTAAGTAGCATGGTGAGGTCTTGAGGCTTTTAGAACTCCTATGATTTCAACACATGATGGCAACGTTTGTTGTCATGAATAACAGTTAGGGGAAGGTATACCTGAGTGGGCGTATACTGCCTAAAACGGACACTATTGTTAGATGATTGACAGATGGTTTTGAAAATGGATTATGTACTAGTCAGCTTTGTTGTATGTCTTAAGAAGGCTGTAAATAAGTAACTTAAGAAACAAGCCTTGCATATTTGGCAAATACACGAGAAAAATATACCTATGGCAGCATACCCGCTTAAGGTCACCTTCCCCTATGTGCTGTCATTCATGAGCTGCGCGATGTACGGTCAGTAAAAGTATTTAATGACATACATTTGCAACTACCTCACTTTAACTTGATTAATAATCTAATGAAATGTATGTGTCTTAAAATTTTAGTTTATTTACTGACTGTACCTATGCTGTGCGACGAGAAGAAGTACGTTATACTTTAAAGCGCTTGCAATTATCAATGTCCCTAAGCATTCCATAACATTATTGATATCCTGCTGTCTACTGCTCGGGGTTGGCAGAATAATATTCCTCTTCAACGTTTTTTGTTTGAATCTCCGCTCTTAAGACTTCGTTTGATAGTTTATCTGTAGGCAATTTGTTTTATTTTGTTCGTGAAATGTGACAAAATGCATCCTAAAATAATTTACAATATTTTTTTTTTATTATCATAGCTATGTTTACCGTATTTTTGGCTATGATTTTAGGTCATAAGAATTATTGAACTAAATTGATCACCGTGAGCTCTGTTTCGGTAGCTTAGAAGTAAATCTTGTTACAAAAAAATTTAATCATTGCATTTCTTCTGCTGTGTAGCGGCTACGCTTGCTACGGACGCTACAACTAATTTTTAGTCAAAAATGGACTTAGTTAGACATGGTATATTCTTCAAATTATGACCATAAAGAAGATATACAGTACCCCATACATAAAATTTTATCATATTTCCAACTTGATTTCTATCTCGAGTTATTTGGACCAAATTCTTACAAAATAGATACTGATAATACAGCACAACTCTGTAATAAAACAATAAATAAACTTTTTACTAGAATAATTTAACTACTACCTAATTGTTACCTTTTATTTACAAATTATTCAGATGAATATTATAATAAATCATATTTGGATTTAAGTTTAGTTGTTTTTTCTATAATGTAAATAAAATCCATCTAATGAATGTAGATGGTATGACATTAATGTTTCTCTAAAATTTTTAGGACTTATAGGATAATAAGTTATTTATAAAAAGATTGACATTCATCATTGTAAGCGCCAAATGATAGATAATAATAATATAGAAAAGTCGCGAGGTGTAAAAGCTCTATATTAACATACTATATTTACCTAATAATCTAATCGTGTTGATCTCAGGCAAATATTCTCATGTTACCAAGTGGACCGGTACTAAATATGAGTTAAAATAAAATTTGATTGATTTACTCATTAAGTTAAACACTAACTTTAACTTAATGAGTAAATCAATATTGATTGAATAAAATACCTTTAACACCTTATTGTATCTTCACGATTGACTTGAATGAATTATGAAACATTTTAAATATTAAATATCTAACCACCAAAATCTTTGTATTAAATATCAGCTGTGTAATTCAAGATTTATGTATCTGAATAATTTGAATTTAAAAATATAAAGCTTGATTATAAATATCACATTGAATAGCGAGGGCACTAAAACCGAACGACGTTAGGGTGAATAAAAATGGGCTCCATGCAAATTGAGGTATCCCGAACAAATAGGTTTTTTTAACGTTATATTTGTAGGGTTCAATGTAAGTGATGGTTCCTGTTTAGATATAAAGATTGCTTTGTAAACTGCCATATTTTAGAATAATTTCCTGTAAGTATCTGTATCACAATTGGAAATAAAGTGACCTAACAAAACGTATCACTTATAGGTTCATCCTGTTTTTAGAGTCGTTATAAACGATAGCTGCTTACTAAGCAATTGGATGTATGGTGTAATTCTTAGGCAAAATAACAGTATATCGTCTAGTTACTTTATTGTCTTACTGTGAATGGTCTTAAATTTAGCAGTAGTATATACTGCTTAATTCTATTAAAGCAAGGTATTAAGAGTCTCGATAATTTCATAGCATATTACAATTGTAAATTATTTTCGATCTGGTTTCTGTAACCGCCTTACTGTGAATGGTCTTTAATTTAGCAATTACTTCTTAATTCTGTAAAAGCAGGATATTAGAGTCGCGAAAACTTCATAATTGTCAATGATTTTTGATCTGGTTTCTGTAACCGTGTTAGGTCATTTTATATCTAATGAAATGTTATTCGTTAAATATTTCATTCAAACTGATTTACTTTAAAAGGGTTTTGAAAATTTAGTAAACGATGGGCCCTTTCACTCGCTAAAATAGAACGAGGAATGTTTATTGTAAGAAACTTTAACAGTTAGGGCCTGTTTCACAATCGACAAGTAAGTTCTGAGTAGCTTACTTGGCAGTTCAATGGACATTTAGTTCATATTACAAATGTCAAATGGTCTACCAAGTAAGCTACTCAGAACTTGTCGATTGTGAAACAGGCCCTAAGTATTTTCGCCTTTTCCCGCTCATGATAATTATAAAAACTTGTCCTACCAATACTTTATCATTTTAATATTTATTGCGATTACATAATGAATATTTCCTACCATTATAACCAAACATATCTACGTACGTTGTTAGTGTGCTTTCTTTGCTGTCTTGTACTGTGTATTAGCTGTGTCTTTGATCTTGAAAAAAATAATAAATCATTTTCAACTTATTGTGTGTTTTACTTTGACCCATAGCATACTGCTGAAAGCATAGCGAACTTTTTGTGTGGCGAAAATTTCCTTTATTCAGTAATTTAACATTAATTAGTCAAATGGTTCCACTAGTACAATGGTCTATCTGTTATCCTCATGAAAAACGACTATGTTGCTATATGCACAAAATATTAGCTATAGCTTTGTATCTTGTACTTAAATACAAAGTAGAATAACTCCATTATGATACTGCTCTAAGGGCCTGTTTCACAATCGCCGATCATTTGACAGTTGTAATATGAAATATATGTCAATTGAATTGCAAAGTAAGCTGCTTCGAACTTACTTGTCGATTGTGAAACAGGCCCTACACCTCCTGTATTATTTAATCAATGACGCAATAGTCAGTAGCACCGTTTTTCATAGGACGATAGATAAAAAATAAATGGCGTGCTTTCTCCTCAACTGCACAATAATAGAGTTACAACTCAAAATTGCATTCCAGCTAAAGTAAGTCTTATGGTCATATATTTAGAATACATTTTAATTGTAAGTATTTTCAGTTGGGTCTCTTTAGTATTAAACGACAGATATCTTTGAGACAATAAAATACTGGCTCCAGACAATGTGTTTTATTCCATACCCGGCAATAACAGCAAAGCGCTAACTAGCACCGCTATATAATTATTCTATGTTAAGTTTGCGTTTAAAATATTGTTTCGTAAAGAATTGGCAGACTTCTCCATTAATAATTATTAATTTTCAATCATTTCCAATCCAAGGGCCAAATTAGCAAGATAGCCAATTATTTCAATACTCCAATGTCTATTTGTCTTACAAGAAAGTACTAAGTTATAAAATATTGAAAAAAAAATCATGGACGTAATATTAATAAATCTGGACTGAGCACTGTCAAAATAGTGTTATACAGTAAAACAAAACATATGCGTACGGCATAAGGTTTACTTTGGAAAACAAATTATATCAGAAGAAAACGAGCCGAGTGAGATAGCCATAGCGGAGTTCTCTGTCCCCTTTTCGCAATTGCCTCTCCGAGAAAATTTGACATGACAATTGTCATTAGAACAGGGCGAACATTCTATTTATTATACATCTCAGGCTCGTATTTTCGGTCCCATGAAAAAATGTTAAGGCGCATTGCTCAATTAATGCCCCATAGATAAAGACAAAAATATTCGCATATAAACTTCGCATCCAATTTTAAAATTTCCCTCCTTTTTAGTGCTCAAACTACTAGTTTTTCTATTACGCCAAATAAATTGGCCAATTAATACTTAAAAGCGATCAAAAATCGTCTACTAAATTAAGAACTCAAACTGCACAATCAAATAAGAAAGCGGACTTGATTAATTAAAGAGACACTTAACAGTACATCGGATGGAATCAAGATGAGGGTCCAAACGCTTTCTGATTGGCTGGAACCATAAAATCAATACTGTTTGGCTAAGCGGAGAGCAGTGATTTACCGCTTCCGTCTGTTTTCAGCCCTGTATGACGGATAGCCTATGGCAAAGGAGCGTTTACACGTTGCGACTCTTATGCAAATTGTATATTACTAATAGGTTTTTTTTTACATAAAATGGAAGAAAATTCTCATAATTATTTATTATTGCAAGTACAATTTGAATTAATGCACATGATGTTTTTGGGAAAGGGTTTTTTTGTATTTTATTCATTCCATAATTTGTATTTCAATAAATATATTTTTCAGAGCCTGTATTATTATGTTGACTCTCGATTTTGCCTCAAATCTCTCGGAAGCATCGGTGTAGTGACACTGTGTATATTAATCTACTTACATATTACTATTTCATAGTGTTACAGATTACAACAAAACAAACAAAAAAACAAAATATTAGATAACAAATTATACATTGTATTGAAAATATGGTTTAAAAATGTATTCCTAATTAAAAATATAGCTAATATAGCTATAATACTATAATATATAAATATTTTTATATTATAATAAATTTTCGTTATTGTAATTAAGACTTGATAATTGTATATTTGTTCAAAAATCAATTCAAGACTACTCGTTTTTTTGCCACCGTCACGATTTGTCACCGGTGGAAGTCGGCCTAAGGCGTGGCATTCATAATTCTAACCAAAAAATATCAAAAGTCTTGCGCAAACTACTTCAGAGAAGCAGTACTTTTTAAGGTCACAATTGAAGAGCAGGGTAAATATATTCAGACTTTTCGTTAAACTTTCCGATAAACCAAGCCACTAATCTTATTAAATAACTCGAACAGAATGAACAATATCACACAAAACTCAGAACAAAGACGTGGCTTTTGTATTGAAGTTGGTCAGATTCATAAGAATTCCTATATTTTAAAGCCACAACACTGTATTGGTAGAAGTGTCGGAAAATCAATAATTTAGTCAGATTTATGTTACATTATCAGTGTCTAATAATTAAGTAGATGAAGATTTACATACACAATTATTAACACTTTATACAGATACATTTTTCTCCGTGAAATATTGATTTACAAATGGCTGTACTTAGTACATTTTATGTTTTTTTTGAGTTGATTCTTTTATGGCTCGGTTATATCGATCGCTTGATATAATTTTATATAGATCTCTGGATAGGCATGACATGTCATCCATTCCTCTCGCTGTCATTCACACAACCCATCCATTAATTATATAGATCTCTAATATTATATTAATTTGATTATATAAATAATAACATATTACCAAAAGGAGCTTGACTTTTTAACGTAAAAGCAAACCTTAAATTATGTAGCCTTTATTTAGGTTGAAAAGAAAGTTGTCATTTACAAATAAAATCAGGGTCATTGCCAAAAGCTTGCACTTCATATTAATTGTCGTTGAATAACCGATAGCATCGCCATTATTGACACTTTAATTAAAATTAAATGATAATGCGAGTTTCAATCCATTGCAAACTTAGTTTCAAGATGGGAGGATCCGATCAAAATACGCAAGCTTGTTGCATAGTGTAAATGCACTTTTAGTGCAACGACGAATATGACAGGTGCGCCAATTAGAGTACGCGGGCATAGACCATTAGTTTTACTGCGCCGGTCCTAGCGGCTAGGTCTTAAGGTTCTTCAGAGGCTTGATCATCAGCAGATAAAGGTGAGTTATTAATTATGTTTTTATGTTTTTCCTTGCATGACACCAGGGCTGAGGGGCGGGCGTAGTCGTCTTCATCGGGAGCGCGCAATGAATTCAACACGGCGATTTTATTCCAGGTAAACCCTAAGATGGGACAAAGGGCGTCGGTCAGTGGGCTGTTAAATGTTGTGTGTATTCGATGTTGCATTTTTTATGTGTGTTCGTTGTTGTAATAAAGATGCTTTAAGCACCCTCTGTCTTCTACTGTATGCTTTTTAATGGATGCCTGTGCCTTTTTCCGTCTTGTTCTCTTCCCTTTCCTATCGTATTTATACATATCCTGTGTGTGAATATTCTTTTGTGAGGCTGTACTATTTTTTATCGTGTCATATTTGTTTCTGCTTTTTATTGTGTCATGTCATAAATGTTGCATGATTGTGTTGGACTCAAATTGTGTGCGTAAAATGGTCTAATTTATCTATCAGTCATAATGCTACGCATATTGACATATACTTATTAGGCTGTTACATTGAGAGGTGAAAAATCAATATCATCTTCCGCTGCCGTGTTCCGGTCCGAATCAAATGTAATATCATGTCTATTGCGCAAGTTCAACAACAAACTTGCTCAATAAAGTCTCCACACCAATTTTACTTGTGTAGGTACACAGTGTAGTGAATATAAAATTAGTTATGATATTTTGCATTCCGTTCAATATATTATTATAATAATCTTTGAGCAAGCGTCTCGTATTGTAGCGTCCATTAAATGGTTACGATTGACTTCAATGACCTAGAGTGGCATTTGAATCCTTTTCATCCAATTTAACATAATAACCTATATTAATGCGTCACAGGGCCTTACAGTTCGTATAATAATAATATTATTCGTTTTATTACACTCTATCCATTATAACAAATATCAGTTAAAATAAAGGTGAAGTATTTTTTGATTTGTGATATCGAGACACAATTTTAGATTGCCGTGTTAGACAAAATGGCCGAGTCTCATGTCCTACGGTTTTTAGAAGTTTCGTGTATTATTAGATAATGTACACTTATTTAACATTCAAATAACTCTTATGGTTTTAGACATTACCTATGTATGTTGTGTTGTGCTGTGTTTATTATTGTTTATTAGCTCATTAGCTAGTTATTTAACTTATCAATTATTGAAACGAAAATTGATTTGTACATTATTTTCTTTTAATGGTTATGCGCAAATTATAATATAGAAATCTTAATAAATCCTCAAATTCCATTTGAATAAAAGACAATTTCTTCTAAATTACATATTCCTTGGATATTATAAAGCTTACCTTACAATACAATTCAGAAAGCAGACATGTTGAAGCATTTGCAAGTCATCCTTTGTCTTTAGACTCTAACTACCTAAAATTCCGGAGTTTGTCAGTATAAGGTAAGATTCCCTTACGGTGAGGGTTTTTTTGTCAGTGCGGCTACCCGGCGGGATGGTGCTGGCAGCGCAGCAGCTACTGCGGGTCGATGCAGTCAGCGCGGCCACCACTGACTTTCGGTGCTGACAGCGCAGTGAGTACAGCGTGTCAGTCCTGTCGGCGTGGTATGAAGCAACAACGGTATCAATCCGCGTGGTGCGACTGCATACATCATAAAGGTGAAGTTTCCAATGATGCAGATTCGGTAAGTCAGCTTATTCATTCATCACTTTTCCATGTATTGATTGGTTGATATACCAATACAGTTGCTGATTCAGTGGATTTATCATGTCAAGACATTTGTGAAAACAAATAATTATGTCACAATGCTTAGGAAACAAATGAACACTTACATGCGTTAATGCAAATAAACGAAACTAATACCATTGTGTTTTAAAACACCCATAGTTAGTTAGTTAGTTTAACTGGGCTTTGTCCGCATTTAGCCCCCTGATTGGGCCATTGTACGTGTCTCCCTATTATTGCTACTCCAACCATCCCAGACTATCCCAAAAACCCAGCAGTCTTTTCAGACTGCTGCAAGCTTCCGGGACCGATACTGGGGATTGGAGGAGCCTTGCCCGTTCATCTGCCACGCTCCTGCATTCTATAAGCACGTGCTGTGGCGTTTCTTCTGCCTCCATGCATCCTCTGCATAGAGGGCTGTCCGTCACCCCAATGGTAAATAGGTGCTTGTTTAGGGAGCAATGGCCAGTTATTATGCCTATCACCTTTCGGAGTTTGTCCCTGTTTAAATTTATGAGGTTGCGAGCAAATCTTTTTGATGCCACCGGAACTGCATTCTTTGTTTGCTTACACCCGTCACTGTTTATCCATTCTCTTAAATGGGTTTCCTCAGTTTTGGTGCGCAGCCATGTTTTTATCTGGGCCTGAGGTATGGGTAGCAATGGTTCCGGTCCATATACTGTCCCTTTCGATCCCTTTTTGGCCAGTTCATCGGCTACGTCATTTGCCAATGAGTTGCTGTGTCCTTTGATCCATTGAAGAGTTACTCCGTTCGTACTCGCAATGGATTGGAGTGCATTGTGGCACTCCAGTATCAGGATAGATGTTATCGTGTTTCTTTGTAGGGCTTGTAGAACGGAAGCACTGTCTGAGATTATTTTGACGTTTAGGTCTCTGACATCTCTGGCTGCAACCGCCTGTGCCGCTTTGGTGATGCCAATGCATTCTGCTTGGAAGATTGAGTTTAGTTTGTCCAGTGTTGTTGATATTTTTATGTTTAAGTCGTTCGAGAAGACACCAGCTCCAGTGCCATATGTGGTTTTAGAGCCGTCTGTGTATATCCTAACTTCATTGATGCCAGAGACATCTCCTGGTTCTGCGATGAGTTGGATATTGTACCTTCGATCGAAGACATGTTTACACGGTGTTCTGTCTATGGGTGCCTCTAGGAGTGGTATTTCCTTCAGGGTCCATTGCAGAATTTTTGTGTGTGTTGTTTCTATGTTTTGTTTCCATAGCCCGTTAGCTCTAAGCCTTAAGGCTGCTGCCTTTGCCTCCTCCTGTATTACAAGATCTAGAGGTGTCAGGCTCAAGAGATACTCTAGTGCGGCTGATGGGGTGGTTCTCATGCATCCAGTGGTAGCTACGCTTGCTAAGCGTTGTAGACTCTGGAGTTTTGCTTTTACCGTGGTAAGTTGCGTTCTGGGCCACCATACAACCGATCCGTAGGTCATAGAAGGTCTGATAACTGATTTGTACAGTCAGATAGATATTTTAGGGGTTAAACCCCATTTTTTACCAACTAGTCTTCTGCACTGACAAAATGCTATACAAGCCCTCTTTGTTTTTGCCTCGATATGACTCGCCCAATTCAATTTATTATCAAGAATGATGCCCAGATATTTCACTTGTGTTGATAGGGCGAGTTTGGTGTTAAATAGTTTTGGTAGATTGAGTTCTGGTAACTTCCTTTTGTTGGTGAAAAGGATAAGTTCTGTTTTCTTCGGATTTACTGACAGCTGATGCTCGTCACACCAATGTTCAACAATCTGAAGGGCGGAACGCATTACTCTGCATAGTATGTTCTCTGCTTTCCCATTTATCAGTATTGCTAGGTCATCTGCATAACCAATAGTAGTGTATCCTCTCTCATTTAGCGTCCTTATAAGGCTGTCCACTACTATGTTCCACAGAAGTGGCGATAGGACCCCTCCCTGGGGGCACCCTTTAACTACCTTTGCCCTTGTGGTAGTATTCACCACTACCTGGACCGCCCTTTTACTGACCAGTTCAGTTATCCATAACCTTACGGCTGGCTCTACTTTAAGTAAAACACCCATGTTTTGATACTGTTTCAAACAAGATGAAGTGAGCTTTTATGTTACTAAAATGAGTACAATTATTTTAAAATAAATTAACAAAAAATAATTTATAGTTATTATTAATGGTTCACCATCATCATCATCATTGCTTCAGCCCAAAGACACGCACTGATAGCCGTAGGCCTTCCACACGGATCTCCAAGCAAAGCCTTGCCCAAATCTAGCCACCTTGTAAAAGGGTTTACCAACTCTGCACTGCCCCTTAAGCTTTCCGCAAGTCTTCGGATTTTGTCGGTGACCATAATAATCTTCCTATTTGATAATTGTTATTTGGTTTTATTAAATAAACTTAATCAGTGTAATTTAATCAAATTAAAACTAGTAATAAAAATAAAATAATGATGTAATTTTTTATCTACTTTAAATTTTAATAAAAAACAACACAAAACTAGTAAGTGCCTATTAATGAAACATTAATTCTCCTTTATATTTATGATCTAAAA
Source organism: Cataclysta lemnata (assembly GCA_963931975.1). Lineage (NCBI taxonomy): Eukaryota > Metazoa > Arthropoda > Insecta > Lepidoptera > Crambidae > Cataclysta > Cataclysta lemnata. The sequence goes on along the minus strand of OZ008338.1, from coordinate 8,065,189 downwards.
AATAAATAAATAATGCCTGAATTTTTTTAATGTTATATTTTGTATAGCAATATCTTCAATCATTGACTTTGATAATAAATACCACCATACCTATTATTTTAACTGTAATTTTAACATTACATAAATGTAAAAAAAATATTATTATTAGAAAGAAACTTGTGGTTAGAAAAAGTTAAAAAATTATAGTCTTGATCTCTATCACTGTAATTTTTTCTTAATTTTTTTTTAAAGTTCAAAAAAATATTGTCTTGATTCCTCTGAATCAAGAAAATATTTTTTGGACTTTTTCTTACCACAATTTTCTTTTTATTATTGAACATATTTATTAACAATTGTTTGCTTAAGCAGTGTCTCAGAATTACATTACATTGCTACATACATAATAATATGAATGCCTAAAACTGTGTGATAGTGAGTAAACACGGCCAGCGTGTTAGGTAGTCTACAGTCAGCAACATATTAAGAGACAAACAAGAGAAGATATTATAAACATTAAAAGTTTTAGATAAACATATGACTTAGAGATTTCTCCATCTTGACCAGATTATGTTTCTATATCCACGGTTGATCAAAAATTTTACATTGATGGTTTGTATGATCTATTCGATTTAAATTTTAACATTATATAAATGTTAGAAAAATTAGTACAAAGATTTTGGTGGTTAGAAAAAGAATTTCGAAAAATTATGATCTTGAGGCGGGAATCGAACCCGCGTCTTGTATGATGTTGAGGTGCGAACGAGGGTATACCAGCTAAATCCTATATACTAAAAGACCTTTGTTTGCTTAGAATTTTTCGCAATTTCGGTACTGGAGGTTAGAAGCCTAGCGGAATCTTACCCGGCGGCAGGGCAGAGCAAGAAGTGGGGTTAAACTGACACTTGAGTCACAATTCCCAAGCACCAGACCAGGAACCCGCGAGGTGAATCCAATGGAAATGGAATGCTGAACATTTTCGTCTCGTCTAGACGGATATCCGGGAAAAATATTGTTTTTATCATATTCATCTGATAGTTTCTCTATTACTAGGGTTGACTTTAGTTTTGACTTTGATAAAAAAAAGTTTCATTTTTGTGTAGTTTTGTTAACGTTGCACAAAACGGACATTTACTTGGCTTAAAAAGAAGATTGTGTAGTAAAATGTCTTTAATATTTATGCAGTTTATTTCCGTCAAGTGTAAAAATATGTATCTATTAAACTATTATCAACATAATGTATATTATGTGTAGTAAGTCATAATATATATCATATTATACTGTAAGTTTCATTTTTTTTCATTGTGGGGAATATACTGCCTCTTCTTTCTAATATTTATTTAAAAATAAATATCAGAATCTGTTATTAATAAAAATATATTATTTTTCATATCCAATGTATTATATTTAGCTTTACGAAACATATTAAAATTTAACTATTTAACTCACTATTTTACGAGTATTTTTTGTGTTTGTAGATTTATTATTAATATTTAGTGGCCAATAAAATATACATTTATTTGTTTTAATTCCTTAATAAAATTCTTTACGTCAATCTCTATATAATGGAAACACTCTTAAGATAATAATTTAAAATAGTTAGCCATTAGTGGTTGAGAAAATTAACTAACAACAGAGGGCCTGGCCAAGTGGCTTATCTATTCGAATGGATAGAAAACTAAAATATGAAACTGACTTATTGTTTTCTCTGTAATACGTCAGTTTCACACATTTTGTATTCTATGCGTTCGATAGATTGGCCACTTGGCTAGGGGGGCAGGTGGAAACAGTTTCAACTATACATCTCTCGCTTATTTATCCCTCGAGGGGTAGACAGACAGATATATTGTAATAACACAAATATTGGGCTAGGGTGAACCCTTTGTCAATATCTATAGGGCACGTAAATTGCAAACTAAGACTAGGTGATAGTATAACAGGTCATCTTGTACAATACACTGTTAGCCACACAGTATCATATCAATATCTATCTATGTATTTGTGACAATAAATGGCCTTCACAATAATATAATGTCACCCTATTGATGCTAGATGCAGCGACAGTAGAGCTGATAGATGAAGACAGCAAAAGAGATGAGAGTGTTGTTATATTGTGCGAATGAAAGAGATTGATGAACATGGAAGAAAGGTAGAAATACTTCGCCGGTCGCTAAATAAATGGGACAAAGGCAGAGTGAGTGGTGAGGATGAAGATGTTGGCAAAGCGTGCCTTATAAGGTGTGGCCCATTTATTGCCTAGTGTATTCAGTTGCCTACAAATTTTATCCTATATTGACATAATATTTTACACTATAATAATTAATATTTACATATTTTACAATAATATTACTTATTTCCTTCCATTTAGACGACCTGTAGGTACTCTACAGGGTGAAATCGATATGAATCAACAAATTTTTATGCGGGGTTCTAGTGCTATTAAACATTATATTAGAGAGGTATAAAATCAAATCTAAGTCGACAAAAAAGTATCAATATTTTCCTCTTTTTGACTCGAAACTGGTAAATTATTAATTTAAGAAAAATGTTAAATTAAATTCTTAATAATAAATAAAAAAATAAATCGTTCGCAATTCGCGGATTGCTAAGCGGGCGGGTGCGCGCGGCTAGGTAGTAGAACGCTGTAGGTAGAATCACGCGCAAAGTGCGTCGACTGCAACTAATAAATCTAATAATTGCGTTCTTGTATTTTGTTAATTAATGTTTCATTACAATTTTAATTCTCAGTATAGCGGTTAAAATGTCCTGTAAAATTTTGTCGACCGATTTCAAATTCACCCTGTAGTAATCGGCATGATGATGATAATCCTAATATTTTTAAATTATTAATACAGGGACTCAGGGGTTGTTTTAGAAATACTTTGAGAACAGGCCTTATGTATGGGAGCATGACAAAATAGTGTTCAATATGTAGAGTGCGTCATAATATCACAATTTCATAACTAAGTGACTTGCATACAAGCAATTTTAGATAAATTACTTGAAGTAATAAGCCACGTACCTACATATTAAAATGGTACCTACATAGTAAAATAGTAAAATAATTTTTACATGGCTACATATTTATACATTTGATTAATATATACATTAATAAGTTTTAAAGTTAATAAATCAATTAACGTCCTGGCTGTAGCCAATATTGTATGCTGACTGTACACAAAATAATGCAATTTATCCTTGTTACCTACATAAAGTAACAAATGCTCATTAACTTCTGTAAAGTACCGACTATATATTAAAATATATTTAAATACAACTCAATATTTGATTGTCATGGTTTTTACGATGATGACAAATTTTTGGGTAGCGAAATTGTTTATTATCTAATAATTCTATCGAAATTCAATGTATTAACAACGCAAACCATTTTTATATAAATAAGAAAAAATGAGGAATTCAACCATGTGATAATTAACGATACTAGGTAGGTATTATTGTAGACGTAGGTATATATGTTACAGTCAAAACTCATAACCCGTCAAAACCACTTTTAACTACAAAAATCAGGCAAAAGTGATTTTGACCGATGCCCTTAGTACAAAGATTTTGGGGTTAGAAAAAGAATTTCGAAAAATTATGATGCCTGACCGCTCGGCCACCCAAGACCCTCGGAGTGTCTTGGGTGGCCGAGCGGTCAGGCACCTGCCCGGATAGCAGCGGACGCGGGTTCGATTCCAGCCTCAAGATCATAATTTTTCGAAATTCTTTTTCTAACCCCAAAATCTTTGTAAAAATTTTTCTAACATTTATATAATGTTAAAATTAAAATCGAAAAATCGAATACGATGCCCTTAGTTTAAAACAATTTTGACTGATCTAAGAGCATCGGTCAAAACTTTTATTTACTACCGACTAGGTTTTCACTGGCATTCGTTGGTTCATATACGAACCTAACCTAACCAAACAACCAACCAACCAACTTACTAAACCTAGTAGGTAGTAAATACAATTGGTTTTGACCGATGTTCTTAGTTTAAAACCACTTTCGACTACGAAAATCAGTCATAGGAAATTGTTAATAACTACGGGCATCGGTCAAAACCACTTTTGCCTAATTTTTATAGTTAAAAGTGGTTTTGAAGGGTTATGAGTTTTGTTGGAAACATATTATATTATACACTGATGAATGATTAGCAACACGAATAGAATTGGAAATGATATTGACTTTTAAATAACAGTACTAACAGCGCCACCTACAATACCTACGAGCAACTATTAAGCCAAAGAGTAACCCTATAGCGTCTCGCCATGCCAACAGATGGCGCTTTACGAACAAAATTAATTAATTCTTAAAATTCACGTTGTTATAGACAAATAGCTTATTTTTCTAAAATAAATGTAATTTATCAATGGTAATATTGCCCTAATTGGTAGGTACCTACCTGTACCTGCCTAATTATTAAACAGAAAGGAATTTGGTTCTGTTTTTCTCCAACACCTCACTATATGAATCGGCGCCATCTATCGGAGAGATTTGTAAATAGCTACCTAGGTAAATTTACTATTCTGATTGTATGGTATTATTTATTTTTGATTTTATGTAGGTAGGAACCTTTCTTAAAGCACTTTAATGTTTTAACCTATCATGCCAATATCAATAAATTTTATTTTGTAGAAGGAACACTTGCTATCTTGCAAAAATAAATCTAATCGAAATAGCGCCATCTGTTGCCGAGCACTGAAGTTTGACTTCAAAGGCATCGTACTAACTAGTTCTATTGCTTTTCTGACAGAGGTCAACAGTTGTATGAAAATGTATGTACCTACCTACCTAACTGTTTTGATGAAACTTCGGAAGCATGCTTATATTTTTTAAAGAGTTGACTTGTTCCACCGAATAGATGTCGCTACTTGGTTGATTATTATGTAGGATAGGGTAGGGTACCTACCAGGTAGGTAGGCAGGTAGGTAGATTTCGAATAGCCATCTAAAGGTAAACTATTATTTACATTTATTTTAGACTGCACCTTGTATACCACTGCATTTCATTATAAATTTCCGTTTGTCTTCTTGATAACAGACAATGTTTTTCCTGTATTCTTCTGTTTGTGCTCGCTTATAATAGGAATGTAGGTATCTTTAATAGTAATTTAGAAATATAAAAATACACCAGTACCAACAAAATCATTTTCACGAAAAAATCAATACAACCTCTTGATCATGAATTAATCACTATATAATTTTTAATTTTTTTTTCATTATGTAAGATAAATGTGATTCTTCTGTTTCCGAAGAATCACATCAATCGCGAAGCTCAAATGGGACTGGGCAGGACATGTATGCCGCATGCATCCAGATCGCTGGGCAAAAGTCACCACAGAGTGGTCACCTCAGGATGGTCAAAGGCATCGAGGTCGACCTAGAAAGAGGTGGAGAGACGATCTGGAGGCGTACTGCAAGACATGGACGGGATTGGCTCGGGATCGCTCGAGATGGAGGGCTGCGGGGGAGACCTTTGCCCAGCAGTGGGATCTTATAGGTTAATAAAAAAAATAAAAAAAAAGATAAATGTAGGTTATTGAGATAAATTTCTCGGTCCATAATTAAGCTCAGGTGATTGTGAAAATGTTTATGTACTGGTTTCGGTTTTGATTAAATACTCTTGAATGCCTTATGGCTTAGTTCAAAATGTACCTAATTGCTTTCACGGTGGGTGGGTGGCTGGTAATATTCATTTAAATCTCTTTATAGCAAATTACTTGAAAATGCCTAATCCTTTTCTCATTTCAGGTGAAGGCAATATGTGAACCCTTTATTCGCCTTAACCGTGTTTCAATTAAACGAATATAATAAATAATAGAGCTCTTTTGTACTTTTACATCGTATTGAAAATTAATTGAATAAAAAATGAGAAGGAACGCACCATCTCGAGAGACCGATTAACGGAGAGAGTGATTGGGATGACCACAATTCCAATCCATGCTGTTCGAGGTTTTGGCTTAGGTTTTTCAGCCGCCCGCCTGCCTGACACCTTCTTTGGGGTATTATAGGGAATGAAATCAAATTATAATTAATATTGGATAATTACTTAATTTTACTTTAACGTTTGATTTCATTTTAAAATAATGAAATATCAAGAGGTTGATCAGCGTGTAAATTAGGCAACTGACATATTTTACTGAAAGTACTTTATACGACTCGTGTGATGTGAATATACATTGATGGCAAATAAAAATATTCTTGCCACGCGTTTCACGCTTACAAAAAGAATGTAACCCGAGTATAGACCCGCGTTTACGCAACCTTTATTCCTACTAAACAACTATTCTAGGTAATAAAGTTCCTACGCTTACTAGAAAGATATTTGAGCTCTATCCGTAGACACTTTTATAAAGTACAATACACAAATAAGTATTTTGGTGCATAGGACATTGCGGGATGTATTTTTTGTTACATTGATGGTAACGATATAAAAGTGATTTTTTTTTATTGTGTTGATAATTGACTTTAACCCCCCTAAAGATACTCGGTTTTGGTAGCTCGTTACAAAACGTACCTATAATATAAAAGGGGTGGTGAAAGAAGGCTATCGGCTTCTCTGTCACTAACAATGTTCGGTTCTTTTCTGTCAAGTCCGATAATTCACAAAACCCACCAAAAAGTGGATGACAATTCGGACCCCAAATCAACTAAAAGCTTATACGCAAAGTGAATTAATTTATGCATGACTGCAAATATACCGGGGAATTCACTACACGGACATGTCCACCAGACATGCCCGCGCGGACATAGTTTATATTGGCCTGACTGACTGTGACGGTCCTACACTAGAGTTCGCTCCACGAAAGAAGCCCCTTGGCTTAAACCTTAACTCTTTGCAATAAGAGCGAAAATAATGTTATTGGAGGGACTTCTTTTGTGGAGCGAACTCTAGACAAATATCGCACAGACTAGAAATGAAGTGTAACAAGCCCGTCGGACCTTATTTCTAGAGGTCCGACGGGCTTGTTACATGCATGCCCGCCGGTATGTCCGTGTAGTGAATTCCACATTTAATGCATTATTCAACAGAACAAAATCAAAAAGGGGTGCACGGAAGTGGCGTACAAGTTACATGCTATATTCGCATGGCATATTGTAAAATGGCAGTAGGATAGACAAACAGATTGAAATAAAGGTCACTTCGATTTCCATCTTAGCTATCGATCAAACATAGCATAGCGTAGTAACCAAACTAGTGCATCTGATACCAGACAACAAAACTACTATTAAATGACGAAACGGCACAACTACAAAAAAGACTTATGAACTATTCGATTTTAATTTTAACATTATATAAATGTTAGAAAAATTAGTACAAAAATTTTGGTGGTTAGAAAAAGAATTTCGAAAAATTATGATCTTGAGGCGGGAATCGAACCCGCGTCCGCTGCTCAAGCAGCAGCGGAAAGAAGCAGCGGACGCGGGTTCGATTCCCGCCTCAAGACTTATGAGTTAAGACCAAAAAACGCTACAAAAAATTACGTGTTAATAATGAGTTATCCATACATACATACATACATAAATCTCGCCTATATCCCCGAAGGAGTAGGCAGAGGTGAATTAACACCCACTTTTCGCCATTGAAGCTAGGTCACATGTGGTGGCGAGCCTATTGCCATAATTATATCGGGCACATAAATCGCAGTATATTTCTAGGTGGTACTAGAGGAATGCTGCCCATTACTCATACACTCATTGCTGTCTTTACCCTTAGTTGCCTTGTACGACACCCACGGGAGAGATGGGGGTAGTGACAATTGTATTCTGTTCTGCCGTCACCACACGGCTATCCACATTAGGGTTATCCACATTAGAGTTATGCACATTAGGGATAATAGACTTAAAATAAATTAACTAACCTGTTTGGTTCTAAACCGATGATATTTAAATGGATTTCGGTAATTAACGCTGGGATACGTTTATGTATTATTTAACGTAAATCAAAATTTTCATACAATTCTTTTTTTTTCTTAAAACCAACTTTGAGATATCAATTTTGTCATCGAAGAGCTTAACATAACTAAAATCAATCATTTATGTAGCATTCTTCAATGCTGTCTTGAGACCTAAAAATATTTTTTTTGCGCACGCTTTTTACAAATAAGCACAGTGTTAAGATAAATATTCCACTGTGGTAGTTTATTAAGTTATACATAGACAGGACCATCGCATGCGTGATAAAAACATATACCTAGCCATGAAAGCAATGTAAAGCCTTTAACCACGTCAGAAATTAATGCCGACAAAGACAAACCCCACAAGTTTACAATACCAATAGCTTCTTCTTTTTCTCCCTGTTCAGTTCCCAGGGCATCTTCTGGGGTTGGCACAGTATGTTTCCTCTTCCATTCGTATCGGTCAGTCGTTATCAAGCCATCCATTCCCTTTTGATTTATGTAATTCATCACACAATTAATATATAGAAAAGAGACGCAACGGACCATGTCGAGAGATCGATGAACGGAAAGAGTGATTGGAATGCCAAGGCTGTTCCAGGTTTTGACTTAGGTTTTACAGCCGGCCGCCTGCCTGACACCAACCCTCTTTGGGTATTCAGAAATTTACAATATAGCCGAGTCCTTATTTATGTCTCACCACTCCCTATTGCAATTTCATGTTTTAATAAAACTAATGACGAAGTAGATTTGAATACCCATTACAACTTGCCCGTCGCTTCAGCGGCTGTAATACTTTCGAGTCTTCAACAGTAACTATAAAATATACTTTCACAAGTTCTCGTCACAGTAATAGCTTTGCAAAATAGCAATTTTATTCAAAACGGCAACATCTCAGAATGCGATTTATCTTTGAAACTTGAGTGAACTAAGCCACAGCCTTAAATGTTCGCTGCTGTTTTTTTTAAAGTTCATCTTATCTTATTAAAATTAAATGTAATTTGATTACACTATCAATTTTATCATAATGTTCTATTTGAAAATGTCTCTTTTTCAGGCAATGGAGACAGCACAGCAGCGTATAAAACATTACTCAAATTGTAAATTGTAAGATTGTTGTCATATGACTATCGGTGTGGTGTAGCCGAGAGAACTATCATCTCTTGAAATAAAATATAGTCCATGATTATCTACGGAGGTCTATAGAAATATAACCACTTGATGATAAAACTGGACCTTAGGGGAGAAAACAATTATCAAAATTGCTGACGACCTAGAATGTAGGCTATTTGCCTACTTCCCAACATTCAATTTATAGAACAAGACGGATAGCAATAGGCCCAAGAAAACGTTGCTTGGAGTCAGGCAGAATTTTCGTCACCGCAAAATAAAATAAACGCTCCAAACATTGATTGGTGAAATTATCTGGTAACGTTTTGCTAACAAACTGAATTTACATAAGGTAAATGTCAAAATTTCTATAAAACTCCAATGTCAATGCCTCCTAATGCCAATTCTTGATTTACTTGCGTTCTTTGATCTTACTTAGTACAAGGTTATTTTATTATAGAAAACATTATTTTTATACATATTGAAATTATAAATACAATTCCTAGGAAATATATAAATTTACTTTTTGATTCAGATTTATACGCAAGTCCATAATTATCAGGAAGCTGACAACTGAGTCTTGGTGATGAAACGATAATTAATCTACTGAAACAATTAATAATACTGACTTCTTTATATTTAACAATACCATTATTATATTCGACTTCGCAAGTATCTAGGTATATTAATCTTCTTCTTTTTTGGTTAATGGCGTCTATTCAGTATATTTCGCCAGTCTCAAGCTGTGTGCTTAGTTCTGTGTTAGGTATATTAATGTCACCGTGATATTGTTAATACCGTTAGACTATAATCTTATTTCGCAAGATTGTAAGCTATCCACTATATCTTTAAAATACAAGTTGGTTATTTTGTTAAAATGTATGCAATCAAATTAGTTAGTTTCTGTATTTTCCAAAATAAGTGAAGCACGTACTCTTTTAGACTACTGTAACGTGATGACAAGGCATCTTCCCATTTTCATACATTATATATTTTTACAATATAAATACAATGCTCTGTGAATGCACCACAGCACTATTATAATCTTTGACTATAATTATCTCAAAAACAAAACACCAACGACAGTTTTGAAAACAAAATAGAATCGTTTCTGCTCCACCTTTTGAATTTAACTTCGCCACTCGACTCCGTTCAGTGCGTTGCGTCGCATCACAAAAGTGTGAGCATATTGCAAAGGCTAGCTAAAGGCTAAATAAAAAGGCTTCATCCCTCTGCAAAACAGAGTAATAAAAAAACAGACACAACTGTCTGCGTCTGTCTCTCCTCATATGAGTTGAAGGCAAAGACAATGACCTTGGGAAGTCAACTAGCAGCCCCAATTTAGTTCAATTTAATGGGCAATATTTTGTTGGCTCATTTAGTTATCAAGACGGGAGTCGAATATTTATTGTTATCTGAATTGTATTTAGCCAAATTTAATAGTTAAGTTATATTCGTTGTATTAATATTTGCACTATTCTCATTTAAATTCTTTTTGTATTATGTAGTTTTAGAATATCAGAAATTGTTAGCAAACTAACTGAAATAAATAACGATGATAGCGAAAATAAATTATCCTTTATACTCCTTTGTAAAATTTGCTCAAAACTACGGGTCAACTAGGAACCAACTCTTTGCAGCATTTTACTATTTCATCTTAATGTGTGTGTATGCGGGAGTTTTGCATTATATTTTATTATTTTCAATATAAAACAACACAATCGTAGAATTATTTATTAATATCAATAGTAGTATTAGTAGTAGTAATAGTATTTCGGTTTATGGGTAAGGCGGTTATTGCATTTCGGTCTGGAATCTGCCACTGATATTTTGTGTATGACAATAATACGCCCGCCATCAGTGCCGCACTTAAAGCGATTGACGTTCTTTTCGAAATCAACGGTTGTCTCTAGTGCATCATTGTTCTACATAAAACATTCAAATTGTCATTTAGTTTTGATTCTCTAACTCCCTTGGGAGTTAGCGTTGACTAATAACCTATGAACTAGTGTGATACTTTTGCAGGCTATATCTTCTACATGGTGCGTCAACAAACCTATTGGCCGATTCAACCCCTCGTATTTCAAGCCGGTGGAAGGAGTGACAGCGGTGAGTCGCTAAAACCTAGCTTAATATCATGATTATAATGGTATAAATTAATCAAACCTCTTAGTATTAAAGATGAGTAAGAAAAAAATTACGGAAGGATGTTTTCCAACTGAAAAAGACCATAATTTGAGTGTGAATTCGTAGAAACCGTTTATTAATAATTTAATCGTCGATAATTAAAAATTTACGTAATGCTCAAATAACAGAATTTTATGTTTCGGTTTATGTGTATATGATCATTCCTGGCTTGATAATTCTGTCTGAGCTTGTTTTTGAAGAACTTCGCGATCTCACATCAAAGAACTATAAGCTTTTTATGCATTGACTTGAACAAGGTTGAACGTGGAGGTTCAGCTTTGCTGTTTCAGTTTATTATTTATTTCATTATATACATATTTACTTGGGCAATAGCTTCTAAGAATAGATTCGCACATAAAGCAGGTAGATAGTAATTCGCTGTCATAGGAGCTAGCCGCTACATCCCTTATTACTGAGGTGTAACAAGTTGTAGCGAGGCTATCCGCACACTTGTAGTTTTGAATACTAAAGAGCGAAAAATGAAAACTGTTGGGCTGATTAAGGTGCTAGAAGTGCAGTGATATCTGGAGACTAATTTTTGGTTTTAAGTTGGGAATAGTGACTGCACAAAAGTAGCTATTTTCTCTGAGATAAATAAATTCTTTGATCCTAGAGGTTACTTTGGAGGTTAATGGAATTATCGTGAACGGTCAAGGTAAATTGAAATGTGGATCCGACTGATAACTAAAAAAAAACGAAATAAAACGTAGAAGTAAAAGTTAGTGCCAATTACTTAGGACTCTATCGACAGCTAGAGCCAATATTTATGAATGCGAAATCTGTGATGAAGAATGAGCAGCAGCGTTCCTCTTATACCATCTAGCAATGTACTGCGACTTTTTGCCCGATATATGGCAATAAGCCGCACTATTGCCGCACATGAAATTGCAGCTTTCTTTCCCCGTATTATCGGTGTGAAGAAAGAAGTATTTGCTACCGTGGTATTTCTAGACGACAATAGATGGCGCTGCAAACTTACCAGCATACCAGACTCTTAACTAGGCGCGGCACGCCGTTAGGTCTCGGCACCCCGCAATACAGCGCCATTTCCCCAGAACAGAAGAATTACCTTCCACAATATTTATTTTGTTGGTTGAAGCTTCTCCTTTTTCAATGCGAAGATATAAAGGACAATGTTAGTTCTGTCAAGCAACTTTGCCATAGTGTTAACGGATATACTAGTGTTAACGGATATACTAGTGTTAACGGATATAGCTACAATAGTGTTTACGGTGCTACTTAACTTCATATATTTAGGTCTTGTGTATGTAGGTAAATGTAATTTTATGTTACTTTTTGTCAGCTAGAAATATTTTCATCACTGCGATGAAACTTAACCTTTACATAACACATATTCGGAAAATGTTCAAGTAGCATTACAACGTTCAAATTAAATAGTGAGGCAGCTAACTTTTTCATTAAATAGTACCTTATTTCTAATTTCAATAAACATAGTTTTTAATTTAGGGTGATTCCAATTTTTTTTATTTAAACAACTTTATTTGGAGCGCAATTTTATTTTCTGAAGATAAACATGAGCCGTTACAATCCTTAGAATTATCCAAAGGATTTAAAGATCTTATCTCAGGCTCAAGCTAAAGGCTTAATTTTGTCTGATGAGAGATTACTACGAGCACTAATTCTAATTTGCATTGCGTCAAATTACCTATTATCGCTATGCCTACCTTTGATTGCTTACACGAGCGTTACCTTGATCTTGAAGACACATTTCTGTCACTTGTTCATAAAAGTGAAGATTTGAAAATTATCTTTAAGAGCGCATTTGTTTGCTTATAGACCATAGCAAACAATATTAACACTAGACTACAATTTTTAATTGATTCTCTAGTTTCCATTCAAAATTGATAGCCATATTATTAGGAGTACTCAAGTTGCTTGGCACATGTGCCGGTTAAACACTGTGTCAGAGAGCGTGTTGCCGTTAACATCAAGAAACGTGAAAAAAAACGAGTAACTTCTGTGTTTACAACTCCAGTGAATAATATACAGGGGGTCATAAATGGATTTCGCTCTAGCGAGATCGTGAACGAGCATGAGTCAGTGAGGGAGACATCCCATAAAACCAGTTTACATTAGCGTAGATGAAGTAGGAGATTCACTTAACAAACTTTTGATTCGACACGCACCCACATTCCAAGACATTAAAAACTTTTAATTAATAAATAACCAGAAATTCCTGCTGAAACATTCTGCTATAAGCTTAATCGTTTTTATGATGATGACAAAACAATACGTGAGGTCGTCTTTCGTGTTCTGATTATAATTTGAAAGAAGAAGCACCCTTCTATCATCAAATTATAACACTCCGGACCACAACTTTAAAGTAAGGCAGACAAATCTCACTGAGAAAAATGTTCAAGAGGGTTTGATACTATTTACAATATGTACTAGCTAGGCTAACTGAACCAAACCAGAGTCAAAAATGACAAATTTTCCTAAAGAACAGTTATGTGGTGACTATTATGTATTGTGGTGTGATCTATGCCGGGTTGGTGCTTATACTAAAGAAAGGTTTTCTTGTAGTAAAACTGCAATGACACAATAATAGTATATTTTATCTGTTTTCCAATCTATCTCTAAACAATGCCAACCTCTGACATTACATTCGGCAAATGGTAAATGTTTTTTGGACTTACGATTGTTTTAAACTTTATGTTTGTAGTCTTTTAACATTTTTGTGTCGTTGGTATAAAAAATAGATAAATTTCCTTTTCATCTAGTATTTGTTATTGCGTCCAAAAATTTGGTCGGTTTACCACGACGTGTCAAGATCCGTTTTAGTTCTAACGCAACTAATCCTGAGTAATAAGGATCTAAACAGCGCCAAATTCATTTTTCTAGTACTGGAGAAAATATTCAAGATAGGACAGATGTGCAGGGGAAATAAATAGAAAAATTTTATTTTGGGTAGAAAATATGTTTTTTCATTGTCTCCGCAAAATCTCACCTTATGGTCCGAAATAAGGCTCCGTTCAATGAGGTATGGCAGATATGGGATATAAATCATTCAAGGGATATTCAGTACATTTGTGAAACCGGGAAGCTTCTCTTACAGCCAAAGGGAGATGATAAGTCTCTCTTAGATGCTAAAACCTACAAACTATTTGATCTGTTGTCGATTTTAAGTTCTTGGAAAGTGACATGATTTCCTGCGGTCCACTGTACCTAATATTGCGGGCTCCCAGCACAGTTTTACCAGTGGCCATAAAACTGCCACGGCGTTCAAGAGTATCAACGCAGTTACGTAAAACAGAGTCGCCGTACAAATAGCTGATCTTTCTGGACACCTCTGGGGCTTTTGATAAAGCATTTTGGCCAATAGTTTTACCAAACAAGCGGAAATGTAAAAATCTTATTTAATCGCTGCGTTTAATCTTGGAAAACAGTTCCTTAGAAGGTTGCACCATGTGGTGTTCAAAAGGGTCGTAGTTGGACCCAACTCTGTTGAATCTCTTGCTTAATGCTGTCGCCAAAACCGAATAGAGTCCACGTTGATGCCTAAGCAGATGACGCGACGATCGTTATCGAAGCTTCATTGCATGCCGATATAAATTGTAAGTCCGTTTCAGATATCCAATTGAGGAGACCGGAGCCGAAGAAAATTTAAAAGGAAAATATTATCGATCGTTATAGTCAATGTAATGGAACTTCGATAGCGATAGTCGCACAGGCGAGGACTGTGGGTGTGACTCTGGATGATGCTAGGTCCTACATGCCACATGCGAAGTTTATTGGTGATGGAGACAGAGAGAAGCCCACAATTGCTTCGGCAAAATTCCACGGTTTCCGTGTGAAGGGGGTGGAAGAAAGTCCAGGCCCTATAGAGTCCTGTTTTCAAGGATCTAAGTGGCAATTTGGATATCCGCTGCGGCTGTATGGTGCCAATGCTCTTCCAACTTTGTGGTCAGGCGAACGTTAAGTCTAAAAGCAAACACCGGTGTTAGTATAACTAACGAAGGTTTCAGGACGTGCAGCACCCCACCGATATTATGTCCTTGCGTTGGCACTCTTTGCCGAACTGAAGATTTTTCGTGAGGAAAGATTTGCAGACGAGGGAATCCAACAGGGCCTCAGGGAGCGCCGGAAATTGACACGAACCATCAGAGAGTATATCGTCACCTTTGGCAAGAGCAGTGGAAATATTGTCAAGATGTACGCGTGTAATACAGTTTCTTCCGCGACATTGTTGTGGCCTCTCACAAGAGTGAATGGAGCCTTAATGTCGTATCGCAGATCTTCATTCGCATCCGCATACCTGACAGTTTTCTATTAATATTCGAATAGAACTAAGGTGGCATCTCCCACACGACGAAGACAACAACCCTTCTGGTTCATAGGCCAACCACGATAAGGAAGTTGACGTGTAAGCGATGCTTAAAATAGTTAGAGGCGATAATGGCACTGACGGGGAAAGGGCTATAAAGGCAAGTATCCTTAAGCTCTTTCGTGAATCGAGCCAAAATAAAGGCAGGAACGTGGGCAGGCTGAAAATCTGCCCTGAAATAAATGATTCCATCATTTTGTAAATTTTGACGTCTTAATAATATGAACATGGGCCCAGCATAGTCTAGACGGCAAAACTTTCGTATTTTAATTTGACATAAATAATGATTGTAGCGTTAAGAACGAGCACTAATTTAAAAAAAATGCCTATAAAAGAGACTTTGTATTGAGAAGTAGACTGTCAAAGAATATTTCGATATTTCAACGTTAATTTGATAAAACTAACTCTTGGATGCTTGGATGTATTAATTAACCTTTTGAACGATTTATGCACATAGCACTCCATATTTTTTGGCGATGCGCGATTCTTGCTTACCCTTGTGTACAAGAGAATGCTCATATTGGCTGGCGATTTCAAAGCTCCGATTCTTCCTTTTACTTTTAAGTTCAATTTGCTCCATGCTTGCTAAGGATTATTAATTCAATATCTGTATGAAACGTTTCACGAGATAAAATCTTGTATTCTCGAGCGTAACATAAACACTGTGAGGATAGTTTTTCCAACGTCTTATAATAAAAGGATCAAATCGCATCGAATTATAATAAAAGGTTTCATTAACGTTCTGTGACAAAAAAATCAACTTTGACTGCTACTGTCAAATAGAGCGTATTCGCTATACAATTTGGTGAATCAACTGTATAGGTATGCGAGGCCTATAGCGAACAAAATTGAATTTATTGTCTGCTAGGAATGCCGTTAGATGCGAGGCAGGTGTTTGACTCGGGATGATATTATGTGTACATGAAACTGAGTTATTTGGCGTATGTGATAATTCAACGTAGGGTTAAGTATAAATAAATATTTGGTATGACACACTATTCATTACTTACTTTCGGCTTACCTATGACTAATTGAGCGATTGGATTTGTTTGACCATATTTATTTTCGCTCATCAGTTTCCACTGACTGTATAATATAGTCGCGTTAAGAAACGTGGAATATTAATAAGCACTCTGATGAAGAACGTACGACTGTCAAGTTCATAAAAACTTAGTGACAACATTATATCGCTTAGTTTATGCAATCGCATGCAGAGCGCGTTAGCTACAATACTATAATAGGTGGATTTAACTAGACATGTTTACTTATGAGCCTAATAATATATCGGCAAAATACATACGTGCATAGGTGAATTATATGGGCATAGGGTAGGCAGAGGTGAATTTACTATTCTTTTTCTTCATCCACTTTTCGCCAACTAGGTTAGGTAGTATTACATGATGTACCCGATAGGTGGCGGCCATCTATCGGGCACGTAAATCGTAGTATATTACTAGCTGGTTTAAGAGGAACTCTGCTGCACATTAGTCATAAGCATTACTGCCTTTACCATTAGTCGCTTTATAAGACACCCGCAGAAGAGATGGAGGTGGTGATAATTATTGTATTCTTCTCTTCCGTCACCACATGGCAAAAATAGACAAAATTTAGTAGGTAAAACCCGTCTTTTATCAGTTCTATAAGTCTTGGCGGTTGACTGTCAGGAACACTAAAGACTGACCACACGACGACTCCGTTGTAAATTTAATCCTGTAAATGTCAAAGTAAGCTCTTAGAGAGACAAGCGGCTTAGCGCTGTAAGACACTGGCCCTAATTAGGATCCCCGCCACACGACATAACATGGCCCTTGTTATGAAAATTAATCTGCTTACCAAATGCCACATTCAACGCATTGTATACTAGTCGGCCATTGAAAATTAACGGACGCTGATAAGCGGACAGTTACAGTCATGATATCCTAATTGATCGCGCTAATGTGAGCATCTAATTTGTAATCGAAACACACAGATATTGCGGCTAATCTCGCCGATCTGTTTGTCAAATGGCCGGTGTTTGATTGATTAAATGCAAGCGTGGGAATTCCAGTACCGAATGGGTTCTGTAGAACGAACATGATAGTTTTTATTGATTTATGCAATGATGTCACTACAACGCCAAGCAAGTAAAGACGTATGTCAATATTAAGTCACAGTTATAGTTATCGACAATTTTCATTGCAAAGAGTACAATAAATTTTAGAAGTGTAAGATTGATTTCCAGCTCCTATTGATCGTTGCGTTTTCAACAAAAGTCTGCCATTTCCCCAGTAAGACTTTTTGAAACCTTTACTTAAACATTAGAAAAAATATTACGAAGAATACAATTAGAAATTTTCTCTCCTCTTTTAAGGCCCTTTTGCTAAAGCCATTAAAATATATATAGATGTACAAAACTCCGATTAAAACTGTCCAGAAGAAACTACACCTTTCAAGTCGCTTAACAATGGTAAAAAGTTCTCTAGTGATTACGTTGAAACTATTTAAATAGAGATTTCATCGGAGAAATGGAGTGAAACGGTGCATTGTCGACGTCGTTTAGCCATTGGCATTAACTGAGCGATTGAGTTCCAATGCTCGCTTTTCAATATAACGCAATCGCACCAAGTCGACGTTAGGTCGCCCTCTGTAGAAGCTCCATCTATTGGAACATTTGCGTCGGGAAAATGGAACTAAAGCGATGATTTCAAACCTACTTTTCGGTCGTTTCTACAAAAGAATATCAAATACGAAAAGCTCTAAAGATTTCAGTTATTGTCGACATGCATGTATTGTGTTAACGGTTCTCGATAAAACGTTGACGAGAACATTGGCATAGAGTTTAGAGTACACTACAGCAGAAAACTCAGATCTAACCTGGTTTTTTAGTATCATTTATATAGTTTCCAAATTATGCAATACAAATTATTACGGCTGATTTCGTCTTTTGAATTATCACCTTGTCGATGCTATCATTAAATTAGTAGCCATTTTGAGTTGAAAAGTAAAACGTTAAATGTCGATCGCGTAGGTTCAATCGAGCTGCAATCCAAATAAAACAGAATGAATATTTATTTTTGTACACAAAGGCAATTATTATTATCCACAAAAAAGAATTTTATCGGCCCATTGAATGCAAATACATCTGTGTTTGTCTATTGACTGTAACAAGTCATGTTTGCAAAAGTTCAACATAGCTCTCGAAAATCCAGGCAAATGTTAGACGCACTGGAATGAGTTTGAAAAGCAAATACCGCACTTTCCGGGAGCACTAAATGTAAAGTGGAAAAATATTATTTGCACTGAAGTTGGGTGCAGTTTGAAACACTATTTTTTTAATATAAAAGTCATGTAACATTTTCGATTGCGCTGGCGTTACAAATTTGAACGTTCAATTGCTTTTCGGAGCTTAACGTGTAAACTAACTAATAAACAATATTTTAAATGTTTCATCTGATAAAATACAGGACAATAAATCTTATTGGTTTATATTTTCTTTACTTGCTGTTAAGTATTCCACAAAATATCTAAACATAATTAAAATTTCTTCGAATCGAATTCACACTACCGTCTCTTCCAAGAAATTCTGGTCTCTTCCAGTATATTCGACAATGTACAGCGGCCATTTCTGACCGCAAGCTGGCTGGAATGCTGCACTATACTAGTAAACTTTAATGAAGTGCTCTCACTTGGAAACTCCACAATTTGTGGGGAGAACATCTATCTACTGGAGGTTTGATTCTTTGATACCATTGTACGATATTAAGCTAGGTTACCTATGGAGACTTACCGCAATCACTCTTTCTACCAGCGCGTAATATGAAGAGGAGGAGAATGATTCAGCTAATTGGTTCGTCGACGCACTCAGTAGAAGAATTACAGCCATCAAAGGTATCATACAAATGTCCATAGGTGAGTTGTCCACGCGTGCTCTCAAGTAGAAAAGAGATTCAAAACTGGATGATCGTTTGAATTATGTAGAATAACGATACACTAACGACATTCGTTGATTTCCAACAAAACGTCTGTTGTTTTGAGGGTGGCACTTGTTGTCTAGTGCGAGTATTGCCATACACTAAATTTATGGTGTCTGAGGCAAAATACAATAATCGCCCAATGTATTTAAAAAATTAATTTTCAAATTGTGATGTCGCGTATTGAAAATAATAAAAGTACCGAGAGATGACCAGTTTGAAAGTGACGTAGGGAGCGCAAGCTGAGAACATGGCGAATGGAGCACGATGATGAAAATGATGAATTGCGCATTGAAAACTTTTAGGAACGTATTTAGTCTAAAAAATCACGTTTGGCTGTTGATGTATGGAAATGAAAGTTGAGTATGGATGAAGAAAGTAGAAAGCAGAATAGCTACGGTTTTGAACTGTTCGATTTTAATTTTAACATTATATAAATGTTAGAAAGATTAGTACTAAGATTTTGGTGGTATTATGATCTTTCCCGCCTCAAGATCACAATTCTTTTTAATAATTCGCTACGGTTATGGTTTGAAAGTTAGGGTATTATTGAGATAAGTGGATGATGTGATAGAAGTAGATAGAATGTATGGTAGGTATGGTGGCAGACTGTATGGTGGAGTTTGATATAAAGGTTTATATCAGGAGTGGATGAACAGAGTCATTAAATTTGCAAATTTTATAATTAATCCAATTTCAAGAGTACCCGTGTGTAAGGATATTGATGTTGACATTAGATGAAGTGAAAGAAGTGTATGGCAATTTAAAGATGTGACTCATTTCTGGAAGAATGTATGTTGTAAACAATTTGTTGCCAGGTAGCCCTAATCATTGAGCAAATCTTACAGATTGGCCTAAGGGAACATAAAAATATTTATAATTACATTTGTAGTTATTGAGGTGCCTAGTAGCCATTGCACGGTCATTGTCTTTTAGCCCTTTTATGTCCCTACTACTGGACCACAGGCCTACCCTTTGGATGGAAGAATATTACATTTCTTACTTAAGTAATATCTTACACTTGCAACGACCGACAAGGCCAGAATGACTAGTATAAGCACTTGTGTTACGGATACTAAACATCAAATTTTTTATCAAATTTAATATACTTAATATTTATGTCATATAAATATTGAAAACATGCTACATAAACAAAACAACCATGTCTTGAGAGTAAATATGTCTGTTCATCACACAAACATTTGCCCTTGTCAGGATTGAACCCGAAATCTCTTGGCCGATAGCCAGTAATCTGACCATTCTTCAAATACATCTATGGCCACCAATCCATTTATGGTCACCCATTCTTTGTCTTTTAAAGCTATCTACACAATAATTTCTTGAATGATCAATACAAAACAAAATTTTGATCTTTCACCGCTATCACAATGAAAAATAGCTATCCCATTGTTTTAGCGGCTAAAACTCTCACACCGACTAAGTATCCAAGCTCCCTTGGTAAATAAATCTCCATCTTAGCCCAGTTCAAACATTTCCCAGCGATGTTGACTTGACACAGGGATTTACTTTCCTTCAATTGAATCGCAGCAAATAAAGTTGCTTCCTTACCACGTGTTACTATTTCGAAAGGAATTATGGCATTTTTTATAATAATTATCCAGTTCTAAATTCGGGTTTATTATGTTTATCCCAGATCAGAATAAAATTACGAAATATACCTGACACTATGTGAGAAGCTCTGGAGACTCACCGGATTAATATGGATGAAAAATTACTTGCAACGGCAGTAATTAAGGATTAAAAATACCAGTAAAGTCGCGGGGTCGCGGGGTCGCAACACCGACACATGATTAATGACTGTACAATGCAGGTGAAATAAATTACTAATAGGTTCACCGTGTACCAGTGAATAATCAGCGGATAAAATAACTAAAGGAATGACAAATTCATTAGCGTTACAGTAACATTCCCAATTATGAATCACACTTCAAAAAAGCCAATGTAAATTTAAACACTTTATTTTCCCAGCGCTGCGTACTATCACACTTTTATGATGAGCTTAAGGATACAACTTAGCTGTATTGTATCCGAATTCGATATTTCGACCGTAATAATAAATCTTACACAATAGGCCAGTTGATATTTTCATACTTTAATATTGCCTAGTTTTTATCCTTTATGTAGTGAATGAAAGGCTACCCAAGTAACCTAGAAGTGCTGAATATTACATGGTGCTACAATTCAATACCTTATTTTTAAGTAGGTGCACTTCATTGGAATACAATATTAAGTGTGGTATATATCTTATTCTTCCTACATTCCCATATTGAAGGCCTGTGTCCTAGCCATCAAGACATAAAAAGTGGAGATAAATATAACGGATAACTAACATTGGGTTGGCGTCATTTGACAAAAAAACTAGCATCTAAGTTTAATTGAACCATTTCTTTGTGAGGATAATTTACTGAACGCAGATTCCCGTTCTCCTTGCTTAGTCTGCACAAAGCACTTTATCTGAAATCCACGATCGATCGCCAATACAAGTCTAAACTGTTCCCATTACTTTTTATTATAATTTTATGCAACGTTGCAACAGGGAGGGGCGGCGTGCCGTTATTAGAATTAAAATACACGGAGACTTAAATCAAAAGTTATGGCTTATACACGCAAAACAATGGCGGCTCGAAAACGTGCTTTGTCATCATAATAATACTATTCACTGCCGGACTTAAGCCGTGGAATACATTTCGCAGTGCAGTACAATATTAGTCTTCCAGAGAGAGAGATGGAGAGAGTAAACACAATTACAATTCGTTTCTTCTTCAAAATTATAATATAGATGTGAGAAAATATTGACAAGGAATATTACAAAGAATACACCGGAAATTATGAAAATTTAATTCTGCCCTAAATTGTTTGCAAGATGATGTAACATCTGTTTGAATTCGAATTTTTATGAAGTTTATCAAACAATTTCATAGGTACGAACGTTTTCCTTATTAAATTTCAAAGATGTTTATAATGGATTCCATTAGAGTCCGTCAATTTATAAAAACACCGTCAAACTGTTTATATTATAATTAGTCATAATTCAATAATAATAATAGCAGTAGTTATAATATTAAAATTAAATTATTTATTCTATGTACAACTCTACGCGCTTACACATTAGACTGTCATGCGCTGTCTGTGTCGCCAAATGCCATCACCAAATCGATGAATTATTTATTTATCCCGATACAACGGTGCACAATCTACCTTATAGTTCTAGTATCTACGTAGTTACCTACCAGTAAAACACACGGCACGGCATAGGGGCACAAAGTGAATAAATACTTTTTGCCATCCCAGCCAGACTAGTCTAGATTAAACTGAAATTGTTTAATACTCTTTTCGGTCCGTTGTTGGGCTTAACAATTATCCACATCGTCGGCAGAGCCGGGAATTTTGTTTGGGGGAGTTGGATCGCCCTGCTGGAACAAATACATAAATTGACAACGAACAGTATTGTATGGATTAAGGGGTATTTTTGTAAGCGTAGATTAGTGGCTTAGCTCCAACTTTTGTAGCTTGGGTTACATTTATTCAATTGAGAATTTAACCAAATAACATTTTAGATAATAATAATTTAGTCTTTAGCTGGCATATTTTTACTAAAATTTCATAAAGATATTTTTTAATTATGACAATATTTTATAATAAATATTAACTTTTGAATATAATAAGTAAATCAATAATAAACACTAATGTCGTTTTAGGGTTAATAAATAAACAAGCCATACCGTGCTATCAATGGCTAACACTGCAGTAAAATGTTCGTTATAGCTTCTAGAAAACAAAATTTAAAGTTTTCGTTACATACCGTTCCCATCTCTGGTACCGACTGACTATATTCTGGGAGTTAATTTTGGGGATGGACATTTTAAGGACGTTGCACTCAGCTGGAATATCAAAATGGTTGTCTGAAAGCAAATGGAAGAATACAACTGAACTTTTAATTACGGGTAGAGCCAATCAAAAATTATTGCTGTTGAGGTTTTAAGATGGACTGTTTGTAGTAGTGAATTAAAATGGGATAATTATGGCGCCTAGATTCAAGTACCCCTATGTAGATGTAGGCGTGTTTTATGTATGTTTGTAGTTTTAAGTTGCGTATAGTCTATGAGACACTATAATTGCTTTTTTATTAAAAAAATAGTGTTTGTTTGCTAAATGGTTAAATATTATTATTACATTAAAAGTGTCTATAGATATAATTGCACCGTAGTAATTCACAACAATTAACAGAGGTAGTACTGAAAACTAATATTGGAAATAATTATCGATTGATTTTAATGTGCGCAAGGGAGTAATGACCGTTTGCCCGAACGAGACACTGTGTGTACCAAGTTATCGTATTCACGATGGCAAAGGTAATGTACCTAGCTAATGCATTTGCATGATTATAAAATAAGTTTGTTACATCATTATAATTAGATAGACAATGTTTGTGCTGATGTGGCAATCGAATTTCCACATTAAATTTCGACGTATTAGTACAGTTCTTATTAGCCCAAAAAAATCTGATCCATTCTTTATTTTTTCAATGTCTCCCATCGATTGAAAACATAATTACTGGAATGATGAAATAACTACACTATGATAGTCCTACCTTGAGGAACCCATTGCCGATGGCGAAGGAGCTTAGGACGCTCGAATTGTGTAAACTAAGCATGTTTTGGAGATACGTTAAGCCGTTGGTCCCTGCTGCATCTGCAGTCGTTAATACACCTACCCACCCGCACTGGGATAGCGTGGTGGGTTATGGGCTAGGGCCCATTCTCCCTATTTTCTTCCATCCATTGGGAAGGCTTGTGCCGTCCTCAGTACTGGGGCACAAGCCCACCGGGGTACTGGTGATGAAAGTCCTAGCGGATGATCGTTTTCCATCACCAAATAAGTTCTGATTGGACAAGTCAACCGTCATCTAAACACGTATAAAAGGTTTTTATTGGTAAAAGATTATCTCTTCTAAGTACTAACCCTACCTTTCTACCCTTGTTACTCAATTATTAAAATCTACTTTTGCGTAAAGCTCTCAACTCATATTTTATTTAATCTTACTCTAATTGTGCTCTAAATATACTATTTTGGAGTAGCGGATAGCTAAAAACACTTAGGGCTAATTGTTCAGTCTCTGAATTAAAGGTTAAAGGTAACCAGTCCGATAAATTACCCAACCGAAATTAAATGTCACTCGCTACACAACAAACGCATAGATAAAAGCACATTTTGTTATTTAAAAGTATTATACAATATCGGATGAAAACAATTCATCCGGAGATGGAAAAATAAACCTTAACGTTGATACTTCGTTAAGATGAAGATCACACAAGATCCTTTGCTTACACAATGGCAGCAAAGGTCATTGTTGTTAAATCTAACTCAGCCACTTTAATCTTTGCAGTACTGGGATTCTTGACACTGCGACGCCTCGGCTATTCAGTAGGTAATGCCTTTGGAAAATCACGACAATGCAATTAGGAAATCGCGGTGGTATTGTTGAGGCATATCTGCAAATACCTACGTTGGTATTAGTCGGGCTTAGGCATTCGACGTATGTACTATGTACCCTACCTATATTCTCACTATTATTAGAATGCCGGAGGGACGGGGTCTAAGATGCTTAGTAATAATTATGACTTACGATTACGATAGGCCAAATAACTTCGCAATAGCTTAATATAGATGTGTAGTCATAAGGTTTAATGACCTCTCTTTGTATTTTAAACATTAGTAAAAGTAGAATAATTTTCGTCTAATTTCGACTTGAAAAACTTTCATTACATTCTGGCCGTCTTCATGTTATAGAACTAAGAACGATGCTATTATGCATCGTTCTTCGATCTCGCAACGAACGACTCTATGGTTTACTCCCGAGCGAAGCGAGGGATTTAAGAATAGAGTCCTGAATTGAGCGAGGGATTCAAGCGCACCCAAGTTATAAGACTGCTTTTTCCCGAGGAATATACTCTGCTTTTCGTACCAACTGCGAGGAAATAAAAACAATTTTGATAAAATTGGATTATTTATTCAATATTTCATTTGTTAAATCAAAAGTATTTACATTGGAAACATTGGTCCAATTATTAATTCTCAGAGTTGTTTTTATTAGGAACATTTGAAATTGCTTAGTACATACAGCCACGTCTTAGTATTGTAATTGATATTTAAAAAGTTCGTGTCTCAATATTTATTCTTACGTGATATTTAAAAAGTATTCAAAAAATTTAACTTCTTATCTTAATAATGATATAGTCACGACACTTTTATATTTTGAAAAAGGTAACAACATGAAAGACTTGGCTGAATGGGCTTGATTCCATATTTTTCCACTTAAATTAAAAAAAAACCTGAAACTGTAAACAAGCAACATGGCGGATGGTGGCACCAATTTTTTTGTTATTTTGTTACATCTTTGTGAATCCTCGGATTTTGAACATAAATGTGGTCGATTCAAAATCATTATATTTTTTCGCTTAATAATTTAAGACAGTTTTCAATCAATATTTGTGTTATGTTGGTGTTCCAAATTCAAATTACTTTATTTCCCTAGGAAAATAATGAAATTCAGTACAACATTATATCCCTCTTATGTACAGTCCTAGAATGACTAACTTTAAGTTGAGGTTACCTGACCCAAAATACGTCATTTTTGAGTGGTACGAAAAGAATGTTATTCAACGCTCTAATAAATATTTCATTAAAGT
Source organism: Cataclysta lemnata (assembly GCA_963931975.1). Taxonomy (NCBI): domain Eukaryota; kingdom Metazoa; phylum Arthropoda; class Insecta; order Lepidoptera; family Crambidae; genus Cataclysta; species Cataclysta lemnata. The sequence goes on along the minus strand of OZ008338.1, from coordinate 8,039,013 downwards.
CGAGATGTGTCAAAAGAGGAAACAAAAAGGGAGTGTTTGGCGCGTTTCGTGGTGTCAGTCGGATATATTTTCGATAATTCAAAAATTGGTTCAGAGTGGATTTTGTGCAGTGAAAGTGATGCTATTTTGACGCACAAGCATCCGTGTTGATGTGCAATTATGCAGAATTATTGAAAATAAGTCTTTGTGACGTGTTTTATGTTGTGGTGAAGACCACTATAAAAAGTGGTTGTCCACCTCATCAGGCACCATCATGAACTCTGTTACCATCAAATTCGCGCCAAGCACTGCCTTGATGCGTTAAAATGTATGACACCCATATTTTAACGTAAAATTCATTTCATTTATACATTTCACCCACTCATTATTTCATATGACTACATATAAAATATACACTAAAGACATGGCTGTATGGGCTAGACCCTTTGCCTTCCCTAAAATATAGGGAGAATTAAAAAAAAAGGAAACGAATAAATCACCCTAGACAGCAATAGTGTTAAGTCTATTGCACTTGTCTCAGCGCCGAGAGACAGCAGCTGACTGTCGACTATTTCCCTGTTCTAGAAAAGCGCAACAGATGTTGACCCGGTATCAATAAAAGAGATAAATATATCGGTGTCTGTTCACTCTACCGTCGAGAACTCTCTTTCCACTAGTTTGTTGCTGCAACAGTCAAGAGCTGTCAAGTATAAGCCCACTGAGCGATAGTCACCCTCATAGAGGTTAGATAGAATGCTTACCGAGCCGCCAAGCTTAGAGACAAAACAATCGTTACTAAATTAGCTTCTTGTTTATCGTCGGCTGTGAAACAGCTTTTTTAGCCCATAAGATCCAACTGCTGGGCAAGGACATAGCTTAAAAAATAAATATTTCAAAAAATAACAATAAATCGCAATAAATGTAATTGGAGACTAATCAAACTACTTTAAGTCCTACATGTCAAGTAATATTCTGGGACACTTGGAACACTTACAATATGGTAACATGCAAAGTTATATATTATAATACGACGAGCTAGTTGTAGAGGGTTCATAAAAAATACACACGATTCATAATTTAATCTGTATACGCCTCTCAGTTGTACAAAATTCAGGCTTGACATTACAGTGAACGACGTGTATCTTTTCAACCCCTCGTAAATAAACAAAATTATAATGACTTGCTTTGTGTAAGACTTGTTTCACCTCTCAAATTCCAAGAATTTCACGTCAACACGAGTTGTTTTGTTCGGAATTATGGTGACTACGTTATTGAATCATGCATTGCCTACTAAAGAATCTTTTGTATACACTAGAAGCCATCTTGTTGTCTACTGATAGTTCTGTAAATGTTTGTCATATACCAGATACGAACCTAACTACGAACTCCAATTTTTTATATGGCTTCTAATAATTAATTTAGCAAGAGTAAGAATTTCGCTCTATTTCCCATTAGTCGTAGATAGATGGTCTTCAATAGATCACTGATATTAAACGCTGATGTGTGAACTTTTATCGCCTAAGCCCAGACATGTCGCATTGTCCTAGCGTGTATGGTATCTGGAAAAGTGGAAACCAAAAGACATAAACTGCCAACACCAACATTAAATATAGATTTTGCCCGTGAATTCGTCTGAGCATACCTTTATAAATTGTGCCATCCGAGGGTATAAATAAATGTTATTTTGATGTGTAAGCTATATTATTAAAAAGTTTAATTAAAATCCACTCAGTAGAGTTTGTGTGAAGGGGTAACAAGCATACAAACATCAATACAAACTTAAAACTTTATTCAATATATTTTTATTTGCCACTATTTGTAATAGATATATGGCTTTGCTTTCAATTCAATAAAACCAATTTTTGAATAAAAACATTTTTCTCCTACCTGCACATTGCATCATATCATGCTTAGGGTTTTTTGTGCTCATTAACCGCCTATGTTCTAGCAAAACAAGAGAGATGTGACTTAAAATATCGAAGCCAGTCATTTAAAAGGAAACTAGGGCGTGAAATTTGACATTTATTTATAAAATAACACTAAGTATTATTAGAAAATAGACTTAAATTAAAATAATCTCCTTAGAGCGTACTCTCTGAAAATGGAAACAAATTATTAATTACACCTAATACAACTTGATTTCAATATTATTTTCTTGGGGTTCTTTCAGCAGCGTAATATCTTTCACAGCTATTAGATATCTTAATTGGCGATGCTAAAGTGAAATCTGAATTCGTTTAAAATATAGTATCAAGTAGGCGCTCCGTAAATTTGCCTACTAAGGGGGGAATCAAATTAGTGATCATCCATTCATTTATTTCGATACAACTTTTCAAATTACTTTCGGTAAATATTCAATTCGAATATTTCACATCATTAGCATGAGTTTAATATATTTTAACAAGTAATCAAACAAGATCAGATTTATAAAATTAAATAAAATTATTAGAATTTTAGAACTGAAACTGAGTGTATCTAAATCTCTTATGAATTATTAAATATAAGAATTATTTGATATAAGAAGACAGAAAAAGATGTCAGAACATTTTTAGAAATATTATTAACCTGATGCGGGAATCAATTTAGTTTCCTTTTTAATCAATTTGCTAACATTAATACAAAATCATAATAAGTTTTGTCTAAACCAGAACGGCTGGAATTATTTTTCTGCAAAAAATTCCAAGTACAAGTCGCGGCGAATGTTAACCTGAAGTTAATATTTCGTTTTCTGCACAATTGTGCCAACAGCTGATATCTAGTGCAGTGAGCGAATCTACTAGTTGGCAAACTCTGCACCCAGTCTCATATACAAGTACCTCCGTATCGCAGAGTTGGCAATAAGCCCAAAGTTTACACAAAAACGCTCCATTTGTCAATTTGAGGTTTGCAAGCCGGGAAAAGAGGGAGAGAAAAATAAAAAAAAATGTAGTCTCTCCGGTGGCCCTTTCTGGAAACGGACAAACGGACTGTTCGCCCAATTTGTATATGAATAGTGGCAATTAGGGAGATCTCGCGTCGCGATCAAAAGTAACTAATGATCGCTGGCTGCCCGGTTTCTGGGCTCATTGAATTCATAGGAGTCGGAGTTAGTAAGAATCAACGCAAATCAGATTCGGGGAGCCTAATTGTTATTAATTGTGAAAATGTTTCCGTAGAATTGAATTTCGTCTGAATTGATAAAAATGTTTCAGTCTTCCGCGCTGGCCTGGGAGCGAAAAAATTTAGTAGTGTGCCAGTCCCGATTCACCCCAGGGATGTCGTAAAAGTCGACAAAGGGAGATTGTCCGGTGTAAGAAAGAAAAGAAAGAAAGAACTACTAAGCCAAAACCATAAGCGGAATGGATTTAAATATTATATACTATACTTATATTATTATTTATTATTTATATACTTTTACTCCGCAAGGCAGTAACACAATTATTTACGTCTAGAGATAAAACTTTTGTATTTCATTTTGCCATGCTATCCGTGAAATTGTAAACAACGCACACAACATATATGAACGAAAATTGTTTTTTGTTAAATCCATTCTAGCAGCCCCCATAGGGCAGAATTACCTAGTTTGGGCGCTATCGATAACCTGTATTTTTGTATTCTTTTGAAAATATACGTTTTATTTATTTACTTTTATATTATTATCCCAATCACTCTAACACTTCATCGGGGTCTCTTTACATTCATTAATTCATAGCATCTTTCTGGTCCAAAAGACAATGTTTGTGTTTGGTGAAAATCCTTTTATCAACAAACTCAGCCTTCTAACGTAGGTAGGAAGAACCTGGTAGGAGGGACCTGGTAGTTGCATCATTCCATGGACTGGGCCATGATAGTGCACCTTAATTTATGCTATCATCACAGTCAATAAAGTTATGAAGTCGATAAAAATATTCTATAATCAATCAATACACTTATTCGCGCACCTACTAGATGAATCCTGAATTGAGTAAACAGTAATTTTCAGTCGATATTATTTTTTTTTATAATTTTGTACGTGAAAAATAAATAAATAATAATTAGTTTACTGCAGAATACATGACTCTGAAAATAAATGCAACTTAGCCAATAACTGCGTAACATCACAGTACAGATTTCAGTATATTACCTCGATTAGTTTACTACGGTGAATGAAATTGCATTCTGTATCACTCGGTCGTTGGTCATAGATTATTAAGCGTCTAGTCAATCAATAGGTGTTTCATTGGGCATATGATATCATACATAAGGCTGTCGATACGCTTGGGTTGATGGTTTTGAGGTCACGTGAAGACTACGCTGAATCAAAGCGGTGAAGCATTTAATTTCCGTTAAATAGTGAAATAAGTTCCAGTTAATATAGTAAAGAGCTGAAATACTTATATGAAATCCTGAATACTTTATTGCTGTTGCGTAAACTAAACAATCAGACAAGAAATTGTTTCGATTTCATCTTCTTGCGGTCAATTACTAGTATATGTACACTCTTTGAAACCTTCCGAATTCATTCGACAGATGGAGCTTTTCTAACAACAGGCAAAACGTTTCACAATAGATACGCCGCTACTTTCAAATTAATGATATTGCTGGATGTTAGTGGAGTGCATTGGTTACTTTAGTCTCAGATTTTTTTGTGTTTGCAAGAGGGGTAGTCCGAAAAATGTTCTTTGAGGTAGAAGGATCTTTGGAATTAAATGACGTATTGTGGGGGAAGGACAGGACGCGAACTCCGGAAAAGTCGGAAAAACTATTTGAGTGCACAATGTAAAACGGAATCGAAGTCTAATATTTACGCAAACCAAATACGAACTGTTCACTGGCCTTTTGCAACTTCGTCTTAGGAAATGACATAATTATTGATACCAGCTTATTCTAGGAAAGAATTCGGTCAAGAACATTGATGTATAGGTGTCATCCTTATTATTATCTTATTCCTGCGTATTTATATTTTTTATTTTCTCCTCAATTCATAACGGCCAGCCATTTTCGCCAATTAAGTTTTGTCCTATAAAATAGGCGGCAGGCCCATTGCCATGTATCTTGCACATTCAATGTTATATTAAATTGATTTTTTTTTATGTAAAGGTTAATAAATAAAGTGATTATATTTATTTATCTTATATTATAACGACACCCATTTCTAAACATTACCTAAAGCAATTGAGAATAGAATACCAATTTTCTTAATGTAACATTTACTTTCAATGCTCTCCTGATTTTTATTTGTCTAAGCCGATACGTCTAGACAGTACAAATCTTTTGTTGATCTTACATTTCCTTTGTTTATGTTATAATGAATACTCGAGACTTATTGAGATTACAGTCATAAAAGGAGTTATATATCATCAAAATATTAACTAGAAAACTCTGAAGGATATTACCTAATATTTTCAGGACATCTAACGGAAAATTTACATTTTTTGTGTTGCATTAATTGCCTAGCCATAATTGTATTTATAAAAAGATGCCTAGATAAACATCTTGCCCACTACGTCGTTTCAGTCCGTACTTACTCAATTTTTTACCATTGTCCGTACAAATGGTGAAGAATAAGTCACGGGACGGTTTTTTACGCTTGTACGTTTAACCCACGGTACGGTAACCCGGCGATTGCCACTAACTGCGCAATTTTGCTTTGGATTTTGAATTTTTAAATAAAATCAAGAAAATCGGATTTGGATTACTTTCGTATTTTCGTGAATAGGCTGGTTGTAGTAAAACCTACTAGGGTTTGATATAGGTCTCCGACATGCGCAAGTAAGTTTCCAAGCTTTTGATGTTTAGCTGAAGTTGTGTACGCAAGTTCTGCCGTAAGGAGTTTGCTAAATGCTCTCACTGAGTTTCGCCTCAATGGAAACTTGCGCCAAACAGCAAACACCAGCGCCGAAGGATGTAATATTTGTGTTGCAAATTTATGAAGCCAACCGAGTTAGTGCGCTGTGTAGATCCTCGGGCACCCCCGAGTTAACTGAGGATCTTCGCAGAGTAAGTTCTGTTTTTCTAGATGCCGTTAGAGTTGTTGCATGTTAACCGTGGAAGTTCAGAAAATAAGCTGTTCTAGGAAACCTATATCTCCGCTACCATTTTACATATATCAGTGAATTAACACCCACGTTTCGCCAATTAGCTTAGGTCCCATGTAATAGGTACCTATTGCCATTTATCGGGCACGGAAATCGCAGTACATTGCTGGGTGGTCTAAGAGGAACGCTGCTACCCATTAGTCACTGCCATGCACGACACCCGCGGGAGAGATGGGGGTGGTGACAATAGGACCTATTCTGCTCTGCCGTCACCAGACGGCATACTGTTATGTAGTATTATGAATTAAAATAATCGAACGTTATAGAAGACGGCTTATGGTTTTAATTGATTAGTACGAGAAAAAGCACTTCACCCGCACTTCACTTCGGCCCCAGCACTGCCGCACTCATAGCATCATCAATTAACGTTAATGAGTACCTACTTAGTACAAAAAATGATATTTGAAAACTTGTCGCTATTCTTGCCGTATCAACGGTCTAGATTTAAATGAATTGTTTTGACATTAAGCATTCTTTAACGTCGATTGACGTCTCTGAGTGCGGCAGTTACACATATTGTGCCCTCTCTATCCCTTTAATGACCCCACTAATGGCGCATATACCTAGTATATTTTCAATATCATTATTACGAACAATAAAATTTGTTCATAATCTAGTATGTATTCATTCATTCTAAAAATAGAAATTTCGTAAAAGGCGAATCAATTTCCGGCTCACCTTACATTCCTTTGAAGGTTTACAAACGGAGTAACAAGGTGTCCTATCAACGGTATCCCTTCAAATTACAAGGATGAAAATAAATTTTAAGGATTGCACGATAGTCAAGAACCTCGGGTTACATCTAGATTGAAGGGATCGACGGAACTCCAAAGGATAGACTTTTGACTCGCTTGGTGCCTCTATCGGCGAAAAGTTTTGAAACTTTTGCCACCTTTCAAGAGAATTCGTACCTGCAATGCTGGCAACATCGGATTTAGTTTTTTTTTGTGTGTCTATTTTGTTTGATAATAGGGTCAATTCTGACATGATTCTCTAAACTTAAAACTAAATTTAATATCAGTCTGTCCTCTTTATTCTGTATTGAGAATGAAAGAGAAACACTGTTGTCAAATTAATCTTAGATTTAGAGAACCGTTGTCAGAATTGACCCTAATGCCATTAAAAACGCTGTTATTAATGATAATTTCATTGTTTTGTGAATTGGTAATATTTAAAATACCAAGACTCAAATAAAAACAATCATTCTCAGTTCAAAATATCCAACACTCTGTGTTGGATATTTTGGATTTACTTATATTGGATAATTACTTATATGCTAGTTTAAATTCACACAATAAACACAAATAACTGCCCAAAGTGTAACTTTACCATGACACAATAAGTGCACTTTGTGTTAATGTGAAAATGGATTGTGTTTTGGCCGCAGATTTTATGAATTGGCCTACACATACACCGAGACGAGCTACAAATGCGCAATCGACGTTTGTACCTGAACAAAAAAACGGGACGGAAAAATAAACGAAAAAAAAAACATTTGTCGTCAAATTAATTTCCGGAACGGCATTCCCATCGGGGAGTGATTTCTGAGTGTATTATTTCTTGGACGTTCTTACTTTCCATTAGGGATTTCCGAAATTGTGCACTGATAAAGTTGTTCGTAAACAGCCACACAGAGAGCATTGTTTAGCCCTCCTCTGATTTGCTGATGTGGTTTGAAAGAAGACATTATGACAAGAATTGAGAAAGAGATGCTTGCATGGCTTGGTCACGTAGAAAGGGTAAGTGAAAGAAGAGTGACAAAAAGGATTTTTACGTCAGAAGTGAATGGAAAACACGCAAAGGTCTCTGTGGAGCTGTCATGATCAAATTGAAAGTATGAGTGTAAAAATGGGATGCGACGGGCATGCATGAGGACAATGATGAGATTGGATGAAGGGAAAGAAGTAGGTATGTGATAAAACGTGGAAAGTAGTGATCTCTTCCTACACCTGTGGGAGAAAGACGTATGTGTGTATGTAATTTGTTGCATCGTGCAGGCTAGTACTAGCTAGCTACTATTTGAAACTAATTTATTCGGATTGAGCTCGCTAGCTCGCAATTACTCGCTGGACAAGTTTTGCTTAACAACAATTAGGTAGATGCTCGGACAGTTTACATTGATCCTGGTGGCACAAGCGTGTTAGTTCGCGCGTTCAGTTAAACTTTGGCGCATGTCACTGTGCTTTTACTACGCAAGATTAAATTGTAGAATAGAATGTGAATTCCGGACATTCCATAGTACCTAACTATTCGTGCTAATATTCCTTGGCTTTGGTTGCGATATGATTTTATCTCTTGTAATCTCTGTCAAAGGTGTTACAAATCTACTACATTTAGCGAACATTGCTTAGAACATTGCTTATCTCTGTCAAAGGTTTTACAAATCTACTACATTTAGCGAACATTGCTTAGAGCGAGTAGGAGCTACCACGATCGGCTTGCGATTGAGTCATCATACCAGCCCTTTAATGCCCCACTGCGGGCAGGTATTAACGACTGCAGATGCAGCCGGGACCGACGCATTAACGTGCCTTCTGAAGGACGAATGAAGCATGAACTCGAGTTAATAAATGTTTGGTCACCCATCCAATGACCGGCCTTAGGAAACATTGCTTAGTTTACGTAATCGCAGGCCAAGCGCGCTATGCCACTGCGCTAGCGAGCTTCTCCTTGAGATTGAGTAAATTAATAGAATTCTTTCAAGCTTCAGAAGGCACGTTAAATAAGACCTTGGTCCCTACTGCGTCTGAAATCAGTAAAGGATTGGTAATACCCACCAACACGCATTGGACCAGCGTTGTGGGTATGGCCATACCCACAAAGTTAATTGACCAGATGCATCGGTAGCATAATGCTCCCACTCCTAGCGCAGGTCTGTGCCCAGCAGTGGGGATATTAGGTGACTGGTGTGGTAGTAAAATTATGATGATGAGTATAGGTATAAGTGGAATTTTAATAAATGAAGATGAAAATGAATTTTAGAAAATACTTTTTTTATCTTTTGTTAGTAGGTATGTTACAAGACTATTATCTCAAAATTGAATCGCACCAAAATTAAAAGGACATATTTCCTATAACTATAAAGTATATCGTAAATTACCATTGTAACACAAGGTATTTTCATATTTCTTTGAAAATAAGTGAGTCGCTACGTGATCAAACACTACACAATTACTTTCGCCAACAAATATGATATCGGTAACAGACAATTTTAGATAACAGCCGACGGGTGAAAATAGACCCGAATCGTTTTCCTTCAAACGCGATCGTGTACACATCGAATAAGAATCGAAATTGGCGTTCTTTCGACGGTATGTGATTTAACGTAATATCGATCTCAATTGTTTGCTCGTCTCGCTACTTATATGTTTCATAGCGAAACCCGCAAATTGCCATGACCCAGTTGAGACCTTTCATTACACGAAAGCTATTTTCGGCAGCACGTTACAAATGCAAAGAAACTCGCCGCCCTATTCGGATCAAAACGCTAGCCACTTTGTACTCGAGCACCTAGTTTGTTCCGTTATGAAAACAGCGAAAAGAAATTGAAAACAAGCAATGTGTACTCGGCAAATCGAATCTCAAAGGGCATGCTCGCCGTGCGAGCTTAGTGACAACTCGTCGCACGATTCGCCTTTGTGGCAACCCGATGAAGTGTGCGAATGCGAACTGCAAACGGCAAACTTCGCTCTGCGGGGAATTCTTCTAAAATGCGACAGAACTTTTTTCCTTAAGTCCACAAACTGGGTTCAATGTCATGCAACCTGCATTCACAGCACGCTCCGACTTCTTTTGAGGTCTTCAAATGTTTTACCTTGAAGTTGGGCGTCCGCGAGCTCAAAAGATCGTCTTGCTGGTGCATTTCTGCGTTGCATTTCAATTATTTGGATCCTCTCAGCGGACTACTCTATCGAAAGCCTGTGACAACAAAAATATTATGGTCAGTTGTAGCTAGTGGGCCTTACCACCAACTTTAAACGCCACTCAATTCCAATTTATAAAGCGAGACAACGCTATTAGCCGAGTAAAGCGGCGTCCCGTTTTGTCACCCGCGTTTGGATCGCACTAATACTTCATGGTACGGCTATAGCACGGGGATGCGCATGACGTCATAGGATTGGTAATACAGGTACAAGTGAACCGTTTTGATTTAGAATAAACAGAACAGAAGAATTTGTTTTGCTTTACAGTTCGCGCCATACATGCCAACTTTAACCTGACCGTTCTCGTCTGGGAAAACAGCTGGATAGAATGTTGTCTTCAGTTTTAAATAACGGATAGTAGAGACATGTTTAATGCAAAAGTTGCCTTCCTAAGCAGATGGAACCTTGATTATACTACTTTAGCCTATTTATTGCACCTCAGCTTCAGTAGTCGTAAACTAAACGGGCTCACTGCTGCCGTCATACGGCATCTAAATAATTCCACTGAAACGAGCACCTAGATGCTCAAATCCTTACGTTTAAGTGCGTTTATAACTTAGTTTTATTTAGCACTACCTCACTTAAGTGAATTCTCAAGTTTTAATAGTACTAAAGGACAGAAGTTTAATATAACATTCGAAAATATAAAAAGTGGCAGAATTATAATAATATATAGAAAGGAGTAAGAAAAGAAAAAAGAAGTAATTAACATAATAATAATTATGAATGATGTATGTCTGAATATTATTACTCTTGCCTCAGCTGCTGGATCACGATTAAAGGCATAAGAATGGACAGGATATATATCCTGGTTATACTGACGCTTAATTATAATACACAAGTCCATTATCACAATTATTTAAATAACCAAAAAAGCATTGCTCAAAATTTTTCTTTATAACATTATAATTAAAATTGATGTCACGGCTGAAATGTATCTGCAGTATTAGAAGTTTGTACTTTTGTACCATTCGATCATGGCCCTTTATAATAAACTGAACACAATTACTCTAGTGAGTCATATAATGACTTAATTGTATAGAGTGTGTTAACATGCGCCGTTGCATAAAGCCGCCCTCGTTAGCATAATACCATCAGAAAGGCGATGTTCTTGTTTCATGCCCGAGGCGGAGCTAGCTTTGTACGATGCTTCACGGGAATAGTTCACTATGTTTTTTTTATTAATTACTTATAGTGTGATGCATTATGTCTCACATACTGGCCTGGGAGCGAAAGTATAACGTAGAATTGGCCAGTCCCAACTCATCACATGGGTGTCGTAAAAGTCGCCTAAAGGAGACTGCACTTTGTAGACCAATAAGCACCTTGGGGTACCCGAATGGTGGACGGCAAACCACCACAACGGCATACCAAAAGAGAATTGTGTTAGACAGGCGGCCGGCTGTAAACCCTAAGCCAAAACCTTGAGCTGTATGTATTGGAATTTTGTTATTCCTATCACTGTCTCCGTTCATCAGTCTCTGGACATGGTCCGTTCCGTCTCTTTTCTATATAGTCATTCATCACGAGCACCCTTCCGGATGATATGAATGAAAAGGAAGTGGATGGCTTGACGTCTGACCGATATAAATAGAAGAGGAAACATACTACGCCGACCCCAGATAAACTGGGAACAGGGCAGGGAGAAGAAGAAGACTTAAAGTGTGATGCAAAAGGTGGTCAGTACCCCACCTCTTCAGTGATTATAGAACCCCATACGCCCCTTGCGTGTATATCAATTTGAAAAGAAAAAGTTTTGGAGTGTATTATACCTCGTGGAAATGTTAAATAAAATAGGGGTTCGCGTGCATAAAGTAATATCTATTTGTATGCAAAACCAATCCTACTTCTGACATTTATCGTCGGCTGCGAATAACTTTTACAGTCAGCGAAGTTTCACGTAGAGTTTTTTTTGTATCGGTAGGTGTTTCATATTGCACCTTTATTATTCATAAAGCTACAAAGAAAAAAAATCCCCGCTTGTTACTTCTCAAAGGCTTTTACACGTTATGCCCGTAGCTTTTAACTATTAAGCTGGCTACGCTAAATTAAAAATAATACGGCCCGCTGTTCTAACACTAATTAGTTACAGGAAAATTTCTTCCGTGAGGAATATAAGGCTATGGTTGCTTGAAAATTAATGTCTTGAAATTTTAATTAATAATGTGTAAACATTGAAAAATTCGATCGTTTATTTTAAAAAAATCGTTTATTAATATCTGGTATGATAACAATACACTTATGAATCGCCAAGACGCTAGAAAGAAGTTTAACCAACCAACTAATTAACTAAACAAACTCTTTAGCTTTATAATATTAGTATAGATTGAGCAAGAACTATGTATATTTTTCTCTATAATATTGAAATTGAATTTAAATGAAACTCTAAAAGTAACGTGTTTACGTGTTTAAATCTAAATTTAAAAGTAACTGGACAGGTTTTTTTATGTGACAAAAGTGTGATCATATTCTACGGAACAGCAGAACATGCTGTATCCGGCTCGCAGTACCAAACCATTTGACATGTAGTAGAAAACATGACGATTCCATTTAGGATACGATGTCATCATTATCATCTTAGTGCACTGTTCCTAGCTAATCGGGTTGGGCACAGTATGTTTCCTCTTCCAATCCGTTAATATCGGCCAGCCATCATAAAGCAACAACAGCCTTGTTAAAAACTCAATAACAAGAAATTTTATTGTTGATGTATTTTTAAAATATGACATGACTATTGAAAAAGTCTAAAAATAAGTGAACAATGATAAATTCGGAAAAATTACAGAGCTATTGAAGATATTGCATTGTAAACATTCCATTTTATTGCAACTATTCAGATGCCTAAGGTGTTCAATATTAAAACACACATACTATTTCCCCTATACTGGCTAGTTCAATATATTAATCTAGTGTACCAACCTAATTTCATGAACTATATAATCGTTCTTTCGGAATGGTTATGCCCGCATCAACTGTCTAATACATATAGTTCTTTTGGAATGATTATGCCCGCAAACATAAATTCAACGAAGCTTTTAAAACCTTGAACTTCAAAGTAAATATGAGGCTCCAGCATCCACTTGGTGCGAGATTAAAAAACTCTCGAGCACTCATCGCACGCAGCACGCGAAACTTGGCACTTCCGTTAAAGGTCTCTGCATACGTTACGGGAAAATACCCCGGATGGGACGTGGACGGGACGGGGCGCCCTTTCTCGTACAAAAAGCCCTGTGCGCGTTCTGTCCGTGACTCCGTGACATATGTCCTTCATGGTACATTTTGTATGAAATGATGTTTCTGCAGTCCCCGTCCTCGACCCGTCCGGGTTATTTTCCCGTTACATATGCAGTGACCTAGAGGCCCCGTCCCCGTCCAGTCCACGTCCCATCCGGGGTATTTTCCCGTTACGTATGTAGAGACCTTTAATCTCGGTTAGAGATACTTCAGCACGGATTAAGTTCCGAAGAGCTCGAACAAAGGAGTAGCTACTTCGAAACAAGACGAAGAATCCATATTTCTATCACGGCAAGTTTCACCGGCTGTCTCGCGGATTATTTTTCAATGCGCTGTTTAACAAGAAAATATAATATTACTGGGTTTCACCTCCAAGTATTTAATACGGTTGTTTATTTTACGTTTTCAAGCTACTCTGTGACACTCGAACTACATGACGTAATACTTTTTTATACTACACTGGTTTCAAGAACATTGTATTACGTCTATTTACGTATATCTCAAACTAAGGAATGAATTAATCAAGACAAAGTTCTGTGTAAATTTGTGCTCACTCCACAAAGTTCTGTCCGTGAGTTTGCGAACGGAAATATGATTAATACCCTGGGTCCATTTAACCTAATTATAGAATCTTAGTCAAAATATTTTTTTAAACACAGATTTTCAAACAATATTCTTTTGAACAAAAGGTTATTCCTGCTGTTAAGTGTGACTGATTTATTAACTCTATACTGCACTGCCAGATTGAAGTGATTGTAACTACGAATTTTGATTAACAATAAATATTTTGATAATAATATTGATAGCGAAATATTTAATTGATTAGGGCCTGTTTCACAATCAACAAGTAAGTTCGAAGTAGCTTACTTCGTAGATCATTTGACAGTTGTAAAATGAAATATATGTCAATTTAGGGCCTTAGGGCCTGTTTCACAATTAAATATCATACTTCAATTAGGTAACACACGGTTATAAAAGACGTGCCAGAATCAAACTCCATTTTTGATAACAGACAATTTAATGCAACATCATAATTATTTTCACCATCAAATATTATGTTTACTCATACGTATAATAAAAAAAGAAAATACAAGCAATACCATAACATCGAACCTTTGCTGCCATGTGACGCAAAAAATACACACTTTCACTTATGAAATATTAATAAGGCTACGAAACGTACACATTTCTCTGAAAGAAGCTTTAGTCAATTGGGAATCGACATTGCGAGTCGTATTAATTTTCCAAGCTGAAACAAAGTATTGCTCCTAACGCCAAATAATTGTTTGATTTTATTTCGTCTCTGAGATAACCGCAGTCAAATTCATGCTATGACTCAAACACTCAGACAATATACAATTCCAACAATACCTAGTTGTACGTATTGTACCACTAACAAGCCGTGCAATCCGCTTGCAGCTGTCTGCAAGGCATTGTTGGATTCCATTGCGTGTTCAGGCCCGTTGAGAGGTATCGAACATTGATCAATTGCCTATAAAGACGATATATCAAGTCTAGACATACATTCGAAATTCAACGTTGCCCATATGGTTACGTTACGGCATTTATCGACATTGGGATACAACTTAATGGCTTTGCATACATTCATCAATTTTATGTAAGGATATTTTATTGAGAAAATGCCTGTGCCCTAGCAGTGGGGAAATTAAAGGTCTAGTCATGATGACATTAAAACAGTATTGTTGCTATTCATTTGCGATTCAAGTGTGTAAGTAGTAAGGACGTATCTCGACAAGGCCGCTTCATATACTAAACAACTCTCAGCGAGATTGAAGAGAGTGAATGAGTACAATGCGTTTCAGGTGATTCAGGGTTATTTTATATACCGCAAAACATCAAAGTGGTCAACACCTTGACTAGGTTAGTAAGTATTGATAGGTATTTATGACGTAAGGTTAATTTTTTATTTTTATACTAATTTTAATTGGTTTATATAATAACTTAATGTAATAGGATTCTTCTGTCTTATCATTTATAATATAACGGTTCTTGCTTCTTCTTAGAATATCACATGAATAACGAAATAAGCAACGAATATAATCCAAAGATTATATTTTTCAATTATCGGTAAGAGCTGTACTTCATCTAGAAGATATCTCAAAAGCAATCCTTATCTCAAGGGTAAGCCACAAGATTAAAAGATATGCTTTCCAGATAAATAAGTACCAATTTTATTCGGTATACAGTGAGGCAATATTAATAGTGCTGTAGACTATGCACTGAATGACGGGTGTTGAAAAAAAAATGTCCGCCATTAGAAATATGCTATATTTTAAACTTATTTCACTCGAAGGTAGAATATGTATGAACAGTATCAAAGATAAACGTATAATGTCCTCAATGCTGGGATACAAGTCTTCATAAACGGAAAAATAGAGAGAATGGGCCACAACACACCAGTTGGCCCAGTGCAGATTATATCGAAATTCCATACTTGCCATGGCGTACATTCAGACCCACCGTAGATCGTACTTGTATACTTCAGAACTAACATACGAAGTAATAATATTATACGTGTACAATTTTAAACTTCGAAAGTCAGTCTCCTATTTATCCTTGGGGTAGTCAGTCATCACTGCCTTGGCGTTGCGTCAATTGTGTTAGGTCCCAAGTACCTAATATCCCTATTAGGTACTTGGGACGAACTTGGGGCGAACCGGGCACGTAAATCCTATAACTAGGTCCTATAAGAGGAACGCTGCTGGCCATTACTCATTGCTTTGCTACCCTTAGTCACCCTGTACGATATCCGCGGGAGAGATGAGGGGCGCTGACGATTTCTCAACATATTATTGCTAAACTATCTTCATAAATCGTTTATTATTGCCATTTCGGGTAGTGGGATAGGGTGGCGTATTAATTGCTTGCATGCTCTATGTAAGCCATGTAAAAATACTGATATATTGTGCGCAGGACTGTTATAATGATGCTAACTATGTAATACGAGTATAACGAAAATAGCATCGCTGAAGGGGAGAATCTCCAAAATTTTGGAGCAAATATTGATAATTGTCTATAAATTCTTCATAAACTATAGAGTAGTTCAAATATAACTATTCACAATATTCGTCAATTGAATAGCGTATACACTCCTGAGATTTTTTATCTAATGCAAACATGAAAAACTAATTGAAGGCCACAAAGTGAAGTTTGCAGAGATTGACACACGTTTGGTAACCCAACAAGAGAATCAGAATTTTTCATTTTACTTTTTTTTTCTATAAAAATGCCCGAGAGCCACTCACATAGAATACAGTGACAGGTAAAAATTAACCCTATGATAATGATTCTAGACTCAATTTTGATTGCTATTAGCTCTATAACCGAGGTGGCCAGTCTAAACGGACACTAAGAATTGTTCGTCAAAATATTGAAATATTTTGACAAGATGTGACCAGTTAAAATCCTCCCTATTTGAATAAATATCTCAAATAAGTCAGATTTCCCCTACGTAGTTTTGAATCGTCGATCTTATAATGACCAGAATGGATATGCCTACTCTGTGGGTAAGTGAGACAATGAACAACGTTTTTTAACTTTATGACCCTAATAAAATTTTGAAAATATAATTATTTATAATATTGATAGTAGACTCTTCATTGTCGTTATTATAGTAGCTTGCCAAGAACTTTAATTATCCTGACAAAGGTGGGTACCATTGTAAGAAAAAAATACGTAAAACATTCCGAGCCAAACACGAGACAAAGTTAAATATAAAAGCATTTCCCTCTTGGTGCCATTTCACACGGTATTATCCTCCGCATTTTTTGCTGTATGAGGCCACCAAACCGACGGAGTTATTTCGCAGAGTGAACGAACGTCACTTTCCAAATCACTCAAAAGGATTTCGTCTCTGTGTATTTGCGTCTGCACGTATTTTTTGTTTGCGTGTATATTCTAAATATTACCGAGTGGATTTGAAATAGGAACAACTTTATTCTGTGAATACAGCCAGCGCCATCTTTTAACTACTACTGCTAGTTTGTTTGTAATGGTGTGTGTGTGTGTGCATGCGTGTGTGTATTTTAGCCAGATGTATGTATGCTTATGTTTGTAGAATTATATACTATTCGATTTTAATTTCAACATTATATAAATGTTAGAAAAATTAGTACAAGGAGTTTTCCCGCATCAAGACCACAATTTTTCGAAATTCTTTTTCTAACCACCAAAATCCTTATACGAACATTATTCAAAAGCATTTTGCAATTATGTGTTCACGCTGGTTTTGGACTTTTGAAAATACATCCACTTTTCGAAAATGAATGAAACTTGATGATGCTTATTTTGACCAGAAATAGTCAACTTTGAGTTTTTGTAAGTCAATATCAGGGGGCCTACCGCCTAACTCGATTGCTAAAGCAAAAGCTATAGTTTATGACGTCATGCTGTCATTTCGCACTAAATGTACCTAAACTATTAGCGATAGCTTTAAACGAATGATCACCGAATTATTTTGTATGAAATTGGCACAAAATCCGTATCGCCTAAAAAATCAGGATGTCTGCTATAGCCGTAAGCAGTGCATTGCTTTAAAGCTATCGTCAGCAATCGAGTTAGGCGGTAGGCCCCCAGGTCATAATTTCAATTCATATCTAAAACTATATTACATAATCCACGTAGGGAGTCCCGTACATATTACCGAAAACCATTTTCTCCATTAACAGATCTCATATAATTTTTTTCACTTTTACACTTCTCACCGAATGAACGTTTGACCAACGCATCGTTTGCATTTCCTGCAGTTCACCGAATGAATGTTAGACCGAAAAACCATTGACATTATGTACTACAATTTCCTATTCCGCTATTTGTTCGCAGAGATGGTTGATCAAAGAAAATTACAATAAAAAACATAATTTTACAATTTTGAAAGTCACTTACAGTTTACAATATAAACGAAACCACACACTGATAAGATTTTGGTATTACACAATTTGGTATTACAAACATGTTTTTTTGTTGTTATTTTCTTTGATCAATCATCTCTGCGATCAAATAGCGGAGTAGGATATTGTAGTACATAATAGGGTCAATTCTGACACGATTCTCTAAACTTAAAACTAAATTTAATATCAGTCTCTCCTCTTCATTCTGTTTTGAGGATGAAAGAGAAATACTGTTGTCAAATTAATCTTAGGTTTAGAGAACCATTGTCAGAATCGACCCTAATGTCAATGGTTTTCTCGGTCTAACATTCATTCGGTGAACTACAGGAAAGGCAAACGATGCATTGGTCAAATGTGCGTTAGTCAAACGTTCATTCGGTGAGAAGTGTAAAAGTGAAAAAATTATATGGAATCTATTAATGGAGAAAATGGTTTCCGGTAAGATGTACGGGATTCCCACGTAGGTTATCTAATTTAGTCTTCCATTGCAATTCATGTACTCATGGTATTTTAATATACATGTCATAGTAGAGGAATGTTAATTAAGGCAACTGGTATTTGAATGGTCTATTAGCCACGTGCCTGAAGATAAATTTATAGAATGATGTTTATTTCTATACATACATACATAATTCACTGCTATATCCCCGAAGGGATAGGCAGAGGTGAACTAGCACCAACGCTTCGCCAATTATATTACCATGTAATAGGTGGCGAGCCTATTGCCATTTATCGGGCACAAAAGTCGCAGTACTTTGCTAGGTGGTATAAGAGGAACGCTGCTGCCCATTCCTCATCACTGATTTATCCTTAGTCGCCATGTACGACACCCACGGGAGGGATTTGGGGTGTTGACAACTATTATTGTATTCTACTCTGCCGTCACCACACGGTCATTTATTTCTATAGTATAGTATATTTATTACAGTATTAGTAAAGCCGTCAATCACACCTCATATAGGTACGAGTATATTCATTCTGTCGCATGCACGAGGCACTAAACGCGCTTCTGCCTACTTCTCCAGAATTGGATATCATCATCATCGCTTTGCCCTTATCCCATCCTATTTGGGGTCGGTGCAGTATGTCCTCTATTTCCATTCTCCAATACAATTGTCACCATCCCAAACCTCTCCCGTGGGTGTCGTACAAGGCGACTAAGGCCAGCAGGCTAAGTCAGTGATGAGGAATGGCCAGCAGCGTTCCTCATATACCACCTAGCGATGTAGTGCGACTTTTGCGCCCGATAAATGGCAATAGGCTCGCCAGCTATTACATGGGACCTTGGCGAAACGTTGGTGCTAGTTCACCTTTGCCTACCCCTTCGGGGATATAGGCGTGATTATGTATGTATGTCATGTCTTAGATGTTTTCTTTAATTCTTTAATATTATGCTTATTATTGTACCCATGTGAACTAGCCCCAAGAACAGAATCGGAGAAAACTTAAAGAAGACCTAAATTTATCGTTTTCTTATTCTGAAATTCAGAGACATGCCTGATATACGTCTTTGAATAATACATGCATTGTTCTTGAACTTTCTACTAGGAATCCTAAGAAATATCTCACATGTTTTCTTGTTAGCGTTTGCGAAAATCGAAGCTCATAGATCCTAGCTCAGATGACTTTCAGAATTCTTATTTCAGGTAACTGAATTCAGTTACTGTAGGATCCGAATAATATATATTGTTGGGCAGATAATTATAATAATCAAAGATAAAAATTATTACAAGTAGCTGATCTATAAAATGTCTATGTTCGACTCTCAAACTCGTGAGACTTTTACATTTTAAATACAGCCAAACAATAATGTTTTATGTATGTTTATGTATCTAATATAACAATAAAACTTTAAACTTATATTATTATATTTTACCGATATTTTATTTAGACATACAAGCATACAAAATTCTCATCTAAGTGGGATACATAAACGTGGAAGGGGTTGGAAGGGTGAATAAACACTCACTTTTTCTAATTTTGTTAGGTCCATGTAATAAAAGGCCAAGCCTATTTCCATCTATCAGGCACGTAAATTGCAGTAAATTGCTTTGTGGTTTAAGAGGAATGCTGCTGCATGTTACTCGCCGCTGTCTTAACTATATAATCGCCTTCCATTACAACAGCGGGAGGGATAGAGGATGTTATATATTGCTCTGCCGTCACTATACAGCTGACTTTGTATATTTATTACATGGCTAAAAGTTACAATACTTTTTACAATACAATGCGTTATTTTCATCTTCATCATCAACAACCCGTTTTCGGCAACTGCACAGTCTTCACCTAGTACTAAACGTGGGGATGTTGAACTATAGTGCTACTACAAACAGCCACAAAGGTGCTCGTTCTGTGCTTAGTCACTTTTAACGACTTAGGTAATATTATTGTTTCCCTTAACCCTTTTCAGAGGTTGACTGTCTACAAATGTCAGCTGAGAAAAATGTGTGCAAAAAAGCGAGAATATATTTTATGGAACTAAATGTTTATTTTAGGAGAGTTACAAAGGACTTTCTTACTAACGGCTTAAAAGTTAGGCCATTAAGAGCCCTTTCAATGGACTATGGGACATGTGTACCGCTTTGTCACTGAAAGAGATGAACATGGATTCACTGCGGTAGAAGACAAACGATATTGCTCATTTGCCGGTACACTTGGTGTGAAGTTTACAGAAATCGAAACATACAATATTTTTTGAAAGAATGAAATAAATGATGCCGTGTGGTGACGGCAGAGTAGAATACAATTGTCACCACCCCAAATCTCTCCCGTGGGTGTCGTACAAGGCGACTAAGGATATATCAGTGATGAGGAATGGGCAGCAGCGTTCCTCTAATACCACCTAGCAATGTACTGCGACTTTTGTGCCCGATAAATGGCAATAGGCTCGCCACCTATTACATGGGACGTAACATAATTGGCGAATCGTGGGTGCTAGTTCACCTCTGCCTACCCCTTCGGGGATATAGGCGTGATTGTATGTATGTATGTATGTATGAAATAAATGATAAAACTATCAGTCTACTCAAAATAATTTCTTAGCCAAATATTGAAGTAACGATTTGCTTAACACAACTCCACAGCGGTTATAATTTTTAACACAAAAGAGAAATCTTCAATCCCAAGTAATACCACAATCTTCCGAGTACCTATACCTACATATTGCTAATAGTGTTATGGTTTACCATAAACAAACCCAATATGTATGTATTTTGATAGTATTGGCTGGTATGAATAAAAATTCCTACCAGTCAAATACGGCGCTGATTTTACTTGGCACCAACAATACTCTCCAATTTCGAAAAGCACCACAGAATGGAGCTTGGAGTAGTAGAATTCAATGCAACGGTTCATTCTTAACATACATTGCTGAACGGTGCAGAATATAAATGAATCTTTGAACGGTAGAGAGTGCTCAGAGGTAGGATGGGGATAATTATAATAGTAATATGTAAGCGCATTCATTGAATTCTTTCATCCTATAAATAGTTTTATCACTTAAGTGTTAAACTAATAATTATATAAAAATCTCGTGTCACAGTGTTTGTAAAAGAACTGCTCCGAAACGAATTGACTGATTTTTATTATATTTTTGTGTACATTTGGTAGGTCTGAGAAATAAGTCTACTGCCGCACTCAGAGACGTCAATTAACTTTAATGAGTATTTAATGTCAAAAAATTTCATTCAAATCAAGACCCGGCAAGAATAGCGATGAGTTTTGTATTCTCATTTTTTGATGTTAAGCACTCATTAACGTTATTTGACGTCTCTGAGTGCGGAAGGGATATTTTTTATATGTCGTCGTAGGGGAAAAACAACGTTGGCCCGGTCAGCTAGTTTTTATAAATGCACGTCCATTACACATTAGATATAATTTATATTTTCCTGATTTTATATATTAATATTATGACGTCACCTTAAATCGCTATGTTTAGCCAATATTATGTCCAGGGCTCCAATCCTGGAAGGGGCAATTATTGTGATGAAGATTGTTCGCGAGTCATGGATGTTTATATTTTACATACATACATACATAATTCACGCCAATATCCCCGAAGGGGTAGCCAGAGGTGAACTAGCACCCACGCTTCGCCAATTTGGCTAGGTCCCATGTAATAGGTGGCGAGCCTATTGCCATTTATCGGGCACAAAAGTCGCAGTACTTTGCTAGTTGGTAGGTATAAGAGGAATGCTGCTGCCCATTCCTCATCACTGATTTATCCTTAGTTGCCTTCTAGGACACCCACGGGAGACCTTTGGGGTGGTGACAATTGTATTCTACTCTGCCGACACCACACGGCCAGTTTATATTTTATATTTTTTATTATTTTTGTTTATATTTTAATGTAGTTTTTTTTGAATTTTTATTAAGTATAATTATTATTTGAATGTACTTAACATTCAAATTTGTCCGTCTTGTAGTATCTACAACCCAAGTTCTTATTCAACTTACTTTGGGCTAGATGATAGGTATGAGTGTAAAAAATATTTATTTGGATTATATGAATACTTGTTTATAATATCCTCTATTTATATTTCTCTCCAATGCGTTTTGTCTGGAGTTGAGACAAATTTCTACAATTAAATAATAAAGGACACTAAAGTAATGTCATGTTATTACCCGCTATTTTGTTGCCTATTTTCTGAGAACATGGAACGATATATAATGTATTTAAGTCAGTGCGCTCGGCAAGTGAATTGCTGTTAGTATTATTACGCAGCTGGAAAAACTCAATTATTTCGCTAATTAGTTCAGCTTCGGCTAGTTCATAGTTAAAGGGAAAATTGATTTATCTCCATACATTGTTGTTAGACGTAGCAGATTGTGATAAAATAACAAGATTGTAGCTGTGATACATAAACAATATGAGTTTTAATAATATTATACAGATATTTAGAATGTAATCTAACTACTTTCGAAAATCGAATCCCAATAATAATCGAGAAATATTTGAAATTTGAAAAAGCCCAAACCGTTACACGTAGTTACCTGTGCAATAGTAAAAAAAACATTATGTCAAAAAAAAGCATAATAGATTACAAAAAGTATGAAGCAAAAATTATGTGGAAATATAGATTGCTAAAGCAAACACGCCTTCACGGTAATGATATTCATAGTCAATGAGAATTTGTCTCTTTTTCAAGAAATATAACAACTAGATTATGAAAAATGCTCTATGCATTCTTCTTGAACTTCCCTGCTTGTGAGTTATACCCGAAACCCATTTACATAATAATTTTAATCTATCTACGGGACTTTAAAGACGAGGATATGTTGGCAGTTTGTATAAAAGTACATGATGCAATTTTTTTTAGGGATACCATATTCGCAGGTACAGTAAGTCAGAGATTTGAACCAGAGAGGAAAATCCCACAACCCTTACCGACACATCACACAAGTTGTGTCCAAACCAAACACTGCACGATAATGTTTATTTTTTACAACCGGTAACTGAAGCGTTGTCCAATTATTGAGAACATAGCCGCAGAGTTTTCATCGTGTATTTTACAGTGAATGGACACTTAGCGTGCGTTCACCAGGGGCATTTTAGTCAGGGGGCCTAGATACAGTTCTCATACATTTGACACAACGGTCCCAATGTAGATTTCTCTGTAATACTCCGGTTTTAAACAATTTGTATTCCATTCGCTAGAATAGACTGGTCACTTTTGTCTAAAGGCGCACATCTTCATAGAATATGCCTTTCTATAGAACAGTAGCCAATCGACATGGCGACCGTCATGTCAAATGTAAGAGAAGCGGTCAAAAATTGACATCTGTATTCTATTCGTTCGAATAGATTGGCTGCTTGTCTAGGCCCTCGGGAGCTTGAATGAAAACCTGTCGTAGGGTATCGTATAAAGGCAACTACGTATTTTGAAGCATTCTTAGTTAGAATTCGTAGTATCAGATTCGTACCGTTGACACAATTTTCTCGACATCACACAAAATTGTGCGAATCGTAAGCGCTCGTCAAATTACTGTCACTGTCATTCACCAGTTCGGTGAAAGCGAATAATATTTTTATCGCTTAACATAACATCGAATTCACTGTTAGCACAAGATTAACAGCCGCACTCAGAGACGTCAATTTAAGGTAATGAGTAGTTAGTGTCAAAAAAAATTCATTCAAATCTAGACCATAGACCCGGCAAAATAGCGAGTAGTTTTGAATTGTCATTTTTTGACATTAAGTAAATGTTAACGTTATTTGACGTCTCTGAGTGCGGCATTTAGAAGAGTAACTGCCGCACTCAGAGACGTCAAATATGGTTAATGAGGACTTAACGTCAAAAAATGACAATTCAAAACTAGTCGCTATTCTTGCAGGGTCTGTGGTCTAGATTTGAATGAAATTTTTTGAAATTAAATACTCATTAAACTCAGAGACGTCAATTAGTCTCTGAGTGCGGCAGTAAGATAATTTTAATTAGTTGCCATTCCAATGACGTTTGCACGTTGCCACGGCAATGATAAAAGGTTTTTTTCATCCCACCATCTCGGAAAAGGCGTTTTTGCTCTTCGATATCTGAGTGCAAAAGCCGTTTTTATCCTCTAGAGGTTAAAGTAAATTTGAATTTAAAACAACGTGTGCAATGAGTTTGTGAATTCAAAACATCACTATACATATTTATTTCTACCTCCATGGTGCCGAAATTGTCATGCAACCTATTTTAATTTGTTAAAAACTCAGACTCGGAACCTTCTTGGTGTACTTTTTTTGTAATTTGCTTTGCGCGCGCCATTTTCTTTTCACGTCATAAATTTGTTAAAACCTAGGAGTTCCGTGACGGTCAATCAGCTTGGCGTCAATCTTGCCTTAAACATTTTGATCATCTACAACGCTTGCTTGATGCTTGAGTCAAGCATTTAAAAGCTTTTTAGGTCTGTTTGATTTGTTTACGCTTGCAACGGAACAAAAACATAGAGAAAATCAACGTGCTTGACTCAAGCTGATTGACCGTCTCGGAGTAATTTTTATTAGGTACTTACAGATGTGTCTGGATGAATGTTGCGGGTGTGGCTGGGTGAATGGCTGTTGGAGGTGTGTCTGGGTGAATGGGTGTTTTGAGGGTGTGTCTAGGTGAATGGGTGTTTTGTGGGTGTGTCTGGGTGAATGGGTTTTTGTGGGTGTGTCTGAATGGATGGGTGAGAATTGTGGGTGTTTCTGGGTGATTGAGTGTTTTTGGGTGTGATTGGGTGTTTTGTAGGTGTTTCTGGGTGAATGAGTGTTTTTTGGGTGTTTCTGGGTTAATCGGTGTTTTGTGGGTGTTTCTCGGTGAATGGGTGTTTTGTGGGTGTTTCTGGGTGAATGGGTGTTTTGTGTGGGTTTCTGGGTGAATGGGTGTTTTTTGGGTGTTTCTGGGTAAATGGGTGTTTTATGGGTGTTTCTGGGTGAATGGGTGTTTTGTGGGTTTTTCTGGGTGAATGGGTGTTTTGTGGGTGTTTCTGGGTGAATGGGTGTTTTTTGGGTGTGTCTGAGTGGATGGGTGTGTATTGCGGGTGTGAATGTTGTGGGTGTTTCTGGGTGGGTGTTGAGAGTGTGTTTGGGTTAATGGGAGGGTGTTGTGGAAGTTTCTGGGTGAAAACAGAAACTGTTGTGATTGTATTTTTTTTGTATTTTGCAATTTCCTCGTTGGGGGGGATGAAAAGTTACGTGTTGCACTCGAGTGCAAAGATTTTTCACCTTGTGCTCTTTTGATTCCCTCGCTATCGCTCAGGATTCTAATTTTTGAATCACTCGCTACGCTCGTGATTCAATTTTAGAATCCTTCGCTAGCTCGGTCATCAAAATTGAGCACGCGGTTAAAAAACAACTTTGCACTCACGTACAACAAATAACTATTTTTATGCAAGCCAGCGGCAATCGGTGCGTTTCAGTACTTTGATTGATTACACCCATTGACTATGTTGCCGATCGATACAGTTAGCAGAGGCTGCTCTTCAGTTTGATACCGTGCGTGGTTAACAAACTCAGTCCATTCAAATTGAAATAAAAGCTGGTTTTTATTGATGAAAAAAACTTTTCACTCTATTTTTGTTGACGGCATTGTACAGACAAATAACAAGCTATCCATAAAGAAGTTTACTACATTTATTACTGTACAAGGACTCCTATATATCAGACTCTCACGCGCTCGGCCTGCGATTGCGTAAATTAAGCAATGTTTGCAAAGGCTGTTTATTGGATGGATTATTGATTTTTAGTACCTCCGTGTTTCGTAAGGCAAGTTAGGTTGTTGGTTCGAGTTGTGGAGTCCACACTGAAGCTACTTAGTGAATTGCCCATACCCTAGCAGTGAGCCTCATCAGTGGTAAATTTTTTTCATCATAATTTGAACCTTGGTGATTTGTTATAAGGTTAAAATTTATGAACAAAAAATTGCACACTTTGGCCTATAAAGAGTTAAAGAACTGATGATCATTAAAGTATTAATTAGAAATTCCTACCGTCACCAATTTGCCGATGGAATACATGATGCCAAATTTTATTGGCTGGTTAGCTAACATTCAAATATTCTCTGTGATCCCGTCCATTAAGTGGACATATGCGTTCTTGACCACAAACACGAATTCGACCCCGCTAGTAATCCAAATGGATACCGACGATAAACCTATCGATGTAGATTGAATATCGCAAACTGCTACAAATTACCCGCAAAACCGTATCCATAATGAATATTGGAATGCCATAGAGACATGAAATTACATAGAGACCAATCGACAAGGTAGGTTCTATAAGCGAATCACGTTTCGTATCAACGGATTTCTAGTTGAACGTCAAAATATACAATTCTAAAGGCTTCAGTCGCTATAACTATAAGGTTTCTATTGAATCTATTATACTTTCCATCAACGTATTGCTTGCCTTTGAATATGCCGCTAAGCTGTTTATCAGAAAAAACTATTAACAATTTTCTTTGCTTTGATATCCTGTCTAATCTTATTTCAATTAAGGATTTTATTTCTATCCATTTTATCTTGCATTTGCAGGATCTTAATAGGTCTCTTTGGAAAATTCTTCGTCATTTCTTTATTCAATTTGTAAGAAAAGAGAGAGTAATGAAATATAGTGAGCGAGTTAAAATGAAATAATTGTAAAAGAGGATCTTAAGTATGAACCGATGTTTGATGCTTGAAATCGACTTGTTTGGAGTTATAGCTTGGATTTAGACAAAGTGTTGCTTTCTGCAGTACTTAAGCAAAAGAATTATGGTATATGTAAGTAATGGGTAGGTATTAACTCGCTAGGGTGGTTGCCCAGCACTCAATGTTTCCAATGATTTGGCCACAGACCTTCCTTTGGATCTTAGAATAAAATGGGCATAAATCACATCACGCTGGCTGAATTGACGAGTGCAAATGGAGTCGCGACCAACGACTTAACATACCGTTCTAAGCACGGAGGATTATGTTGTTGTCACCCATCCAATGACCAGCCTTAGTAAATGTTGCTTAACTTACAAAATTGCCATAGCCCCGACGAGAAGCATCAGCAGTGGTGGAGATATCGAAAGATTATTAGTAAGTGATTTTGCAAGGATATGGACAAGAAGCGGTACCTAATCAAATAGTGAAAGGTAAATAGATTGTTCCTCTTGGAATTCTAAAATCGTAGACTGCTGTGGTATAAAAATTGTTCTCTTGATGTGATGTATAATGATTTTTTTTCAGAACAGTAACGTGTATTGTCGAGATTTTACGTTTTGTACGGGTCAGGCCGTCTCTCTTAATTCATGCTGTTGATAGTCATATGAGTAAGAGTTACGACTTGTTCTGAACAAAACGAAATCGCCTAACAGAGAAGATGAATAAATAAAATGAAGATATTTGGGAACACAAAATGGCGGATTAACTAGCTGCCAGACAACCGGCAACTGATAATTAATTGGTCTAGTGAACACAGATCAATCTATCAACAATTAATCGTGATCCACTACACGTGTCTGCACACTGTTGTTGTTGTCTAAAGAAAAGGGCGTAAAGACTTGTCAAAAATTCTATCAGAGCTTTTGGCAAATTTTCACGACCTTTTTTTTATGAACAAAGCATCTGGAACAAAGCAGAAGAATACAAACGAGGAGAACCAAGAAGAACAAAGGCGGAATTATTATTTAAAAAAATACTTATTTATTTTATCTCACTGCTTGCTGTCAGAAACTCGATGGCGCAGAGGCTAGCGTGCTCTGATTGTTGGTTGTCATCGGGATGGGTTACCACAAGTATATTACAATAGTGGTCGGCCGCGGCTTCGCTCGCGTTAATGTCGGTTATTTATTATATAGCCTATCGATCAATGGACTACCCAACACAAAATAATTTTTCATTTCGGTCAGTAGTTCCTGAGATTAGCGCGTTTAACCATACAAACAAATAAACAAACAAACTCTTCAGCTTTTTAAAATTAGAATAGATAATGACTGGCTGGTTATGATCTTTCACTACTAGGACAAAAGGTTTGAAATTAGAAAGCAACTATTCTAAGTTGTTATTTAATTTCTATTGTCTTTTTAATATTTACATACATACCGCCTA
Source organism: Cataclysta lemnata (assembly GCA_963931975.1). Taxonomy (NCBI): domain Eukaryota; kingdom Metazoa; phylum Arthropoda; class Insecta; order Lepidoptera; family Crambidae; genus Cataclysta; species Cataclysta lemnata. Next base: position 8,010,372 of record OZ008338.1, on the reverse strand, counting down.
TATCCCCGAAGGGGTAGGCAGAGGCGAAATAACACCCACGTTATGTTACTCTTATACAACACTTCATTATTAATTAATTCACTAAAAAGACATCTGAATATAATTTGAAGTTATTTTTGTTGAGACAACGTCAAATTATGTGGTCACCCTTACGAATATTGCTTACGAGTAGCTAACACATACGCACGCGACCTCTTTCTGTTCGGATTAATTCCGTTATTTGAACATTAAAATTAAATTGGCATATTTTTCACTTACACAAGTTTTCCATTCCCCATTGTGTGTCAACTACCAGACAGTCCGCCTAGCAGACAGTCCGCAGACAAACCATTTCTGCGTCAAATCAGAAGAAGCTGAGATGCTTTCAACTTAATATTAGTTCTAGAGTCGGAGAACTCCGCCAAGTTATTTGATTTCTCAAGTGGTAAATGCAAACTGTGTAAAGGCATCGCCTCAGAGGAATAAGGAAAAACTTTTCTGCATTTCATCTTGCGCTTTGAACTACAATTTTATTTAATCAGTGATCAGTTGCACGAGTTACTCATCCCTGGAGTATTCCCGGGGTGTTGGAAATAGCGACTGAACAGAGCTTTTAGACATTGCGGATATAAACTGGTTAGCGTGGTACCAGGATAAGGAGGAATGAATGTTACATAACAAGAATTATGCTAAGTATTCATGTGGATGGATAATAATAATGAAGAAGAAGAAGAAGGAGAGGAAGTTGGAAGAAGCGATGGATGGATTGTGTGAAAGAGGGGAGTTCATGAAGAGCAAACGTTTGATCGAGGGGTGTGGAAACTAACTAAAAATGTATACTTGGTTTATTGAAGTGGAAGCAAAGGGCTTTACTAAAAGACCTAGCTTTTTACTAAAAGAAAAAAAAAAAAAATTTTTACACTCACACCTATCATCTAGCCCAAAGTAAGTAGCCTTAGCACTTGTGTTATGGATACTAGATGACGGACATATTTTTAATATAATTATGTATATAAATGTTGAAAATATACTACATAAACATATACACAACCATGACTCGGAAACAAACATTTGTGGTCATCACAAAGTTTGCCCCTACCAGGATTCGAACCCGGGACCTCTTGGCCAATACCCAGCAATCTGAGCATTCGACCAAGGCGGCCGTCAAAAAAAAGACCTTGGCTTTTCTAGAATATTCGTAAATTTTACACTGGAACGTGTTACGTGCAGGCAAGGCTAGCTGTGTAGGTAAAGGTAGCTGTTAAGGTAGCTCTCACAGAATCTGACATATATTATCATGGCTAGACAGAGAGCGAATTATAACTCGGCATCCGCACGGTGAATCCATTTCATGGCACGCTTAAAACTTCCGCCAAAAAAGTACGTTAAATCTTTTACTTCTGCCTGCCCTTATCCCGCTCTAGGCGGGGTCGGCGCTACACATTTTCTTCTTCCACCCTCTCTATCCTTCAATCTCACATCCACTCCTCTCGCCATCATCCTCTTTTACACAAGTTTGGTCCCAAGTAGAAAGATCGATAGATAGATAGATAAACAATATATTTTTTACGTTTTTAATTTATTACGTTCAATCCGGAGACAAAAATACAGCCTGCGGTAAAGATAACAAATATGTATATATTTCCCTTTGACGTTCGCCGCTTCGTCAGCAAAACGATCGCCATTTGTTCCCTGAGAGCTAAACAAAATGTTGCCGATATAATGGGAAGTCCGTTATCGGCTGTTGCGAGGTAGTTTGCAGATCATATACGGGTAATGCTCTCGTTCGATACCTGCAATATCGAAACCCTTTGTTCTCAATCAATAGGGATTCTGTGTTCGTCGTGTTTTTTTTTATATTGTTGTCCTCAAAGTTTGTTGTAGAGTATTATGTTCTAAACAAACTTAAAGAAGCCTTAGTCGAGAACTTAAGCCTTATTAATTATAGTGTTTATTTATCTTAAAGTCTACGGACTATGTATAGGGGTCCTGAGCGCATAATATGCGATAGTATAATATTCATAACATACAGTATATTATACTGTACAAAATGGATACTCATATGCAAAAAAATATTTTGAATATGGATAATATTATTCTCGTCAGCTTTATTGTCTGATCTTGTAACGAGGCAGGAAGGAACTAATTACCCACATTTCACTTTGCATCTAAGAAAATAGTTTTATATGCGAGAATGAACCCCCTAACCCTATTAGTTACACAGTGCTTTCCTACAAATATGCTGTGGTACAGCTGTTGGATGGTCCACATCTAATCTCATCTCAATGCTGTTAATTATAGACCTCATAATTTGTCTGTACATTTCCGGTGTAATGGACTGTAATAATTAAATGCTGGTGCTTTTGCGTACAAGTTTGTTGAGTTTTGGGATTTTGAGTATACTTCAAAAAAGAAGGGACAATCCCAATTATGACGAATGAAGAAATGTAAAACATATGCCTATAAACCTATGCCTAGAAGGTAACATAAGCACAAAGGTTTTACATTCTAATATCTTGTTACGATTTATAATCGTATATAATTACAATGCACATGTCACAACTCGTCGACAATGACTGGCTTCTCTACTATCTAATTGTAAACGTCTCTGCTGCTAGCGGGGCGTCAGGCTTTAACAAGTACGTTTTAAATAATATAGTATCGGATGTTATGGAATATTATAGCACCACTAGCGCAGTAGCATACAGCGCCCGGCTTACAATTGCGTATACTAAGGAATTTTCGTTAAAGCCGGTCATTTATTATCTCCAGCTCCTCCGTGCTTAGAAAGGCACGTTAGCCGTTGGCCCTGGCTGCATCTGCAGTCGTTAATACCCACCAATTCACACTGGGCCAGCGTGGTGGGTTGTGGCCCATACTCCCTATATTCTTCCATCCGTAGAGAAGGCCTGTGCCCCAGCATTTGGGATTGAAGGGCTGGTGATGAATGAGATGGGGTTGCCACGTCATGGGCGAATTGGATCATGGGTGGATTTTGAAGTTTGAGCATTATTGACTCAATCATACTACACACATCCATTTTCGTTTGGAACGTGGGTGTTAGAAGCTTAGCTTTTTTAATAATTCGTGATAAAAGATAATTAATAATTTTCATTTAAATTTGAATAAAATATTTTTTTTTATGGTTAAGCAATGTTTGGTACCAAGAAAACAGCGTAGGTACTTTGGGCACAGAAAATGTTGTTAACAATTTATTTAGGAAACTTAGGGCCTGTTTCACAATCGACAAATAGGTTCGAAGTAGTTTACTTCGCAGATCATTTGACAGTTATAATATGAAATATATGTCAATTGAACTGCAAAGTAAGCTACTTAGCTACTTGTCGATTGTGAAACAGGCCCTTAATGTTTTTGTGAATTTTCATCCCAACAATAATATCCGGTAACAAGCTTAGGACCCCGCTAATAGGACTGTATCCACATAACAGATTGAATGCTTAATATTTAATTTACATTAAATTAAAGTTACGCCAGTCCTTAAGAGGATTGTGAAGCTGTAAATTTTAGTACCAAATGCGATAACCTTTTTCACCCCGTAAAAATAGTCCAATTTTAATAATTTTTGGATGTTCTAAATAACATAATATTTATAAAACTGGATTCGAACGTTTTGATTTTTATGAAATCTTGCTGACGATAAAAGTTGTTAGCATCGATAGCTAGCAAAGATTTAGATTAACCCCTGAATACAGAAACGCTACTCAAAGTTTGAGACCTGCTTAATATTTATTTAAGTATTGTCAAAATTTACGTTTTGCCATACAAACAAATTCTGACAGATATTGATAACTTAACTTTATAAGCAGTGCTCAAACTTTCTTTTTTATTTATTTATTTAGGAACAAACAGTTACATACATAAACAATAACATTTCATAAAACTATGTAGTACATAAAAACCTATTGTTCCATATAGTTATTACAGACATGAGACATAATAAGTAATGTTGAAATGAGTATGTACAAATTTTAATGCTATAACATTGTATATATAGGTAGGGTGACATCAGCACACATTTTGAATTGATAATAATTTTAGGCATTCTTTCTTAAATGTTTTTAAATACAAGTTAAATATATCAACCTCATGCAGTTCACCATCAGAGATTTTACAGGAACGTTTCGAGAAGGCATTGCTACCGTAACGTGTTCTTGTGACTGGATATGAAAAAAGAGTCTTTTTACGACAGGACCTACTTTCAGTAGCGTTTCTGTATTCGGGGGTAGGTAAGGCACTAAAATCGACATGTCTGGCTATAATCCGACAACTTCGTGCGCGACCCTCCTGCGGTATGCGAGACGGTGGCGGGGACGAGGCACTCTAAATGAAAGCGGGGCGGGTGATGCGGGGAGGAGGGAAAACTCGCTCCTCCCCGCATCACCCACCCCCGCTAACACCTAGACTGTCCCGTGCTCCACCGTCTCATACCGCAGGAAGGTCGCGCACGAACTTGACGGACTATGGCGAAGCTTCGTGTTCAGCCGCCACTATTATAAAGTTGTAATAACTCCAATGGACAATTTTGCGTTACAGTGATCCAATTAAAAAGTCGCATCGCTTCTACAACGTCACTGCATCAACGCTATTGAATGTTTAATACAACTTCTACGTTATTTTCTGCCCTAGGGCGATGAAAACGTGGAGCGGCCGTCAGGTGTATTGCTGTCCCATAATAATGAACTGATTGCGTTACTGGGAACAATTTACAGTGGTTTATTTATCGATTATAGTGTAACAAAGAATTGTTGGAAAGTCGCTTCGGATTAGGCTTTAAATCTAAAGCGAAGATTGTATTTTTTGTTTTATTTTGAGACCTTGCCGTAATGATAAATACGCAAATATATATTTTTTGGGAAACCACTGGTTTAGCCAGTGAACGTTTTTCTGGCGGTCGCCCTCTCAAGGCCCGAACATCCACTTTCGCGCTTTATATCTCTTTCGTTATTCTTCGTCCATCCGTCATTCATTTTTCTATTTAGTGACTACGTCTTGTTTTACTTAGTATTATTCGCGGATGACCATATTTTTCACTCTGTCACTTAAATTTATTCGACAAACTTTTCTCAAAGGGCCCATTTTCACAGCATTTAGGTACTTTACTTTTGTCTTTCTTCGGCCATACTCAATATAACTCGCACAAATCAAGATTTAAAATAAATTTTATATCAAAATAGTAAAATTTATAATTTATCCCAGAAAGTAAATTAACAAGTCCGAGCACCGTTAAATCAATTAAATCAACATTATCAAATCAACAATTCCAAAGTTTTCACCAACGGCTAACAAATGGAATCGATCGTGAACTATAACTCAAACCTGAAAACTAATTTCGATCCCACTTTTTTTTGTTTTGCAAGGGAAGCGAAAGCACAGCTGTGCTTTCACAGCTGTGCTCTCGCTGCAGATTTAAAGCTGTGCACAGCTTTAAATCTAGCTTGAACTTCGGAGATGTGTTGGCAAAACGATGCGTGTCGATTATTCTATCGATAAGTTCTATCTATAAGTCTAGTAGCATACAGTCGGTAATATCTCTTAAGTTCATATTGAGGTTCGGATTTCAAAATCGTTATACGATTTTCAAAGACCGGGGTTCCTGGCTCGATAATCCTCGTAGCGATTTCTATCGTTCTCTGCACTCAATTATGCGCCATGCAATACTTCCAATAGATACCTGCAGAACGAGAACGAATGTTAAAGCATGTGGAAGTTTAATTTTTCGCTTTTCGATGCCACTTTTTATGAAGCTTTTTGCACCATTAAAACTATTACCTAACGGTAATCCACTCATCAAAGAATATTATTATTAACTTTACTTTATATCGGCGATCATTCTAAAAAATTGACGATTTCTATGCAATTTATTCAATGTTACGACGGAATATTTCAGTATTATGAGAATGGAGGCTGATAAAACATGAAGAACCTAGGTGTACATAAAATATACTGAGATATTATTGATGAGTGTAAGTAAGAAAAATTACAAAGTTATATTGAATTGTTTTCTGTGCATTGCGCAACTGTTCTGAACCCTGATTATATAAGCCTCTTTCAATCGCTTTCGTCTGCCTGTCACTCTCACTCATTGAGAATAATCGCAAAGCGTGAGAGTGACAGGTAGACGAAAGCGATTGAAAGAGGCTTACATAATAACCCCACTGGTTCGATTTCAACATAACAACAAACAAAGTGTAACGTCGTAAATCCTCTCTACGCCACCGGCCTTAGAGCCAGTCCAGACGAGGCGGTTTACGCGCGAATTCTTCTGCGTTTTCGTCAAACGTTCGTTCAACGCCGCTAATGTAGTGCACTATTTTATAATGCCCCTTCATAGCAAGCAATGTATAACGAAACGCGTCTCACTCGCGCGTACGTCTGAACAGGGTCTTACATGACTGTGCACACTAGCTCTGTTGAATGGTTAATGCATTGTTTGCATGCGAAATGAATCTCACGGCATTTCATGCAAACATAAAAGTAATTGGTGAATATTATTAGTTTTGTGAGTGTCATGTCAATGCACCTCTGCCTACCCCTTCGGGTTTAATTGACGTATGTAGGTACTAAATACTAACATCAGTATGTAAAATAATAAATACTTACCTTAAAACATATTTATACAAATTATTTTTAAATGTTATAAAAGCTTTTATATCGAAGATAGAACATTATTTCTTAACTTTGTAGATAGATGTACCTGCACGTCAACACTGCAAAAGAAGAACTATGTGCAACACTACAGGAAATTGACCCCCAGGCCGGTGGCTGATGCAGAGCTGCCGATTTAGGAGTCAATTCTTTGTAGTCTTGATAAAACAACACAAGAAGACAGATGGAGACAGACGAAGACAGATGGAGAGAAATTAAGACAAAAGACCGAAGACGTCGCGGACTCGGACGCTTAATCAGTGAATATCGCTTGATACGCCGCACGCGCGTGCTAGTAGACGACGTCTCACAATTCGGAAGATTACTGAACTCTGCACTTTATCTTAGGCAGTTAGAGACTAATTTGAATAACATCTTATTGGGCGTAGAAACATTACTACAGCCAATCCGTCGGAGTCCGCGATATTATCTTTGGTGCGCTAGCACGGTTCAAGCATCCGTCGAATCGGGGCAGACATTCAGGATTGATAATATTGGATCAAAACACAGGGAAAGGAGAAACCTCATGAAAATTGTAACAAACTAGAGTTACAGAACAAAATAGACTATTTTTTGCCCAGAGACTGACCTCTGGGCAATGGTGGAAAATGTTGGAGGATGAGAATCAATTGTAAAGGACAAATTGAAGACTGTAAAGCTATGTAAGTTTTTCAGGGTTTTAAAACGTGTAAGTCAGAAGAAGACCCAGAATAAATAAAATCCAAGACCACAACATACTTTGACTATAGGATATAGGAACGCAGAATGTGAAAGTGATTAACGACAACGTTACTATCTCATTCTGAGATCCTAAAGATTGTAGTCACGAACAACACTTCGAAGGAAGGACTGAAGGGAAGAGGAAGAAATCGTCTGGTAATAATGGTGCTTCTACCCGGTGTATGTAGCTTGCGCATGTTGAAGCACTTGCGCAGGTTATATTTTGCACCGTATAAACGATTCCAGCGAGTCCAGAGCATCGAGAATGTACTTGCACAATTAACTTGCGCAAGTAGCCCGCGCCTTTGTTTATACACTGAAATAGCTCGCGCCTTTACTTGCTCCAGCTACTTGCATTGGTAGAAACACCATAAAACATTGAAAAGCATGTCAACCTCGTCAGCCCTGTAATACATGACCACCCAAACACGATATGATTTAGCCATTTATCGCGTTGAACAGTTAAAAATCATGGATTTTAACACTCGAATAATCCTGAATTTGAATAATTTAATAAGCCTTTAGTCTATATCATAAATATATAGCCATTTATCGCTCTAAACTGTCGAAAATCCAAAGATTTTTGTTAGTTCAATGCGATAAACGGCTATATCATATCGTGTTTGGGTGGTCATGTTAGCCCGGCTCGGATACGGTCAATCAGCTTCGCGTCAAGTTCATTCATTTTATGTGTGTTTCATTCTGTTGCTAAGAAAAAAAAATCTTTTTATGTCAAACAAATCAAACAGACATAAAAAATATATCCGTTTGACCTACGAACAGAATGAAACACACAGGAAATGAACGAGCTTGACGCGAAGCGGATTAACCGTCTCCGAAGCCCATTACAACTTCTAATCACAAAGCACCGTGTAAGAGTGAATGCTAACGCCGGCTAGTCAAAACGAATATCAAGCCACTATGGATAATTACCTGAATGACTGTCATTATGTCGTCATCGTGCCCGTTCATTACATGTAGGCTTGTGTAAGTGGACTATTGGAAAGACAGACAAAAGAAAACTTTTTTATGTCTGTATTTAAGTTAAGGTTAAGGTTGTTAAGAGACTTGGTTCGCGCATGTACTGTATAATTTATTGTATTACCTATTGTATTCTATTATATTTATTGTATTGTATTGAACCTACTGACTTTATCAATATTACACAGACCTTTCTTATAATAAATATAAAAAGTAAAGATTTATGCCCAGAAAGGACAAAAATATTCGAAATAGGTATTTCGCACCTATTTTTCTTATAGTCGACAACTTCGTGCGCAACCTTCTTGCGGTATGGGGGCAGTGGCGGGGGCGGGGTAGATGTTAGCGGGGGCGAGTGATGCTGTGAGGTGGGAGAACTAGCTCCTCTTCTGCTCTCTCCTCCTCACTGCTCGATTTTGAACCAAGAAATCTTCCCAATAAGTGTTATTTTATACCCAGCACACGTATTCAATTAATAGAGATAATAATATATAATAAGATAATATAAAATAAGACAGATAATAATAAGACATATTGTCTCGTTCTGACAAACCCGCTTTAAAATATCGCTCACCGTCTCGCTCACTGGCTTGCACAAGTTTATGAAGCCATGAGAGTGCACACTGTTCACCGAAACTTATAACCCTAGCGCTTCTATTTTAAGTAGTTTTTTGTGTTTATGTGGTAATACCAGTATAGTATAATTCTTATTCTTAATAATTTTATTATTAAGAATAAGAATTATTTTGAACTCTTAAATTAATTAATTATACTATTTTTAATGCTATCGACCCATAATCCTAGCTTAATAAAATTAAATCACACTGAGAAAGTGTCACTATTTATAATTCTGTCTACCCTCAGTACTGGTATAATAAATTTAAATCTTCTCATTTTAATCCTTTCTTGATTAGATTCTTATCAGCTAACGGTTCGACTTTTATTTAATTGAAATTCATTTTTCTCTTCTGCCTATTCAAAGCATTTACTATAAATGATGTAATTAATCGGTCGGCGTAATTGTTTCATTACTCGACTCTTAATAAAATGCCTCCAAGAATTTGATTTGCAATTTGGTTGATAACTAATTAAAGCGTCGCGTTGTAAGTAGGTTCGCCGGCGCTCCGCACCGGGGCATTATTTTTAGACTCCAGGTCAGTTTTTATTTCAAATAACATTTTCACCCAGAGCCAGTGATGGACTCAAAATAATACGATTTTGTTGCATATTAATTTACATATTATGCAAACTCAATATAACGCTATCGAGCTTATTTACTTAGACAAATAAAGTAATTCCAGAAGCCAAATATTTTCAGTTGCATCAAGGAAAAACACCAATACACCGTTAATCCACTTTAATCAGTGGCGGGCTGAGTCATAAATTACCTTTCCTTTTTTACAGCATAAATCTGTTCAACCAGAAATTCATGAGCAATCGCCAAAACAGATATATTTCAACCTTTAAAAAGTCACAAACAGAATGTGCTCACGGGAACTGGATTTAAAAGGGATTTGTTGTCTCTTAATCCAATTCAGTAGTAGGTGGTTCGATTTGTGTTTTACTATAATTGGGTTTTCAATAATTCTTCGATTTATATTTTACTACTGCCGTTATGCTCTAATATAATTTTAAGATTATTAAAATGTAATCCTGGGCTCGCTATTATATTTATATATACATAAATTACGCCTTATATCCCCAAAGGGGTAGGCTGAGGTAAATTAACACCCACTTTTTGCCAATAAAGCTAGTTTTCATTTTTAATTATTGTTCGACGAAGGGACTCCCGTTTAGTCTAGTGTCATCGTCTGCACCATACAAACGTGTTCGTTCGTCATGATTACGAACGAAAGAATGGAGTAGGTGGCGACGCAATTAGTCCAATTGCATCGTCCGCTTCGTAGCGCCACAGTACACCCAGAACAGTAGTTTATCTGCGGCCTGTCGGGCGAGTTATTATAATTCGACAAGTTCGTGCGCGACCTTCCGGCGGTATGAGACGGTGACGGGAACGGGGTGCTCTGGATGTTGGCGGGGGTCAGTGATGCGGGAAGGAGCGAGTTTCCCCCCCTCCCTGCATCGCCCGCCCCCGCTGGCATTTAGAGTGCCCCGTCCCCACCACCGTCTCTCATACCGCAGGCGGGTCCCGCACGAAGTTGTCGGACTAGGGAGGCCTGCTCGCTGGCTCCTAGCTGGGCCTTGCCCCACGGCAAAAAACCCGGCATATGGTTAGACCGCGCCGAGGGCGTCGTCACCAGACCGGGGTCGAGCACAGGGGTGCGATAGGGAGCCCGCCGTCTTAGACGGCGGTTCAGACCACCGGGGGACTGATGTCCCCTGAGTTGATGCCTGGGCTATGAGCTACCGCTCGATGCCCGCAGCCCGCCATCAAGCGGATGACCCGGATGATGATGATGATGATGATGGACTATAGCCTGCTCTTGCGTTGACGCTAGGGTTGTAACTAAAGCGGCGGCTGCGAGCGCGAATGTGCCGGGCGGGCAACGAACAGCAACCGAACGTGCAATAACCTTGTACACGCGCGATTACACCGAACGGACAGCCCAGACTGCCGCCCCCGTACCGTATGTCCCCGTATTTCAAGTCAATGTGTGCGTCACAGTGCGTGCCTACATGGCGCCGAGTACGAAAGCACACATACTAATAGGCAGCGCCCAGTTTGTATGAAGACGTTTTACTGTTCTGTGTATACTGTGGTAGCGCTCTCTGTAAATATACGTGCGATTCTAAAGGCCGTTATACACTATGCCGGCGCGGCACAGATAGCTAATGCAACTGAAATTAAAGTCCGCGGTTTCTATAACGTGTGCTGGTGTCGGCTTATCTGTTATGTATTTACAACTGCCGCTTAGTCAGAATTGCTAGCTGTAAATTAGACAATTTCGTATTCATTCGTACGTTCGTATGCATGTGTATACTTGGGTAGTCATATAATTGCGCTTTCGTCTTTATTTGACTGGTGGACAATGACTTTCAAATGATTTTGGAATAAAATTTATACATAATTATTATAAATTTTAGCAAATGTTATTAGTAGGTATTTACTAACATACCATTTTATAAAACAGACAATAATATGCGGTGGCAAATACACCAAAAATTAATTTCTCAAACTCACTTATTATATTTCTGTATTCTAATATCGCGTGTGAGGAATTATCCCTAAAAACCAGATCTCAAATCTCAAAGCTCAAAGCCAGAAGTTTAAAAAAGCAATCACTTTTTCAAAGACCCCATACTTACTCACATTACTCACGTCTCAACGGCTAATTACCTACCTGCGTTTTGAGATTAAAAAGTTTATAGCACACGTGATATTATCTTCCATTTTAAACATTATAAAGCGTACAATGTGAACAAAATTAATTCTGCTTTGGGCGGTGCTAAATTAAATGGAAAAGCAATTTTCCACTCCCGCTACACGGTGGGCGCTACTGGTATGCATAACCCTTTCATCGAAACGTGGTCGGGGTAAGAGTTGGATTGGAAATTAAATACGATTTATTCACATAACCGAAACAGGCTGGCATAGAAGCAAAAGAATAACGTAGAATGTGCCAGCCCCGACTCATGCCAGCCCGGCTAGCATGACCAACGAAACACGATATGATATAGCCATTTATCACTATATACTGTCAAAAATCTATGGAGTTTTTACAGTTCAGCGTGATAAAATAACGGCTGTGTCATATCGTGTTTCGTTGTTCGTGCTAGGCGGGCAGGGGTGTTGTAATAGTTGACTAAGGGAGATTGCCTGGTGTAGACCAATAAGCACCTCAGGGCACCCGAATGGTGGAGGGCAAACCACCAACAACAGGATACCCAAAGAGTGTTGGTATCAGGCAGGCGGCCGGCTGTAACACCTAAGCCAAAACCTTGAGCAGTATGGATTGGAATGTTGTAATTTCAATCACTCCCTCCGTTCATCAACTTCTCGACATGGTCTTTTTCGTTTTATTTTCTATACAATGTTGCTTTGGTCTCCCCGTCACCCTCACACTTTGTTATTATACTCAATGAGTGAGAGAGACGGCTAGACCACGGCAACTGAAATCAGCTTACATGATAACCCCACCGGCAAGAAGCAAGTTTTGATTTGTCATTTTTTGACATTAAATAAATGAACGCCAATAATTAACGTTAATGAGTAACGTTAATTGACGTCTCTGAGTGCGGCAGTAACAGGGAATAATATATTTCACCTGGCAGAATTCACCCACCGTCGCGGTGGAAACATTAAAATTGCAATTAGCGAATTTAATTTTATATTCGGTAAAATTTCATTAAGGTGAATGCTACATCGCCACGTAATTACTCCGAGGTGAATACCGGCGGCGGGGTGAATATAAGAAGTACACGGATAGACCTTATGTGCATATGATAAAGTTTATAATAGCACGGCCTCGAGGCTCAGAGTCAGCATTCAAGCTCTTAATAATGGGGCTAGACTCTCACTGAGCCCTAGAAAACTTGCAATCGCCTTTTTTTTACAAATTATGCTTTCTAGGAGATTTGTATGGTTGTCCGTCTATTCATTTTGTACGGAGGGCCATAATAGGAAACATTAGTTGAGCCGTCTGGGCCATTAGTCCACCACTCTTGTGAATATAAGTTCCGAAAAGGGGGGAACCAATTACTCAGGTAGCCGATTAAATAAGTTCGGGATTAAAATGGAATTGGAGTGCGCCAATCGATATTGTAAAAAGCAGCTTGCTGCCTGGATTCTGAATCTGTTTTCAATTGCACCTTAACGACCTTAGCAAATATACTAACACGGCATAGGGGAACACTAAAGTTATACTTTGGCACAGTTGTTATGATTAATTACTATACTTCCGTATCGTTTTACACACTCACTGGCGTACTGAGAGGCTGATTTCAATAAGCATTAATGAATAATAATATACCGTGTGGTGTAGAATACACACATACATACATGAATCACGCCCATATCATCTAAGGGGTAGGCAGAGGTGAATTAACATCGCTTCACCACTTATCGCCAATTTAGCTAGGTCCCATGTAATAGGTGGCGAGCCTATTGCCATCTATCGGGCACATCAATCGCAGTATATTGTTAGATGGTACAAGAGGAATGCTGCTGCCCATTACTCATTGCTGTCTTTACCCTTAGTCGCCTTGTACGACACCCACGGGAGAGATGGGGGTGGTGACAATTGTATTCTACTCTGCCGTCACCGCTCGGCGTGTATATACAATTATAGAATAAAATTGTTGTCACCATCCCAAATCTCTCCCGCTGGTGTCGTACAGTCAACAGCACGCTAGACTACCACAAAATGGCAAAATTTCTCAATCGATTTTGTGCTCTATTATTACCAAGTTAAGGTTGACAATCGAGTGAAGAAATTTGACATTTTTTGGTAGTATGAAGTGCCTTTAACTGTACAAGGCGATTAAGGGTTTAAACAGTGATAAGCAATGGGCAGCAGCGTTCCTCTTAAACCACCTAGTAATGTACTATGTATTTTGTGCCCGATATATGGCAGTATGGCACCTATTACATGGGACCTAGCACAGTTGGCGAGGCGTGGGTGTTGGTTCACCTCTGCCTACCCCTCCGGGGATATAGGCGTGAATTATGTATGTATATATGTATGTATATGACAGTAGGCTCGCCACTTATTACATGCTGAGGTGCGACGTGTGTCTGTAACCATAGCAACGTAGGTGTACCCGCTTCTGCGCGTTCAAAATTTAGTTTAGACAGTTTTACTTCAATTAAACCTGCGCAGACGACCGTCATTTTGGTTCCAGCAACCAGCGCCAGCAACTATAATTGTTTGTTAGCACAATTACCAGTGCTGTCGTTAATATAATAATAATTATATTGCCTGTACTAACGGCAGAACAAAATAAATTTAATTTTCACCACCCCACCCCTACCAACCGTTGCAGCAAGAGGCGACTGGGGTTGAATTCCAGCTACATCGGAGAATGTACTGGCGCTCTCTGTAGAATATCTAGTAAATACTGCGAGCCACGATGTCAATAAGCTTGTCCCTTTGTGAAATATGAGTGTTGGCACACGTCTGCCTGACCCTTTGAAGATATACAGCCATTCAGAATCGAAATCTCTCATAAATCTATGTACATCGAAAGACCTTGTTTTATTAAGGGGTCGAATCATCATAGTAAAACGAGTATTTACATACATAAACTACGCCTCTTTTTCCCTCAAACTAACTACTTCAGATGTATTAACACCCATATTTCGCAACTATGTAAGGTCTCATGTACGGGGTGAGCCTAATCGTGCATGTAAATGGCAGTATAATCAGTATATTGCTACTTGGTATAACAAAAACGCAGCTGCTCTTACCTCGTCACGTTTTTAACACTTTCGAGAAAGATTGAGACAACTCTAATGTCAAAGTATAAAAAGTATCTCTATAGACTTAATAGATTCGTACCAAAAAATAGGCAGATATCTATCTGCCTAGTTTTTGGTACGAATCTATAATTCCTGAAATGAAAGTTAATGCGCACTTTAACGCCATTAGTACACCAACGTATTCGCATGCGAATCTATCTGCAAAACAGTAAAGACTTATCTCATCTCGATAATAACAGAGCGAGACAAAATATTCGGTGTTTCGCATGCGAATGCGTTGGTGTACTAATGGTAACGCGTAACTAAGCGTAACGCGTGCGTATCGGCGTGAGGGTCTATAATAAGATTGCAAATGCCAGCCAGTGTTCTCTATAAATAAATAGATGTCCATGTATAAGTAGAATCCCCTGTACATATTTGAACTTTTAAAACCCACGTCTTGCAATAGATAGCGACCGCCTCTCACGACTTCTGTTGATTGATAAGTTACCTGTGATTTACTTTGCTAATAAATTCTCCGCGGTTCTATTTCATTTCTAAATCTTCTGCCTAATGGATAGAGTTTGCTTGGAGGTGTTGAAAAGGGCCCGGAGGGTCGAATTTCAATAGTTACCTAATGAATAAATAATAAGGTACCTACCCCAAAATATAAAGGAGAAAATGGTACTCATTTATAAAATTGTTTGGTACCTACCCTCTTTCCTTGGAATGTATTTTAAGTAACCGATCGCTTTATTCTGGATGTGAAAAACTTGACTTTGGACGGATAAGCGAGTTCAGCGGTACTGCGGCAAGAAAAACATTGAATTAGACTGTTCATAGTCGCATAGAGACGATTTAGCAGCATTAACGTGTCGAGCAAAATCGCGTGTCAGCTGTGGTCGATTCTCTTCATTTATCGCTTTGTGGACCACTACTGGATTTCTTTGCGGAATGTTAATATTAATTGTCACCAGAATTTATATTTGTCATCAAATTGTATCACCAAATGAATAGATCTATCACCACGAAATATTTTTGTTCTCAGATAAGCAAAAAATGTTACCAGGTACAAATTATCAAATTAAATAAATATGGCCAAATTAAGAGATGGGTTACCAATTAATTTTAGAGCATTACATGAATATTAACTTCGTTCTTATAATAAAAGTTTTATTACATAAATAATAGCTTTGTCCTCAGAATAGTAGATCTGTCACCAAGTAAATCGATTATCGATCCCTGACTGCGACTTGGTGACAAAATAACAAATAAAAAGTATTTATTATTTTGTCACCAATACATCAATACAATAAAGAAGATCCCTGGCAGCATTTGACCACTCAATACAGAAACGCTACTCAAAGTTTGAGTCCTACTTAACATTTGAGCATTGTCAAAATTTACGTTTTTCAATACAAATTCTGACATGTGTTGTCCACTTAACCCCCGAATACAGAAATGCTACCCAAAGTTTGAGTCCTACTTAACATTTAAGTATTGTCAAAATTTACGTTTTTCAATTCAAATTCTGACAGGTATTGTCCACTTGACCCGCGAATACAGAAACTCTACTCAAAGTTTGAGTCCTACTTAACATTTAAGTATTGTCAAAATTGACGTTTTTCAATTCACATTCTGACAGGTGTTGTCCACTTAACCCCAGAATACAGAAACGCTACTCAAAACGCTACTCAAAGTTTGAGTCCTACTTAACATTTAAGTATTGTCAAAATTGAAGTTTTCAATACAAATACTGACGGGTGTTGTCCACTTAACCCCCGAATACAGAAACGCTACTCAAAGTTTGAGTCCTATTTATAACATTTAAGTATTGTCAAAATTGACGTTTTACCATACAATTCGGACAGGCATTGTCCACATAACTTTATAAGCAATGCTCAAAAATTTAGTAGCGTTTCTGTATTCAGGGGTAGGTAGCTCTCTTTTGGTTGGGACGATGATGACGACAACCCTAAATTATTTTAAACTTTATGTCTAGTGACGTAATATCGATTTATTGGCGATCTATTTAAATTTGTTTGGTTACATACATAATAGAACAAAGCTTTTATAATACATACAAAAACATTTATTTGGTACTAGACCCTATATCTCCATGATTTTAGGTAATTTGTGGAATTGATTTTATATTGTCTATTTTGAGGTCGAACCCTATTATTTAGCCAACACAAAACTATTTAAATTGGTGATAGCTTAAATCATCATAATAAAATAGGGTACGCTTACCCCTAGTCGGCCTCCGGCGACCTACCGGCTACTATAAGGTGTATGCGAAAAAGACGATAACTCTTAGCATTCCATGGCTTCACCGTGCGGGTGCCAGGGGGCCTACCGCCTAACTCGATTGCTAAAGCAGCAGCAGCTATAGTTTATGACGTCACGCTGTCATTTCACACCAAATGTTACCTAAACTATTAGCGATAGCTTTGAACGAATGATCACCGAATGATTTTGTATGAATTTGGCACAAAAACCGTACTGCCTAAAAATTCAGGATGGCTGCTATAGCCGTAAGCAGTGCATTGCTATATAGCTATCATCAGCAATCGAGTTAGGCGGTAGGCCCCCAGGTCCGTAGTATAGCAGAGGGGGAAATCAGTGGCAGCGCCTGGGACTTGTGACCCAAGTGTAGGTTTACGGAATCCCTTCACAACCTGTCGACACTCACCTTCGGTGCTCTCTCTCTGCCCAGCCATATTTGGTAAAATTCTATGAGAGCCGCCTTAGACACACGTTCCAGTTTAGAACTTACGGAAGCTTTAGACAGGCCAAGATCTTTTAGTAATGAATATTGGGATTTAGCTGCCACCTCAACAGCATACGCCTCAACAGCATACCCCTGACTTTGACTTTGACAGCATACAAACCAACTTTATGTTACAATTTTGTGTTATTTGGTTCGCTAAATCAATGTACACATTGGTTTTTATAGCGTGGTCTTTGGGGATGTTCGTTTCCCACGGTACAGTCAGTTCGACAAGAATAATTTCCGTCGACGTGGTCCCCGGGACACGTAAACTAATCGAGACTGCCCGAGACACGTCGCCGGCTCTGTCCGTTTAAATTTTAAATTTCACATGGCGGCCCGACGACGTCACACGGCTTGTGAGATATTTACGAGCCACGGGACGGATAGTTCGTTTGCGGATTTGGCGACATTTCCCTACCAATGCTCTTTTCAGTTGAATGACGTGTTTTTCTCGAGCCTTCTAACAAAAAATTGTTGGAATTTTAAAGCAGGATGACTATTTTGTTGTGGTGATTTTGGAATGTTTTATTACCTACATCTAGTAGTAATATATCATAAATAATAAATGTACTGCGACTTTTGTGCCCGATAAATGGCAATAGACTCGCCAGCTATTACATGAGAGTTAACATAATTGGCGCAACGCGAGTGCTAATTTACCTCTGCCTACCCCTTCGGGGATATAGGCGTGATTTATGTATAGATAGATAGATATAGGTTACTATTCGATTTAAATTTCAACATAAATGTTAGAAAAATTAGTATAAAGATTTTTGACACAAAGACACAGTGTCTTGGTTGGCCGAACGGTCAGGCACCTGCCCGGATAGCAGCGCACGCGGGTTCGATTCCCGCATCAAGACCATAATTTTTCCAAATTCTTTTTCTAACCACCAAAAACCTATGTATATAATATTATGTATGTATAGGTAGGTGTTTACTCAGACTATAATAATCATTTATAAATATTCATAAAGTAGTTACAAAACTGTAAATAGAAAAGCGCATTGACAAGTTCTAAGCTATTATGATGTTTTTTTTTGTTTTCATTCGTGAAATGGCATTCGCGTGTCCAGTCTAATTACGTTCGTGGTTTGTGGAAAATTTGAGTTTGCCTATTAACAACAGGGTTCACAGAATAGCTGCATTTATACTGTGTGCCGTGTGGTGATGGCAGAGCAGTATACTATTGTCACCACCCCCATCTCTCCCTCGGGCGTCGTATAAGGCGATTAAGGGTTACGAAAGCAATGAGTAATGGGCAGCAGCGTTTTTCTTTGTACAAATATGGAAAGTCAGCCGAACAATGTACGCGTCAGAGCTTTAGCTTTAGCTGGCCACCCCGCTGTTTGATCGTGCAATGACTTTCCCTCAGAATTTCTTAGTAGGTATCGAATAATATTGAAATTCAATATCAAATTAAGAGAGCCACGCCGACGTTGGTTGAATTGGGACTATGTTCGGCTTCTGAAGCCAATTAATAAGAGCTAAATTTGCAAACAAGTTTTTTACCACCAATCAGTTTGTATTGACTCTTTTGTTGCAGATTTCATGTCATTAAATGAATGTGAATTGACGGGTGTAAAGAGATATACGTAGGCATTACTAGTATACCAACTGTGTGATAAACAATAATTGAAAAGTAATCTGGGATTATCATAATTCGATAATCTCTTAATGAAAAAGAAAAAACAACAACAATACATTAACTCGATATAATTGATTGGATAGTTCTTAGTAGATATACCTAATGTTTTACTCATATCACGTTAGGACCTACAGCAAACTTACCCAAAAGGAATTTCTTCTCTAGTCCAGGAGCTCGCTAGCGCAGTGGCACAGCGCGCTTGGCTTGCGATTGCGTAAACTAAGCAATTTCGCTAAGGCCGGTCATTGGATGGGTGACCAAAAATGTATTAACTCGAGTTCCTCCGTGCTTCGGGAGGCACGTTAAGCCGTTGGTCCCGGCTGCATCTGCAGTCGTTGGTACCCACCAACCCGCACTGGGCCAGCGTAGTGGGTTATGGCCCAATCTCCCTATATTCTTCCATCCATAGGGAAGGCCCGTGCCCCAGCAGTGGGGACATTAAAGGGCTGATGATGATGATGATGATATTTCTAATTATTCTTGAAATCAGTCTCACGTTCAGCTCACAGAGTATAAAGGTCTTGGTCTGTGTCCACCAAACGCCACAAAGGGTAGACATTTTGAAATTTGTCCCTGTCGCTTTAGTTCCGACTGTTCGATACAACCAGGCATTAGTTCCAAAGTAGTAGGCAGAAATCACTTCTAGTCAGTTGATAGGATTCTTACACATATCCTCAGGTACCACCTCCTCAGTTTACAATCTACGTGTTTTCAATGCAGTGCCTTGACGGTTCATAAGTATACACTTAATCTTACCAACCCCCGGACAAGACTATAACAAGACGGTCGCTAGGTTGTATTCTCTGTACCTAATACGCCAGTTTCATACCTTTGTATTCCATGCGTTCGAATAGATTGGTCACTTGGCACTAGGCATTTGATTGATTATGAAGGATTTCGATTTGAAGGGATCCGATATGGCCACGCGTTTGAAGCATTCCACTATTTCGACGGTTCCCGGAATTTTGTCGAGCGTGCCTTAACTAGATTTGCATCCATTACAATCTCCCTAAAGCTGCTGAATATTTGACATGGAATCCGGGTACACGCAGGACTTGCATTAGCTCTGTTCCGACTATTTGCAAACGGCAAAGTCACAATCAACGTTGAACGGGTGTCTAGTTTTCGATGGACAGTTGATTTTCTGATAAGTGAACTCGGGTTCATACTGGCTAGCTTAAACGGCTCAGTATGTTTACTAGGATGTTGCTGTGCTATCGGCGGTGTAAGTTTGTATGTAGATTGATGTGGTTAACGTCCAGTTTCAATATTCTATCCGCAGATAGAAGCAAGCTTAATTCATGAGCTATGAAGCCGCTTGTATTTAATTTTGATTAAAAAAACAAAATTGTTTAAAATTGGTTAAGGGGATTTGTAGGCATTTCGCTTAATCCTCTGACCGTGCTGCTCTGGGGATTTGTTGACGAAAAGACGACAAACCCCCATACCAGAGGCCATGCTAAGGGGATTTGTAGAATCATCCCATTGTAGGCTACTCTCCTACATTTATTTAGTTTATCTATAATAATTACATATATTATTAAACTATTTATCATTGTATCTATATATTACACATAAAATAAATAATCACCTATACAACCTATTTATGTAACTGACGTGCACCCCGCGCCGCATCGCGTTGCCTAGCAACGAATCAACAAGCTCTCGAAATTACACCACGACGCGAAGCGCACGTTGCTCTCTCTTAAATATTAATTGTAAATTCTTTTTTAATGTAAATTGTGTATTTGTGTGTGTATATGTTATTCCTCTACTGGAGAACCAAAAATATAAGCTTTGGACTGTTATACTGTGAGTTGGATTATTCATTTACTTTTCACACACCAAAATACCAAACCATTTACAAAATAATAATAATTTTTGCTACTTAAATTATAAGGGTAATAAGGGTAATAATTACATACATTATAAGTCCTCATGACTTATAATGTATGTAATTACAATTACAGCTATCATAACACAGTCAAAATAACAATTGTAAACTGCTTTGCCGTCACGACTCGGCACTATTTATGTATTATATCAGTACCTACCTAATAGATTATTATCGCCTTATTCAGTTGAACATTCAGGATCATTAGGCAGGTTTGCGGGTGAGCTATGTTTAACTAGAATTCGTACATATAGCTTCATACGTAACTACAATGCATAAATGTATCGTATACTGCCACGCTGTGTTGCAACCAAAGGGGATACTTAAGAGGGTGTTATACTATAATAACAACCGAGGCACTTTCTGTTCAAGCTTCATGTCTTCTATATAGTGTCGGTTTCACTTTGAGAAGCACTTAATAGTGTCTTACTAAATATGAATTGCATTAGCATTTAAATGCATAATTATTTATTAAAACTGGAGCTTGCAAGCTTATATCGGATGTCTGATCAAGAGTAGTGTAAGTGAAACGATTAAAGATTTACTGCCACAATCCGAGACGTCAATTAACGTTAATAAGTAGTTAACGTCTAAAAATGACAATTCAAATCTAGTCGCTATTCTTGCAGGGTCTATGGTCTAGACTTAAATTAAATTTTTTGACGTCTCTGAGTGCGGCAGCTAGATATGGGAAGGTTTCACCTATATACATAAATTTAAATAAGCGCACCGAACTTCTGTCTTAGCGTAGCTTGAAAGCCACATTGGTATTATTCTTCAAATTCTATAGTATTTCGTAAAGAAAGGCACCACACGCAAATGTTCTCACATCAGACGGCCATTCACATTGCCTGCCCGTATACACTGTCTGGAAAACGTATTGATGCACAAGAATTTAGATTTCGAGCCACCCTTTGTCGTAGATGTCATTGACACCAGTCCTGACTTTACCCAAACGGTTGGCCTCAACACCGCTGACCAATGCGAAAACCTCTTAAAGCCACAGATCTCACTATAATAAGAGTTTTATGTAGTACGGTAACTAAATTACATTAACTACCTGTACCTACCTACCAAACAAAATATCAGGAGAGAACTTCTCAAATATCTTTTATCTGAACCCACTTCTTACAGATATAATTTTTGTCATTGAATTATAGCGATTTTTGGTATTTAAGATATGTATGTATGATCTAAGTAAATAAAAAAAATAAGGTAAATATTTTTTTGCCTCCGGAAAATTGGAAAATGTTGTTTACTAAAACAAACGTTAGTCAAATATGCTGCTACTATTTTACTATCAGGCAAATTTCCACTATGTCATTTAAAAGGATATGAAAGTGAGAAAATAACAGAAGTAATACTTACAGTAGGTACAAAACAAAATATTCAGGAGAGAACTTCTCAAATATTTTTTATCTTAAAATCTGTAAGCCACTTCAATAAAGGGTCCCCGACAAAAGAATGCTTAAATGAGCTGCTTTGTGATAAAAATAATGTAAAGGAATCACAAAAGGGAATTGTATAGTGTATGGTTTAATGTCATTTGACGCCCGTACGCGGAGTGGCTGTATTGTTAAGACGGTCGTGGACAGTAGCCGAAAATATCTTTGTGCTCTCGCGACATTTGAAGAGATATTTAATGTAATACACTTGTTCAGGTACCCTTAATGTTTACCGGACGCCATTATGGATATACAGACGCTGTATATTATGTCGAAGGAGCTCGATGGAGCGGTGGTTTAGTGCGCTCGCCCTAAAATTGTATAAACCAAGCTATGTTCACTAAGGCTGGCAATTGGATGGGTGACCAAAAACTATATTGGATTCCTTTGTGATTCGGTAGGTATGTTCAGCCAGTCCCGGCTGTAATATCCACCAATCCGCACTAAGCCAGCGTGGTGGCTTACGCCATTAGAGACGATGATTTACACATGGTTGTCATCATTGGTGTAATTTTATAGAAAATACTACTAATAATACTTGCGGGTAAAATTTTATAGAAAATACCTCTTCCACTCTTGCGTGGGTATCAAATAATAACATAGAACGTGCCAGCTCCAACTCACCTCAGGGGTGTCGTAACAGTCGACTAAGGAATATTGGCCGGTGTAAACCAAGAAGCACCTTGGGGTGCCCAAATGGTGGATGGGCATACTATTATATAAACAACCGCATACCTACTATATCATATCGTGTTTCGGTGGTCATGCAAGCCGGGTTAGATTGGAATATTATCATCCCAATCGCTCTCTCCGGTCTATTGGTTTGTCGACATGGTCCTTTCTATTACTTTCTTATACATTGGTTCATGTCATCCACCGATGATATAGATGAAATGAATCAAAAGGGAGTGGACGGATTGGTGACATCTGACCCATGTGAATGGAATAAGAATCACACTGCTCGAACTCTAGATAAATTGGGAACAGGGCAGGAACAGGGATGATTGGTATATGCTAAGAAAAAAAAATACGACTAGTTGATCAAACCGATCCGTTGGAGGCAAACGTCGTAGAATACCTGATAGGTAATATACGCTTATTAAACCTCGAAATAAGCACGAATGAATTAACACCCACATTTCGTCAACTTTGCAAACTCCCAAGTAACAGGGGCGAGCCCAATGCCATATATCGGGCACACGCGTAAATAGAACAAATATTTATCCCCACTAGTATTTAATCTGAACCCTTTCGGTCCGCAGCCCGCATTTCTCGACTGTAATGGCCGTCAAATTATCTAAAACCGATATTTTGTACCCCTTGTTGCTATCGACTCATAATAATATCAAGTATTATAAAGCCCTGTGGTGACGGCAGAGTAGAGTTTAATTGTCACCACCCCAAATCTCTCCCGTGGGTGTCGTACAGGGCGACTGAGGATAAATCAGTGATGAGGAATGGGCAGCAGCGTTCCTCTTATACCACCTAGCAATGTACTGCAACTTTTGTGCCCGATAAATGGCAATTGGCTCGCCACCTATTACATGGACCTAACATAATTGGCGAAACGTGGGTGCTAGTTCACCTCTACCTACCTCTTCGGGGATATAGGTGTAATTTATATATGTATGTTGTTATGTATGTTGTTGTTATCGATACATAATAATATCAAGTATTCTAACTCCCACAGTAACGATCTTATTATATAATATTCTCAAATAAAACATTAACTCCCACGTGGACCTAGTTCTCGGGGAAAAGCTGCGGAGAAACAATTTACGCGCAGCTAAAACCATCGCAAACACCACGTGGCCGGTGTAATTGAAGCTACGCGAATAGGAAGGCTGGCGCGCCGACGTAAATTGTACAGCGAGTGGCGGGTAAACTTGACAACCAATAACTCCGAGACCGTTCCCGAGCTTACGTAGGTACGATAGTTCGATAAATCTATCGGGACACACGTCGCTTATTGTGAATTTGCGGTCGATTCCGAGGGACGTCAACAAATGGAAGTTTAATTAATCTTTTTTTATGGCACACAGTAAAACCGGGCTTTACCGAAAATGTTTTCGCGATAATCAAAATTGCGGTTTGAGATCAAATTAAAATGGTATAAATACAGTACCATGCTGGGTTTTAGTCTCTACCGTATATTCATTATAGCTGTATTAAAAGTAATTACGCCACAAAAGCGAGCGATGGAATATGAAAATGTTTAATTAAATTCTCATTATTTTGTTCATAACACAATGTTGTCATAAATTTCCACGAATCATCCCGCGAAACAGTAACAACTTTATACACTTCGCTCCCTAAGAGGCAAATAAAACAAGAAATCAAATAACAAACATTTTACTCCAAATCAACGTCGCTTATTTTCTGCAGACCGCCGAAATGTAATTATATTGAGCGTACAATACATTTTCAAGCAGCGCACTAGAAAGTGAAAATTATTATCACCTTGAAACTTGTGCGAGATACGCAAACGTAGTAGTGCGAGTTGATAGACGGGGCGGAAAGTGAAAGTTTAATAATGCCGTAGCGGGCGGCGCGTTTACAGGACGACAGCTATTTGAAAACTACCTCCGCGCCGGCAAAAAATAATCGAATCCCGATGAGAGCATGGAAAGGGAAATTGGAAGCGTTAGGAGTGATCGGCGGCGATTAAAGCGGGCTGCAGCGGAATTAAAAGTTGGGTAGCGCGGCGAGATTTATTTTCCGCGGTGTCGCGCGCAGGTTTGAAGTTTTAATGCGAGGCAGTCCGGTAGTGTAGTGGGTAATTAGGAGGTGTACGCGTCGCATGCTGCGGCGCGACGGTCGATAGCAGGAGCGACAGGCGGTGCCGCCCGGGTCACGCTGGTGCGATCGATAGAAGCGGCGCGGCGCGGCGGCGGGAGAAGACGCGGTCGGGCACACCGCGCGCCAGAAGCATTTGGGCCGTCAGTCCGGCATTCGTCGGCTGCACGAGCGCGGTCGCGCTACCACGCCGGCAAGAAAACGCGCGCGACTCCCATGCGACCACCACTCGCGTCATGAGCGGCGGCCGACCCCGCAGCGCGCCGCTGCTACTCGCGCTAGCCGCTGCGTTCTTGCCGCAGGTCAACCATGTCGCGTGAGTATTCAAGTCGCGTGGCGCCAAAGTTTACAACTCTCGAGTGAGACGAGTCAACTTGCCGAGCCAACGGCGCGTGGCGTATTTTTTTTTGGCAAAAAAAAATTTTTTTGCTCCCCAGGAAACATGTTTTGATGACTTCTGATGATTTTTCAGAGAGTAAAAAATATATAAACAAAATAAAAAAATTATGAAAAAAAAAATATTTGCACGAAAAAAAATAAGGAACCAAAGAAAAATATTGCAAGTGTACCAAAATTGTTATATTGTTTTATTTAATTATTCCAGAAAAAAAATGAAAAAAAAACAAAAACATGCATGACCCCCTACTATAAAAATATACAAATGAGACCTATATAATAATATAAATATTATAAAGAAATATAGCAAAAGAAATAATTTCATTATCAAGATCGTTAATAAAGAAAATAATATACATAACTAATTCATTGAAACGATCAAATTGGTCCCGTTTGTATTGATTCAACGAAGAAATGAACAGATGTTAACGTTGGCATAATTCCATGCCTCTGAAGTCTGCACGAATTTCGTCATTTACGCAATCACTCGTACTCAAAAATTCACAAAAACAAACTGTTAATATTTTGTTAAGACAGTCAAAGAGTACCTTGGCTCCCCTCCCTAAATTTTCATATTGCAAGCGAAACAAACGGGGGGCATCTAAATCATAACTCACAACTTTCCGAGTTGATTAGAATATAAAGTGCCTTTTTGCATCACCGTAACAAAATGTCTTCTGAAATAAGCCTTATGAGACGAGATTTATGAAGATAGCAAGACTTTTTACACATTATAATCTACAACTAAGCCTATCCATTTACCCCAATGCGGGGCTAAATTTACGTATACTCATTATGAAGTCCACGAGGTGACCTATCATTGGCATCCAATAGGCTTACAACACCGCTAATTTGACAATTTCAACAACCAAAGTACCAATTTCACACTGTGCCGCTCAAATTCACAAATTGAAAATTACGAGCCCTTTGAAATGCAGCAACAATTTTAATCCGTGCCAAAATCAATCAGTGGGCTTTCCGACCAATAATTGGTCGAGCAGATATAAACAAACCACGCAAAACTTTGTTAAAACAAATGTTGACACAAATTATTCGGGCCATTTTTCCGTGAACGAGCATCGAAATTTATTCGAAAGTTAACTGCGGCAAATATAATACGACACGTAAAATGTGGAGAGAATTCGAGCTGGTGTACTGATTTGGTTAGCTGTGATATTGTTTCCAAAACCTGTAGTTGCCTGTGAACATATGAAAATTCATTGTATGAATTGTCTGATAAAAGTACACTATGTGAGCAATCAGGGAACCTCCTACAATTATTCCATTTAAAATTCCATGACCTTCATAACAATACCCTAATGACATTCCCAAACGTTCGCAAAACATTCATGGCCAAATTTTAAAGTCACCACACTACCTAGAGCGTCTATACGTTTCACCAAATTGTCACATTGCTTCACCCGAACCCAGAATCCCCCTTAAAAATAATACAGCTAAAAGAACAAATTCGTAGAACATATTAGAATATACAGGCGAACACATATTTATTATGCCAACAACAAATTCGACACATTTTTGTTGTTGGCATAATAAATGTTGTAAATGAAACGCAAATCTACCATACATAAGAAAGATCATGAACATTATGGTATATGTCAATCTCCAAAACGTACAAGTATCGCAAGACGACGCACGAAACATCAAAGATCCCTCCCAAAAATTGTATCGTCATTTTCAAGCGCTCAAATACGTCCATCCTTTTTTCCGTATGACACACTTTGTCCGAATATTATTTTTTAATCGAATGCTAAACCGCAGCTTTCGCGGTTCCGCTATAAAAGTTAATCTAGCTAAAGCCAGATTCCTCTAACTGTGCCATTTTGCTGGTAACTTTACGCTTTTAAACTATATCACACGGTAACTACTGTTCTTCTTGTTTTATGTATTTTTACTCCTTGAAATAAATAACGCAAGTTTTAGAGCGCTCTATCTAACATAAGGTGTTTTAGATGTAATATAATTACATTTATAATTATTTAAAACGATTAACGGTAGGAATTCAGCAGCCTGTTCTAAACGTAAAGATCGAAAATCAAAAACCGGTATCTAAAACAGCACATTGAATAACAAATTTATGGATGATAGTTTGCCATATTTTTTTTCTAAAACCTAGATCTAAATCTCTGATGGACAATCTACAATCTACAGTGAAACACCATAAAAATAGTTCTGCCCCGTAAAGTTAAACGGGTTTAATTAAAAAAACCTATGCTCTGGTTTACGTAAGCGCGCATCGTGAACAATATCCAACGGGGCTGTTAAACGATGGAGATAACAAGATTAGATCGCGTCCAATAAAGGGCAGTACGGTTGACCACTTCACTCGGCGCTAAATGTAGCTCGTTCGAAAATCGCACTAGGAATAAGTCAACATTCATTCTGCTAACGATACAATCGTCCAAGCACGATGTTTGATTAAAGCCAAGCTAGTGAGATCGTCCAAGCTGCGGAATTGAACTAAATAAGTGAAAAGAACGGTAGCGAATTAAGAAGTAGCAAAAAGGATTACTAGCTTTCGCAACTGTTTACGGGGAACTTAAGTGTTTACTTTGACATAAATTATTATAAAATGTACCTAGCAATTTCAATCGTATTTTCCAATAACCAAGGGCAGGATTTCGCTTTTTGAATATTTCATATCTGAAATAATCTTGCACACTTGCAACTGAAAATGTCTAATCGAATACTTCGTACGAAGTGACCTTTTGTCAGATAAATTTCGTAAAATTGTTGTCCTGTATTTTTGTTCAACTAAAAATGTTTACTCCGTACGACGTTCAAATTTGGAAGTAATCACCAAAAAGAGCATAAATATTTGCCAAGTTGTTTTTTTCTTGTTGAAAAAGTTACTCACAGCTTAAAATCTGCCCTTGCTCCCAGACATTTTGTGTTGCTGTATTTCGAAAGGTAAACAATTTTATTTACGTTCATTCCGTCTATCGCAGAGAAACATGAATGAGCGTAAAGTTTCCGGGAAGCGCCGTGTTCCGTTTTATTATTTCAAAATATAATGTTAAAATTGAAACTTGCTTCCACGTTTACTTTCACTTAGTGCCGTTACTTTTGCTTTTTTACACTACAGCTGTTCGGCTTCGCACCCTTTTTGATCTTGAATTTCATTTTATCAGTGCAGGGGAAATTATTTAACGACTCTTTTTGAGGTTTATTATTTATTGTCGTGTGTTGACTGTTGCCTCGTCATTATTGCTCAATTGTTTTCAACAAAAATATTTGGAAAACAATTACTATCACAATTAAACATTTTCTGTTACGAAATAAAACCTTTGTTGAACCTAGTACATTAAAAACTTTGTTTTTGAACCAATAACGTATTTTGTTTGTTTATCGAATGCTTTGATTCAGCCCTCTGTCTATTTTGACTTTAATGTAGAGCAGGCTAGTCAGTTACCATTATTATGAATTTCTGTTAACTGGAGCTAGCCTTATTACAAATCAAACTTAAAGTATTGTCTTCCATTGAGTGTTTTATTCAAGTTTTTAAACAAACCAAGCTGTGTAAATGTATACCAAAATAATATACTAACTTAAATTAAGTTAACAATAGATCTAATTTAATGTAAATTAATTAAAGTAATGTTTAACTTAATTGTTAGCTAAATTTACAAGAGCAATGTTAAGATGTCGAGCAATTTATTAATATTTAAATACTTGCTATTATAACTAATATAAATGCAAATTATGAAAAAAGGCACAAGTAAACGTTAGCCAAAAAATTGCTAACGCCAAAGATATAAATTTAATAAATAATAAAATGATACTTTAGCTACTTCAAGAATGTCACAGACAGATGGCTGAGTAAGAATCATTGAAATGATCCTGATATTGACATTGAGAGTCTATTACGACGTTAGCAGACCTTTTCCGAAGAAATAGTACCCTGGAAAATGTTTCTCGGCATGCTAAAAGTACCTAATAGTTTTCTGTCTCATTAAATAACGTAGTGCATTGATCATCAACCTCACCATTACCTGCGCTCTAATGTCATCACTAATAGGGTACAGGCCTTTCTTAAGAATGGAAGACAAACTGCCGCACTCAGAGACATCAATTAACTTTAATGAGTATTTAATTAAAAAAATTTCATTCAAATCTAGACCAAGAAAGAATAGCGACTAGTTTTGAACTGTCATTTTTTGACGTTAAGTACTCATTAACGTTATTTGAAGTCTCTGAGTGCGGCAGTTAGACAGAAAGCGCTATAAAACTCCTCTACACTACCCGAATATTAGGTTTTTAAATATTAACCCGTTACATTTTCTTAAATATTTACTTATCTTGTTTAATTATTTATTAATTATTATTAGAATATTTTAATAGTTAAGGGTTAAATTTATTTACTTACTTAATGTACACATACATTTGGATTACAAATCAAACTCGTATAATTTTATGTACATTTATCGTTGTTTTAATTATAATTTGTCTTTTACATTAATAAATTATTAAATACATACATACATACATAAATCACGCCTATATCCCCGAAGAGGTAGGCAGAGGTGAACTAGCACCCACGTTTCGCCAGTTATGATAGGTCCCATGTAATAGGTGGCGAGCCCATTGCCATTTATCGGGTACAAAAGTCGCAGTAGGTACATTGCTAGGTGGTATAAGAGGAACGCTGCTGCCCATTCCTCATGACTGATTTATCCTTAGTCGCCTTGTACGACACCCACGGCAAAGATTTGGGGTGGTGACAATTGTATTCTACTCTGCCGTCACCACGCGGCTGAATTATTAAATATATATAAATAAAACACTATGCTGGTCTAGTGCTGGTTGGTGGTTGGCTTTATGTGCCTTCGGAAGCACGAAGGAATGTTCTGGAGCTTATGAAATAATTGTGTAAATAAGCAGCTCGTAGCCAACAATGCAAGCTCTGTGTAGATTTATAATTTCAAACGAATGCTGTCTAAATGGTAACAAAGTTTGTTCCTTGAAAACAAAATCGATCATCTCATTAAACGAATTACTCGTGCTGAACACGAAAAAAAAAATTCATAGCCAGTATTCTTTGTGGTTTTAATCGCAATACCAGCATCAGTGTCATAAATTGATTTGGCAAATTCGTAGAAACTGCACGTAACTTACATAATAATAATAATTATGATCATCCATCCAATGACGCCAATGTAGCTCACTTCACCGTCCATTTTCACTTGAAAATAATACGTAAAATAACAATCATTATTTCATGCCATTTTAAAGCTTAAAATCGAAACAAAGCGCCCGACAGAGCGCCGAGTGCTCGTTACCCGCAGTTTCCAACTTTTTGAGTAATTTTCCCACCGATTTCACTTCCCGGCCAATTTACCTGTTTCGCTAGTTGCTCGTTCAGTTCCAGCTAGTGTAAATGTTGGTTGTTGTTAATTTTGGATGTACATA
This sequence comes from Cataclysta lemnata, assembly GCA_963931975.1. Taxonomy (NCBI): domain Eukaryota; kingdom Metazoa; phylum Arthropoda; class Insecta; order Lepidoptera; family Crambidae; genus Cataclysta; species Cataclysta lemnata. The sequence goes on along the minus strand of OZ008338.1, from coordinate 7,979,289 downwards.
AATACTGTTACAAAACTAACTGCTTTTGAGCAGAAATGTCCTTTCAAATGTAGCATTTTGCTATCGCGATTAGATTAGCATTTGAGTTGGATGGTTGGGGATAGTAAGTATATAAATTACACGTATGGATTATCAACTATGTTACGTCTCAATAGCCTATTTCTAATTAGCTGACATTTCTTATGAAATTTATAATCGTTCGTTGTAAAGCATCTGTCTGGATTTATTCCGTGCTTCGGAAGACTTCTGCCTCTAAAATCGGTAATACCAACACACTCGCACTACGACAGCGTGGTGGGTTATGGCCGAATCTTCCTATATTCTTAAGGAAAGGATGATGATGGTGATCAGACCGTCCCAGTAAGCGCAGCGAGATAGCGCGATCCGCACTCCGTCATTAACGATAATAATTTGTCTGGCTTGGCTTAATAAAATCGCGCTACACAGTTCAGTACTTGTCGCCACCAATCTTAATTAAATTAAATCAGTCCCATTAAAACTTGGAAACGATCGTGAATAAAATTTTCTACCCCATCCAATTCATCAACCATCTGTTCTGACATTTCGAAAGAAAGAAATGGAACACCGACGAATTCTTTAATACAATTATCTATCAACATTCGTAAGATTTCCCAGCGCTTGTCAGTTGTTACAAGATTATTTGGTTAGCACTTAGCAATTCAATTGAGTATTGTATAAAAGACGAGATCTGAAATTCATACTGAGAAAATTCAGGTCGTAACTTCATTTTGAGAGGTGAATAAGTTTTGACATGTATAGTTTGTGAATATGATTGTTAAATGTACTAGCCATGTTAAATAATTGTGCTCTCTCGGTTGTGCAGACTTTTGTGTATAAATATTCTTCTACTTCGTGTGTTTTTTTGCTGAAAGTCGTACTTGTTTTGATATTCCTTTGCTGACCGCTCGACAATCTTTCTCCACGCTACTCTGACCTCAGCTTGTCTCAAGGTTGTTAAACGTTACTCAAAGTTTGTGTATACAAACATAAATCAAAATAGGTACTTAGCCACTAATATTGAATGTGTAATAATGTGTAATAATAAACAAAGAAAAAGAATGAAATTTTATTTATGCACTGCAGCTCCGTCGCAATAGTAGTCCAGTAACTGTCAATTTTCAAACTTTTATCGCAGCACCAGTACTGGCACTAGAACAATACACGTTGCTTCATAACGGTCGGTCGACGGTTCACCAATTTCGTCGGTAACCCTTTGATCGCGCGCGGCCTGTTTCCAACAGGATTCAATAAAAGTCTTCGGGCGGCCGCCTGCGGACAGCGTTAGCTAGTTTCCGTCCGTTTTTTCGTTTTTTCAATTAGAGCAGCCAATGGGGGCGTCGATAAGGCCACGTGAAGCGAAATCGACAACGAGAAGACACTAATTCCAATTGAAAGTTGTTAAACGAGCAAATGTAGGGTTAACTGAGTTCTTCTGATTTTTTTTAATAGAACGTAGTTGACATTCTGGATTTAAACATGAAGCTAGCCTTTCATAAGCCATTTCATGGTTATTCGTTTTTTGGATGTGACTTCATTGTCATTATCATCTTCACCAGTCTTTTTAACGTCCCCACTGCTGTGGTACAACACTTCCCTATGGATGGAAGAATATAGGGAGATTGGACCACAATCCCCGACAGATAATAATTTTTGGTTCACCCATCCAATAACCGGCCTCATTGAACATTGCTTAGTTTAGAAAATCGCATACATTCCTTACTAGCACCAGTGTAATAGATGATATAAATCAAAAGTCCGCTCCGGATGGCTTGAAAGACGAAAGATAGTGATAAAGAGTTTGTTCCGAACAAACAAATTCATTCTACACGGCTATTCCTCAGCCCCGGGCGAACGTCTCTCGTTTTCCAATCGATAAAATCTCTCGCCGCTATTGACGGACGGTGAATCGAGTAAATTTGCAAACGCCTTAATGGCTGAAGCCAATATTAATGACAGGGTAAGTGAGCCGACCTTTTAAAAACAAACAAACCGGCGTGCCATCCAATTTGCGCCTTATGAACATCGCGACAAAGTTGCAAACGAAGGTGTGCCAGTCAACACCTTTTCCTCGGAATATTTTGCGTTAAATACCGCTCGACGGTTTTTGTTTTCACAGCAAAAATAGTATCCTGTAGAAAAGTTTTAGAGGTTTGTGTTATTTCAAAGGAAACTATCCTAGAATTCTCCAATTGAATAGAGATATATGTTATGTGTCTTTAAATACATATCAATACCTACTCTAGCTATCATAATACTAGATATTAATATTTTAAATTAAAATCAAGTCTTCTGATTCCCCTTTACATGATGATGTCAGAGAAGAATATAAGAGTGAGTTTAGTTAGAGATGACTGGGATTGAAATAAATTATGATGAAGGACTATGGATAGAAGCAGGATGTCACATTTCCTATAGAGTCAGTGCTAGTCCGTTTGATTATTTTGAGATATTTATTACTATTTTAGCTGCATTAACTACAATTTGAAATTAATTATTATGCAAAACTTATTCGTCCTGAAATTGTACCAGCTCAGACCTGATTTTAAATAATAATTTTAAATATTTCATATAATTTGCGTAGAGGACGCCATATAACCCATCAACGAAATTAAAAAGAAATATTGCTTTTGGTTTTGGGTTCATATCGATCCCAAAAAACATTAAAAACAAAATGAGCCTTATTTGTATCAGGCAAAGGGGTTAATTTAATTTGGTCCAGCTGTACAGAAACTACAAAGAACGCCTGAACAAATTTTTACATTTATTTTATTTGTAAATTGTAAATACATTTCAATAATTGTTAATTGGATTGGAGCTTTCACGCTGTATTTCCCAGTCTGTCATAATGTGATGCGGTAAATTTTGTTTACGTGTTCATTTTGCGAACGGAAATTATTGGGGCTGAAAATTCAAAGGTTACATTTATGCCACTCATTTCGTTAATCAATTATTTTACTTGCTGTCAGTTAAATAATTGTCGGTTTATGTTGTTTGTATATTCAATGATAGACAGAAAAAACGCTGAAACATCAAAGTGTGATATTAATATAAGTAGTATTCTGGATGACGTTCTACATAATTATACTCCTTGAGTCCAAAAATTTAGCACTGAAAGAAGATGACACGAAGCCCTACCCAAATTTTCGATAAACTTCTCCATATGACTTTGCGCCTAGACAGAAATAAATCAGAAATAATACATCAAATATTAATAAGTAAGGATCGATGGAGCTGACATGTTCTGTTCATTGAAAATCAAAGTACCATAAAAACGAAAACGACACGAGCTTAAAATCTTTGGAAACATTTCGAAGGGATAATTGAAATTCTGAAGGGATTCCCGGCATTTTCCAACCTAATCTTCTCAGTCTTAAGAGTTTGCCTTGCGACATCAACGCTCACCTTTGCCTGGTCTTACTCTTCTCTTTTGCTAGCCATAGTTAATCGGATTTCGCTGTCGCTTTGTAACTATTGGCTTTCGAGCAGAGAATTCGCGGAGCTCTAGAGATACCTGTGTATTTTAAGAATACTGTTGGACTAATTTTGCTTGTGCTCTTCTAGATGTAACTTACTACAACAGATACCGAGTATATATTAGACTAAATAGTTTCGTTCCAAAATTTTTAGTCATCATCTTCAAATACAAGGAATCCTTAATAGCCTCTTAAATCGCTGAAATAAATCACACAGATGCCATAATAACAGAATCATATGTACAAAATGAAGATAAATAATTACATCAACCATATTACATCTAATATTTTGTTTAAATTATTACACGGGCGTGAAAATTAACAATTAGTTAATTTTGTGATGCAAATTTAAGTAACACTATTTTAAGCATGTTCGTTCTGATGTTACAAACAGACAGACTTCGTTAAATGGATTGGCTAGAACACTTTCCTTCCTGACCTGCTACCGTTATTTGAGTTCAGTACAGTACAACTTATGTAATAGTGCTCAATTATTTGAGTAGCTTTTTACGGCCGGCCGCTTTCAACTGGGAGGCTTTTGTGGGTGTGTAAGTCGCTAACGCGTGTAGAATACTGGGTTTTATAATATGCACTAGTTTTAAAAGCTTCTTAGTCGCTTCATACTCCACGGTATGTGTGAGAGGAGAGGTGCTGTACAATTACTCGATGGTGAAAGTGATAGAGGAGCCTGCTATTACGTAAACTAAGCAATGTTTGCTAAGGACGTCATTGGATGGGTGACCAAAAATGTATTACCTATCTCGAGTTTTTCCGTGCTTCGGACGGAACGTTAAGCCGTTGGTCCCGGCTGCATCTGCAGTCGTTAGTACCCACCAACCCGCACTGGGCCAGCGTGGTGGGTTATGGCCCAATCTCCCTATATTCCATTCTCCCTATAATCTTCCATCCTTGGGAAGGCTTGTGCCCCAACAGCGGAGACATTAAAGGCAGATGATGATGATGAAAGTAATAGCCTAGAATATAGCATCGTCATCAACACGAGCCTTTTTATATCTCCACTGCGGGCACAGAGACCTTCCCAAGGACGGAAGAATACAGGGAGTCTTCAAAGTTATAACGTCCGAAGGCACGGAGAATCACAACATATATTTTTGGTCACCTGTCCCCATGAATGTGCCGTGTGGTGACGGCAGAGTAGAATACAATTGTCACCACCCCAAATCTCTCCTGTGGGTGTCGTACAAGGCAACTAAGGTTAAATCAGTGATGAGGAATGGGCAGCAGCGTTCCTCTTATACCACCTAGCAATGTACTGCGACTTTTGTGCCCGATAAATGGCAATAGGCTCGCCACCTATTACATGGGACCTAACATAATTGGCGAAATGTGGGTGCTAGTTCACCTCTGCCTACCCCTTCGGGGATATGGGCGTGATTTATGTATGTATGTATGTATCCCCATGAATAGGGTGGGTGACCGAAAATTTATTGTCTCGGGCTGCTCGGTGCTTCAAAGGCCACGTTACGGGCCGATTTCACCATCTCTCATAGAAACTGAGTTTTATAAAACTTGGTTTTGATTAATGCAAACTATGTAGCGGAACTCAGTTTAGAGCATAAACCGAGCTCAACTTCAACTGATCGCGTTTAATTCTGTGGTGAAATCTGCCCTAACTGGTGCACTCAGAGACGACAAATAACGTTAATGAGTACTTAATGTCAAAAAATGACGATTCAAAACTAGTCGCTATTTTTGCCGGGTCTATGGTCTAGATTTAAATGAGATTTTCCGACATTAAGTACTCATTAAAGTTATTTGACGTCTCTGAGTGCGGCAGTTAGTCATCTAAAAATTATAGATCAGATTTTGTAGACACAGCATTCTGAATTGGCCTCCGGAAATTTGCACGCCTCTTAAAGCTAACAAGATGACGAACTGATAAAACCTTTGTTTACAAATAAATTTCGATTTGATTCACTTTGGCTTTCTCCGCTATACTAGGCTCTGGCAAACAGAATTACGCAATAAGTCAATTGTCTACCTCTATTCATCGATAAACAAATAAACTGATACTCACCCGGCCAGAAGTAAATATAAACAATCAAAATCGGTTTGCTTATAATCATTGGAATAGGTATCGCGTTCGACAAACACCAAATGGACAAACAAAATTACAATGCCCAATTTAAATTATTACTCTAGTGTAGAATAGCCATCACACGGAATGACATATCGTAAATAACCGCGAATGAAAGTGCTTAACTACATAGTCGTGGGTGACCGACCATAATGTAATTAATTATCTGAAACCGTTTTGGAAACTATGTAACTATGTCCTCCGAACCCGCATTGGGTGTGTTTGCCGTGTTCCGACTAATAATATAGTAAAATTATTTTTCTTCATTAATGTCTTGTTAACCTATAAGATCCCACTGCTGGGCAAAGACCTCCCCCGCAGCCCTCCATCTCGAGCTATCACGAGCCAAATCCGTCCATGACTTGCTGTACGCCTCCAGATCGTCTCTCCAGCTCTTTCTAGGTCGACCTCGATGCCTTTGACCATCCAGAGGTGACCACTCTGTGGTGACTTTTGCCCAGCGATCTGGATGCATACGGCATTCATGTCCTGCCCAGTCCCATCTTATAGGTTAATAAAAAATATAAAAAATGTCTTGTTACTTATTAAACTCGTTAAATGGCATATTTTATCATCGTTATAATACTTACATACATCTAAGACTTGCATGAATTACTATTTTTTTGTTATTCCTAATCTTGTAAACGATACGACTCATCTGTTAGCTTTCAATGGCTCAGTATTCCCATCATGAACATCATGAGACTGATGACGATGTGATTAACACTACTCTCCTCTCGCTGTCTCCCTTATTCACCTTGCACGACAAAAATATTCCGCTCTGCCGTCACCACACGTCTATTGTGTTTTAGTGAATAGACCTTATTACCAAGTAATAAAGCCTACTTGCTGCCGAGCTAGCAACTTGACTAAATGCGTCGTCATAGAGACAATATTTACGCCGGCGAGTGAAGTGGCCCTTTAACTTCAGGCTTTACTCAACATCAAGTAGGATAAAAGCTCACCGCTGATCTTTTATACTGTTTTAAAGAACAGTTCGGAGATGGGTGACCAAACATTACTTTTATCGAACTAATCTAAAAGGTTCAAATTATTACTAAAAGATTTTTTATTGTTAATTATTCAGAGGAAGGTGTAGTTTGTAGCAAAAACACATTCTCAATATTGGTATCTGACTTGATTCTTATTAAGCCGGATCCAGACGAGTGTAACTTGAAAAGTAACCTTACGTGTAATGTCACACGAAATCTACGTTAGGACGGCTACATGTAACGCTAGTAGTCCCGTCCTAACGTAGAATTCGTGTAACATAACACGCTACATTCGTGTGGATCCGGCTTTAGGTTTCGTTTTATACGCATTCCTTGCAGAATATTGTCGCTCGTTCAAACCGCTTTTTGCCTAATGGAAATTTCCGGGTAGATCACTTTTGACGCAAGTGTCCGCGATACACGGTGAAACTCGGACCATTGCGTATTTACCCTCCACATCAAAAATGACGCGACACAAACAATCTGCGGTCGCCCAGCTTTAAGCCTCACTTAAACAGCAGCGGTCAGCGGTAGCGGTGGTGGGCAGTTATGACGTAGGTAACATACAGGGCGTCCCACGGCCATGCCACACGGAGGGAAAGTATACTCAATATTGAACGTATGATATTTTACTAAATGAAGACATCGTTTTATTTTTAATAATAAGTAGAACTGCATTCACAGATTTTTTAAAAATCGCCTACCTCAACCGGGAATCGAACCCGCCAAATGAGATAGAAAAATTACTTGTATTTTATAATAGCGTTTGAAAGGGCTACTCATAAGCATTATATTTTCCTAAATAACCTAGCATATTAAATGAAACAAAGATCATAATTTTTTCATTTTATTTAAAATAAAAAATAATTTTTCAAATGCTCTAAATGTGATCCGTTCTGTTGTATACAAATTCTCACTCTTTTGATAATTTCTCTCCCTGTCGATTTACTTATTTTTGCATGGTGGATGTTTGAAATAATACGTCTAAGTTCATTTTGTAACTCCTCCTCGCTTTATTATTATCATGTACTACACCACGGAAATCTCGTATCTCAAGTGGGTAGGTCTTTGAAATGATAATGTGAATTGTTGGAAGCATGGCCAAGTCAGAGGAAATTTCCCTGAACAAAATTTTAAATAAAATGAAAAATTTTATCTTAGTTTCATTGTCTTCTTTTTGTAAAATATCCTACGTTTAATATTTAATATACTTTCCCTCCGTGTGGCATGGCCGTGGGACGCTCTGTATAAGGATATTATTCAAACCAACGCGGTCGCCGTTTGTTCGGGTTCGCCACCGCCACCGTTGTGGCGTTATTGCGGGCACACCAGTAGTTACCGCTTTAACCGCTTAGCGCCAGGCAGGAGCCCAATCAAATGAGCGCATTCAATTCTTATTTGCTCCAAAAGAAAATGTAAACACGCCAAGCGTAAACAGTATTCCGGTGTTCGTTTAGAAAACCACTTCCCATTGGATCCCCTATTTGTTAATGAAGCGCGCTCAGCGCTGAGACCTTTCATTCAAACTTTAGCAACAGGTATTTAACGGGAGTACCGTTTAATGTTTTGTTTCATCGGAATAAAGGACACGTCGTTTAGCTGACGGACGGCTACATTGTAATTATTTCATTACATTAGGTGCGTTTTAATTGTGGATGTCGCTTTGTTACTGTGTGATTAATTTGTAATGATGTTTGTTATTGGCGATCTGTACTGTAGTTACTGTGTAACGGTGTGGTGGTAATAGCCCTATCGGGGTCCAAGAAATGAGACACAAAAAACCGTCACTATCAATATATTCCAAAATATAAGGCACTCTGAAAACACACAATATAGTTATAAAAACAGAACACTAACTGCCGCACTCAGAGACGTCAAATAACGTTAATGAGTACTTAACGTCAAAAAATGACAATTCAAAACTAGTCGCTATTCTTGCCGGGTCTATGGTCTAGATTTGAATGATTTTTTTTGACATTAAATACTCATTAAAGTTAATTGACGTCTCTGAGTGTGGCAGTTAAACACCTAAAACTGATATAAAACACTGGTGGTATCAAGACTTATAGCTAAGGTACTCACATAAGTGCCTTGGAAATACAGTTAATTAAATTTATTTGTATCTAATTCTCTCGTATTTATAAATTGGTATCGGCATACAGCCGTCAGTGATGTTTTTATCAAGATTGAGTGCGGCGCCGAATCTAATGCCAAAGTATTTCTATTTAAATTTTGAATTTTGACGCGAAGTTATTTTTTATATTTTATTTTTAATAGGCCAGTGAATTAAGAGGGTGCAAGGAGGGTCAGATATTGTACTACGTTACAACTGCTCACAAGAAATTACAAAAAATAATAATTATTTTCATTCACATTGTTTTCGATTCAAAGAGGGATGGGGTCAATCAGGCAGGCTGCAAAACCCTGGCCCAAATTTTGAGCAGTATGGATTGGAATCTCTACACCCACTCTTCATTCATCGGTCTCGAGAAATGGTATTTCCATCAGTAGTCTGCGCATTTGGAAACGGCGAACTAATAACATTAGAAAATTCGTTTACACACAATTCGAAAGGATAGGCAGAGGTATATATTAAACACCCACTTCGTCTACAAAAATTCGTCTACATCTATTTATAAGTAATTGTTAGACTTCGTTAGTGGAGTATAAAGTAAAGAAGGGTTACACCTGACTCATCATAATGAGGTTAGATAAGATTTCCGAGTGCACTAGACTCGAGCCGCTCTTCGGTCGGAAAGTTAGACGGCTCTTGCTTATTTAAATTGGTATTTCAACTTGGGAAAATGCTGCAGCATAAAACTGTGTGCGCGGATTTATTGTTCAGTCCAGTTTCGTAATAGCCGTCAACAACTTGACTTTCAACTTCAATATAGGGCATGAAATGAAAAAAAGTTAAAATGCCGTTTTAACACTCAATTACCGGCATTTTACGTTTGACTTTGTCGTATAAAAATATTAATGTTATTTGACTGATACCTAATTAAAGAAATTTATGATTAGAAAAAGTTTGAATAGTCTCGATCAGAGAATCGATGACATCGTGGTTGGCTGAGTGGTATAGGCATCTTGCCGGAATGCAGTGGACGCAGATTCGATTCCTGCATCAAGACTATAATATATTTTTCATCCCCCCATCTCGGAAAAAGCGTTTTTGCTCTTTGATATCTGAGTGCAAAAGCCGTTTTTATCCTCTAGAGGATAAAGTAAATTTTAATTTAGAACATCGTGTGCAAGTGCATTATGTTTGTGAAAACAAAACATAATTTTTTAATTTGTTTTTAATTCTCCCTGTTTTTTTAGGGAAGGCAAAGGGTCTAGCCCATACAGCCATGTCTTTAGTATATTTATTTGACATTAATATGAATAAATGAGTGAGTGAAATGAAGTATGAAATTAATTTTACATTAAAATATGGGTGTCATACATTTTATCGCATCTAGGGAGTGCTTGGTGCGAATTGAATGCTACCAGAATTCATGATGGCGACTGATAAGGTTGTGAAAACCACTTCAAAATTCTCAACATCAAACACATCACAAGACTTATTATCAATGATTCTGCATAATTTCACACCATCCCGGATGCTTGTACATCAAAACAACACAACTTTCACAGCACAGTCTGCACAAAATCCTCTTTGAAAAACATCATTAAATCTATTGGACCTCTATGGTGTCGAATTTATTATTATTAAGCAACCTTTTTATTTTTTAAAAATTCAGATTCGGAACCTTCTTGGTGTACTTTTTTATTGATTAGCTTTGCACGTTCGATGTTGTTGGTGTGTCTGGGTGGATGTTGTGTGTGTGTGTTTGGTAGGATGGGTGTGAAAGTATCAGGGGGTAAATAGAATCGACTGACACTTTTAATAATGTGATTGTAATTTTTTTGCATTTTGCCATTTCCTCGCTGAGGGGGGATGAAAAGTTACGTGTTGCACTCGAGTGCAAAGATTTTTCACCTTGTGCTCTTTTGATTCCCTCGCTAGCTCGGTCATCAAATTGAGCGCGCGGTTAAAAAGCAACTTTGCACTCACGTATAACAAATAACTAATTTGAAACTATTTCTAACTACAACTTCAATGTGATCATTTTTCAAACATTAATATTATAACATACATACATAAATCACGCCCATATCCCCGAAGGGGTAGGCAGAGGTGAACTAGCACCCGCGTTTCGCCAATTATGTTAAGTCCCATGTAATAGGTGGCGAGCCTATTGCCTTTTATCGGGCACAAAAGTCGCAGTACATTTCCAGGACTGTGGTATAAAAGGAACGCTGCTGCCCATTCCTCATCACTGATTTATCCTTAGTCGCCTTGTACGACACCCACGGGAGAGATTTGGGATGGTGACAATTGTATTCTACTCTGCCGTCACCATACGGCCATTAATATTATAATATTCAAAATTTTTAATAACACCAACCTAGTTTTTTACTTGTATACTTGTTTGTCCTGTTCTGAGGTCTACTTAACTTAGCACAAAGAACCCTGGCTTCAATAGAAATAAATAAGAATCCAGTAACCTCTAACGAATCGCGGGTTGTGAAAGGCATGGTGAAAATTGTATTCCTGTCGACGCCACAATTTTGCAATTTTTCTTAACGATTGAAATTTACGTTTGTGCTTCTATTCAAGGAGGTTGACTTCAAACCTGTTTCATTTCTTCTCTTTTGCAATACTAGCAATAAAGGTGTTGTATACTTCTTAGAAATATTAGTAATATTGAGGTTTAGTGTCTATACTATAATCTGCTGTGGCGGGTCGGCGTCGATGACATGTTTGCAGCGTGGGTCACGTAGGCAGCTGATGTAGGGCAAAGGCAGCACGTGGCAGCTTGGCAGGCAGGACTTTCTGCAGCTCGACGATTGGGCCGGGCTATACCCTGGACTCCGTGGGCCGGGATATTCCCTGGACTCCGCTCCAACTGGGCCGGGCTATACCCTGGACACCATCCTTGACCCGTACGCTTCTTTCTTCATGACGTGTCTTCATAATCCATATTCTTCTCTTCTATAAGGGTTTTTTTTTTTGTATTTCTTTCTTCTTTGTTTCTTGTGTTTAGTAATATTTATTGGCAATCTTCATTTTCTTCTTATTTCTTTTCTAACTCCAAACCGGTTTCACGCAGGGTCGCCATCAAATACGATGAAGTAGTTTGTTCAGGTAGTATTTAATAAAACTCAGTAGTTAGTGGTGACATGTTGTATCGTTGAAGGTTACAACACAAGAGAGCGAAATGCATACAATTACAAGAATATATTTAATTCACTAATAGTATTTCATCACCGATATACGTCACGTTGCAGAGCGTAATGTTTAGTTACGGTGCAAGTATAATTAAGTACGCGTATACTACATTATGAAGCTGAGTTTGTTTGTTTGGTTGTACAAGCTAATCTCAGAAACTATTGACCCAAATTGAATAATTATTTTTGTGTTGGAAAGTCTATTTATCGAGGAAGGCTATACAATAACCGATATTAACGCGAGCGAAGCCGCGGGTGACCACTAGTAATGAATACAAGGAATGAGCTGTAGGTATACCATATATAAAATAAATAATACTTACCTTCATACTACGTCGCCCGAGTAGCCTTACAATGTTTCTATTTATAGGAGCTAAAAGGTTAAATGTTCCGTTTGAGGCACTCAACACATTTTTAGCGCAGATGTAAGTGATGTTAGCCTCTAAACCGTTTTCAGCTTAGTGACTTACGTCATGTACGTCTTCTTTTTAATCCCGAAAAATACCATTACTACTATTACTATGCTTTACTGCTATTCGTGTCACTAGCTTATCACTAGCCCTCTCCCGTACCCACTGCTGGGGCGAAGGCCTTCCATCTATAGGGAATGGATGCAAGAAAACAGGGAGAATGGACCACAATCCACCACGCTGGCCCAGTGCGGCTTGGTGGGTGTTAACGACTGCGGATGCAGCCGGGACCGACGGCTTAACGTGCCTTCTGAAGCACGGAGGACCTCGAGATAATATATTTTTGGTCACCCATCCAATGACCGACCTTAGCGAAGTATTGCTTAGTTTACGCAATCGCAGGCCGAGCGCGCTGAGCCACCTCACTATTGAGCTCCTCCTCCTTGTTAGAATATTCTAATTAAATAATTACTTTAAAAGGCAATTACAACACCATATAATCAGGAACTAAAGAAACATGGAATTATTCACTTTATAAATAGTTAACGGAACTTCACGGCAACGGGAAGCAGCTGAGCACCTATTAATTAAAGATAGAGCACCCCGATAACATAATTAAAGATAGATGAGCGACAAACGGCAGGTTAACAGCACCGCCGCGCGTCTCTCCAGCTAAACCTAATCTACGTAGCTCCGGGAAACGTCAACTGATCACTTAAAACGCCACTTAGATGCTAGATGCAGGCGGGGTGCTTAATGAAAATTCAATACAGTTAAGATGCACTTAAGGCAACTTGGTGCTCATTTATTTTTCACTTAGCCATCTAGCAATTTGGTTAGAGTCATGTTCGGATCCGATATTCTATAATTTTTTATTATCTCAGGCCAGCATAGAAGACCATGACCATTTAATGAAGGACGGTGCAAAAGTTGAAGGGCAATTATGTTTAGTTAGCTTCAGACACACGAAGTTATTTTTTTCTAAAATAATATCTCTCGCGTACGTCTATCGTTCAAGAATGTATGCCTATCCATCATTTAGCATCTGTAACATAAAAGCTAAGATGTTTACATCACGCAAGATTATATCAATTCGATAAGCTAGACTGTGGCTCGGCGTGTACAGCTTACGACTATGTAAATTAAGGAATGTTCGCTAAGGCCAGTCATTGGATGGGTGACCTAAAATATTCTGTTACGATATTTGGTAGGCACGTAACACTCATCTGTCGCCGCTGCGGCTGCTTCCAGTCCTTTATACCTTTATTGGATCTTTTATCAGAGTAATTTGCTAGTTGTTGCTCCAGGAATGCTGCTGCCCATCCTCGTTACGTTTTAACTCTTACTACCGCACTCAGAGACGTCAATTAAACTTTAATGAGTATTTAATGTCAAAAATTTTCATTCAAATCTAGACCATAGACCCGGCAAGAATAGCGACTAGTTTTAAATTGTAATTTTTCGACGTTAAGTACTCATTAACGTTATTTCATTAACGTCTCTGAGTGCGGCAGTTAGTCACCTTGTGCGACACACCCACGAGAGAGGAAAGTGTGGTGTTCTTACTAACTTATCAAAAATGAACACCAAAAATGTATTTTGGTCCAAAATTTATTACAAGAATACTACAAGATCTAGACTAATATTTTAAAGCTGAAGGGTTTGTTTGTTTATTTGTTTGCTTGTGATTAAACGCGCTAATCTTAGAAACTACTGGGTCAAATTAAAAAATTCTTTATGTGTTTCATAGTCCATTAATCGAGGAAAGCTATAGGCTATATAACAACCGACATTAACGCGAGCGAAGCCGCGGGCGACCACCAGTAATTAATAAAACCTACTAAGGCTATACGTATATAATGCTAAATAAACTGATAGCCAGTTCCATTTGATTTACAAAGTTGGTGCTGAATCTAGACAAACTATTTATTGATAATTGTATGGACTACTTAATGAATATTTCAGTGATTGAAATGAGGAATGACCAGAATAGTTGATGAGTCAGAACTCGCGATGTGATAGCTTGAAGTCGAAGTCAAATGTTAAAACGGTAAAATATGATTCGAGTCTCCTTTGCTTGATAAACATTTAATGAAAGTTGATACCCTTGGAACTAACAACAACTTGCTACGTCTTTACATTACAAATATTCGAGGTGAATAAAATTGTAGAGAAGATATTAAGTTGTTGTCTGAGAGCTATTTATGTTTCGAGGCTCTGTTTGGAGTGTTACAGTCTTTTGATTGCTACTACGTTTTGACTACGCTGCAAGTTTGTTTGATATTTAAAAATTAAAATTAACTGCTGCACTCAGAGACGTCAATTAAAGTTAATGAATGCTTAATGTCAAAAAATTTCATTCAAATCAAGACCATAGACCCGACAAGAATAGCGATTACTTTTGAAGTGTAATTTTTTTGCAGTAAGTACTCGTTAACGTTATTTGACGTCCCTGAGTGCGGCAGTAAGTGTTACTTTGCTAACGTTAGATTGCTGTTGTTTAATTCAAATTATTTTAGTAAGTATAAAAAATAGAAATATTGAAACGGGCCTTTATAGAATGGTCGTCTTTTGCTCAGTATATAATTATTATTTTTCTCGTAACATTTTACTAAGCCTGCTCTCCTATTAATCGTTAGTCTTACATTCGTATTAAATACCACAACACATATTATAAAAGACACAACCCACACATTAACATCATTTACAGCCGCACTCAGAGACGTCAAATAACGATTATGAGTATTTAATGTCAAAAAATGACAATTCAAAACTAGCCGCTATTCTTGCGGGGTCAATGGTCTGGATTTAAATGAAATTGTTTGACATTAAATACTCATTAAAGTTGATTGACGTCTCTGAGTGCGGCAGTAAAACCTTTAAAACGTCCAGCAATTGAGACTGAATATTTTATTAGCAAAGTGAAATTAATGGAGTGCTTTTTGTCGTAGTTCATGACAGTTGCATCCAAGAAGATGGCAGTGTTCAAAGTTGAACTGAAATATGTATTCTTCATAACTTCAACCGTCAAACTATGTAATTAAGACATTGTTTCCCGACTCCGAGAAAGGCGTAAGTTAAATATTTGGGGCTAAATTTCTGAATTCTTGAAGAGACCTTACTTACTAGTGTGACAAATTATAAAATGGTAACGTGTTTTGGTAACTCTCGGCCAGAATAAAATTGTCTCCATTCCTGTCTCTAAGGTGTGTGTGCGCGTGTGCGTGTATATGTGTATTTACCAATATCGAGGTATATTGGTAAATACACATACGACGATAAAACTATCTTGCGTTTGTAACATAAAATGTCCCATGGCAAATAATGAAAATCATTACAATAAACATTTATCTAAAGACCAGTCCTAAGTCATATCTAGCAAGATGTTGGCAAATAATGAAAAAATCAAATTTATCATTATAATAACACTTATCTAAAGACCATATTATCTAGCAAGATGTTCAATGTTCAACATTGAACATGTTAGAAAACCGAACGCTCTCCTAGACATTACGACAGATAAACATTTCATTGCGGCTCTCTCGCGCGCTGACGAGGGTTGTGCCCGATAGCGCCACCCTCTCAGCCTCCGCAAACACAGTCGTCGGCCTGACGACGATATTTTCAGCGCCAGTTCTGTTTGGTGAACGCTCGCCTTAGGGCCGGTTTTTTGATCCATATTTAACTCAACCAATTGTTAACAACTGTTACTCATTGCTAAATATAAGTCTTATACCGTAATTATTACTAACAATTTTAGATACTAATATTACTAATGGATAAATATCAGTCTGATATTGTTAATAATTGTTAAATATCAGTGATATTTAAAGATAAGTAACAATCTTTAACAATTGGTTAACAGTTAACTATGGATCAAAAAACCGGCCCTTAGTTGCGAAGGTACAACAGGCAGTTTATTTAGT
Organism: Cataclysta lemnata; assembly: GCA_963931975.1. Taxonomy (NCBI): domain Eukaryota; kingdom Metazoa; phylum Arthropoda; class Insecta; order Lepidoptera; family Crambidae; genus Cataclysta; species Cataclysta lemnata. The sequence goes on along the minus strand of OZ008338.1, from coordinate 7,963,095 downwards.
TATAGGCTTTCGCGTTCCATTACTGGTTTTAGTTAAAACCTATTTTTCTCTATATACATGTTTGGGTTCTCTATTGAATTTGGCATTATCATTACATCAATACGCCAGCTCCATTGCATTTCTCAAACCGAATAGGGAAAACATGAAGTAAAAGTAATTGTTGATTCCTTCAATTCGCACAAAGTGATTTGCTTCCGCTTTCACTGTGCGAAAAGCGGTCTGTTTTCCCGGATTAGTATAATCTAGACCATCTTCAAGGCCAGAGTAAAGAGGCGTATTCTAGGCCAGTATGTAGTAGCATCTTAGATGTCATCACCCTTTTTTAAAAGCTCAGCCTATTAAGCATAAAAAGTATTTATATTATGCAAAGTTAACAATATAATTATAATTAGTAGGTAGGTACAAAGATTTTGGTGGTTAGAAAAAGAATTCCGAAAAATTATGGTCTTGATGCGGGAATCGAGCCAACGTCCGCTGCTATCCGGGCAGGTGCCTGACGCGCGGACCAAAAGCTTTGTACTAATTTTTCTAATATTTATATAATGTTAAAATTAACATCGAATAGTTTAGTAGGTAGGTACTTATATAAGGAAATATCTACTCTCGGAATTTGGTTTATTATACTTACAAAAAGCTTTGCGGAATATTTAAGGGAGTTTTCAATTAAAAAAAAATGTGCTTGATAAGCCTCTAGAGAATAACAATGTCCTACGTGATAAAATTACAGTAACAGGAACCTACGATAAATTATAGTACCTAAATTAGATTTTTTTTTTGTTTTTTTTTTAATTCTCCCTATATTTTAGGGAAGGCCAAGGGTCTAGCCCATACAGCCAAGTCTTTAGTGTATATTTTATCTGTAGTTTTATGAAATAATGAGTGGGTGAAAAGTATGAATGAAATTAATTTTACGTTAAAATATGGGTGCCACATATTTTAACGCATCTAGGGAGTGCTTGGCGCGAATTGAATGGTAACAGAGTTAATGATGGTGCTTGATGAAATGGATAAAACCACTTTTTATAGTGATCTTCCCCACAACATCAAACACATCATGAGACTTATTTTCGATGAACTGCATAATTGCACATCAACACGGATGCTTGTGCATCAAAATAACACCACTTTCACTGCACAAAATCCACTCTGTAACAATTTTTGAATTAGTGAAAATAAATCTGACTGACACCACGAAACGCGCCAAACACCTTTTTTTTTGTTAAATTCTGCCTATATTTTAGGGAAGGCAAAGGGTCTAGCCCATACAGCCATGTCTTTAATGTATATTTTATACCACGAAACACGCCAAAACCAATAAATTCGATTAATTCATCACGATACCTAATAAAGTTAACGGTGAAGGTTGTTGATTCCAATACCATTATCAGATACAGAATTACTTCTCGTTTCAATAAAGCCAGAAAAGTACTTGGTCTCAGGAGTATTAGCGAAATGGATGATATTGGCCGGTAACTGAATTATCTATTAGACATCGATATGGAGTAAAAATAATCCTTGCTTTAGTATCATCCCAGTAGGTACAGTAATTTAAAAAAAGGAGTCCATATAAAGGGCATTAAAAAATTCATTTATTTTCAGACCAAGGAGTCCATAGCACATTATTTGTTATGACTGCAATAATAAACTATTCGATTTTAAATTCAACATTATATAAATGTTAGAAAAATTTATACATAATTAAATAGAAGTTTAAAGTTCCCGCTTAAACGTAATAAATAAAATAATTATCTAATGATCGCTTAGAGTTATTTGTATTCTTTTTTATAAAACAAGAAGTTAACAACATTTTTGTATCCAATATCACTATGATTCTTTCAAACCATGTTGACTATTTCATGTCCGACCCCTTTTTTACCAGTGTAACCTACATAATTTATAACGACCACTCATTTCTGACATACACATTGAGTGTGTAACACTATAATCATGCAAAGCGGGAATAAATTAACTCTCGTATTAGACTTTGAAAGCCTGATATAAGTGGCGTACGATTACATCGGAGCCGAGCAGTATTTGCTCAAATACGTAGCGTTTTTTTCCTTCCCATAAAACTCTTGCTCACTACAGTCTCGCAGGAACACGTATTTGCATACGCGATCTAGGCACCGGTCTCACGCGAAAGCCGAGGTCATATGATCACGCGAACGTCTACTTAGCTGTGATACGGTACGAAGCGTACAAACCAATTTTTCAAATGAAAATCGTCATGATACGGTGCTTTAGTTTTGGGCACGACAATTTTGCCGGCCACGCTAGATGGTATTAGGTTAGTTTTCTCGATATTTCGCTCAATTACTTAGTACAAGGCAGACGCATGTCAAAAAATACTTAGTAACATTGTGCTTTCTAAATCATACCTAAAGAGTATAGATTGGAATTTCTTAATTGATTATTGCCGAAATGCTGTTTTGAGTTGTTTTTAAGTTCTTTCTCTTGCAAACCTGCAAGCAAGTTCGCTATTTGGTGACGGCAGAATACAATTGTCACCACATCCATCGCTCCCGCGGGTGTCGTTCAAGGCGACTAACGATTAAAACAGCTATAAGATGGACAGCAGCGTTCCTAGCAATTCAGTGCTACTTATGTGCTCATTTTCCGTGTAGTGACATTAGGATTAGGTGATTTGTGTTTGCATGTATGTTTGCAAAGTTATTTTCCATTAACCGTTTTGAGCGAAGTGTCACAGGGAGCAAACTGGGACGCAGGGAAGATATCAGTTTTGTGTCCTTATTTTCCTATGTCAGAACCCACAAAGGTGTCTTTCAATTTGACAGTTGAAGTATACCTATTCAATGATTTCCCAGAGGGGTTATTGTTTGTAAAATTGTGGCGTAAAGTTCGAAAACGTCTTTCAACTTTGTAATTGAAAGTGCCTGAAAGGTGCTCTGATGGGTTAAGTAATTGAAAATGTCTAAGGGCAGCCCTCCTTAGAATTCAGTGATCAATTTACATTTAATGTTATATTTGCAGCGTTAAAATTAGGCCGTTGAACGAGAATCGACCCGGTAAAAGTTGGTATAGTATTAAATCTAAAAGTTAGCAGTGTGGTAGCTGTCATGGGTGGATTTGAGAGAATTTTGCTTTTGGCGTATTAAAATAAGATGAATTAAAATTTTCTTAATGATTTTAATTAGTACGGTCATAGAAAAATAAAAAAAATATACCTAATTATTATCTCATTTACTGTCCTAACTGAAAAATAGGATTAGACTGAGGACAAAAACTTGTGGACAAGGCAACATTCCACTTTTCCGTATGATTGTGTATTTAGCTACTTATTGGAATGCTAACCACAAATGAATAGCGATAAATTAATGAAAAAATACAGCAGACGCAAAACCTAAACTCTTCCGCAGACCTTGTTATTTATATGTTGCTGTTATTGGGACTTTCTATAAATAAAATAACTACTATATTATTCCCACAAAAAATATGTATTGATTCAAAATAACTAACGCAACAATTGTGCGCAACGATTGTGTAAACGCAACACTGCACAGTCGCCAGTCACTGTATGGAAACTCAGAATCCAAATCTCAGCTGGGGCGAACGGAATGATTCTCGCGATATTCTCTACGGGGAAGGGAAATGGATCCCGTAAAAGTCGACGAGAACTTTTTGTCGATTACCGGGAATCGATGAGACCGGCTCAACTGGCGTAAAGCCTCTCACAGACAGACGCAGTCATCGGTGGCGGGCAGTTGTAACGTAGGAATATTGGGGCTTAAAAGCCTCCCTCTAACAGCAGCGGTGGCGGGACGGTGGCGGTGGCGAACCCGAGCATACGTTGACCGCGCTGGTTTGAATAATGTTGCCTACTGCCCCACTCAGAGACGTCAATTAACTTTAATGAATACTTTATGTCAAAATATTTCATTTAAATCTAAACCATAGATCCAGCAAGTATAGCGATTAGTTTTGAATTGTCATTTTTTGACATTAAGTACTCATTAGCGTTATTTGACGTCTCTGAGTGCGGCAGTTAAAGTGCAAATTGGACATGAAAAGTGCCTGTTAAAATAATTGTTTTATTTAACCGCTCGCACTTATAAACAGAATAAAATGAATAGAAAAATGAGTACATATTGCAAAAAAATGTTAGTCAAAACTAGACCACAGACCCGACAAGAAGAACGTTAAATTGACGTTGTCGTTATTCTTGCCGGGTCGGCGGTCTAGATTGAAATTAAATTTTGTGGCATTAAGTACTCATTAAAGTTAATTGACGTCTATGAGTGCGGCCGTAAGGCCCCCCGCAGACCTTGCTATCAAGTTGGACAACTAAATTGCAGATGTTATCAATAGTCAAGCCGTGTGGTACGGCAGAGTAGAATACAATTGTCACCACCCCAAATCTCTCCCGTGGGTGTCGTACAAGGCAACTAAGGATAAATCAGCGATGAGGAATGGGCAGCAGCGTTCCTTTTATACCACCGTCCTGGCAATGTTCTGCGACTTTTGTGCCCGATAAATGGCAATAGGCTCGCCATCTATTACATAGGACCTATCATAATTGCCGAAGTGTTTGATGCTGGTTCGCCTCTGCTTGCCCCTTCGGGGATATAGGCGTGATTTATGATTTATTTACGGATTACCAACACTTAAACAGGCGATTAAAAGATAACCGTCAGTTTTTGGCATTTTATCGTATGGAAGAATTGTCAAAAACTTACGGTTATTTTTTAATCAATTGTTTTACGTTTTGGTGAAGTCGGCCTTAGTTGTCCAATTTAATTGCATGATCTGCGGGGGCCCTAAGACATGGCTGTCACGTGAACATTACCGGAAGTAGGCCCCGGTTCGCGTTCAATGAGACTTTCATTTTATTCGAACGACCTTTTGTGTGGCTCCGTAATTTGTGTAACAGTGTTTTATTGGAGGCTGTTTCCTTTATGGTGATTTATAATCGGCATGCTTTTAATTTTCCACTTTTTAAGCTTACCATTACATTTATACATTCATACATAGTTACGCCTATTTTTTACCGAAACGGTTGGCAGGGGTGTTCATACACCTACGTTCCGGCAATTTTCTCAGGTCTCATGTAATAGGGGGCGAGCCTATTGCCATTTTATATAGGGGAAGATAGCCCAAAGCTGGCATACTGCCTGAAGCGGGTATTCTCATGTTCGTTGTATGTTCACCATTTGTGAATATGCAAGACGAGATAAGAGAAGTTTAGTTTTTTCCTGCCTCCTTAAGGCAGCAGACAACGAGGCTGTTGAGTATAATTAATATTTTTTTAATTTTCAAAACGATTTTCTACACGAGTGTGTCCGTTTGATGCAGTATATCCGCTTCTATTTTTCCCTAAATGTAATTTTATTACATAGGTAATAATAGACCATACTTCACCGTCTTTCATCGATTCGAATGTAGCAAAATTTAAATAGTTAAAGAACTTTCATCTAAGACCAGATGACTCTGCAGTTTCCTAAACCCCGCTTTTTTGTTTCTTTAAAATAGAGAGAGCAGACCTGTAGCAAGATGGGAAGACGAACTTAAAAAAACAGCCGACCCCAACTGGATTCAAGTGGCACAATCTAGAGAGGACTGGCTATCTTTGGAGGAGGCCTTTACTCACAGAGGGAGATCCGTAATTTACTGCAGATCCGTAATTTTAAATGGTTATAAAATAAGTGTGAATATATGTATATATATTTTTTTTGCTGTGAGAAATATAAGGCTTTTTATTTATTTATTTATATAATAGAGAGGGTTTATTTATGTAGTTAAAATCTGATTCATATCATTCATCACACGGTAAAGATGCTAGTGATAAATGAATGTATAGAAAAGAGACGCAAAGGAGAGAGTGATTAGTGAGACAACGTTCCAATCCATGCTGCTCAAGGTTTTAGCTTAGGTTTTACAGCCGGCCGCCTGCCTAATACAAACCCTCTTTGGGTAATAATGATAGTATAATATTTAAAACAAAGCTTATTAACAAAGCTTATTTTTGCTCATTAGTCCACAGGCGGAGATTAACTCCGACTGTGATAAGTGAGTCCGATAAAAGTGAGTTCTGAGAAAATTGCATCATGCGGCACCCTGCGGATTTGGCTGGGTCGTCAATCGTTTGCTGGAAGGTTAGTCCGCATTGCGTCGTGATTCTGTGGCCGTTCGAGTGTTAATTTTAAAGCTAAGGAGGACCAGCGTCACACGTGGTCTACTACAACATTTAAGAGGATTGTCTGGTGCCGATACGCGGCGCGAGTATTGCCTACATTTGTCTACAATTTCCTTTATAGACACTCGAGCGGTAACGTTTTCACTCCCTGAGAAGAGACAATTTTGGTTTTTCTAGATTCAGTACATTCTAATCTAAGTATGTCTACGATTATCTTTTTAATTAATTTAGTTAAGTTAAATAAATATATAATGCTCGAGCAAGTTTTTATGTCAGAAACCGAAATTTTTATCGTAAAACCACTTTTATCGTAAGCAATGTTTCGTAAAAATAAAAACGTACGAACCTAGTTTACATTATATTTACAATATATCCTTAAATTATTAAAATTGGATTTTACGTGATGAAAAATGTGATCGCTTTATATACTAAAATTTAGGTAAAGCTTCACAATCCTCTTAACAGTTTCATCAAGCCAAGCAAAGGTATCAATATCCAAAACAAATCCCAAAAAAACTGTTTCCCAACGGGCGTTCACATTTTGGCCAAAACATCTTGCATAAAAATAAGCAGCCAAGAAACGATATTGACTGCCGAAGAAACACCGTCACGAGCCGATGAAATTTTCTCTCGTAAATCTGCAAAACGAAAAAAAAACGTAGATAATCTATAATTTGAAAGCGGGCAAATTGCGTAGTCACTGCCAGTCCTGGAGGAAAATTCAAAGCTACTCATTAAATATTAAGTATTTTTTGGTTTGTCACAAGTGATTCGAATAATTTAAAGCTGGCGACGCTTGTGTTTCGCTTGTCTTTTAACGGGGCAGCAACAATGCCTTCTTGACGACTTTGGAATTACTTTATACAACTCTTAATTGCGAATTTCAGACACAAAAATTGCTTAAGTTTTCTACTTTTCTACCATCAGCATATTATATTATCACTGATTCATCACATCTTAACGCCCTCTCAGGCAGTTTAGATTTCCTACGCGGAAAATCTAAAGGTTGACCCAATCTTCGATTTTCCTTGCCCGCTCGCTCTGACGTCACACTACGACGTATAGAGGTAACTTCGTGAGGTAATAGGCAATTGCTTGGACCCGTTATCGTTTCTAACGTAGGAATACGCAGTTATAGGGAAGCAGGGAGCGGCTTGCCGCTGCGGAATTGTTTCAGAGGCATTTTAATATAAATAAATAGTTGATCTCCATTGCCCACAGCTTGCCAATTTTCACCTCTATACCGTAAATGTAAAGTTCAAAGTTCTTTTAAGGCATCCTCTGTGTATTACTCAGCTCCATTCGCGTAATAGTGTTACATTGGCTGGCGTAATGTAGTAAATACATATTTTACATTGGATATGTGGAAATATCATGTTCTATTTGAGCAATGTCTTTTTTTACGAAGAAGACGTGCTCGTTTTTGGTTTTAAGATACTGGTTTCCAGTTGTATAGTCCTGATGCGAATGATAGAAGTGTAGTTTTGATTAAATATAGTTCTTAGAAAAGGTATTTTAAATATTATAATAAATATTATTTGAAATGTATGCCGTTGTGCACAGAAAAATGAATAGTTAATTTATAAAACCAAATTGAAAAAGATGCTCTATTTTGAAATTATAAGTCGCTGACTACTCACTGCTATTATGCAATATCCAATTCTGATATTAACAGACTGTATCAAAATTTGTATAGACATATTCGTGTGTAGCCCAGTCGATCCAAAGTTAAATATGCATTCGCTATCTTATGCCCTCCGATGTGATACTCCTAATGCGAAAAGAGCTGAGAAAATGGCTCAAAATTGGCTTGCTAGGAATTCGAGCTTTGTATTCAAGGTGTAGGGATGAAATTTGGCAAGCCATGGGTGTCCCGGGATCGGCCCTGCGCGTTGGCGTAGCACCGCCCTTGCTCCGGTACCACGTTCTATTTTTAGACATGCCGAAAAAGGCAAGCAATGCCTCAAAAAACACATTTTGTAGGTACGGCAATGTGTTGGTTTTGGTGAATGTTGTGAATTATACCTGACAGTTGTATAAATAACTGATTCATTTCGTCTCGACAAATGATATCCGTTTGTACTTGCTCTCTTGGCGTATTCGCCGACAAACGGAGAGGAATGATTTAAATAATCAATAATAGTGACGCAAGGAGAGGAGGAAAGGGCGAATTATTGGAAGGGTAGAAATATCATATAATCAAAGTGATGACTATATTTTGTGTATTATTTGATGCATGAGGTAAATATTGAATCTATTCAACTGCTATCTCAAATATGTATATACACATTCGTGGTCTTCACTTTAAGCGAGTTTATTAAAATACCCTAGTTTTTAACCATAATCACGTTTATAGATAAATTCGACAAATGGAGCTTTAGTTATCAAAATAAAATCCGGTTTCAGCAGGTCAAATAGAATAAATTGCAAACCATATTTATCGTTCAAATATTTGCGTGCAAATGTTCGGAAGCAGCATCAAGTCAGAGTTATTTCTAGCAAACAAAAATATCGGCTATTGACCTACGTAAATATTCAGATACATTTGCGATCGCGGAACATTGGAAGAACTTTTAGCAGGCGAAACGTATTTCTGCTTCCAGGAACCAGGAATAGCTAATGGTTAAAAAGTGATATTTACGAGCCTTTTTCGACGATATTGATCTTTAGGCCAAATAAACGGTTTTGAAGCGAGGTGGAGGTTGGTTTTTAACTCTTTATGCGAGCATGGAGATTTGTCATTTTTAGTTTCATAGTAAGTAAAAAATAGAGATTAGGAACGGGCAATAGCGTTCGTGTTTTTTCAAATATGATATAGATTTTTTTAGTCATTTTATGTCGTGTCAAAACATAATTCGATAGCAGATACGTTTATTGCGCTCTGGCTTATCGCAAACGAATATTGTGTTGGTACAGCTGTAATATTTACTACGTAGTACGTTGTATCTCAGGTTTCAAAGGTGAACGTACCGACGTAGCTCGTGAAAACAAAGGGGTATTTACGCAAATGAGCAACAACAAGTAACTGAACCTTTTTCGTATAATGAAAGCTCCAGCAAATACAGACGGTACAATCGACCACACGACAACAATGCACATTAAAACACACCGTTCTTTTATCAGACGTTTCTTCTTTTCTTTTCATTTTTTTACATAGTCTACGAGCTCTCAGGACCACTTTCGATCCATGCTAAGAGTAAATTAACTTCGTAGGTAGCATCGTAGGTAGCTCGTAGCATAATGCTACATTGATCTATGCGTTACGATTCTGCTACGAGTATCTACGATATCTACGGTAAGCGATGCTACGGTAGAACGCATGACTGTATCATTATAATTATCGTGAGGATGAAAATGAAAATGAAAAAATGAAAATGTACTGTTTATCTGTGGTTTATTATACTAAGCAATGTCTGTAAAGGTGAACATAACCAGTAGCCCTTTAATGTCACCACTGCTGGGGCACCAACCTTCCCGTGGATGTAAGAATATAGGGAGAATGAACCAAAAACCACCACGCTGGCCTAGTGGGGATTGCACGGTTTAACGTGCCTTCCGAAGCATAACTCAAGATAATATATTATCGGTCATCCATCCGACCTAAGCAAAAATTACTTGTGCCTTCGAACTGCTCAGATAGGTGGCAAATAGGTAGGCATGTGCCCTGGCAGCAGGGACATTATAAAAGACCGTAGTGGAGTCATCTCTATAGAAAAATATTTACTAAGGCCGGGTCATCATAACCGCTTTTAACCTTGCGTTGTGTCGGATGCGTAACCCGAAGTTATCACCCTTTTGTGTTTGAGCCTTGTGGCGCTTAATGTCGGAAATCCGAGTGTCCGCGCCGAGTAGGGTGGGAATTGCGCGGCGTGGATTTTTAGTCGGTCAGGTCGGCGAGTTGTAAAAATTTAGAATTATAGGTACTGCGGTGCTGTGGTGGAGTTCGTTTTAATGTGCGGTCAATAATTAAAACACCATTTGACTTTATAATTTATTCCTCTCCCTGCCCTGTTCCCAGTCTATCTGGGGTCGGCGCAGTATGTTTCCTCTTCCATTCATATAGGTCAGACGTCATCAAGCCATCCACTCCCTTTTGATTCATATCATCCATCACGCCGTAAAGGTGCTAGTGATGAATGAATGTATAGAAAAGAGACGGAACGGATCATGTCGAGAGACCGATGAACGGAGAGAGTGATCCATACTGCTCAAGGTTTTGGGTTAGGTTTTACAGCCGGCCGCCTGCCTGACTTTATAATATATTAAAGATTACTAAAGAGAACACAATAATAATAATTATTACCTTTATTAACAATGAAAGAAAACTAAAGAGAACCTACCTTTTTTCGTGCTGATGACAAATACTACAGAGAGAGACAGAGAGAGAGAGAGAGAGAGAGAGAAAATGAAATAGACATCTACACTGCTCAAGGTTTCGGCTTAGGTTTATAGCCCGCTTACCTAAAACCAAGACCCGGATATGCCGTTGGTAGTTTCCACACCACCGTCCGGGTGCTCCGAGGAGCTTACACCGGCCAATCTCCGAGTTCACATTTACGACACCCCTGAGGTGAATCGCGGCTGGCGCATTCTACGTAAATTTCTTCGTTTCCAGAGCAGCCCCCGTAGCACGGGACGTGGACATATCTCCTTCGGGGAAAGAAAATTTAATCCCCTCGCTCTAACTCCCACTAAATCCCGAGCCAAAACACTGTCAAGTGGTGGAGAGAGACTCGTCCTCGTCCCCGTGCTAGGCCCGCAGTATGAATGTGTCAATTGCTGACAAATGCTTGCCAATAATTACAAAGGACATTAAGCTTTTTTGTCCCCATGCCCGCCTAGAGGACTGCCGACTAAAAACCACCTTAATTCCATACCCGGAAAGGGTCATTAGGCTACATCGGAAGTCATCGACACAGTGCTTCGTTTACTTCTGGTAGCTACTACCAGTGGTCCCTTCTAGTGGGTCAAGTCGCATCTAAGGTATAGCGCTTAAGACCGCTTTTTATACATACATACATAAATCACGCGTATAACCCCGGAGGGGTAGGCAGAGGTGAATTAACACCTACGTTTCGCCAATTGTGTTAGGTCCCATGTTATAAGTGGCGAGCCTATTGTCATATATCGGGCATGAAAGTCGCCGTACATTTCTAGGTGGTATAATAGGAACGCTGCTACCCATTCCTCATCACTGTTTTAACCCTTAGTCGCCTTGTAATTCATCCGTGGGAGAGGGTGGTGACAATTGTATTCTGCTCTGCCGGTTTATTTCATATCTTCTATCAACAATGACAGATTCGTCATTCGTTCGATTCGTTCGATTCGTTCTTCTCTTTTTTCTTTCTAATAGCCTCTGTAACAGAATCCACGCATCTCACCATTCACGAGCGATAATTGTTCTTGTTAAATGACCGTCATCCCTTCTCGTATTAGAAGTTATAAGCTTCTAATTAAAATAAAACATAGGCACGTTACGAATAAATATGTAAATGGTGAAATTCAAATGAAAGACGGCGATTCGTCGCTTTTAATCCTCTTACCACGTACTGAAGCCTTAAAAGGAATGGAGGGACTTAATTTCTGTCGTTATTGATACAAAGTTGTTTTCGGGGCCTATTTAATAACAAGAATCCTTTATAATATACATTTTGAGTCTTTGTGTATCGGTATTAGCAAGCTTCTAAAATATACTTAGGAATACATAAGAAATGTGTAATAATTATGTTTACTTGTTATTGTCTGTCACTTGTTAATTATTGCTTTATAAATGTTATAGACGGCCGGTATGGTCGAATACCAGATCTCGGGTTCAATTAAGCACATTAACTGATATTAATTGAAATGGGCAATGAGGAATGGGCAGCAGCGTTCCTCTTATACCACCTAGCAATAGCAATGTACTGCTACTTTTGTGGCCGATAAATGGCAATAGGCTCGCCACCTATTACATAGGGCCTAAAATAATTGGCGAAACGTGGGTGCTAGTTCATCTCTGCCTACCCCTTCGGGGATATAGGCGTGGTTTACGTATGTATGTATGTAATTAAAAAAATATACCGGTGCTGCTCCGGTGGTGCAGACAGGATAGAATTCAGTTGTCACAGCTCCCAATATCTTCTGCGGGTGTCGTAAAAAGGCAACTAAGGGTAAGTAAGACCGCAACGAGTAAAAGGCATTATCGTTCCTTTATACCATTGCGATTTACGTGCCCAATAGATGGAAATCTCGTTGAAAGACTCGTCACTGATTACACGAGACCTAACATAATTGGCCGAACATGGGTGTTAATACACCTCTGTCTATCCTATTGATGATAAAATTTATTTTCTTTATCGGAATATGGGTTTTTGTGGGTTGACATATTGACATATTGCTTATCACCGTTCAAATAGGCGTGATTCATGTAAACATGTAGAAATATCTTTTGGTTATAGTTAGGTTATTTCTCTTCCCCTAAAAGCAGTCCCCTCAATGCTCCGCTGCTGTTGAAAAGAGCGATAATCATTTTACGAAAAAATACTTTGGCAGGAAAGAAATTGCCAAGCGGACAACGACATAATTATATATTATTATTATGATGGCGCATTTATGTAATGTACCCCTACCCCGTCCACATTACGAGGACGACTTGCGTCATTGGTGGTAAAGTCGCACCGCGCCTTGCGATTTCAGAGCGATCGTGTTAATGCATAATTGACACTGTTACGATTGTAATAAAGTCAAATATTGAAAACAGCACTTGTCATTCGTGCCAGAAACGAGGTTTTAAGTAAATTGCAGTTTAGAAATATGTTTTTAGGCTAAATTGTATACCATATTCTAGACCGTGCTGTACGTACGTACGTACTGTGCCGTGTGGTGACGGCAGAGTAGAATACAATTGTCACCACCCCAAATCTCTCCCGTGGGTGTCGTACAAGGCGACTAAGGATAAATCAGTGATGAGGAATGGGCAGCAGCGTTCCTCTTATACCATCTAGCTATATACCTACTGCGACTTTTGTGCCCGATAAATGGCAATAGGCTCGCCACCTATTACATGGGACCTAACATGACTGGCGAGACGTGGGTGCTGGTTCGCCTCTGCCTGCCCCTTCGGGGATATAGGCGTGATTTATGTATGTATGTATGTATATTCTAGACCAAACATGGCAGCTGCGACTAAAACATAAATAAGAATTGAGATCCAGCGAAACGCGTCCATAACGCGTATATAACTCGTTATTATAAATACCTATGGTTATTATGTTGTAAAATATTCTATAGACCTTTGGATGCCTTTGGCTAGAAATAAATAAATAAAAATTTTGATAATTATTATTATCGATGTAGGGTCGGGTGTGGCGATGAAGACGTATATGACGTAGAGTGAGATAGCCTCTTGATTTATCCCCTGTCCCGCTCTCAACCAACCGGCGTTCTAAACAATTTGCCAAAGTCATTGTTGGGTCGGCTTTCAGTTTAGGCTAGCCAAATTTGCAGACAGTCTCCTGAGTGACATAATTTACTGCGACGTTAAGATTGATTGGGGTTGAAAGATCGGGGTCCTGATTCTGCTAATGTTAACGTTACAATCGTATTACAATTGATTGAACAGTATAGCTTTTTGGTACCTTACTAATAGCGGACATTGTAACCATAGACATAACAGTAAATTAACTTAACAAATTAACAAATGAACAATGCACTCTCGTTTTCAGCAAAAGGTAAAGGTATATGTATATAGTAGCAAGATAACAACAGCAAATCACGGGTATTAATGTATTAAAATTGTCATAATTATTTAATTATTCAACGCATTGCCTACAAATCTTCGAATCTTTGAAATTTTGCAAGTGTTACTTAATGTCTATCATTGAATATTTAAAATTTTGCAAGTGTTACTAAAAAGTGCTTACATAATTATCACAACTATGATGATAACCATTTTTTAAGCTGTCAAAGTAATGTTAGGATAGGTCATTGACTGTGTAAGTATGTAGCAACTGGAAAGAAGTGATCTTTGCTCGCCTGTGTGAGTAAAAGGTATGACATCAGTATGTATGTGAAGATAAATAATAAAATCTCGTACGAACAAAGTAATGTTTCGCAAAAACAAATCGTAAATTGGCATCTCTTTCGTTTGTTTTTCTCAGCACTTGTGTTACGTAAATCCCTATTTACCTATATAATATTGAGGTGGAAACTCTTTTCAAAGAGTCATCGAGTTGGTTCTGAGTCCGAAACTGATGAGGAGTGGGGAGAAGAAACGGGTCATAAGACGGAAGATTTAAGGGGCGTTTACATCAGCCTTCTACCTACCAGTGGCGTGGCGTGAAAAAAAAAGTTAGGCAAGCCACAGTAAAAATTAGGACCCACAAAAAATGGGTACTCACAGAAACTTTCTTTAAAGCTCGTAATTACTCAAATATAATAATGTTTCAGTATAATTACCACGATTATCCGAATTTACACTTTCGTCGTGCCCGCGAAACGCTAATTCTTGTTTACCTAAGAGAACAACTGTGTCGTTAGCCGTGTGGTGACGGCAGAGTAGAATACAATTGTCACCATCCCAAATCTCTCCCGTGGGTGTCGTACAAGGCGACTAAGGATAAATCAGTGATGAGGTATGGGCAGCAGCGTTCCTCTTATACTACCGTCCTGACAATGTACTGCGACTTTTGTGCCCCATAAATGGCAATAGGCTCGCCACCCATTACATGGGACTTAACATAATTGGCGAAACGCGGGTGAGAATTCACCTCTGCCTACCCCTTCGGGGATATGGGCGTGATTTATGTATGTATGTATGTACAACTGTGTCTATGAAACGTTTTAACAGAATACGATTACGCTCGACTTTGCGGTTATGAGCGTCAAAATTATTGTTAAAATAGTTTTCTATTCTACTATTTCCAAATTCATGCAACGCTAAACAACTACGCATATGTTTCTCACTTTGAACATGTTTTTTAGCAGAGTTTGATAAATTATTAACATCAGAAAATCCCGTTCGATTCCAAACGCTGCTTGAATCAGAAAACAAAAGACACGGAAAACAAAACATTTAAACAACTGCCTGTAAGCCAACTATATTTATCATAAAGAGAACTGTGGAAATGCTTGAAAACCCCGTCTTTACGCTTGTAATCTAAAATCTATTGACATATTTGAACGAGCTCGACCTAACTGTATGACATATT
This sequence comes from Cataclysta lemnata, assembly GCA_963931975.1. NCBI lineage: Eukaryota > Metazoa > Arthropoda > Insecta > Lepidoptera > Crambidae > Cataclysta > Cataclysta lemnata. The sequence goes on along the minus strand of OZ008338.1, from coordinate 7,947,756 downwards.
TTTTATTTTCAAAGGACTACTTTGAAAACTGCTTTCCTTCACTTAGCAAGAAATCGGTAAGGCAACAATCTATGTGCATCAAAGCGGCCATTATTCTGCCGAGAGAGAATAAACCAAAATTATTTAAAACTAAAACCTACCAATTACATCCCTGCAGAGCTACACAATCCACAAAATCACAATACACCTTTAAAACAACAACACAGGTTAGTTAAATTTTACTATTTCACTGAATTACTGCTAAAAATACAATAAAACTAATAAATTACGTTAAGTTTATGTGAGTGCAAGCAAATTTCAAAACAGACTAACCTCTCGTCTGTGTGCTGTGGGCATGACAGTAGCCGTCATGAGTATTTCTCAGCAAGGCCAGAAAGAGAGATCATTATACAAACAAAAGCCGTGTTAAAAAGGGAAGGACGATGCAACCCGCTCCGGAGCGGCTTGTTGGATCGCGATATTGAGTTCAGTTCAGTACAGTGAAATTCCGCTTTTATGGTTATTGTAATAAGATCTAAAATATTTACTTTTGACGGAACTTGTTTTCGTGGGAGTTTATTACTAATGTGTGCGTGTGGTAGTGTATCGATGCATAAGCGCGTAGGCTGCCGAAATGCCGGCTTGATGCCGGCTTGTAGGCAATTTTTAGGTACTATTTCTCGTTGCGTGCGCCTGACAAGACTACGCTTGTCTGTGTGCGTGCTGTATAGGAGGCGTCCATAACTCGATATTTAGCGAGTTAGTTGAAGGAATCTAGAGAGCGGGAGCGAATTGTATGTACCTGTGTTGCTTATTGTTTCGCGCGCGTTTAATACTGTTATGATAAGATTTTATTGATGGATTTTTTTTATTTGTTTATAAAATGGTAGTGTACTTGCATTATGGTAATGATTTTTTTATGCTCGCTCGTTTGGTACGGCTGTTGGGAATCGGGTTATATGGACGCTCCGCCACTGCTACCTACCCAACCATACTTCATAAAATCCTAGACACGCCGAGATATTTACGACATCTTTAAAATGGCAAAGATAAAATTCACCGCCGGCATTTTCGGACAAACTGCACTCACTTAGAGTTATTAAGCTCGGCATCGATATTGCTAGCCCGGCGCCAATGCTCACTCGAGCATTAATTGATAAGTAACCTCTCGGGCAGCATCGAACTCCGATACACTTCAAGTTGAAAGCACTTAGCTATAAATCAGGTCCTGTTTATTTCGATTGTGTTTTGTTTACAAATTCAACACTTGGTATTGAATTTGCTTTTGAACGCCCAATGGTGCTTCTACACGGTGCAAATACCTGGAGCAAGTAAAGGCGCGAGCTACTTGCGCAACCAGTATGCTCAAGTTAGTTGATCAGTGTGGGCTACTTGCGCACGTTACTTGAGCAGGTACATCAAAGAGTCGCTGGAATCGTTAACATGATGCAATAACCCGCGCAAGTGCTTCAGCATGCGCAAGCCACATGCATCGAGTAGAAGCACCATTATATACCAGCGCTTAGTTGGGTAATCGGGACGTGGGTGGGTTTTGGAGACCCATGATTATAGAAACTGAAGCATACTGCGCACTGGCATATAAATTAAGATTACGTTACATACATGAGTGTAACGTAATCTTACCAGGGGGCCTAGCCAAGTAAACTAAAACTAAGTGTTTTTTCTGTAATACGTCAGTTTCATACGTTTGTTTTCTATGCGTTTAAATAGATTGCCTACTTGGCTAGGGCAACAGAGAAGAATTCACGTGTCTTGGTTGCATTTGACTTGTTTATTGTTAAAGAAGATTGTATAATATTGGCTCTTTATTCTGGTAGAAGCGAAAGCTTGTGTCCACTGCGGTGGACGGCACATATGAGGAGCACGTTCAATATACGGCGCGCCGAGAGTATAAACGGATAACACATTCAAACCACACTGCATTTTAAAGTGAGCCAGGAATTGGGCTTAGAGCTCTGGCTTGGATCATTCTATTATTCAGGACCGCCCAGTGAGGCTTTTGAGTTGGCTATGTGCATTATTCACAGCGACGAATTGTATCAAAACGCCTGGCGTATATTCGGCAAAAAGTGTAATTGTAGTACCATAAAAATTACCACGATACGTAATTCTTGTTTTTTACATGATCTATTTATAATGTTTTCTTACATTTGAAATAAAACAACTTTTACAGAAAGACTCGCGTATAGTAAGGTGTTTGGCATGTTAATTATTTAAGCCGACGTTTCGATCACTTTACAGCGGCCGTGGTCACGGGGGGACGAGGTGACGTTTAATTTCAAATGATCTATTTAACTCAAATTAGAAGGAACCCTATAATAATACATACGTACATAAATCACGCCTATCATATAGACAACACCCACGTTTCGCCAATTTTGTTAGGTGGCGGCGAACCTATTGCCATTTATCGGGCACCAAAGTCACAGTACATTGCTGGGTGGTATAAAAGGAACGCCGCTGCCCATTCCTTATCACTGTTTTAACCCTTAGCCGGCTTGTACGACAACCGCGGGAGAGATTTGGGGTGGTGACAATGGTATTCTGCTTTGCTGTCACCACACGACACCGTATAAAATTACGCTATAATACCTCCTGTATTATAGCGTAATTTTATAGAGCATTTTTCGGACTGGTCATCAGAACCTAAACACCCCCTGTTAAGAACTCTTCGGTGTTTATAATAGACAATATGTTTTGATTTTAGTTGTCAGTGTTTTTTAATTGTTTCTTGTTCTGTCTGAAAAATATTACGAAATAAATGAAAGCTTTCTCTTATTATCAAGCTCGAATATTTTATTCAAATAGTAAAGTCTATGCAATATTATCCATATATTTCTCCAACCATTCTCAATACCTTCTTTTGGTCTATTTTATAAATTGGACCAATCGGGAAATTTGTTACATGTCGCCTCATCAGCATCATTGTCATGCTCTACAATATAAACATATTGTAGCAGCTGCTAGTGACACTGCTAGGAACGAGTTTGTGTGGAACCGATGATTAGTTTCGGGCGAGTTAGAGTTGGGTTATGGCTCTTTCTCCCTACATTCCTTACATTCCTCCCATAAGATGGCCTGTCCCCTAGCAGAGGGCCGTTAAAATGATGATGATGATGATTTTGTTATTGGCATTTGCCCAGTAGTGCCTTACTTTTCTATAGCGAATACGGTCTCCGGTAACTCCGGATTCATCAACAGTATTTGTAAAATTAATTATTCATTTTCAGTTTGTCTGTATGATAATTGTTACTATAATAATTATTATTATTCTTATATTAATATTTATTGCCTCCGGCTAATTGAAAAGTAAAAATGAATAAATCAAAAATGTCTAGGTGTATTCTTCTTTCTTTCCTGTTCCCAGTTTATCTGGGGTCGGCGCAGTATAGTCGTTATATTCGTTTAATATTAGTCAAGCACCTCTCGATTTAAGGACAGGATTACACCTTAATGTAACAAGACGCAACGGAATAGTTAGTTAGCATGTAATCAAATCTGACTACTTGTGCTGGAATAATGCAAGCCTACGACGTCAGAATAGCAGTCGTGATGCGGGACTAATTTGGAATTTATTGATTTACTGCCGCACTCAGAGACGTCAATTAACGTTAATGAGTACTCAATGTCAAAAACCGACAATTCAAAACTAGTCGCTACTCTTGCCGAATCTATGGTTTGATTTAAATGTTTTTTTTTTGACATTAAGTACTTATTAAAATTAATTGTCGTCTCTGAGTGCGGTGGTTAGCGTGCTTATGTTCACATACGACGATTCAGGGCCCGCTCACCACGTTTCTCTTGACTGTTAATTTTGTGGTATTAGGAATATTCGCTCTGGATTCTGGTGGTTATGCGCGATTGTATTGTCTTATATGTATGTATACAATACGCAAAGACTTAGTTTATTGAATGAGTTATTATTGACACGATGTTGAATCTGCCTGACTATATGGTCCTTCGAGCCGGATAACTGTTAATAAGTTAATAATAACAAGTTAGAAAATCATAAAAGTATATAAAAATAAATACTAATGGTACAAGTAGGTGACTAGAATAAATTTAATAAAGTGTGTACTAGGTTATTTCCGCTTTATATTTATTGCTGTAAAAAGATCCAATAGTAGTTCAAACATACTATATGCCTATCTGGTATTGGTTGCAATACTCTTATGAATCGTCAACAAGCTTTATGTAGCGACATCACAAAGTCAAAGTCAAAATTCATTTATTCATATCTGGTATGATTACAATACACTTATGAATCGTCAAGACGTGACAGTATGTCCTACATTAATACACGTAGTTAGATTCATCACATTTGTAAGTTAACTTTAGACACGCACCATATAAGCCCATATTTGTATATCTAATAAACAGACTTAATTGCCACATCAAGTCACGTTATACTTCTTGCCCCTGGTAAACTTTACATCAAAATACGCGTGTCCAAGGGAGAATAGGGTTTTACGCAGTATGCCTCAGTCTATAACTCCCTATTTTAGTTTATCGATAGAGATGACTTTTGCATTTGTGCGGTGACGTAAATGATGATGAAATAAAATAAAATATAAACCATACAAAGTACTCTAATTTGCTCTTCTACATCTTGTAAGCGTAAATTCATAAAACAAATTGTATCCGATCCGTAAGTAAGATGCACTCAGCACCAAATCACTACTACATCCATCCCTCAAAGCTAACAAAGGTAGGCTTAAAACTCCAACATAAGCTTGATTCTAGTAAATGCGGCGCTACGATACCCCTTTTTTACGACTTATCATAAAAATAGAAAACCGTAGAGTACGTTTCCCCTTTTATAGGAGCGGCGGCCGCCTTATGTAACAGCGTGGCTTCTTTCGCCTGATCATTGCCATATTCGCTTTCCGATCACGTATCGGCATGAAATATACGTCAGTTTCTGTTTGCGGATCTAAATTTTACGATGGCGAATAAATCGGCTTCAACTATTTATTCCCCTGATTTTCCCCGTGAAGCACTATCACAATGAAATCAAATAAACACTGGAGTATTATCGGTTAGATCGGCTCTTTTTGTACCTCTACGTGTGGGTGCCTATTGTTGCGCGGCGCCATAAAATTCTTTGCTTTTGTATTGCGCATTTATAATAATAGAATGAGCACAATGAAGTCGAAGCATTTTATTTTCTTTTCTCACTTACAAGTACTGCTTTTTCCACACCTCATTTAGACGTTGTTACGTCGAAAGGTACCGGTGTCTAAGCCAATCGTGCCTTTCGATATTAAAGGCCAAGTTGCATTAAAATGTTTTTAAGTGACTTATTTCAGTTTGTTCGCAGTGAAAAACTAAAAAGTCCCACGCAAAGTATTTCTTTGATTTCAAAATGTAATGTCTGCATTGTTTAAGTAAATTAGAAGACGTGAATAAAACTTGAAATAATAAGTAATGGACTTATGCGGGTTTGATATCTATCAACACTATTAATTATCTCTATTTACCAAATGACCCTATTATTACGTAATTTTGTTTGTTAAACTATTTGTTTATAAAACAGTAAATAAAGGGTGTAGCAATTACCAGTTACAGCAGAAATTATTTAGAAATTATTTTTGCTGGATTTGTATATAAAAGAACGGGCAAAGAATTGGATAAGCCGTTGGCCAGCACAATTTCATAATTTTATATTCTGCAGTTATATTTTTTCCTCTGAGACAGTTTTAAATGAGATCATTTGTCCCGCGCCTTAAATACGTAGTAATCTTTAGTCTTCAAAATGTAAATGATTATAGTCTCGGTCCAGACGCCAATTTGAGATTCAATCAAATATTCGAGAGAAGGAGAAATTGATTTCGTTTGAGAAATAAATTAACGTTCATCAAAAAAAAATCTAGTAATAAATGTTTCGAGAAAAGACCCTAATTGCGACACGGTTGTAAAAAAAAGATAGCTCCAAAATGTTTTGAAGACGAGTAAATTAGTCACGTAAACAGTATATAAGTGATGCGTACGGTGACAATAGCTTGCTTTTGTAAAATGCTTTTTGATCCACTCTTTGCCGCCAGAGAGAGACAATTCTCACCACTCCTAATCTCTCCGCGGGTGCCATACATGGTGACAAAGGGTAAATACGGCGACAAGTAAAGGGGCAGCAGCATTCCACTTACACCACATAACGATATACTGTGATTTACGCACCTTTATAATATATAGATATATTTTATGATATAGAGCCTCACTCTAAAAAGAAGTTGACCACAAAATTTCCAAGGGCGGTAAACATAATTTTTCTCATTAAAAACTGATTGCTTTCGTTTTACAGAAAACATAAATCAAAAACGCCGTTCTTGTACAGCGCCGTAGTCACGCAAACGATATTATCGCATCGAAATCGTCAACTAAGGGCCGATTTCACCGTCTCTCATAGAAACTGAGTTTAATAAAACTTGGTTTTGATTAATGCAAACTTGGTAGCGGAACTCAGTTTAGAGCATAAACCGAGTTCAACTTCAACTGATCGCGATTAATTCTGCGGTGAAATCGGCTCTTGATCGTCCATCGTGACTATAAACGAAGTCACACCAACACAATGCTATCTAGCAAATACCTACACCGGAATTGTGTCGCTAATTCCTCCAATTAGAAGGCACAGTAGATAGTGGATTTGTTAGGTGTCAGAGTTACATAAGAATGTCACAAATGGGCAGTGTCATGATTTCGTAAACGATTTCAGACTTTTTATACGTATTTTGTACTTCTAATACCTTAATATTATGCTTAAAAAATAGGCACTTTTACTTAGCATAATTATTGTGAAAGTGAAAATGTGTAAGTCGTCTAACCTATAACATCTCAATAAATATATTTTCATAGTAGATTAATAAATATATTTTCAAAGTAGATATGATGAAGAAGGAGATATGATGTATGAAGAAGTAGACTAGGCTGGAAAACAGGTCAGTTACAATAAGAACATAAAACATAGCTCCAGTCTTATTTATGGTATTTATTTCATCTCCTCTACAGAAAAATACTACAGATTAAAATTTCGTAAAGCTCATTATAATACAAAATTGTAAACAATATAGTAATGTTTTTTTTTACTGTAAAGAAAATCATAAGGTGTAAAGCAAAGCTTCCATTATTGTTTATTAGTTTATTATTAATTACACAGTTAAACACAGGTTGTCGTTAATGTTTCTCGACGCGGACCTATCGGGAACGAGTTTGATCGATTACAAACAACACGTGGCGATAACGGAAGTGATTAATATCCCTTTCGAAAGCAATGACTGTTTTGCATTACTGCCATCGTACATTGTACGTCAATTATGGGTAATTCTACAGAGTAAATGGCTTACAGCATTGACTTTATCTTAAACACGATGGACTGCAATATAAAAACCAATATAGTTAAGGTTAATTATTAGTTATTTAATGTTCCCACTGCTGGCACAGGTATTAACGAATGCAGACTGTATAAGCATGGTTAATTAGAACTAAAAATAAAAACTATATAAAAAAAATTTGCCAAGAGTAACTGTGCTACAGTTAGCGCTCAGCCTAGTACTATTGTGATACGCAAAATACCTATAACATTATTTTATGTTATATTATTCTCCGTTTAAATTCTTCTATCTATAGTAAAAGTCAATGCCTCAGCAATGGGGATATTAAAGGGCTGGTGATCATTATGATGATGATTCTGTATTCCCCCGTGATTTTGGTCCCGGTTAGATCTATGGTTGTTAACAGTCCTCTGGCTCGCTTGGGATAGCGGGGTGGTGGTGATGATGATGAATGAAAAGCCTAGACACGAAATATAAGCTTTGTGATAAAACTTAAGTCCCTTATTAAAAAACTGGTGGTGAATATGGTATAGCAATTCCGCATTTTGTCTGCGTCTCACAAACGTGCGACAAAACACTGAGTAACTTGAGCATATTGATAAGGTTATACTCAATCACCTCATATAAGAATAAGGCCCTGTTTCACAGTCGACAAGTAAGTTCGAAGTAGCCTACTTTGCAGTTCAATTAACGCATATTTCATATTACAACTGTCAAATGATCTGCGAAGTAAGCTACTTATAACTTACTTATCGATTGTGAAACAGGCCCTAAAAGTATCAAAGTTGCCCTTACATAGTATTGGATTACATTGTTCTTGATAAAAAAACAGTCTTATTGCAAATTAGTTTTTACAAATCCGTTTCTCGCGATCCATAAATACGACTCGCTTCTAAATAAATCACGGTTAAAAATGGCGACTGGATGCATTCCCACGGAATTCTGCCGTTGGCCTGTGAAAGTACAATCAGCGGAATATTTCATTAACGTGCTGAAGCAGTATTTTCTCGTAATAAATAGCAATCGTTTGGTATTAGCGGCGAACATTCTTGTATTTTAGTATTTATGGGCGACATAGAAATCTCGAAGTTTCTTTTGAGAAATTTTTAAATGCGATTTTAGTTTAATGTTTTCCTTATAGCGTATTTAACGTGTACGTCTGCAGTCACGGAATACAGTTGCCACCATAAGACTTTACCGCTTAAATACCTTCTATCTTGTCCAAGTGCCTTACAAGGCGATTAAGGTTTATTTATGTCGACAGATTTAAACGATGACATTGGGCGAAAGGAGGACGCGTAAGGACAAGCTTGATACCGCATTGGCTTAACGCGCTCGGCGTGCGATTGCGTAAACTAAGCAATGCTTTCTAAGACCGGTTATTGGATGGGTGACCAAAAATATATATTCTTGAGTTCCTAAGGGCTTTAGAAGGAACGTCAAGACATTGGTCCTGGCTGCAGTCGTGAATACCTACCAAACCGCACTGGGCCAGAATGGTGGGTTAGGGTCCAATCTCCCTATATTCTTCCATCCATAGAGAAGGCCCGTGCCCCAGCAGTGGGGATATTAAAGGGCTGGTGATGATAATATATGGTCAAAATGAAGCTGGAGTAATTTGATGCTACTTTTACACCCCGTGGGTATCATAAAGACAGACGGACTGCATTTTAGCTGCACTCTGTCCGCCATTTTTGTGATCAAGTTAAGAAAATCAAGTTATGAACTGTGGAAGATGGTCTACAAAACATGGCGTTATTTCGAACCCTCGGCAGAGGTAGTAGTCGCGACAATTATTTTCTTATTCTACCCCCGTCACGGGGTGCCGCAAAATAATATTATTACAATTTATGAAAATTGTCGTTGTAAGCTTAACTGTAACGTTGGCAGTTTAATTGGATACGTAGTAATAATAACTATAATAACATTGTACTGCTATAAAAGACGTGCGTGACTGCCACGATTACAGTGGCATAATTCTGCAATCCATGGTTCACGCAAAGGCTGCATTTTGTGGTGTAGGTGGGGACGCTAAAGTGTGTTATTCAATTACTTCATTTTACAAATTTTTAGTACGAGGTACAATGTTCGCGAACACACCTAGATTGAGGAGCTAGCGCATGGCCAGCGATTGCTTAAACTAAGCAATGTTCGCTAAGGCAGGTCATTGGATGGGACACCACTTTGCCAATGCGTCAAGCGCCCATTTTACCGGACCTAACAACAACACCGGAAGTGACAGAAGGAGAATTAAGGGAGGCTATTCTTCGCCTTCAGGCGAAGAACGTAGCCCCTGGACCGGATGGAATACCAGGGAAGGTGTGGGCCCTCTCGCTGATCAACGGCTTAGGTCCCAGGTTCAGGGCTCTTTTAACATTGTGCCTGGAGGAGAGGAGTTTTCCAAATCGTTGGAAAACCGGGAGGCTTGTCCTCCTAAAGAAGGCGGGCCGCCCCGCTGACTCCCCGTCAGAATTTCGGCCCATTGTCCTGCTTGATGAGGCGGGAAAACTCTTAGAGATAGTTATTGCTGCCCGCCTTCGTCAACATCTGGAGGAAGTTGGGCCAAACTTGGCTAGTAACCAATTTGGTTTCCGCCAGGGCAGGTCCACAATAGATGCTATTGCACATGTGAGGGCCCTGGCGGAAGAAGAGGTGGATCGAGCGAGAGTTGTCTTGGCGGTGTCGCTTGACATCGCCAACGCGTTTAACTCTCTCCCTCATGAGTGCATCATGGAGGCGCTCGCTTTTCACGGCGTTCCAATTTATTTGCGCCAGACAATCTCGTCCTATCTGGTGGGTCGGACCGTCATCTTTCCGACCCAGAACGGATGGGGGAGCAAGCCGGTGGTATGTGGTGTTCCACAGGGATCGGTGCTAGGGCCGATGCTGTGGAACATCGGATACAACTGGGCAATCAGTGGTGCCAGCAGGTTAGATGGAGTTAGCATATTTTGCTACGCTGACGACACCCTCGTCACAGCAAGGGGGGCCACCTATAGTGCGGTGAGTGTTTTGGCCACCGCGGGAGTGGCACAGGTAGTGGCCAGAATTCAAAGTTTAGGGCCGACCGTAGCCCTAAACAAGTCGGAAGCCATGTGCTTCCATGGCCCCCGGAAGAAGCCCAAATAATTGTTGGCGGAGTTCCCATCGACATCGGGTCGACGATGAAGTACCTAGAAATCGTTCTCGATAGTCGATGGAACTTTAAGGAGCACTTTAAGAGGCTTGCTCCTAAGCTTGTGAAATCTGCGGTCGCGCTTAGTCGTCTCATGCCCAACATTGGGGGGCCGGAGGCTGGGTGCCGACGCCTCTTCGGAGAGGTTGTGAAATCCATAGCTATCTGGGCCGATTCCCTCTCTAGCCACAATTTTTCCTTTCTGCGTCGCCTGCAGCGAGTGGTGGCCACGAAGATGGTGAAGGCGTACCGCACGGTCTCTTACGAGGCCGCTTGCGTATTAGCAGCAACTCTACCCTGGGACCTAGAGGTCGGGGTCCTAAGGAAGGTTTATAGAAAGACTGCCAGGGCGCAGCTCAGTGGAACTCGACCGCCACCTGAGCAAATCAACCGATGGAGAGTCCGAGCCCAGAAGGCCGCAAGACTTGAGTGGTCTCGGCGGCTTGAACACCCATCCGCCGGCCACAGGACTGTTGGGGCGATCCGTCCCGTTCTGGAGAAGTGGGTCATGAGGCCAAGGGGTTCGCTCTCTTACCGTCTAGTGCAGGTCCTCTCGGGACATGGCTGTTTCGGGAGGTATCTGCACAAAGTGGCGAGAAGAGAGCGAACTCCGGGTTGCCACCAATGTGTTGCTGCGGAAGATACCGCGCAGCACACCCTAGAAGAGTGCCCGAGGTGGGCCGTAGAGAGGTCAGAGCTCAGGACCGCAGTCGGCTAAGACCTGTCCCTGCCGACACTGGTGAAAGCCATGACCGAAGGCGAAGATGTGTGGCAGGCTGCGCCGAGATTTGCCGAGGCCGTTATGAAGCAGAAGGAGGCGGAGGAGAGGACCCGCGAAGAGGACCCATCCGCATATCCGCAAATGCGGAAGAGAGTCGGGCGTCGCCGGCGCGTTTTCGCCGGCAATGTAGAGCCTGTTAGAGGGCAAACGCAAGGTGTGGATTTGGGCACAAGGCTCAGCTGATTCCCTTTCCCCCCGCCCATGCGAGATGGTGGAGCACCCTGGGGAGTTTTAGTGGGTAGTCCCGGCGCTTTCATGCCGGGGAGTCCCACATAACCCCGCGTTCTACGCCCCTACGCCCTGAGATCTCGGGGAATGCTTAAATGCATTCAACCCCAGGGAAAAAAAAAGGCAAGCGGCCGGCTGCAAAATCTACGCCAAAACCTTGCTAAACACCAACCTGTCCTGGTCCTCGGTCTCTTGACCTGATCCCTTTTATCACTCTCCTATACATTCATTCATCACTAGCACCTTAAAGATGATGGCTAAATGACGTCTGACTTATACTAATAGAAAAGAATACATTGCGCCGACCTCAAATAAACCAGGAACAGGGTAGGAAGATGATGATGACTCTTTTACTCACTTCAATATTTTCCTTTTCAATATTTGATGGCACTCGTGTTTTACAAGGTAAACGGCTTAAAAAAGAAACCTACTTAATTAAAAACATTCAAGCATTCTCGTCGATAAGTGTCTCATAAAAAGGCGTTTGAAGCATCATCCACTTTTATCTTGAAATTATGGCTCTTTTCTCTTGACGCGAGCGTTGAGACTTTGTTCCTGAAAATATTTTCCATCGATAAGCACTTCACGCGCCAATAGACTTTAAGCTTGTTAAGTACGTAAGCACTTGATGTAATAACGGGTTTAATATCGGTTGCATTTTGTTGTGAGTTAGTAGAGTTAGTGAATCTACGAGGGTGGATTGAAAAGTTCTCGGCTTAGTCAACAAAATAAAGTACATCCATACAACATTATTTTTAGTTTTCGACGTAATCTCATTGAGATTACGTCGAACACTAAAAATAATTTCTCTCATCTGTTTTCTAAAGTGTCTACATTGTATCTATGTTTTAGGGTTTACTATAGTATCGGCATTAACTTGTATTAGGTCCACATAGCATACTCGATGTAAAGTTCGAAACTAGATAAGTTTGGGGATGAAATCGCATCTAAAGTTCGGGGGAGCTAAATATTTATTCATCCGCAATTACTCGTGCAATTAAACGTGTTGACTGGAGGTTGTCAGAGAGCGAGCGGAGATGATATTCACGGTAAGTTCGCATTCACATTCGTCGACTAATTAACAAATCGCTGCCAAAATTACGGCGTAAATTGAGTTTGAATTCAGTCCAACAGCATTTGGGAACTTCGCGTATTTAAAGATAAGAGCATCAATTTAAAATACTATTACTGTCGCACTCAGAGACGACAATTAACTTTAATGAGTACTTAATACAAAAAATGCCAAACAAAACTAGACTACAAAAGAATAGCGACTAATTTTGAATTGACATTTCTTTGTATTAAGTACTCATTAACGTTAATTAGCGTCCTTGTGTACGGCTGTTAGTGTTTATTAAAAAAAAAGGGGTAAAAGTATGAAATTGCCGATGTTCCCTCATTATTTAGTAAGTCCCTCATTCCTTTAAAACAATAGTTATGTCCATTATTCTTTTTTTATTTTAAACTTCATTTCAAGGACTTATAAAAGGAAATAAGGACGTATAAAATTTTATCTTATTTTATTTCTTTCACTACCAATAAATCTTCAAAAACAGCTAGTCCTAAGTACCACTTCGATCCACGGAAACGGACACCAGTCCGTCTCCGTTATAAAAAAAATCTCTAGGTATCCTAGGTATCCTATAGCTTAATGTTGTCTAAATATACCCACAAAATTATATAAAATTTAGACTTGTGGTTCCTTAAAAAATCGCAAATATGTTTGTATGGAAAAAATACAAATTTAAAGTCGCTAAATTCTCCATACAGTACGGCAATTTGATACTTAAACCCCCAATATTTCTAGGAGGACTTTGGAGTGAAAAGATTCTCGAAAGGCGGCAAAGTACCGTTAGACGTGGTTCCTTCTTCACTTCAGTCCCTCCTGCCTTCATATCATATTTCATGCAATCCAACCATCATGGTTTTTTCTTTCCATATACCCATACATGACACATCTCTAATGGCATTCATCTCTCTTCGTGGCATGGCTTTTTCCTGTTGAGAAAATTATTAACATTAATACTTTTGTCACACTTAATATCACTAATAATAAAAATGGGAAAAGTCCTATCTTCGTCTTGTCGTGTCGGCAGCAGACCTAAACGACATCCACCCAAAACTCAGCATCGCCAGCCTCAGCGTCAGTCATCGCCGCTTCGTTTACGATGAAAATTAACTATTCGATTTTAATTTTAACATTATATAAATGTTAGAAAAATTAGTACAAAGATTTTGGGGCTAGAAAAAGAATTTCGAAAAATTATGATCTTGAGGCGGGAATCGAACCCGCGTCCGCTGCTATCCGGGCAGGTGCCTGACCGCTCGGCCACCCAAGACACTGGGTCTTGGCCCCAAAATCGATGAAAATTAAATTACCTATTTATATAGCCGTATTGGTTAGGCTGTTAAGCAGTTGATGAACGGCATCAAACATCATAATTTATCGTCCCGAGTTCGAATCTCTTACACACAGAGGTACTTACATAAATCACGCCTGTTCATTCCCGAAGGGGTAGACAGAGGTGTAACACCGACGTTTAGCAAAATAGTTTTAGACCTCAAATAGAAAACGAGCGTAAAGAAATTTGATTGGGATAAAATTTTTATATAACTACCCTGGAATTTGTTTCATGTTTTGGATTTTTGACATGAATCTGAGTGCCTGTTTACCTGACACATTTCACATAAACGCGATAGGTACTTAACAAAGGTTTTTATTTGTAAAAATATAATATCACCTATACCTATTTATATCTGTCTAGTTTTGAGTATGCAACAGACAGGATTTTAAACACGCCTTTATCGCCTTGAACTGTCAAATATCATTTTTAATAATTCATAACGATAATATGGCTATATCATATCGTTTTTCAGTGGTCATGCTAGTTGGGCAGGTGTACGGACACGCAGGGCACGAAATGAGGTGCTCCATAGTTTGAGGAACAGAACCACACCCACACTCCGTGCTGGAATCAACCGAGAATCCCGACCTGAACAGATTGTCATTACTTCGTCCGGAGTCTGTTTAGAGTCTTAAGCCTCTCACAGACAGACGCTGTGGCCAGCTGGTGGCGGTGGCGGACCGAATAAACGTTGACCGCGCTGGTTTGAAATGGTACGAAGACGTTCATATTAGACAACAGGCCGCTACCGCTACCGCCACCGCTGACCGCGTCTGTCTGTGAGAGGCTTTATTAAACATATTGAATGTTCGCGAGCGCCTGAAAAGGCCTGGATTGATTACGATTTAATCAACGCCCACCTATCCTGAGCTAGCTCGTTTCTTTGGCTAGCCATGGCTGAGCAGATCCGATCCCAGATAAGCCGCGGCGGGGCTTAGAGACTTTTCTATTAAATTTGCTGATGAAAATTTTCTGCTAAAATAAGATATGGATTTAAGAAATGAAGTAGCTCACAGTCTGCTCTGCAGGCTAAGCATGTACTCGTATAAAATCTCCGCGGAAAGAAGATAATTATATGATTGATCTCTTTCTCGCACTTTGCGTTTTGTCAGGTAGAAAGATTTCATCCTCTCCACGGTATTTGTATGGTATACATAGTTACTTTAGGGCGATAGAAACCATAAAGTTAGCCAGTCAACAGCTAAGCTTGATTCCCAGAGAATACATTAATGGCGCTTATTTATCCCAAAAGCAGTACCTAGGTGCCCATGTTTTGTCAATCATGTTAGATTTTGCCGTGTGGTAACGGCAGAGTAGAATACAATAGTCACCACCCCAAATCTCTCCTATGGGTGTCGTACAAGGCGACTAAGGATAAATCATTGATGAGGAATGGGCAGCAGCGTTCCTTTTATACCACCCAGCATTGTACTGCGTCTTTTGTGCTCGATAAATGGCAATAGGCTCGCCACCATGGGACCTGACATGTTTGGCGAGGCGTGGGTGCTGGTTCACCTCTGCCTACCCCTTCGGGGGTATAGGCGTGATTTATATATGTATGTATATTTGTATACATACATAAATCACGCCTATATGCCAGAAGGGGTAAGCAGAGATGTATAAGGTAAACTTTTCGACGATAACGTTAGGTCTCATGTAATAAGTAGCGAGCCTATTGCCATGTATCAGGCACTTAGTTCTAATAATGCAACCGTCAAGATCTGAATTGACGAAACGACTACATCGCTTTTATTGTAGTACAGTTTTGTTACGCGAGTAAAAAGGCCCGAGTGGGCGCGCGATATGAATAAAAGTTAGTTGTTTCACCGATACGGACCCAGATACCGACGTGTCTGCCACACGGCAAACTTTCTAACTGTACAGTATCGGGTTTTGTAACATTAGCTTTTTGCGCCGAGCCACGCTTACAGATAGAGAATATCAAAGGCAAATGGGAGTTGTTTTAAGGTGCATAGCTTTTTAGCTTTATTATTATAATTTTTTTATTACATTTAAAATACAAAGAAAATCATATTTCTAAACATTACATTTTTACAATATAAAACATTAAAAAATATAACATTTAAAAATACAAAAATGCAGTTCCCCATCGGTAGCAAGATCAGGGTCCCGGCTACCGGCGGTTAATGATCCAGAGACAGGAACCTCCTCACTATACGCGCCGTGTCCAGAAGTACCGCCTTCTGCATCTGACTCTTGACCCAACTACCTAGCGCGAGCCTCTTAAGATGTTTATCGAGGCTCTTGGCTATCAAACCATGGGCAGATATAACTATTGGAACAATAATTGCTGAATCGATGTCCCACATGTCAACAATCTCGTGAGCTAAATCAAGATATTTGTTTTCTTTATCTTTTTCGGCTTTCACAATGTTGTCGTCATGAGGAACAGCGATGTCAACAATTATTGCGCGGCGTTCATGTCGATCTATTAATACAATATCAGGCTTATTAGCTACAATAGTCCTGTCTGTAATGATAGATCGATCCCAACACAATGTGGCATGGCTATTTTCGAGAACCTGTACTGGTACATATCTATAGTACGGCACTTCTGATGCTACAATATTGTGTTTCAAAGCAAGTTGTTGGTGTATTATCCTGGCCACTTGGTTATGTATGTGCAAATACTCGCCATTTGCGAGACGAGAACAGCTGGAGATTATATGTCTGAGGGATTCACCCGGGCGATGGCACGCTCGGCAAACATCCACTGTGCCATCCTTCAGAATAAACCTCCGGTTATTCGTCATCACAACTTCATCGGTAATTGCACAGACAAAACCTTCGGTTTAACCAAAAAGGTCACCGAAACGGAGCCAGGAAACTGAGGCTAGTAAATCTATGTCGGGCCCATGGAGAGCTCGGTAGAATCTGCCGTGTAACTCCTTGCTTTGTCACACAACGCCGCGGTCCAGAGTACTAAGAACTATAGGTTTGCGCCAGTTATCTTTAGCTAAAAATAGAAGAGTGAGTCCATTATCAACAGCAACTACTCTCTATGAATTCCCATATCGACCTGGAGAAACCTAAGATTGTTTATCTCGCGGTTATGTAATGTCTTGGCATTTAAGAAGCTGGTCTGGAAGAAATAGCGTAAATGAGCCAGCTCCTACTCATCCGAGTTGTGTCGTAAAAGTCGATTAAGACTGTCTGGTGTAGACTAAATAAGCAACTCGGAGCACATGAATGGTGGAGGGCAAACCACCATCAACAGCATACCCAAAGAGGGTCAGTGTCATGCAAGTGGATGGCTGTAAACTTAGCCAAAACCTTGAGCAGTATGGATTGGAATGTTGTCATCGCAATTACTCTTTCACTCTTATTCTTACATTCCAATTAATCCATTCATTAGATTCTCGATAATTTTCTATACATTTATTCATCACTAGCACCTTTCAGGTGTGATGGATGGCATGAAACAAAAGGGAGTGATGGCTTGATGACGTCTGACAGAAATTAATGGAAGAGCAAACATTCGGCGCCGACCCCAGATAGCAGGGAACAGGTGAAGAGGCTTATCTATTCGAACGCATAGAAAACAAAAGTATGAAACTGACGTATTGTCTCTGTAATACGTCAGTTTCATATATTTTGTATTCGATGCGCTCAATAGATTGGCTACTTGGCTAGCCGACTGGGCAGAAAGAAGAAGTAGCATTACATCTTTGGAACAACCTTTTATTCCTGTAATCATTTGTATCATTTGGTAAATCAATCATGGAAATTAAATGCGCACTCCACATAATTTTTCTTTCAAAATTGAGCAGGACCTTCGTGAATATCAAAAGCCGTTTTTATTGTAAATGTATTCAGGTTTATTGTCGAATCATCTCAGCGTTACTTTTAATAATTCAGCATAATGTGACCCAAATATTTCACCACTGTGCCTTCTCAAGCATAAAATAAAGACGTAACAAACTGTAAAAGAGAAGCAGTCTTCGGAATGCTTGAAAAATTAAATAATATTTATATTTGAAATTTTATTTCTAAATAAAGATGGAACAAATCATCTTGATGCTTGTTTCAAAGGTTGGTAAGGTTAAATACCAGATAACATAAGCATTTTCTTGCTTCAAATTTAAATAATGTATTATGGCTCATATCTACCAATTATTATAACAATTAAATGAAGGTATTTGCAATACTAGGATTAGTTTTTAGCTATTATTTCTATACCCATTCTAATATCGTTACAGCTGCAACATATTAATGTATTTTTGGACCAACAAAAGGAAAATTTATGAATAAAAGTTCGGATGAAAATAAAATCTTATGAAAATGTCTCTATTTTTAACAATGCTTGTTTCATGATAACACATACACTTTCGCCTACATTATTTTAATTACATTTAAGTAATGGTGTTGTTTTAATAATGATAAATAATTTTTATATTTTTTTGTGTAATTAAATACCCTTATCAATGCACAAATCAAAATAATATTAAAACCACACAAAAGCACAAATCAGTAGCTGCAGCCAAACATTTTACTGAGTAATGTACGAGTATGTGAAGATTGTACGCAAAAAGCCTTTGGCTACCGTAAACTCTCTAAAATTACAATTAAATCCTCCACAAACATCGATGAGCTGCCTACGGAGCTTATTATTGATAAAAAACTTGATCGCAGACCTTTATGAATTATCAGAATTATAATAATTCTGATAATTCTTATTAGGTCTGCCGCAGATCCCTGGCTGTCGCCAATCATGCCTCATATTCATCAGATGTTTAATTAACATTGAAATTTGAAAATGCAAATGCTCGCTACGCCTCGCCGGTGGCTTGTTAAAGTGTATATTAATAATAATTGTTCAAGACGAGTTCGAAGATCCAATGAATTTGCGAAGGAGAATTTCAAACTAATATTTGATTAAATTTAATTCTCAATTGAAATTGATTTCAAGTTTCGCCCGAGAATACCTTTTCAGTTTGCGGTGGAGGGGCTTAGTTACTTAGTTTTATATTCGTTGATGGTCTTCCCTTGAAGTCTTGGGATTTTAATTTAATTATAACATTAGAGTTTGTAACAGAATTAAAGTTTTACTGTCGTTGACAGATAAATTAAAGACTGACGGCGCTCTATCTCCACAGCTAACTTTTTTATCAACAGTTTATTTGCGAATTGTGATAATTATTATTATTTTGATTTGAGTCCATAAAAATCCTAAGAATAATTGCAATTTATAAATATTAAATAAAGATAGATACTTGCCTTGTACGCCTAAGAACCCGGAAAATAAAAAGACACTAGTAATACAATTTTGTAGCTGAATGCTAGATCAGTATCGCATTGGTATTTGTCAGCATGAGACGAAAGAGAGAAGATAATTAATTGGTACCGATATCATTTGATTAGCTGTTCGTCAGATATTATCAGCTGATACCTAAATATTACATCATGTGTAGGCAAACTTGGATATTTTAGGATTCGTCCCCACGACGGGGATAAAATTACGAGGACAACGTGCTTACATGAGTTTGTATCGTATTGCCTTTTCAATTTCGTATGTATTAACCACTTTTAAAAACTAAGATAAAGACATATTTGGTTTATTCTTTACCACCAGACCCCTTATTATGTAGCCGTCACTCTTACACTTTGCTATTATTATCAATGAGTGAGAGAGACAGATAGACGAAGCAACCGACGAAAGAAATCAGCTTACATAATACGGGGTCAGGGACCATCTGTATAATGAATATTATAAGTGATTAAACTTTGTGTGTTTTTTTACAGGGGTGCCGGTGGGGGTGGCATGTTCGGAGACGTCAATATATCGGCCATTTTGGATTCATTTAGTATAAGTTATGATAAAAGAGTAAGGCCAAACTATGGAGGTTAGTATCAAGTTAAGAATCTTTATTTCAGAACGATAAATGCAATGACTGATAGTAAATACTTCCGCTATGGTGTTTAGCAAAATATAAAAATAATTTAAGAGATGTTACAAAAAGGACACGTTATCATTTTTTTTATCTACTTATTAATCAGTATCAAATGTCAATACATCTAAAAATAGGGACCGAGATGAGACTCGCGGAACAGAATAGTTGTCAGTGCGCAAACATTACAAACAATACTGTCTCACAATGTATCGGTAAGTTAATCAACTTAAAACGTACCTATACAAAAGATGAAAAACAGCAGCAAAATAAAAAAAACCCAGACACAAGTAGCTGGTGTTATCAATAAAAAAGACAAACTGCGTTTTTATTTTGCTGAATTTATATGCGAACCAGACTGGCTGAGTGAAGAATTTTGTATTACAAGCCCCATGGGCACGGCAGTATTGGAATCGAATTGAAATCAATCACGGTTCTCGTATCAACGTTGTATGAAAGTGATCATACTTGGCTTAAAAGGAAAAACGTGTAACATTAGCAATTGTTTCTCTTTTCTCAATTGTTTTTTGTTTCTCCATGGATTTCACAGATGTGCCTGTGAATAAACTCTTGGCAATGTTACTAAGAAGTAAAAGACTTCTAGAAGGAACCCAAAGTACTCGTAGTCTCAAGCTAGACTTGTTGATTTAAATTAGATCTTGTTGCTACGCAATAAGAACAATTTATATAGTGCAGTAAACGTTGAAAATGATAAAAGGGTGTAGACGAACACAAATACTCATAAACCTTCTAACCTAACGACACGGTAGATAAATAATATCAAACAGGGATCTCAACAAAGCTACAACGACGACTATAATTTACGTAGCTACAAACATTAAAATTGCATTTAACAGTGACAAAAGTGCAGCAACGCCAGATAAAGTTGCACTGGCAATAAATATTGAATGTTCATAATTATATGAAAATGTTGTAAAAATTTGTGCAATTATTTAAAGATCGATAGGTCGTCTTTTTTGTCTTTTATCTTTTGATCATTATGATACTTAATGATCCGTTTTTTATAAAAAACGGTTACTCTATACTGAAGTCAGAATAGAAAACCAAATGACAAATGACAGCGGACCATAAATACGACCTTCACATTGGATCTTAATAGCGAAGATGTTGCTCCAACTATTGCAAGACCTGTGCTGTGCAGATAAGTAACCGAATAATCGTATTTCAAACAGTCATGTTTGTGGTCAAGCCGTGTGGTGACGGCAGAGTAGAATACAATTGTCACCACCCCAAAACTCTCCCGTGGGTGTCGTACAAGGCGACTAAGGATAAATCATTGATGAGGAATGGGCAGCAGCGTTCCTCTTATACCACCCAGCAATGTACTGCGACTTTTGTGCCCGATAAATGGCAATAGGCTCGCCACCTATTACATGGGACCTGACATATTTGGCGAAACGTGGGTGCTAGTTCACCTCTGCCTACCCCTTCGGGGATATAGGCGTGATTTATGTATGTATGTATGTATGTATGTTTGTGGTTGTATATTATGTATATTAAAGCAGTTTCTGCCTATCGCATTGGGCCGTAATGGCTGTATATCTTTAGCCCCTAATAGAATTATTTTATTTTAATTTATTATCTTAGCTGCTTGTTTAGGTTTCATCAGGTAACTTTTTTTTATAATAAAAGAAGAGTTCAATGGTGCACGTAACTACTGCCTTCAATCTGCAAATGCTGAGATGTGTGACTATGAATGTAGCTCCACTGTATTGTATCAAGTGGCATGTTCAGCTATCGTCATCGATAATACTCACCAATTCTCAATTGACCGACGGGGTGAACTATGATATGTTCTCCTTAACTTCTCCCAGGTACCAATGGCAAGGCAAGGCAAGATATGGATCTTGAATGTATACAGAAGAAGGTAGTTAAAACGTGAACTGTTTATGTCGAGAGAGGTAAGGTAGATAGCGCGATGAACAAATAAAGGGGAATGGAAGATGAAGGCTTATTACACCGGTCCAAGCCAATTTAGAAACATTGTAATTTGATATGCTAATGAGCGCATAATATTATCAATATCAATGCTAATGATCATATTAATATTGTTATGATGCACTATCTATACTAGCGAGGCGTATGACTAACAAGAATAGTCCACATTCTCACCAAAACTGAAGGGAGCACTTCGCATTCAACCTCCTTCAGAAATACCAGTTTCATTCGTCCATCCCGTATAAACCCGTTCTGATTCCCGGCGCTCTCCCACAGCCGTCTACAATATAATCCAATTTACTCTGACCGATCACGCAATCAGCAGTAATTGATTCATAGACACTCCTGTTTTGTGCCCTAACGAAGCCCCGTCTACCTATTATTGGCTAAATTTCAATTACAAGTTGCTGCACGTAGCTCTCTGAGCGTTGTGTTGAATATAGAATTTAGCAGAATGTTCTAATGTGGGATTGGTCAGGCTCTTCAAATAAATGTACAGTTGATTATGTGGTAATTACTTACTATAAATATTAATAAATATACAAATACATAAATAAATAAATACTACTAGATAGTACTTACGTCTTTTTACTTTCAAAATCACAAGGAAAGCTTTAGCTCAGCTACTACATAATTGCGAAATTATTGTTTTCCGTTTGGCCTTTTCTTGGTATTATTACAAAAATAAGCTGCAGTTATGGTCCTTCGAGCCGGACTACAAGTGTCATTATTGAAAGTTTGAATAATCAAAATTTATATTAGCTTTAAACCTCAAAACGTTAAATTACCTAAGAATCCCACATTATTGTGCAGGCGTTTATACCGACTAATCCCCATTTGGCCCGCATGTTATGGCTCATTCTCTTTATGTGTGTCTGCCCATGAAACTGTGCTCGAGCTGTAATCGACTCAATAATCAACTAGAACCGCACTAACCGAATACGTGATTACACGGAGTACTGTAAATTATCTGCTCCCACTTGTAACTAAATTACCAACATAATTGCTCAGATTAAAGTGCGCTTCGCCACTGATGTTGATTTGTCAACTGCCCTAAATGATGGACGAATTAACCGTAAGTTTGCGTGTGGATTTAACAATTAAGCCGCTTATTGACCGACCAAATATCAGCGTTAGATTGCTGCGGTTCGTTTGTAATCTCCGGTATTAACGTGGTGTAACAATCAAATTAATAATGTCGATTCACATCAAAGCCGGCCGTGGTAAGCAATTAGGTATCAAAATAAAACGTAAGATAATATATTATTCATAATAGCAAATCAGTTTCTAAGCACTGTTTTACCTTAACCACTGATCTGTCTCTTTTCATCACAGCGTAAACACAGTTTGAAAAAGGGACAGATCAGAGATTTAGTTAAAACAGAGTTTAATGAATAAGGTGGTAAGAATATGTTATCTTACTAGCAGCATGATAGACAACTCCTTACTTTAAACAGACGCGTTAGAGTGAGTGAATTCCAAACGTCTATCATGGGTCGAGGCTTTTAATCGACATCAACCAACGTAGGTCGATTGGTTCGGAATTGGTGTAGTAAAAGTTATTGGTCGACGTCATTCGCCGAATTATGACATCGACTGATTAGCGTTGACCCTTACAGTATGAACCTCCGAGCGTTTTTCACAGTAAGCACAGCGACATTGAATAATTTCGCGGAATGCCCGCAAACAATACGTACTGTCCGTTAACTGACATTTAAAATGAATTGAACGCAAATTGGATACAATATAGACTGAAGTTGGCTCTTCATCAGTGTCATCACATTCACAGATCTGATATTGGCTACAATTTCGTAATACGACCACTTTTGACTTTTATAAGCTATTCAGGGAAGCTCTTGCCTTTTATCTCACCTGATGGTAAGTGGCGATAAGTGCCGAAGTTCGAATTGAGCTTCACCTGGAACCCTCAACCACAGAGGGGCTGGCTGTCTTATCACACATTATCGGAACACAATAATGATGTTAACATTATTATTTATATGGCGACAGATTTTTGATACGATGGTGGTAGCTAGCCAGGCGGACTACTTGCTTTAATGGTGGTGGTGGCTACAGCGGTGGTAGCTATTTGCTTTAAATGAAAGATTGTATGAAGACTATGATCCTTTCTATTGGCTACGCAGCTTCCCGAATTCCGCCTAGTCGAATCAGAGAATTTGTCGATTGGCCTCTTTCTGTATGTTGTGGTATTTGTACAGGAGTGGGTACAATGTGGGAGTTCGTCATAATTTTCGTCTTGGCAATTGCCTTCAGATCTTGTTGGACGATTTTACTGTGGTCAAATATTATGTTGAAGTCTCAACCATAACTATAATGTTATCTGCAAAACGAAGGTGAGTCAAGCGTTCCGCTATTTATGTGCCAAACCCTCCAATCCAAAAGGTTAAATGCTATCTCCCTTGCGCTACCTTGGTTCAGTACCTTGGTTTAGTCCCGCTATATTTTAACGAATTGGGCTCAATCTTTTCACTATTTCCAATAGGTTTCCCTTGGGCCGCAGTGTTCTATATAAATTAATAGGCTGTCTACGAGACATTGGTTCTTCTACGGATCTCATCATTTCTGATTTGATTGCGTAGATAAACTCATAGCTTTATTTTCACCTCTGCAAACCGTTTCGGTTTCAATGACTTATTATATCGACTCAGTGGGCTACTAACTGAAACTTCAAGGACACCCATCCCAAAAGCAGCCTAAGCAAATATGGCTTAGTTTATGCAATAGTTGAACGAACCGCTGCGCCATCGAACTCTATTTATTATTTACACAAGATTAGGAATGCGCAGCTGGTATAAGTGTCGTGAAAGATGGATCGTGAAAATTAAGCGTTTCAACTGTCACTAACCAGCCGGGCACATAATATTTCGATTTCTTAGGCAGCTACAAGCTAGAAATAATGAAATGTATTTATAAAAGTTCTGCTGTTCTCGTTATGACATGATGGTACTTATTTGTGTTTTGATTTTATCTTAGCTAATGTAGTCAGAATAGGGAACCTTTCTTTGTTGGACTCGTAGCTTATATTCTGATGTGGGTTACAGCCAGCTATCAAATAAAATCTTTCTTTGAGTTTGAATAGAAAGCGATGCGGGTGGTACATACAAATGCTATCCGGCTTATTAACATTATTGTCACTTGACAAGGTTTTCTTTTATTCCATTTATAGCTCTGCAAATAGTTCTAATGACATAATTGTACAGTCCTTGTGAGAGTCGGGTTCGAATCCTGGTCTAAATAAACAATGCGTGCGGTCTATTATTTAAGTGAAACACTTTAGATTTCCTAATTTTATAATGCTAGAACGATACTCCAGAATACCACATCGATTCTGGTGCACTTTACTGACTCATGTATTTCGGTTCAATGTGATGTATGTTGCGTCGTTTTCAGGACCACCCGTGGAAGTGGGGGTTACCATGTACGTGCTCTCCATCAGCTCTCTGTCTGAAGTGAAAATGGTACCAATTCCAATAGCAATATTAAAGACACAGCGCATACAATAGCAAGATTTTGCCCCTTAGTATGATCACCAACATTAAACCGTTCATCGTAGCACCCGTGTCCACGGTTCGATACTTTACTAGAGTAGGCGCGTGTTGCGTTCTGCCGTGAATGGTAGGCGAGTCGCGTGGGTCGCGCCGGTGCCTCCGACCAGCCTCGCATCACAGTATACCCAAAACAGTAGTTTACCTACGGCCTGTCGGCTAGTTATTAGCCTTGCTCTTGCGCTGACGCTAGGGTTGTAACTAAAGCGGTGGCTGCGAGCGCGAATATGCCGGGTGGGAACGAGCAGCGAGCGAACGTGTAATCAGCTTGTACACGCACGGCCCAGACTGCCACCCACTTATGCCCCCGAATTGTATGTCAATGTGTGCGTCACAGTGCGTGCCTACACGGCGCCGAGTACGAAATCACACATTCTAATGGGCCAGTTTGTATGAAGACGTATTACTGTTCTGGGTATACTGTGCTCGCATGCCCTGCCCGCACCCCGCGCCTCCCGCGACCCCTCCGCCTGTTGGGGCACGTCACCGTCCTCTGGTTTGGTTTTCACGGCGCAGGCGCGCGCGCGACTCACGATTGGGCTTGATTGCAGGTCCGCCAGTGGAGGTGGGCGTCACCATGTATGTGCTCTCTATCAGCTCCGTCTCCGAAGTGCTCATGGTACTCGCCACTGTCAGCTCACGCTTGACTCGGTCGCTCCGGCCGCGCGCCGCCGCCGCGACCGAGCAGCCCCAGACACGAGGCTGCGAGCATGTCCGCGTTTGGTGGAGCAGACCGCCCTTTATCCGTCCACTTGCTTTCTTATTATGTGCTCTATTAAAACATACACAAAGTTGACTATTGGACTTAAGACGACATAATAAGAAAGGCAAACCCTTGATTCTTTCCAGTTGTGTGTCCGGCAGTACTCGTAACTCCAAAGTTGCTGCTATGTGGATAATAAGTGATGACGTCTGTTCGTTTTATATAACTTTTCATTTTAACCGAAGACGGGGAAAAATGATGTAGTTTTTTTTTACCATCAACATCCCATTGATGGTTTATTATTTGCTATTGAACATGAATACTTTCACGAGTCATGGTTTGTTCAGAGTTTTTCTTAGTCAATGTTTTTTGTTTGTCGACTTTATGATTGCATACATACCATTAAACATCTGCAATTGACTGTCTCCCAACAAACAGATAATCATCACTTTTGTTGTGTTATGTGGTTTCATTTTCGTTGTTTACTTATTTATTTTCCTTTCCGATTACCTAACTGCAAAAAAGAATCAAATTGTTATTGCTAATTTGTTTTCCGTGATTATTGTTTTGTGTGCTCTATGGATTTGCGACGACTGTTCAAATCTTATCGTGATTCATTTTGTAGTTTGTTGTGTATGTACGTATATGTGTATCTTCAGAATTATTGCCAACATAACCGTAAATTCTATTTTCTCCCGTAACTTGGAACATCGATAAAATTGGCCGTCCGTTAATCTCTTTTCATATTAGCTGCGTTTTGAAATGGCTTCGTGACATAAGCTCGTAAAGTTCACGCGAATGAAACGATAGACTGTTTTCGTAGTACGGATCGAGGTCAACATTCGGTTTTCCAAAGTATCCAACTGTGAGCTTGGTAGGCGTATATTTGGGTGAAGGACCCCAAAGTGGAAACCAAATCAAGGTTGGGAAGGTCACAGTAAGACGTGACCCATGGCCCAAGGAGGGGAGTTGCCTATTTAACAAGTCGCAAGTCGCGATTCGAGCTCATTCATGAACGCTATGTTCCACAAACCTAGTCCGAACCTCATCCGTGGCAACTTGTATTACGTGCCGGCTTGTTAGATTCAATTGAGAGAGAGGACTGCCAATATCGAGCCGTGGCACTCGCCACCCGCCTTGCCGACTGTACCACTTAGAGCACCTACCTACTTGTTCATACTTAGAGCTCACCTGTTTACGTAGGCTTCATGTCACACTTACACTCTGCACCTATCTATGTCAGCTTAACGCTCAATTGTTGTAGTGCCGTGTCTATATTATACTGTATCCTATCACTCATAATATTAAGGAGAGGTATCTTCGAAACGGAATTCTGAAACTATCTTGAGCACATCTATCTCGTGTGTAAAGACTATGTAAGATGAACTGGTTTCTGAGCAGCATGCAGATGTTAGATGTTTGTATAGTACATTACATTGTAATTAATTGGTAATTCATCACTATTTCAATTCCGTTGCCATTAATTGAGAAGACTTTGCAAAACCAATAGCTTCGTCAGAATCGACAATGTTGCTGGAACTGAGATTTCATCATGTAGATTTTTGTTTTTGCATTGGTTTTGTAAAACACCAGACTCACAATTCAATATTGATACCATTGGAATTGACATGATTGGAATAAAGATAAATGTTTATGACGATGAGAAAATAAAATTGGTTTTTATTCCTCCCCAGGACTTCACCTTGGATTTTTACTTCAGACAATTTTGGACGGACCCCAGATTAGCATACAAAAAGCGGACCGGCGTGGAGACCCTATCAGTGGGCTCTGAATTCATAAAGAATATATGGGTGCCTGATACATTCTTCGTTAACGAGAAGCAGTCCTATTTCCACATAGCAACCACTAGCAACGAATTCATACGTATACATTATTCTGGTTCAATTACGAGAAGCATAAGGTATATAATATGGGCTTTATTTTTTCTAGAGATTGTCTTTCGTTATTTATATTTGTTTAAAGTTAATGTATTTTACTAACAGTGTATTGCTATGCAATTGCAGATTAACAATTACCGCATCATGTCCAATGAACCTTCAATATTTCCCAATGGACCGACAGTTATGTCATATAGAAATCGAGAGTTGTAAGTATCTTAATTGTGGCTTGATTATAGGTAACGGCTAAGTGTTCCAATTGTCTGAACAATGTGTATAATACTCACTACTTGACATAATTTACCTAAATTGTCAATGTCCAACCAGACAGATAGCTTCACGATCGATTCAACAATTAGCACGCTTTGTGTGTTCTGAACCGAGTGTTTGTTAAAAGGCAAGCATTATTTGTGTTCTATTTTTTTAATTGTACTGTAAAAACGAACGTAAGAGCGAGGCATTACAAATAATGACGATGATAGAAAAATAAAATTAATTGTGTTGTCAAAATACGTGTGTGCTATACCTACTCACCAGAAAGCAATCATTGATTTGACTATTCCACAATGCAAATTTCTCACTAGGCTTACAACAGATATTGTGTTGTGATCACTTTCTTGTATCACAGATGCTACTCAGGGATCCCCTGTGAGCACAAGCGTACAAACAACTAACCGCCGACACGTGCTGTGAATCCCTCGTGTTTCCATAAGTTGAAACGGCTCCTTCTCGCATACAGCACCCGCAGAAGGCAGTCCCGTAAATAGTAAGCCTTTGTTCACACGAGCATAAAGCGAAAGAACTGATACTGAGACATCGACGCTGCGACGGAGCGGGCCAAAGGAGGCGGGGAACGGTGGCGGCTGCGGGCCCTGCAACGCCAGGGACGAACACCATACACCCTCGCACCACTGCTTCCACTCAGCCCCACACCGACGGCACTTGCATGAGTTATTCGTTGGCTTCTACCTTCACTCATTAGGTGTTTCAATGTTATATTTCTGTTCTGTTACCTTACTAGCTGACGATTCGTCATTATTCTTTATCGCCTCCTAGCACCTTAGTAACGTAGAATTGGTAGATTTATATTTTTCTATCATCCATATCGAGTCGGGCCGAGCGTCGAAGGGCAACTGGCCAGCTCCCTCGGCTCTGCTCTTTCTAAGTCTCGCCATTGTAAGCTCGTGAGTCTCATGCACGACAGCCGCGGACCGTGGACACGCGCGATGCTACGCAGCGTAAGTGATAGCGTTTTGTGTGTTTGGCATGTCTCCGGAGTCGGGTACACAATGAGAGACATTCGATACCATTGGAAAGATGGGCTCTCGAGCGTCGGGATGAGCAACGAGGTGCAACTGCCGCAGTTCCGCGTTCTCGGCCACCGCCAACGAGCGACTGTGGTTACGCTGACTACAGGTAACGTGACCGCTCCTGCCGCCCCAGCACCACCCGTCCATAGCTTCGCCACCGACCCCGTCTCCCTCAGCCCGTGTGCAGACGATCGATACCGCGACACTAGCACACACGCTAACACGACACGAGAACCGCACGACGAGACGCGCGAAACTGAGCTCGCGACTCCCCGCTCTTACCCCGACCGAATGATGACTCGATGCAAAACCCACTGCGATGGGCCTGGGGTTATTTCATTTTTGTGTCCGCTGCGCACAGTCGGCTACACCATGCGGGACATCCGATACAAATGGAACGAGGGGCCCAACTCTGTCGGTGTCTCGAGCGAGGTGTCGCTGCCCCAGTTCAAGGTGCTGGGCCATCGCCAGCGGGCCATGGAGATCTCCCTCACAACAGGTACATGACTGCGCGGGGGTCAACGACCAAAGATATACACCACAAAGTGGAACACTGGACAGAAACAGCCACGAATCTTTCACGTCCTGCTTTTGTATTGTTGCACTAAAACACTGTGAGTGGTGTGATTAATAGTACTTTCAATTGTTATTTTTGTGTCAATCGACAATGAGACTTCTATATTTTATTACTCTTAAATGCCCTTGTGAGCAGTGATGCTAGGTCAGGGGCGGAATTCCTAAACGACAACATTATGAAATAAAGAAATTTGGAAAGGGTTCAGAAAATAAAAATATTGAAACAATATTTAAATATTCAGAAAATAACATATTTTATACTCGTAGAACAGAATATGTCGAATTAACCTAGTATCATTGCTTGAAGGTGTATTACTTAGTTCATTTAACGTCTTCAGAATAACATAATAACTAAAAATATATCTTCCAACAATTTCATAACTTTTTAACTTTCAATAAAATTAAATTACCACTTAAAACTAAATACCAATTTAAAAAATCTAGTGTACAGTGCTGTAAAATCGATAATAATAAAATATATGTCTAATAATAATCTGTTGACAAAACTGATTACAGGAAACTATTCGAGACTGGCGTGCGAGATACAATTCGTTCGATCCATGGGTTACTATCTCATCCAAATCTATATTCCGTCTGGTTTGATTGTAATCATATCGTGGGTCTCATTCTGGTTGAATCGGAACGCAACCCCGGCTCGAGTGGCGCTTGGAGTGACCACGGTGTTGACCATGACCACGCTGATGTCTTCAACAAACGCCGCCTTACCCAAAATATCCTACGTCAAGTCCATTGACGTCTACCTGGGCACCTGTTTCGTCATGGTGTTCGCGAGTCTACTAGGTAATACTTATTTGATACTTGCAACTTGAATTATTCTTTACATTGCAAAGCGATTTACACTATTAGTACTTAAGACGGTGCTTGCGCGAAACCTTACTTGTTATTCTTGTGAAGTTGACCTCTGTGCGAGAACGAACGTGGCTATTTGACTTACCGCGTGACTCAGGTGGCCGTTTCTATCTTTCCAGAATACGCCACCGTCGGTTACATGGCAAAAAGGATTCAGATGAGGAAGCAGAGGTTTGTCGCCATCCAAAAGATCGCCTCTGAAAAGAAAATGCCGGTCGATTGTCCACCGGTAGGGGATCCGCACACGCTATCGAAAATGGGAACCCTAGGCCGATGCCCGCCGGGAAGGCCGTCGGTAAGCTGTTCGGTAATTTCACTTGCTACCTTTTCCAACGCATTCGATTTGTACGGTACACCGTCAGTTTCTGCAAGAACTTCCAAAACTTTCAGGAGGTGCGGTTCAAAGTACACGATCCGAAGGCGCATTCGAAGGGTGGTACACTGGAGAACACGATTAACGGAGGAAGAGGTGGTGGAGAAGAAGAGAACCCAGGTCCACCTCCCCACATCCTGCATCCTGGAAAGGTAATTAGATTTCCCATACCCTTTCCTTATGAGTATTCCGTTAAAAGACTGAGCGACTTTGCTTGCGATGTTATTACGTGCTGTGCGCTATTGATGTTCAATTGTTTATACGGCTGGCGACTTATGTTCTTCTTTCAAATTGTTAACATTATTGAATGAAAAAAGCATGCGTTTAGTTATTTTGTTAAGGTCTCTGCATACGTAACGGGAAAATACCCCGGTCGGGACGTGGACTTGACGGGGACGTGACTGCAGAAATATCGTTTCATACAAAATGTTCATGAAGGACATAATTATGTCACGGAGTCACGGACGGGACGTGCACGGGGCGTTTTGAATGGGAGAGGCCCCGTCCACGTCCCATCCTGAGTATTTTCCCGTTACGTATGTAGAGATCTTTAAAGGCAGTGACTGAATTGCGTCATTCCCTTTCCAGGACATAAGCAAGCTCTTGGGGATGACCCCGTCGGACATCGACAAGTATTCGCGCATCGTGTTTCCGGTTTGCTTCGTGTGCTTTAACCTGATGTACTGGATCATTTACCTCCACGTGTCGGACGTCGTGGCTGACGATCTGGTTCTTCTGGAAGAGGATAAATAGAGGGTGTATTGTAAAATCCACTCGTTTTCCCGTTGTACTTAATTCTGATGGAATAATAATTTGAAACGTTTTGACGTAATTCGAATGTAGACGCTAGACGAAAACTGCCATAAATGTCGTGAATTATAAAATGTAACAGCAGTATAATTAATAGCTCACAAGAAGTAGGTCTTATGAAATTAATACCGACACTTAATTACGACGATGAATTTTGTACATATAACCGTAAATATATTTTAAATAATATAAAATTAACGAGAGGTGTAAATAATTAAGACTTGAAAGATACGAGTATGCCACGTGCGTTTAGCCTGTAATCTCTTTTCTTGTGAGTCTACTAAGGTAGGAAATAAAACGACTGAGAAATAATATGTCATGTAGGAGTCGTAAATCGTTTATACTTTTTTTTCTATAATTTTTTTATGTGATATAGAGTAGATATTATTTTTAATTGTCGGTTCGACCATACAACCGTTTCTAAGTGACAAACCAAGACGGTGTGTAGCAAATTAGGATATAACAGATAGGTCATAAGTTAAGGAGGCTCCAAAGATTTGCTCCATGAGAAGGTTCAAACTTGTGCCATTGTTTTTTCCACCAATAAACTTAGTATCGAAATAATGTGATATTGGATTTATTTTAATAAGATGTTTAAGATAAAAGAGTAATTTGAATGCACAAGTTCCTAAATTAAATGTTGTGTCGGATATTTATTTATAAAGTAAGCAAGTTTCAAATTATTATTTTCGTATGGAAAAATGAGTGGAGTGGCAATAGTTTAATATATAAAAAATCTGATGCTCAAATTCTGCTTTGTTTATTAATTAGTTCCAGTAGATCCTTGTACATGTAAAAATGTAAGATTAGTTTGTTTCTTGCTAGTTTCTAAAGTTGTGATTATATTTTAGGGATTTTTATTTCACTGTAAATAGTGATGACGGTATTAATTAATCCTGGGCTTCATGGACAGCAGTGACATTAAGTATTAGTATGCGGTATACGCTAAGGCGTAAAGTCCTGGAAGAATTAACATCGCATCACGTTAGTATGATTAGTTGCCACGTGTGCTTAGTTATCGATGTCTGACCAAATCGGTAGGTGGGTTACGATAACCAAGCAATCGTTGGTTCATTAGCAACAATTGCTGTTAAGGGAAATCTCGCCGATGTGCTAGCTAGGGTACACGAAATGGAATCGATATATTTTAAATGCCATTAAGCTAGTGACAAGTTTTTTAAGTGAAATTAAATCGATTCCATTAGTGCTATGCATGTGAGAGTATGTTACAGCATGTACTTACCCATTTTTCATTCAAAATCTTATGTTTACTGCATCTGGCGTCGTAAAAATAAGCTCTGTTACAGATACTTAGTGCTCTTCATAACATTGAAGTCATTTCATGATCTCACACACTAAGTTTTGCGATTGTGAATAAGTATATTCAACACTCCGTGGCTTTGAGCGGGTTTCTCAGATTGAAGAGAGCACGTCAGATTTTTCAAAACTGTCAATTTTGTCCAATCTATTTTCAACATCAACCAATTGCATATAAAGATCAAAATCGATTGGGAAAAATTGTCTATTTACGGTAGGTATTGACGTGCCGTCCTCTTCATTTAGAGAAAGCCATGGAGGATGTTACATGAAATCAGCTGCGAGATGGACATTGCTATTGGCAAGGGCTGTTATTTAATTATATCCAGGCATGAGTAGTAGCGAACGATGCGTAGCTTATGTATGTGTAATGTAACCTGTCACCTTTTATATCTATATTTATTAGAAAACTGCGTATAAAAAATGTACTGAACTAGTCGCTAGAAAGTCTTTGCTTCCGAATTGTGTGCAGTCTATGACTGATCCCATGAACTGAAAGTTCGTTAATGTGTTTTCATCCAACTCTACTCCGTGACTGTTAGCAAAGAAACGCCATAAACTCGTAAAACAAATAATTTGACGTCCCAGTCACTAATGAAGTAATAATTTAAGCGACTGGCGAAGTAAAGCCTATTGTGCAGTAAAACTTTAGGCTATGTCTTTATCTATTTCTGTCATGATTCATTATTTTTCTGACATGCGCTATCTGATCCTTACATAGACTAGACGCACTGTAGAACACGTCATGCTTTCTACATTAGAGTAATTAGAGAAATAATTGCTTGTCTGCTCGCTCGTATTGTCTACCTGCGCCCTAGTATTCCTAAAGCATTGAGCATTGGAGTGAAGTTGTCTCGGTTGGGAAGTCACTTCCAGTGGGGTCGTAATCACGTCTGTGCGGGAGTACGATAAAACCGATTTGTATTCCCTTCAGCGACAACTACAGACAACCCTCAAATGTCTGAAATGCAGGGTTCCTGTCTTCAGCTACGACTAGTAATTATTCGATGAATAGCAGGTTCCTTGAGGTAAACAGGCTAGAGTGAAAATGTACAAATTATTGAAAGTGTTTATTGAACGTTATTATAATTATATATTATTATAGTTACCTACTATTGATAAGTAATCGGTACTAGAGTAGTTCATAGCACTGCCTCCGCGTCAGTAAGGTTTTACTTGCATTGTAATTGTGGTGTTTGCGTGAAACAGGCAACTATGACAATTGCATGTCCGAATAAACGCCTTAGGGGACCCTGTTTATTGAATATACTTAATTTTGGAAGTCAAGTTTTATGCGTTAAGAGATTGTACTATGTGGTGTGTTGAGATAATTTTACGAGCTGCAAAGCTAAAACTAATAATAATATAACACCAAATGAAACCATAATGTTCAAATTCATGTTTAGATTATAGAATCTCATTATTGCTTAGTCGTTATACTTAATGGTGGTAAACCATTATACATATAATAAAATACACAAATATAAAAAAGCAATATGTTTTATAATATATTATTAATGGTATACTTAAAGCGTCGTTTAGGATGTACTTATTAATTTGTATTTCATTTGTATTAAAATATTGGTACTATTTAATAAAATGAAGACAATTGCTAGGCATATTTAATGAAATATTAAATCGATAAAAGGTAATACGCTAGGTCAATAATTTTAAGTAGTAATATTATACCTAAATTTTAGTTGTCTCAACGTTTAATGTACATTTTAGACTAGTTTAATGTATGACTAACCTACGGTATCAAACTGCACTCTTATATGAAGGCACTCTGTATTCTGTGTACTCACCTTTTTAATTGCAATTTATATTTTAAAATAATTCTTTAGATCGATTGATAGGATAAGTCTAGTTTCGCTGCTAGTGTGGGAAAATACTTAGTAGGTGTCAAGACGCAGGACAAGCAATAGCTTCGTCTTTCCGAAACGAAATTCTAAAAAAATATCTAGTGATTAGTTTGTAAGCGAACATTAACTCTAAGAATAGAAATAAAGTAATTAGTGTTACTGTGCTCGTAAAGATGTAATGAGATCGATGTAAAAGAAAAATAAACGTATCGGAAATGGAGTGATTACTAGTTGTATTTAGTTACAATTATTTAGATTGTGTATCAAATATTAATTTAGGAAATTTTAAATTAATATCTCTATATACGATTATTGTGTTGTAACTCGGCTGTTTAAATTTTACATAACTATATAGTTTGTCTTGTAAATATTATAAACAGTACTACGTACTGCATTTTGTTATTAATACTATTATTATATATTGAAAAATGTATCTTGAATTCTATTGAAGTTACTAATTATGATAATTATTATGTTACTATTAAAAGTCGGTCCCCATCATCTATCCTCAGTAAGATAAGTCGTCCTCCGTTCAGATCTAAAGCAATGCAATAAATAGCCACTATTTTCAGTCGTAGTATAAACTTTATCAGACTTTGACAGAATCTGAGGAAGGTTATTGGGATCGATTATTAGAGATGTTATTCTTAATCAGTTTAGGTGACAGGGAATTGGATTTTGGGGGGTTACAGGGGGGTATACCAACGAGAGCAAAGAAAACGTACTGCACAGAATCAATCAATAGATGTGAAACAGAAATGCCTTAGAAAATCAGTCTTGTCAAGAATAGTATAAAATATAGTAAAAAATATAATTTGCCTTAAATATTGCAATAATCTGAGGGATGTTTACGTACAACTAGGAACTGCCAAATGTTAATTATGACTATGAGGTATGAGATTTTTGTGCCATTATAGAGTATATACTGGGTCATTTTAGACAGTTTGCCTCATCGAAGGAGTATGCATACAGAATTTAGCGAAGCAATATAGTTTATTAAATACAGTGATAATATTGACAACAAGATATATTTGTATTATGCTGTTATACTTGAAATTACGTTTTAAGAAGGGAACTCCTGATATATTTAATATATTTTAAAGGAATATTTTAATCTTATAAGACAAATCCTCTATGCATATGAAACATAAGTAACGTGTTTTATTTTACGATGTAAGTCTAGTAGCGCCCATTTAATCGCTTTCAAATGTATTAAATATTGTGTAATCTATCACGGTTCATGAAAAATGTTATACCAACGTACTTATTGTATATTATACCGGCGTGATGCCATATATAATGTACTAACACAATAACTTGAGAACCAAGCTTAAGCAATTCATTGGTGTCATGTCTTCAACAGGTCGCCTTGCTCGCATGGATGACGAATATTCGCAAACTGACAAAGGTGCAAGATCTTTCCTAGGGCTAAAGGGGAGAGTAAGAGACAAATGGTTACGTCATTCTCTGAAGAATGATTATCTTCTGCTCCTGCAACGAACCTATATAGATTACCTCGCAACTAACATGTCCTACAATTCGGGATTTACTGTTTTTGCAAGATGTCAATGAGGTCCTGATGTTGCTGTCAGAGCCAGATGCCATGATAGTCATTCGCTTTGCATTAATAGTTCACGGTAAGGACTAGTCACACAGAACAATGCGAAGACAGAAAGTCTCCCAGAGAATACAGTTCCTTACACTTATGAAAGACAGTGTCCCTTTTCCAGGAGACTTTTTTATCTCTTACTAAACACGGTTAGAAAGTACCGTTGACAATGTTTTGATACATTTAATTTGTAATAAGCTCAAATTTTGATTCCATTGTTATATTACAAAATGTGTTAGTTAACTAATATATTTTAAGTAAAGCGATCGCTAAAAGAAGTTGATAATAAAGCTCATATTATTAATAATAATGTTGTCGATAACAGTGCTGTAGATTTTTTACATACATGAGATTTGTTGATAAGGTTGTTTTCGTTATATACAATATACATTTTTAAAAACAATAATTTGTAATACTTGCTTGATTATAAATATACGAAATCTTAAATAGATGAAGTTAAAATTGTAAACTGTATATTAAAACGTTAAGTTTGATGGTTTTGTTGGTAAGTTAAAGTTACACAATAAGTTTATCAAAGAAAAGAAATGCTAATTTGTAAAGTTCGAAGTTTTGCAGAAGCCTTTGAGACAGTGATACTAACCACTTTAAGTTTTATACATGATGTTGAAGATGTTCGAAATTGTACGCAAACAGACTCAGTGAAAAGACGCTACAAATCAGTATATTTATTCTAAAAATAAAAAAGCCTACGATATATTTACCTATATCAAAGGTAGAAATGTAGTTAATTAGATTAATAGTATTTTCTCTCGTTTATTACGGACACCTATATAATTACCTATCACATTACCTCAAACTAAATAAAAATAAAAAATACTCACCCTTAAACTAAATTCTAACATTATACTTCATTAATTACTCTACAGTATAATTGTAGTTTTAGATACGTCATTTATACTGCTCACTGTAAACATTCAATACTATTTATATTCGACATCTTGATACATTTCATAGATATATTAAGTATGCACGTTGTATTCTTTGAACTATAGAGTTTTTAAGAAATATTATCTATACCTAAAAAGTCGCTCAAATTGGCATTTCCAATCATGATTACGTAATTAGTTGGTTATATTTAACGGGCTTACAAGATCTACACTACTACCAGGAGTTAATTTTATTTTTGTAAGTTTATTTTATCAGACCGTTACTGTTGTTAAAATTGTTTCATTGTGTGTAACGTTGACCATTAGTAAACTGCAACATTATTCTTGTGGATTATTACCTTTTTGTTATTGGTCATAAGATTTAACAATAATACCTACATACCTACCAATTTTTCTTTGGACATAAAAATTATTTACTTACCATTATTAAAAAAACAATGGGAATTGTGAGGGGTCCTGTAAACACATAAAAAACGCTATTGGATTGACAAAGTACATTTATTTTTCAATTACTCTGTACATGCTAGCAATTAAATATTCCGATATTTAATTTATATTACTGTTGAATAATTACAAATAAAATGTATAAGCCTCGAGAACTAACTAACTAATTGTGGTAAATATTATCAGTCGGAACGGTGCATAAAATATTACATAGTAAATAAAGTTAATTGGTGGCTCTAGTGTAGCTCTTAATAATATGAGTACTATTAAAGAAATGTTGTGTGTAAAAATCTGTAATACCTTGTTACGATTACGTTCCCATATTTCTTTAATGTTTCTTTTTCATAATCGTGGTAAGGAGCAGAAGTCTTTGAATTGTATTGTAAAAGGGACAACAATACCTAAACAATAAATGTATGGTATTATTATTTTATAAACAGAAAATTATTACACATAGTTTTATTATTACAAAACTTAAATGAAAATACTTGTTAGATTATACTTGCTAGACATAAAAGATCACATAAAAGATTAGCCAGTTAATAATTCCGATTTAAAGATGTAACACCAAATCAACAAGTAGTACAGTGAACAACATATTAAGCTTTACAAAACCAAAAATCCATTGATTTTAAAAAATATCATTTTTATTGATGCTACTTGATAAAGTAAGCAATGTTCGTCAAGGCCTATCATTGGATGGGTGGCCATGTTTCGGAAGATAAGTTAAGCTGTTTATTTAAAGTTTCGTAAATACCCACTAATCCCCATTTAGTTATGGGTCACACTGCAGGGTTTTAAGGACCTAAGGGTCTGATCTCGTCTGATCTAAAGCCGCACTATGGCGTGTAATCCAACGACAGGTCCGTACAAAGGTTGGTCAAAGTCAGGCGTATGGCGTAAAAACATAGCAATAACCTAGACAAGATGACAATGACGATAGACAAATAATTATGAAGGTAGACAGAAGTAGAAGCTAAAGAACCCATGGCAGAACGGCGTAAACAGATGAGTGATGTTTACTGTGTTTACTGTACATTAACCGTAAAGGATTGCTAGAAGCTTCAAGATCTAAACCAATATTCAATAATCTTTACTCTACCATTTTTGTGCTATTTGGTAGACAGTCTTCGCATGTAATACAAACATACAAATGACACACCAATAACAATCGAAACCATAACATGGATTCCTACTTATTTAGCATTAAGTTTATTTTACATAGCAGTATATAGACAAAGAGTGGTGCCAGGAATGTTTACCAAATGTGACAAGTGTGAAAAACACAATCATGTTTATACTCTAATCAGGGAAGCAAAAGGTATGATAAATCAATGGTTCAATATTATTCATTTTTGTAGTAACATTGAAACAACTACTAATATTTTATTGCATTAAGCTATAATTAAATCACCTTTTATCACTTGCATGTATTCAAAATCATTATCAAAAAAAGTGAAATCTAAAATTGTTTTTGATTCCGATATTATTTTATTCCAAATCAGTCTAAATTAGACAAAATAAGAATAATATTCATCCATCGTATGCCTCCCCACCGACTTTCAAAAGTGACTCCATAATTAGGATAATCTTTTATTAGATTATTTGTATTTAGGTAAATGTTTCCCTGATTAGAGTGCAGATGTTTAGCTATTAATAATTCAATGTATTCAATTGTGATGAATAAGAAAACATAAAGCAATATTAGAACCGTAGTAAATTTTTTCACATTTGCAACCGACTACTTTAAAATGATGCCTTAACGTTATTTAAAACAGCATGCCTTAATTTAAAATGGTTTAAGATTGTAATGATTTCATACCATAGTTTAACAGTTAGATGAGGGTGAACAAAATACGTTTACAACACAATTATATTTCGGGGAAATCAGTTTTTTATATTTATTATTATTAGCTAACTATAGTGATTTGTGTATTTATGAATGATTTATTAATATGTGAAAATGAAACGAAAAAATAAAATCATTTTTCAAATAATAAACTTAGTTATTTCCTTTTGATATTATTTTTTCTACTAGCCACCAGTGTCGAGAACTAACAATAACGGATGCAGCACAGTAAAGCCTTATTAAACATTAAAGGTAAGTATGCCTAGAATAGGTAGAGCTCTACAAAGGTATCCTTTATAAAATCTGAGTCATATAGATGCGAAGACAGCATCATCCAATTTTACCAAAATGGCAGTAAACAGTTTTTTTGGTTTTGTCTTTGGCATTACTCTATTGGAGAATGCTGTTTTTGCTACATTTCAACGGCAATTTTATACGGGATATTGCTTATTTTGCTAAAAACTACAAACAAAGCTGATTTTACACTGACAGACTGCATTCAAAGTTGATATCATGAACAAATTAGATAATGCTGCCTTTGCATCTGGATTCTCTTCAAGTCAATTATCGCTCTTCCTCTTAATAGGCGCAACGGATTTTTTCTTATTTTAATAAGTCATTTGCAATCGACTTTCAGAGTGACTCCTCCGATCAAAATAAAAATTTAGACAATTAGTAATGTAAAGTACATTAGAAGTCCTAACTGCCGCGCTCAGAGACGTCAATTAACTTTAATGAGTATTTAATGTCAAGAATTTTCATTCAAATCTAGACCATAGACCCGGCAAGAATAGCCTGTACTCATTAACGTTATTTGACGTCTCTGAGTGCGGCAGCTAGACTTTTTTTAAAAATATTAAAAATCTATTTATAGTTATAGTATTACTAGGCATCCCAACTACCTACTGTATGAACTTAATTGTAGCAAGCTATATAATGAATTGAGCTATGAATAGAGAGTAATTAAATTCCATTACTAATAAAAACTTAAATTACAAACCCCTATACCATGCCATAAGTGTGCATATTAAAAAAAAGGCACATCTTTGTTCTGATATCTGATTATCAGATCAATCTATTTTTGTTATAAAGCGACGCAACCCCATTTTTTTTATTATATTAACATGTCATCAAGACTTATGTCGCACAAATGCAATTTTGAGTTATATCTCATTTGTTAAGAAGCGATTATATATGTAGGTAACGCCTAAAGCCGGATTTTATGCCTTAGTGCCATCTAGCGTCGAGGGGCTGAACAGATAATCGTGTCTCAGTGGTGTTTCAATAGTATTGCTTTTAACAGAATTCTGGCAAATAAAGGTGAATACAGGTTAT
This sequence comes from Cataclysta lemnata, assembly GCA_963931975.1. NCBI lineage: Eukaryota > Metazoa > Arthropoda > Insecta > Lepidoptera > Crambidae > Cataclysta > Cataclysta lemnata. Next base: position 7,906,541 of record OZ008338.1, on the reverse strand, counting down.
GACATCTATTGGAGATATTTTCACTGTGTTGGGGTGCAGCAAAAACAAAATAAGTTATTGTGTTTTTACTGACTGGTGTTCTTGTGGTCGGTGCATATAGTATACGTATCTTGAACGTATGAAATTAGGTATGTTTCCTCTTCGATTCCTACCTCTTCTGGGATGAATAGACGTGATTTATACATACACATAAATCACGCCTATATCCCCGATGGAGTAGGCAGAGGTAAATTGGCACCCCCACTAATATAGTTCAATGCCCACGTTTCGCCAATTATGTAAGGTCCCATGTAATTATGTGGTGGCGAGCCTATTGCCATTTATAGGGCACGAAAGTCGCTGTATATTGTTAAGCAGTATAAGAGAAAAGCTGCTGCCCATTACTCATCGCTGTCTCTCACTCGCCTTGGACGACAACCGCAGGAGAGATTGGGGATGGTGACAAATTGTATTCTACTCTGCCGTCACCACACGGCACTCTCTTCCTTGCTTCAAAGCCACACGTTAGCTCCCGTCGAATTTATTAAAGGAATTATTTTTATTATAAGAAGAAAGAAGTTCTAGTCAAAGTTTATTTATTACTAAGCTTAGTTTTGTTGGAGGTTTTCACATTGTTCTTGGCTGGATCAAAAGAAATAAATTGTTTCTGTCTATTTCGTGTATTCACACAATTCAATATAAGCTACAGTGGGTTATATGATGTTTCAACTACCCTATAAAGGGTCATCTAAGAGCGTGTTTACACTGTGTCGTGACGACAGATAATCGTGTAGTTTTAAGTGTCGTGGCTTATATGTTTAAATGGAGGTGTTCACATAGAACGACACGATGTACTGCCGTCTACGACCTTTTTTGCAGTGACGACAGATAGTCATGACAGTGGGAACGGCTAGCACGGCAGTTGTAAAATCATACTTGCTAATGATGTGTAAACGACAAAGCGACGCCGTGAAACGAGAAAATGTCGTCGCGACGACAAACAATTGTTATAATGGGAACAGCTAGAGACGACAGTCGTCCGACGATAAATTATCCGTCATGACATAGTGGGAATGCGCCCTGACTTACCATATTATACACCGGTAACTACCAATTAGATATTTTACAAATTGTGACCATGTTTGGGAATGAAACAATATTTTTTTTACTTCCCTGCATCTTTTTTTATTTTTTATTTGTAATTTTAAACTACAACAAACATTGTGAAATGTAATTTACTACGTGGACACCAATTGACAATAGACAAATTTAACTTGATAAAAAATTTAAGAGCCTTAAGTATAAACACTAGGTAGAATATTAAAACAATTGAATCATTATCATAAATTCTTAGGACGTGGGGCACTGGTCATTTTTAAGACGAATACGCTACAGCTACCAATTCTTACTAAATTCGTAACATATAGAGAAGAAGTTATAGTCAAGATTTGAACAATTTTATCTATTGAACGGAGCGTAATTTAATTCTTAAATTTAATTTTAGACTGAGTTATATTTTATTTTATTTGGACAGCCAATGGACGGAGACCTGTATTTTATGTAGCACAAGTCAGATGATGCTCGATGGACCTTGTTAACAGCATGTTGAGATCTGAGAAGTCAAACATAGCGCTTTAATTGTATTAATGAAACTTACTATACTGTTGAGGGGCTCGCTAGCGCAGTGGCATAAAGCGCTCGGCCTGCGATTGCGTAAACTAAGCAATGTTCGCTAAAGCCGGTCATTGGATGGGTGACCAAAAATGTTTTATCTCGAGTTCCTCCGTACTTCGGAAGGCACGTGAAGCCATTGGTACCGGCTGCATCTGCAGTCATTAATACTTACCAACCCGCACAAACCCAGCGTGGTGGGTTATGGCCCATTCTCTCTTTATTATATCTCTATATTCTTCCATCTATAGGGAAGGCCTGTGCCCCAGCAGCGGGGACATTAAAAGGCTGGTAATGATGATGATGATGAAAAAAACTATACTGTTTGCTCTGTGGATGAACGAAGTTTGAAAGTAGCACCACTGACAGAGAAGATAAAAGGGAATCGTTTGGCTTGGTATGGACATATTATTTTGAAACGCATGTGATTAAAATAGTGATGAAAATGAATGTAGAGAGATGGAGAGGAAGAGGAAGATCACAGAAGAGATCGATGGATTGCGTGAGAAATGACACGAACGTGAATAGCGTAAATGAGGAGATTACATCTAAGACGATTGAATGGAAGAAAGAAAACATACCCTGAATGAAATGAGATAAAGGCAAGAGGATGATAAAAGGCGCCAAACAATAATATAAATTAATAAGAATAACACTATTTTAAGTTGGGTCTAAACAACAGAGACCAAACTTAATATAGTTGATCAAATGTGGGTGTCAGTTAACTGGCTTGGTTTATGATTCATTGTGTGTATAGTTATACCACACCAGGACAAGACGATGATGATGACAATGTAACTACTGATAATAGGTAGGCAAATCAAACTTTTGAAATGAAAGTTAATAATAGATCATCGCTTCACATGTTAGTTTATATAGAATTTGTTACAGAAAATTAAGAGTGACAATGGCTCGGTACTAAATATTTCTCTTACCTAATTGTTCCACGTGACCTAAGATGCCTTTATGTGGTCTGGCTTTTTACCATGTTCGTACCGGTGCCACATTTTGTCGTAAAGATTTTCTAGGCCCCGAGCATAACTTTTACAATCAAACAACGTACTTTCCAATCGGGCTTTGGAAACTTTGGCTCTGATGTACTTGCGGCTACAAATAAAACGTTAAGTCACTTTCCTTGTAAGTTACCTAACAAGAAATCGTTTTAAGGTGAGAATATGAATTTATGATAATGTTTAATCGAAAACTTACTATAACAATATATTTATTGCGTAATAAAAAAAAACTTAGAAGGAGGGTAGACGGATATGTCTGCGGGTAGCTTCGCCGTCTCTTAAAGGCGTTTGAGGGTTTGAGGGTTGGTATCAGACAATCTATCAAAACCTAGAGCAGTATGACATTACCGGTAAACTTCGTCTTTTTCTATCGATAGGAAGGCTTGTACTCCAGCGGTAGGAACATTAAACAACCGTTGATGTCTAGAAAAAACCTCGAAATTTGCAGAGCTTATTAATATCTCATTTTTAACTCTGCAATACATCGCTTTAAATCAATAATTATGAATAGTAATTCTACAGTTTTAGGTAGTCTGACTAACGGATGTCTCTAATATATTTTATCAATGAGATTTCCAGCAATACCTTAATATATTTATTGATAATAATATAAAGGAGACATAATTTTATTTAAATTTCGTTTTCTAAATACTCTGATACATAAACTTCTAAACATTACGATCAACAGTATTTAAATCTTGAACTGTCACAATCCTTTACTCAGAGAATCTATAAATTAAGACCCGTTAACTATTTCTAGTAATTTATAGAATTAATACGTTTGTGCCACGTGAGTGTCGTTCAACGGTTTGCTGCGATATCTCATAATTATATCCGTAAAGTGTGTCAGGGTTGTGGATATGATTTAAAATATGTTTTTCAGCACGAATGACGAAATATCACCTGTTTCTACAGAAAATATCAAAAGTACATTTCGCCCCTTTATAAACACTCAGTAGAGTAGCTATTATGGATCTTTGTAGAATTCGTGGTAAAATACCACAGATTATTAATTATCTTGAAAGAGAATGGAATGTAATTAACTTTTCGCAGTATTTGAAATTTTCATATTATTTCGATACTCTGAAAAGCTGAATTCTATTAAATCTTGTCATGATTAGGTAGGCAATGTCTAATTTGAACCATAAATTACTGAAATCTCGAATTTCACTTAGTATTTATTGTACATGATTTTGGAGTAGCTCCAACTCTATCTATGGAGGTGTAGCATAGCACCACAAATGACAGACGTTGGATATAGCGATAAAAAATGGCTACAAAATAGTCATTAATTAGATTTACGGCAATTGATTAAGTACGTACAGAAGACGATACAAAGTGACAACTAATAAAATATATTTTTTTCCTGCTCCGTTCTTCTTTTATTCCTTCAGTTGTTATCAGTCAAGTCTTATTGATCTTTCCATTTCAATACAAATCATCCATCAACTTGATGGACAGGGTGACATGAATAGCTTGATTGACATGACCACATTCTAATTCATAATTCGGCTTAGGTTTTACAGTCAGCCTCCAGCCTGACACCAACACTCCTAAGGAATGTCAATAGTCACATTAATTAATTCAATATTTACCCTAAAATAACTCAATTCTCAACTCAAGAAAATTTTTCCCCATTCTGTCGCACGTTATCAATTAAATTACTGTAATATCAATTAAGACAATACGCTCATCGACGAAGTATCCGGAAAGTTTATCCTCCAAAGTTAATGTAATTTAAGCTTGTTGCCCTACCCACTGACTTACCTCTCATTTAATTAACTGAATTCTTGGTAAAGAAAATAATAATTTAGTTATATACGTATCTCTAAGAAATCTGCTGCGGATCGTACATAATACAATTAGAATGCACAGAAACGCCGTCATTAAAAGTAAGTAACAAGGTGCTTACTATGTTGCATTGTTGCCTAATTTTACAGCTATATCTTGATAATCTTGCTTGTTCTTCGCAATTAGCTCAGTGCAGTTCAATGTGTTAAGTTGAGAAGCTGCAACTCTAAAAAAGAAATTAATTAGAAATCTGTCCATTATGTAATGTAGAATTAATTTTTCTTAGTACCAAATGGCATTTATGCAATTTTTCCAGTTTAGTTTGGATGAGAAAATATAAACTTGTCATTACTAAGTGATGAGAAATAAATTTATCATTATTAATGACTTTACCTTGACGCAAGTGTGTCCCCTGGTAGCGTCACAACTGGAGTCCCAGTCCAAAGGACGTCCATAGCCGTTGTGTGACCATTGCAAAGAGGGGTATCTAAACAAATATCTGCCAGCTGCCCCCTTCGTACATGTTCTTCCTTACATGCGATTTTTGAAAATATTATACGGTTTGGTGCAATTCCTGCAATTATAGGATTTTTTCGTAAGACAATGTTGGGAATGCTGAGATAGAATTTTGTAGAGTGACATTAATGGATAGAATAAGGAATGAGTATGTAAGAGGGAAAAAAAATTAAACAAGACTTGCGCCAGCTTCATAAAAGATAAAAAGGAGCCGTTTAACACAAAAGGATATATGGCAGGATGCTCTGAATGTGTCTAAAAAGTTACGAACATGAATGTTGATGGATATGGAATTATAGGAAGACCACTCAACATCGTCAGAAGATGATGAGTGTGGATGAGGAGATGATGAGGCACAGAAAAAAAATTAAGATAAATGACATACTGTGCTGACTTAATATAGGTTGAAATAACGGCAGGGTTAATGTTAAGTAATGACTTCAAAATAAAAGTAATCTAAAGTAATATCTCTGTAACGAAATCACACACCTGAGTTCTGAGCAAAACGGTGTATATTCGGCTCTCCTGCCGGTGGAAAGCTCAGGAGCCATAAAACACTATTCGGCACTTCCTTCATAATATTCATCCACATTTCCATGACAAAAGGATCCGCTTTGTACAATTGATTGAAATTACAATACACAATTGCGTCATTCGGGAGCCCATATTGTTCACGAGAAGTAAATATAATACTGTGCAACACTTCTTCTCCCGACGCAACTTTTTTATTTATGCTATTTATTGATGTGCCATTGTCGATCGTCGTTTCATCAATGACAACCTTAAAAAATATTTATGTGGTAAGTAATTATATTTGCAAAGGAAAATGAGTTGAATAAACAATATAACAAAAATATCCGCTATCGATGTGTTGTGACGCAATAAGGGTTGAGCCACATGTGCCAGCGCCATGGAAATAAGACTTTGAGCTAAAGTGGTTCTAGTAGTTTGTAAGAAAGTTGCGGTATAGTTGATTCGATGGTCTTCGTGAAACTTAATAATTGAGAATTCTGTTAAAGTAGTGAGTATTTCACGAATGATCCTTTTCTACGTGATATTTATTATTATACATAATAATATACATACACTTGTTTTGGCCAATATTAAAACTGTAAGTATAGGGTCTATAAAATTTCAACAAATAGCTTCTAAGATCGATGAGAGCGACAATTAATACATTGTTTTTTATTTATTTACCTGGAACTGTTTGGAATTCAGTAGTGATTCAATAAGATCATTTGGAATGTTTATTTCTCTTCTCATTACTTCTATTTGTGGCATTTCTCCAAAGTCTATATTTTCAATGCTCTCATTCACACAAAATACTTTTTCTAATTCGATGTTTTCCGAACAATTTATTAAAGTCTTACAAAAACGATCTTCTGGTTCATCTTTATTGTAGCAAGAATAACGTTTTTTTAAATGTGGAAACATCTGCTTATGGTCACCCACAAAATATGTGTGTGCCATGCATGCAAATTTTTCAGTAAAATCAGATATTGCTGATAGAGGCGAAGATATCTCATCTGTAATAATATAATCCATGTAATCAGCTCCACTAGTTCCTGGGTAACCCAGCCACATGACTTGGATAGGTGCAGGCTTTAAGGCAAATATTTCATTCCTGGCACCCTTAGTATACCCATTCATATTCACCAAAATATGTATCTTATCATCATTTATAATTTTCGCGGCATCTATGTTACTTGTTATTTTAGATAAATCAATAAAATGTTCAGCATCATTCTCTATCTTCCTACGGAATGTAGTGCCATCATCTGAGTTTAAAGCATAGCAAAATATTTCTACTTTAGACCGATCATGCAATCCGGGAATGGATTGCATTAAATGTGATGTTGGATGGTTACCAAAATCACTACTCACATAGCCAATACGCAGTCGACCAATTGAAAGTTTAGAATATTCAAATACAACTTTTTCAAACATATTAATTTTTTCCGTATACAAATTGGCGTGACGCACTGCAATTTCTTTTCTAGCACTGTTTGATATGGGATACAGTATGGAATGATGTGGATGAACTGATGATAACTTGTCACTTTTCAATTGTTCTTCAACTATTGTAATGATATTGTTCATCCGCTCACTGTAATCAGTCCAATCACATATTATTTGCAAACAGTGCGCCAAATTACAATACGCGTCAGGAAAATCAGCTTTCAGTTCGAGAGCACTCTTGTACAGTTCTATGGCTTCAGTGATGTTGCCCATATCTTTGTAAATGCTAGCTAAGTTACAATGGGCATCGGCAAATGAAGGATTTATTTCTATAGCCTTCCTAAAACATACTAGAGCCCCTGCCACATCTTGTAATTCTCTCAATGTATTGCCCATGTTACTGTAAGCGTCAGCGAACTTTGGCTCAATATTTATAGCTTGTCTGTAATGCATCAATGCTTCGTGGAGTTTGCCTGTAACAGCAATATAAAGACAGTAAAACCCGAAATTAGATTCGAGAGCTTTGCTATTGCTAAAACACGTGCGATCTTATTCAGTATGACCAAGCTTTAAATTTACAATTCTACAATCACGTCACTTTTAATTAATATTGCTGGTAAACTAAGCGTACTTTATCGTAGTTCCATAGCAATGATCTAGGACCAATTATTTGTCACAATTATTTATGTGAATAATTTACTACAACATTAAAGTCGTTGTGAGCGACATTACTCTTACCCTGTTGTTGCAGAAGTGATGCCAAATTACTATGTGTAGCTGCAAAATTAGGGAATACTTCTAGCGCTCTGTTGTACAATTTGGTTGCTTCCTCAATTTTCCCCTGTTCCCTTTTTACATTACCGAGATTATTTAGCGTGTCTACATGAGAGGGGCATAGTCGCAGTGCCATATTGTAGCATTCTTCAGACTCAGACACGAGGCCCTTTTCTTTGAGTGCATTAGCAAGATTGCAGTAGGCGTCGGGAAAGTTTGGCTGGAGTTCTATGGCGCGCCGATAAGTCTCTATAGCTAAGTCTATGAATCCCTGTTTGTAATATAAACATGCCAAGTTGCCGTGAATGGCTCCACTGCTTGGTGTTATTTTGAGCGACTGGAGGTATACTGCTACCGCCCTGCAAACAAAATTAAAGCATTTTTATAACTTTCAAGCATGGGAAAGAAAAATACTTAGTCAGTTTCGCTATGGAAGGAATTTTTATTACTTCCATAGCGAAACTGACACAATAGATTAGTAGGTAAGCAGATTTTCAGACGTGTTTTTGAGGCGAACTGTAAATTAGAAATTTTCGCCGAGCATTTGCCGAACGTAATTCTATTTCCACCAAGTCCTTACTCGTCGCTTGTGTCGTAAAATTTGCGCTATGAACCGATTCGTCGTCATTACATAAAACCGACACTAAACAGACTGCTATTTATTGGGCCTATTACTGCGCAGAAGTCTGAGTATTCATGAAATATATTATGTAGTTTATTTTGATTAGAAGCCGTAAATTGTAACTATTGCTTTTATGTAACTAATATGAAAACTATGCTGTAACTATGTGATTTTTATTTAAAAAAATTATAAATATTACAATAATTATTGAAAATATAAAGAGGTCATAAAATATTCACCGTCTCACGTACTAATCTGTGATCTGTTAACATTTGGTTAAAGACCGGACTACAAATTATATACATACATATATACATAAATCACGCCAATATTCTCGAAAAGGCAGATGTAAACTAGCACCCACATTTCGCCAACTATAGCAGGACCCATGTAACAGGTGGCGAGCCTATTGCCATTTATCGGGCACAAAAATCGCAGGAGGTACATTGCCAGATGTTATAAAAAGGGAACGCTGCTGCCTATTCCTCATCAATGATTTATCCTTAGTCGCCTTGTACGACACCCACGGGAGAAATTTGGGGTGGTACTAATTGTATTCTACTCTACCGTCACCACACGGCTTCTACTACAAATTACTTAAGCTGATAATAAGTAATCGTTTTGAAAGAATTGTAAATGACTAACCAATCACCTATCCAAATTGTCCTACTTATAACTATAAGTCCATTCATTTTTATAGCTACGTTTATAGTGGGGAAGAATTACGTTTCACTCCATTAAATTTTTGCGATTGCCACGCAGCTCAAATTCAAAATGAACTCTATTTATTCTGGAACAGCATTCAATTTCCTATCTGGCTTGCGTTATCAATTTCTTTGCTGATTTCATTTCAAACGTGGGTATGTTCGAATCGAATAGACCTATTAAACTGACATGGTGAATCTTGCTAGGCGCAGTGACCAATCTGTAGACAGGAGAAAATAATATATTATGCATGGAGTGTACTGAAAATTACCACAATTGTTTTTTTTAGAACTGAGAGTTGCGCGGCGTTCTCTAAATCCTATAATAATTAATTCTTTTTAAGGTGTCAAAAAATTGCCTATCAAGTCATTATTTCACGTGCGCTAACATTTCGTTATTTCTAATGATGGACCTTGACAGTTATTTGAAGACATCAACGTAAGCGAAGCTGCGGGTAGAAGCTAGGAATACGTTATATGTAATATTGGTATTATGAGATGTACTTATTTTCTGATTCTCATAACATTATCACAATATTTCTTACAAGTATCTCGGCAGTCAAAATCTGAAAGACGTCAACACCATTCAGGTGGATTTCAGACGAGTTTGGGAGTAGTCATGGAATATGTATGAGTAACGCGGATCTCAAACTAATGACGCACATTACAATAATATGATTTATAGGGTTGCGCGCCCATTGGACTGCATAAACAGATGTGGGTGGACCAATTTGTAAACCTTAAGAAATATCGCGAGGACTTTTGTTATAAAGAACTGCTAAATGAGATTTACCTAAACGCGCGCGATACGAATTCGGAGTCAAACACAGATATACTCGTTTAATAAATTTTATTAGGTAGAATTAAGGAGGTGGAACTAATACATGCATAAGTCAATTAGTCACAAATTAAATAGTGAATCTATATCAGAATTTCCATCGTGATGGATTGCTGGATGGTATTCTATTATTTCAAATAGATTAGCCACTTGTGTAAAGGGGCTAATTTATTGATTCACTTTTTGAATTGTGACCAAAATATTGGGAATATTCATATGGCTTAAATAATAAATTGAACGTAAACTTTACTATTACTCTCGTCCCTACTTTATGGTCAAATATTCATAGGTTCACCTTTAGAAGCCAATGTGGTATTACACCCACGTAACAGACGTCAGGCCCGTCGTGAGTTACGCCGATCATGTGGGTTTACTGTGTAAATCAGCATAGGTTGAATAATGATTTTACTAGGGAAATACATCAATCGAAAATCGATTAAATGCCTAATTCTATTGCTCTTCTGAACACACTCGTTTGTTTTCGTAAAACGTCTGAATAGTCGGGTCGATTGAAATGTGTGCATTTTATCGCATCGGTCGGACACACTCAAGGTGATTGATTTTCAATTGCAGCTCCCCCTTGATCTGTTTTGTGTCGTTCAATATGATCGATTGTGTACACAACAATTTTGACGTTGAATGATAAACATGAATTTCGCGTAAACCTTGAATTTGATTTAATTCAATTCATTCTAGTGATAAATAATTGTAATGTGCCGCCCTTATTTTATAAGCCTGAAAGTAGGTAGACGAGTTTGATGCGCAGTGACAACCTTCTAATCCTTAGATTACATTAACAAAGCAGTGTCCGCTAATGCTGTTCATATTATATTAGATGAGTATCAAAATTAATATATTATTAAGAGGTCTTCTGTACAGATCAGCACGTCAGATTACCACAAAAGGCAAAATTTCTCAATCTATTTTGTGCTCTATTATTACCAAGTTAAGGTTGACAATCGATTGAAGAAATTTAACAGTTTTGGGTAGTCGATAGTGCCGTTGACTGTACTTCGAAAGGCGCATTAATCCGTCGGGTCCTACCTTAAGTGCTTACTGTGTTTCCCTTTAAAAATCACCAACTATATATTTACCACTGAAATTGGATTATAGCTTAAACAAGAGAACAAAGAAGGGAGGAGCTCACTAGACCAGTGGCATAACGCGCTTGGCCTGCGATTGCGTAAACTAAGCAATGTTCGCAAAGGCCGGTCATTGTCATGAATGACCAAAAGTTTTTAATCTTGAGTTCCTCCGTGCTTCGGAAGGCACGTTAAGCCGTTGGGTCCCAAATGCATCTGCAGTCGTTAATACCCACCAACCCGCACCGGGCGAGCGTGGTGGGTTACTGCCCAAACTCCCTACATTCTTCCATCCACAGGGAAGGGCCGTGCCCCAGCAGTGGGGACATTTTAAAGGGCTGGTGATGATGATGATGTGAAAACAAAATAAACGGGAGACATTACCCATTCATAGTATGAGCTTGTGTTGATTTAGGAGTCTTACTGCCGCACTCAGAGACGTCAAATAACGTTAATGAGTACTTAACGTCAAAAAATGTCAATTCATAACTAGTCGCTATTCTTGCCGGGTCTATGGTCTAGATTCGAATGAAAATTTTTACCATTAAATACTCATTAAAGTTAATTGATATCTCTGAGTGCGGCAGTAAGTCATAAATAAATCTACCGGCCCTTCCGCTAATGCTATAGTGTACATAATTATCATTGTACAAATCTCTTTTGACATTTGTTGCGTCCCGAGTCAATGAAATGTATCCTTTATGACTAATTAATCTAAAGTACTTTTCAGAGCGGTTCATCCTGGATAAGGAGGTAAAGCTGGACATTATCGTACAGCAAAACGCTCTTATTCATTATTGACTCTAACCCCCGAATACAGAAACGCTACTCAAAGTTTGAGTCCAGCTTAACATTTAAGTACATATTGTCAAAATTGACGTTTTTATCCACTTAACTTTATTAATAAGCAGTGCTCAATATTTGAGTAGCTTTTAAGTATTCGGGGGTAAGTGTGTCACTCACATCTGTTGCTATGGAAACGACACGTGGAACGTGGTGCCATGTGTCGCCGTTTCGTCACAACATGTCTAGACTAAAGGTAACATTGATCTATTTATTACCAAGACGCCATGGTATGTCGGCAGCTAAATTCGCGGAAATGAATACTAACATTCAGCTACAACGCATCAAAGGAAATCGCACTATTTTTCTAAGGTATTTTTTTTTATTTAGCCTTGCACAGTCGGCTATGACTGCCATAACTGTGCTCTATCGGTGTAACAAAATCATTCAACGAACATACCAATGCAATCATAATGTTTGTTAACATAAGAAAGGCTAAATTGCCTTCAAGCAACAGTCAGTCAGCAACAGTCAGGTGAACATGGTATATTTATTTTATAGTCATCACGTCAGACTACTTCATCATCAACTTAATATCCCCACTATTGGGGCACACACTTTCCCTATTGGTAGGAAAATATAGGAGAAACGGCCATAACCCATCACGCTGGCTTAGTGCGGATTCGTGAGGAATATCAGATTACTTACTGAGCAAAAACTTTTAACCATGGAACCAGCAACGTAAACAAGAAACAAAGTTAGCTCTCAGTCATATTATTTTGGCATTCTAGAGCATTTTTCTTTAGACCATTATTCAAATAATGTAGGTAATATACTAGCATAGCTGGCCCTTATCAACTAGGGGTACCTATACAAAGTACCCTACGTACCCTACCTAGGTACTTTGTATATTTGTATATCGTGTGTATATTTGTATATTGGGTACTTTGTATATGTGTATATTGTGTATTTTTTTATAAAAATCGGCCAAGCCTGATTTATATTTACATGTTCATCAGTCTACACCAATTTCTCCCTTGCCGCCTTCTACCTTGAGTTAATCGTATTGATGGAGTTCAGTGAATCCACACGCAACGTCGCATTAGGTACTCGAATTCTATACATCAATTTTGGAGTTTGGAGGTACATACATGGTACATACATCAATGAATAGCATGATGATTTCTTTGAAATTCATATTGCGTAATCCTGTCAACCTCCCACGGCTGCTAAGATAGAAACAATGCTAAATGTACTCAAGTCCTTAAAGGCTCAAAACGACTCGTCCCAAGCAATATTCTTTAACAAGGGATTGCTATTTATAACTCTATTTCTGTCGCTATTACTGTTAAGTACAAACTACTGCGAAGAAAATGTCGTGGAAATCGATAACAGCAAATTCACAGAGATTTTGTACGAATGGTTATAGGGAAACGAGCCCCAAAGTTGCATGTTTATAGGACATGAGAATCAGCTTCTCATAGATCACAGCAAAAAAAAAACCCTTAGTTTAAATGGAGTTTGGGATTTAACAACTGCTAAAGTTGAACACATTTGCCTTCTTTTGGACAGTATATGCCCGTTTCGGGTCCTCTTCCCCAATGTAGCTGAATGTGTTAAATATATTTCTGTTTCGGTAATACAATAAAAAAGCCTACATAATAACATACATACAGCAATTTCTTTCTCTTCAAAAAATCGTAAATCACGATACTAATAATTATCTTGCAGTCGTCTTTTGCAGGATGATTTTAATCTATGGATCTCATTAACTGTTCTGGGGTTTGTCGGAAGAAAACAACTCGACATGTGCGGCAAATCCGGCGAACAATTAGTCTTTATTTTGACAAATTCCTTCGTCGCTCTCGAGAGCGCTAAGCCAGACAGATGTTTAATACCGCATGAAAAAATGCTAAGACCACGAACGTGTTTTCGAAGAAAGCCTGAGTAGCGCTAGAGCTTATTTCAGAGCCCATTAGAATGATTCGCTTCTAATAAGAGATAAGACCTGAAAAGTACTCGAATTGATAAGTGTCTTATAAATTGTTTGTTTTGAACTATATATTTTTTTAATCATCACCTGACAGAGCCACGGCAGAGCTTCCCTATTACATACATACATAAATCAGGTCTATATCCCCGAAGGGTAGGCAGAGGTTTAATACTCACGTTCGCCAGTTAGGTTAGGTCCCATGTAATATGTGGCGAGCCTATTGCCATTTATCGGTTACTGAAACGCGCACGCGTGGACCCGCAAGTGTCCACAATTTAACGGATTTTTTTACGATTCATATTGACCTACTTTATTTAATGTTCTTGTTAACTAAATTTCTCATTACCATGATTTCGTAAAACTCAACATATCTTGATAGGTAGTCAGCATGTCCGACTGTTCAACCACGCTAGCTAGCCATAACTAAAGAGAAAGTACTATAATATACCAATACCGAGGTATTTCTCGAACCGAACTAACTAAGAATGATATTCAAATAACAACTTCAAAACATCACTCTAAAACTATCTCATTAAACTATAAAAAATATGTATACATACGATCGGTTCTTCAGTACAAAAAAAACATAACCCAAAATTACACTTCTGTGACAGTAAGCCTTGCTATAACACACAATTGTCTATAAGTATTATTTGGGTTGCGTCTTTATTTTAATCAATTAGCGACATGTGCGCTCGCTTTAAGGCACAGTACAGTGCACATATAAAGGAAGGCCCTTCGCGATGCTTCCGTTGTGAGGCTGGCTTACTTTCATTATAGAAAACCCCGACGCTCACGACTAAGCCAACAAGCTTCTCACGAAATAATTAATTATATGAAAACCTATTATATTCTGTTATTTATAGGCACATTGTTACGCCTCTTGTGGTTTAATATCGTTAACTACGCACGCAATGCATGAGCTATTTTAATTAATTTAATTACCCTCGGGGGCGTATCGGTATTTACAGTTAGTTACTATTTAATTTTATTCTTGTAAAATTGTAAAATCAACATTTATATACAAACATACATAGTAACAGTTAGTCTTATGTAAAAGACTTGATATAATTATGTCAATTACAGGTGAGTACATAATTGTTTGTGGTTAAAAATAGGTACCCTTAATGTTTTCTTATATTTGCACGAGCACTACACATTTGAAATAAAACAAATTTTACGGATAAGACTCGCGTATCCTACCCGTGACCACGACCACTGTAAAGTGATCGAAACGTCGGGTTAAATAATTAATATGCCAAACACCAAATTATACGCGAGTCTTATCCGTAAAAGTTGTATTATTTCAAATAGGTACCCTAATAATATTATGATACATTCTCATTATGTGAAATTTATAAGGAGATTCTATGTATATTCTCCCTATATTCTACAATCCATAGGGGCCTCTGCCAAAGCTGTGGGGACATTAATAGGCTGGTGATGATGATGACGATGATATGTGAAATGTATGATGTTAATTTTGAAGTTTGTAAAGTTGTCGTGAAATCCTCTCTCTATGTTACTTTAAAGCGTGTTATAAGTAGGTAGTGTTGTGTGTGTATATCTGTGTATTATTAGTACATACATACATAAGTAAATCACGCCTATATCCCCGAAAGGGGAAGGCAGGCATTATTATGAGTTTTTATTGTCAATTAGCAAAACAGTGGCTGTTTTTATAACTTTACCTAATCATAAAGACGTGATATTTTATAAAAACACGTAGGTACTTTGGATGTTAGATGCTAATTTCTAAATTACGAGAGCTTTGAGAAATTCGGCAAGTTAATTAACGTCTGGTTGGCCGTATAGGTGCCTTTCAATTTTAGTTATTATTATTCCTCGACAGCGAAATTTGAAAATTACTAACAATATATTATATTTCTTACTATCACGACAGCAACATCTGTTGCAGCAAAATATGATCAAAGCTTTTACTTTCGAATAGGTTTAACTTAAATGCTGAGTCATTGTCTTTAATATTGCCTAATGAATATTTTCGTTTGAAGCCTTAATAATTGCTACGTAAACAAGTTGACACATTATGAATATTAAGAAATTAATCAAATTGCTGTATTTTTAACCTTAATTAAACCTATAATTAACCGATGTATATTAATGAATCAAGTCTATGAAGTACTGATGCCAGGGCTTGATCATATATATTTTGCGGTACCCTGTTCTTTAGATTAGTTGTATACTAATTATTATAAGTAATAATAATTTTTAGTTATATATGTTAAGAAATGTAAAAAATTGCTTATTTTAGCCAAATTATCGATAACAAACGGTTTCCACAGTGGTATAGACTAGAGTATGCACATACAATACAGTTGCACATATGGCGACAAAATTAAAAAAAATCTTATCTTTTCGTAAAACTGTTCTCAGAGTTTTGTTGTACATACAACTAATATAAATATAAAATAAATATTAATAAAAACACAATACAAGCGTAGGTATCTAATACAGCGCTCAACTGCGTCTGAGAAGTCCCATCGGGAACTTATATTCAACATAAAAAATATCCTAAGAAAGGTTACCTATTTAAAGCACGCTGGTACCCGTAATTAATGCATATCATGCAGTGGACCCAATGAGGTGAGAATATTGATTCAACATCAGCTGCTCTTTGTATTTCACTTTTTAAATAGCACTTTAACGACATAACTATCAATTAGAAACTTTGTATTTAAATAATAATGAAATATGTAATAATTATGGTTATTATAATTTAATCTGTTAGGTTTTCCAGTAGAAAAAGAATAGAAGCGATTTCATCTATTTGTAACGATAATATAATTTTAAATAAATGCTTTAGCCAGGCATTTATCATTAATTATGATATTTTTATATTATTACTAGCTAGATCTCACTTCTATATTTACAATATAATTTTTATAAATCTTTCAAGAAGGTCAAACCATTCCACATTACGTTTATGTTTACATTTGCTGGTAAATATTTCAGTATTTTCATTTGAGAATTTGATATTTATTTTATTACAGACTAATATGTTTGAAAGAAAATAAACTTTAACTCGCACTATGTCTGTGCCGACTTAAGCAATAAAATAAATGAATTTGAAAACGGAACATTCGCTGGGAAAACAAAATATAATACATGATAAAAATAACTTGACCGTTTTAAAAATAAAACACAGCTTTCGCAAATTAAATATAAAGTGTTAGGCGCAATTTATTAAAAAAATAAATGAGTTAAAATAAAAAATATGGTTAAACGTTTGGTAGGTACATAATTAATATTTAAACTCACTTTTAGTTAATAATACTTTGATTAGCAAAAGTCAGATTAAATAGTTCTAGTGACCCATAAGAAATGCCTACTACTTACTTACTTCAACGGTACTTCGAATTAAAATAATAGCGCTTGCAACAAACTCTTTATCTCTTTTAATTTTGCTTTTGAAAAGTATGCAATTCCAACTGACCTCTTGATTTTATTCTTGAACCAGGTGACACAGCCATCGGAGACGCCCGAAGCTTGCGCCGAGAGCCTTGGAGGGGCAATGTTGATGACGGTGTACACAACGACGCATTGGTAATCCATAACATGAACATGTCCTACCAGCGAACGGGAGCGTCTACTGAGACGACGCAAACGCTTACGCGGATGCCGCCGTGGTGACTCGCGCGCACCTTGCCAATTTCCCTTCTCACGCGACCTTCGGCCCGTGAGCTGTCCCGAGAGCCAACATAACTCACGGATCGACAACGCCGCTGTCCCAATCTTGACCAAGCGTTTGATACCCGGCGTGCGTCTAAAAAAATCCCTCGCCAAAATTACTTGAGAGTCTTCGGACGCGCTACGCGTGCGCCGCCGTCACCTGTCCACACCGATCAGCTGTTGTGCTCCCCAACACTCGCATTGTGACGCGGCAAGTCTCGCCGAACAAAGTTTGGTTCGCGAAAACTCTGCAACAGTTGTTTACCCGTGATACGATATTGATTTACGTGGGTGTTTCACGTAGACGTGCCGACGCGGCGAACGCTCGGCGCGACTGCCCAATCCGGGGCCTTCCCGCTGGATTCTGGACGCTTCATTCACTCCACTCCATCTCCTGCCATGGGCAACAATTCCAGCAATCCACGAAACACTAACATAAGGAACGACAACAATTTCGCGCGCTCACTACAGGGATTCTGGTCCTTACGCCGC
Organism: Cataclysta lemnata; assembly: GCA_963931975.1. Lineage (NCBI taxonomy): Eukaryota > Metazoa > Arthropoda > Insecta > Lepidoptera > Crambidae > Cataclysta > Cataclysta lemnata. The sequence goes on along the minus strand of OZ008338.1, from coordinate 7,888,634 downwards.
AATGTTCCACTGACCTATTTTTCGGCAAGGGGCGTATAATTACTTCAGATGCTTATTTAAGGACTCCCATAGAAAGTTCCATCTGATCATAATTATTACGTAATTCTGAACAATTTTCTATCGAATACCATTAATTAAAAAAAATATATTTCATTTACTACCGCACTCAGGGACGTGTGAGTACTTAAGGTCAAAAATGACAATTCAAGACTAGTCACTATTCTTGCCGGGTCCTATGGTCTTGATTTAAATGAAATTTTTCGGCATTCAGTTAATTGACGTCTCTGAGTGCGGCAGTTAGTGCTGGATTTTCAATATTTGTTTTCGTCGGAGATCGATAAAACAATATTGTGTGTCTTCTATGTCCTTTTTTGTATAGTAGGAAATAATTTATTTCAAACAGTTAATCATTTATCAGACAAGTAAATTTATTTGAAGATTGAGCTATTAAGTATTAGTAGAAAGAATATTGTGATTTGAAAAAGTTCAAAAAATTATAGTGTTCATGCGGGAAATGAACCCACGTCCTCTGCAGTCTTGGTTGGCCGAGTGGTATAGTCCGTGCATCTGCCCGGACTATAAAGAGGACACGGCCGCGGGCAGAGGACGCGGAGATTCTGAAAAATATTAACAATAAACAGTAATCTGCTTAGTACTCTTACCAGAGTAAAGAATTTCGTTTTTTTTTTACTACAAACATTTCCGACATAAAACTTTATTAGCATCAAAAGCATTTTGGCCCACGTAATTTCTTTCTTATTGAATAATTACAAAGTTTAACAATCAATAAGACAATACGCAGACTTGATCAATATTTAACTCTCAAGGGGCAAGTCCTACAGCATACTGTTCATATTTAATGTGGAAATTATATAAAATTGTGCTCTATTTAAAGTGTGGTAGGTATCTGATTGATTATAATATTATTTTGGTTCTAGTTACTATGCTACGCTGTAAAAATTTTATCTGATCAACTGACTCCACCCCTCCTGGTGTTAAGGGGACAAGATGATGAAGTGAAACGAAGTAATAACATACAATTACCCCACTAGCATCTCTCATCTTTTCGACCTACAACATGAAGCCGTAGGGCACAATGGTAGGTACGCTCTTAGAACCGACATGCTTTAAAATTAGAATCACCTTCCCCGTACCAGCGTTTGACGGTAATGCAGGCTAACGCAGATTACAGATACGGTCACACTCAATACTTTTTTGGGCCTGTTAACATCGCCAGTCCCCGTCCCAAAATAGCTACGGCAATACAAGTGAACCGAACGCAAAGAGGATTACTCTTCGGTGTATGTCTTCTAGAGGATAGTGAGGGTAAAAAGCTAGTGGTGGATATTTCAGGAAGTCAAATTTGATGTATAGACCTATATATTTTTATGAATCATCGATAAGAAACCTTAACGACGCTTAATTAATTGTTAATGGCACTCGAAATGCCAAGATCCAGACAGCTAAAGTTGAAAAATGATACCTGAACATTTTTTCTTTTTTTCATTGCCAAGCCTTAACCTATATAATATAATAGATAGGTTATTAACTACAATATTATCTCCGTACGACATAGTCCATAAAACTTTCCTTTGTTGTTTTAATATTTCTATTATTATTAAAACTATCTTTTATTGTGTTATATATAATACATTTTTAGTTTTTTACAAAAAATAAAAAGTAAGCCTATTTATCTGTAATTATGTCCTTATTTTCTTATTTTACATTTATTTCTAAAATTTTAATTAAACAATTTTTGATTATTTTGTCGATTCACATTCCTGATGTAGATCTTCATCTTTGCTAAATAAACAATTATCTCTTCTAAAGCTTCAATCTAATCAATCAATCCGTTAGACAGATCAACTGTATAACTAGCGAAATGCGTCAGCGCAGCTAAAAAACATCATTACCTTTGCCAGAGTCAAACTTGAAATTACCAAACGGGTGACTTACAAAATTTCAATGTTAAAATCTAATTTTATCCCGTCTCTTGTCGCTCACTTGCCAACTTTCATACGATTTTGACAGATACGTAAGTAGTTATAATTAAATTCAAGAAACACTGCCAAGGACTTCGGTTTATTAAACGCGAGAATTATCTTCCGTATTGCGCTGATTTATAAGTCTAGGTGGTACCTACAGAAATAGTCTGTTGTAATGCTCTCATAATGATCAAATATATTAGTAGGTAAGTACAATCAAGAACGCAATACGTAATTTTTTCTTATTCAATTATAACCCTAATCTAATTCGGATTAAGATCAAAGTAGATTAAGATCATTTTGACAGGTTGTGCTTACATGCTGCTGCTCTTGTATGTACGTCGACATATTCCATCTTCCCGTAGACGACCTCATTTTGCACGATTGCAACATTTTATTTAAAAAAAAACCAATGATATAATATTTTGGCATGTTGCCTAACACGATTTCGGAGTCGACCACGTCAAATATGCAGTAAATTGTTTGCTTCTGCGGCCGTAGGTACTTGGATCGAGATTGTATTGATTGTTTTAGGAGACTTTTTAGAGATAGTTGTGTAATGTTGGTTGGGTACACGTGTAATTTTATTAGTACATCATACTACCTCAAGGACTAGGTTAGTGAAAACTGTATTCAGTAGGCTTAATCTGAGTTTAAATAATTGGTAGAGAGAAAACTATTGCTATCACTGCGACAATCGAAGCACTAAAGATGTTAGAGCCATACTTGTCACGTCTTAGACGAATATAATTCCCATAATAATAATTATATTAATGTGTGTTAAGGATGATGTTGCAGAGAAGTATCTTCGAAATTTAAATTTAAAAAAAATAGAGATATTCTTGTTGGTGGGCTCGGCTTGCTATAACTTGAACTAAGTAAAGTTGCAAAGGCTTGTCTTTGGATGGGTGATCAAAAACATATATTATCTGCATCGTCCCGTATTAGGCCACGTAGTGCATTGTGGTCAATTCTCCCTATATTTTTCTCTCCGTTAGAATAACCTGTGCTCCTGAATTGGGTATATTAAATGTCCGGCAATGATGAAGAATAGTCATGATTATAAATTATGATCTCTTGCGAATGTTGACCATTTTTCTGCCGTACTTATAAACTAAAATAAGAAACAATTTAGAAAGTATTTGAAACGAAAAGTGCTCTTCAATTCTATCCAATAACAAGAGTACGAGCCTTTACGCATAATTAGACAAACTGGTGTTGTGGAAATCGTTAATTATTGGTTTGCCATAGAGACCATTCTACGGTTATTTTGTCTTTGTTCAAGAAATGGTCTATATTTTATCATCGAATAAGCAGAGCCGAATCATTTCATGGTTCAAAGGACAAACTTTAATATGCAAGGACCTAGTTTCATTTTCCTTTGTTCTCAGAACAATTCCTCCATATGTGTATGTATACAAATAAATAGTTTGTGTCAATAAGGAACGGACGCTTGTGTGTGTGGGGTGTAGCCTTACGAGTCAATAACAGGACGTCATTCTTAAACGGAATTTATAGCATCTTACGCCTTACGACATAAGGCTCAGAATGACGGCCGATTTGGTAGCTGGATATATAATTTGTCCGATGAGGAGCTCGATAGCGCTGTGGCTCAGCGCGCTTGGCTTGCAATTGGGTAAACTAAACAATATTTGGTAAGGTCGGTCATTGGATGGGTGACCAAATTTATATATTATATCCAGTATCTCCGTGCTTCGGAACGCATTTTAAGCCGTTGGTCCCGACTGCATTTTCAGTCACCAATACCCACCAAAGCGTGGAGGGTTATGGCCCATTCTCCTTATCCATCTATCCTTCTTATTGTTCCACCCAAAGGGCCTGTGCCTCATTAGTGGGAACGAAAACAATGGTGGTAGTATAAGGATTTTATACAGTGCCGTGTGGTGACGGCAGAGTAGAATACAATTGTCACCACCCCAAATCTCTCCCGTGGGTGTCGTACAAGGCGACTAAGGATAAATCAATGATGAAGAATGGGCAGCGTTCCTCTTATACCACCTAGCAATGGCAATGTACTGCCACCTATTACATGGGACCTAACATAATTGGCGAAACGCGGGTGCTAGTTCACCTCTGCCTACCCCTTCGGGGATATAGGCGTGATTTATGTATGTATGTATGTCAAATATTTTAGTGAAACATACATTAGTCCTTAAAGGGTAATTTATTTCCATAGTTACTAACAAGCGAGATCATGCAAGATTCTTCTCGATCAAGGATAAATTACTCTTGAGGTACTACATGACTGACCCAGCCAAATTGGGTCTTGACCCTCTTCTATGTTGTATTTGAGGGCTTTCCTTAATCGCGTACCGAATATTTTGTTTTTTTTTAAACATTATAATACCTGCCTGGGCTATTTTGTATTTTATTTCTTCTAACACATATATACAATATTTGTTATATTATGCTAGCTACTCAAAAACAATAATCCAACCCTAATACATTTTCTTAGCCTTATTGTTCTGACATCAATTAAACTAAAACGTTTCATTTGGACACAAGATACTTCTAGGTTATTTCAGCCTTTGTAAGGGCGAGGCTTGAACAAAGCGAGACATTTTGTAATTGGTTCTCAGAACTAGTAGCTCATTTCAAAGGATTCTCAAAAGGGTTTTTGTACATTGGTAGGTACACCCACAAGGTATATTAATTTGGGCCAAGTAAAACATTTTCCTGGAATAAGTAATAAGGATAAGATAACCGGATTATTATTTTAAATCAATGTACCCTCACAAATAACATCTATTTATATATATATAACATCCCAAATAGCAGACAAATATTTGGACAACTAAGTTGGGTCACACATAGTAGGCGACGCGCTTTTTGCAATCTAACGGGCACGTAAATGGAAGTAAGAAAGCTGCTGCCCATTCCTCATCGCTGTATTATCAGTGTTACAACGACTTACAGTTTAGACGGCTCGCACGAAATCCTCGGTAAAGTTTGAGGGTGATGACTATAAATTATGCTCCGCATAACTGCATGGTCAATATTGATTTATATACTATCTGTAATTTTAAATATTTCCTTGTAATTAAAACAATAAGTGAATACAGCATAATATAATTGTCCTTATGTTAATTCAACATAAATACATACATACATAAATCACGCCTATATCCCCGAAGGGGTAGGCAGAGGCACCTACGTTTCGCCAATTATGTTTGGTCCTATGTAATATAGGTATATGTATAGGTGGTGTAAGAGGAACGCTGCTGCCCATTTCTCATCACTGATTTATCCTTAGTCGCCTTGTACGACACCCACGGGAGAGATTTGTGGTGGTGACAATTGTAATTCTACTCTGCATTCACCACACGGCATTCAACATAAATACACAGGCAAATTGTAATTTAGTATTTTCTGATATCTTCTACTTGATTGTACTTTTGTACTTGTAGGACATGGATTATTATATTATTATTATGTTTATTATAGACGCGACCGATTGAAAGCGTGCCATATCAAGCACGTAATAAGTAAAAAAGATAATCAGTGATTCACTTAAGGGACTGAGGGTAATTGATCAGGCGTTTCTTTGAGTGACTAGTCTCCTGGCAAAGAATCATAGGAATTGCATGGCATAATCCCTTACATCTTTTTTCTTTAATAAAGGAGATGCTTTATTTAATTTCTTAATGTCATATGACGTCCAAATAGTTAAAAACTGTTTAGTGAATTGCTATCTTGTATTAAATAAATGAACGATATTATACACCTTCCAGACAGCTGGACACGATACTTCCTATGATTTAAGTTACTTTTATTAATGTTTACGTCTACAAATTGTTTAGTTTGTTTCTCAATTCAATTTTCATTTCGATAACGTTGCTAATTATACCGAAATCTATACCAAAAAGGTTTGGTTAATAAGAAACAACAAAAAAAATATTTATTCAGATAAAAGAATATATTGTTTCGAGAGATTCTTTTGTTAAGCTTGTGGCCGCCGTGTTAGTAAGGCAAATATTTACTTACACTATTTGGATTATGTAGAAATATAGTAGATTTTCCATCAAGTGCACAAAACGAATCATTTTTGTCCGAGACTTTTAGCAGCCCGAGATCAAGGCGAGGGCTGATAGTAATGTCGAGGATAAAAATGGTTTTGTGGAGGAGGTAGAAACTCTGCTTTTCACTTCGATTGCGAGGAAATAAAACAGTAGTTTATCATATCATTTCTTAAAATTCAGTCTAAAATTCGTACAGTTTTGAAGAAAGAAAATATTTTTCCCCTTGATATTAGGCTTGGGCTGAAGACCTATACAGCCAAGTATAAATTAATTTTGAAATAATAATTTTCTTAAATTAATTTAATAACCTACCGTACCTACTTAAATTAAAATTTTAATATATTTTATGCCTTAAAAAACACATAAGAATAAAAATATTAAAAAATAACAAATTCTATCTCTGAATTTCTTATTGTGTTTGGCTGCATGGCTCATTTTCTTTGCCTTAATATAGACACATTTATGAGTAGATACGTTAATGTTCTAGAGCACAAAATTCGATTTTGTGCAGCCTATATCCTGCACAAATAAGCACTTTCAGAGCATGAGAAGTGAAAAAGTAGTTAAAGCATTTGTATGTACTGAAACGAACTAACGCGACCTATAAATATCAATGAGCTGTAACTGCGTCTATACGGTATAAAAAATGCTAGTTAGTGGGGTTTTTTTGTATATATTCAATTGTATATTTAAAGTTTTTTCTCCAATTCGAAAAAGGAACAGAGCAGCGGATATGATAATATTTTAATAGCAGATAGGAGCTGTGTTTTAAGTATAGAAATAGTTACTATTGAAATGCCACTGAGATACGTTGCTACGTAACATTAGCAGAATCAAACACATGTGCCTTTGCAGTAATTTACGTTAAAGGGATGCTTATGATGGATAGTGAATACCCGTAATTATGTATTTTATCAAAATAATTCATGGCCATTTTTAGGAAACCATTATTACATAGAAATTACATTTTGTGTAAAAAAAATTTTACAAAATAGCTTCAGTGATGATGAACTTTGTTTTCGTAATTCTGTAATATATGCTGAGGACATGAAACCGTGCCAAGAACTCTTCAGATAGGACCCTACTTGGTCAATCCTGAAAGCGTGTAGTAAATGTACCTAAAATATGGATATTATAATAAAGCATATGAGGGCATAATTATTATATTATTATTAAGTTTCAGATTTTTATTTGAACATAATAAAAATCCTATAAATATAGTTAGAAACAAACGAGGTTAGAAAAATATCTAAAAATTAATTCCCACGTCTGTTTTGTTGCCATAATGTTTCCTGTGTCAGGTCAATAATACACATTACGGTTTATGCTCTAAATATCACAATCATACTCGATGTTACAGAATTGCAATTGAGAGTTTTGTATCTCTTTTGTATATAAGAAGTTATATGTAATTTATTAAAAAATATACTAAATTTGAAAATATTATCCACCCATCGTGACCATTCGTAATTATGCTTAACTTGACTTGTAGACAAAGTCTACAACTGATTCTCATTTCCGAAATCGTAATTCTAAACTGTCATAGTAAGATCATCAGATCCATCTAGAGACAATCTGCATAATTCAGCAGTATATTTAATACCACCATAAAATCAGCCTGTTAACGATCGGAGCGTCAATATGAGCGATTCTATGGCCCATTTATGACATAGTTAATGTTAAATCGCTTCTATTTCCAGTTGATACTGAAATGTTTGTTTGCAAGAGAACCAGATGGTTGGAACAGAGGCATGTTGGTTCGTGGACTCGTTCACGTTTGACTAAACTGTTGTGATCGTTCGTCATCAATTTATTTCGAGAACATTACTGAACCTGGTGAAATCCTTTGATGTGAGCTTAATATTGGGTTACTGCAAACTATTATTAGGCAGCAATATTGTGACTCATAGTCATGGGAATATTAAATATTTTAATGGTGCGAAAGAAACGACTTTCTTGTAATCTACGAAAACGTTTATTTACGATATAACATTTTAATATATTTGGAATCACATTTATTAAGTACAATATAGATAAATTCACTAATGTTGTAATAGATAAATAGATAAAGTATATGCAAATATATTTAAAAAGCTTCAAATGTAAAATTTATGTTCATATTGATATAAAGATTTGATATTATTTATAATAATCATCTACATTAATTTATTAAAATATTGTCACAATTATTATAATTAAGTATTATTAATACTATAAATATTAGCAGATCCAAAAAAGACTAGGTGACTAAGATCATTATTATATTTTTTTGTAGTTTATTCATATTCATCATTCATATTATATTTTTTTGTCATTTATTCAAAACGCGGAAGCATTTACTAATATAATTATTATCGTATTGTGTAATTAATATCAATGCCAAGGAAACGAGTATTCCTTAGTAAAAGTGGATTTCTTTATTTGCCGCCATTGTGTTTTGGTGAGGTGTCCTTTTCGGAATTTGGGGTGGTTGCACCAGAGGCACTTTGTGGGCTTCTTTCGTTCACCTGTAATTAAACAAATTATTAATTTCGTTTGCTCAGGTATTATGGGCCTCGGAGACGGCCAAGCGGCTACGCGTCAAACACGTAGATTTACTCTTGTGCTTGCTAAACAGTGTGATTGAAACGCCTGTTAAAGGCTTGATCATAGACAATACATACATTTAAAATCACATCAAGCGCGTATCAAGCTCATAAATTTGACTCAAGATTCAAGCGAGCGTTGTAGATGATCAAAATGATTGAAGCGAGCTAAAATCTCCGTGATTGACGCGAGGACGCATTGGCCACTTGGCTATGAACGCATAGACTACAAAATGTATGAAACTGACGTATTACATTGAAAACAATACGTCAGTTTCATAATTTTGTTTTATATGCGTTATGGTGTATTATTTGTTTGTATGTATGTATGTAAAATAGATAAGCCAATTGGCTAGGCCCTCGTATATTTTCATTTGAAGTACGACATACATCTTTTACCCTATAACTTTAACCTCTATTTTTTTGCTGTTATGCATAATTTTCTAATTCAGTTTCAGGCTCTATTTTAAGTTCCATATGTAAAGCATCTATTTGCAACTATTCATTAAAATAAAAAGTAACATTTAACAACAAAAATCAATTCAAAAGAACGATATGGTAATAAATTTCTAACGTAGCTTCCTCATTAATAAAACTTCGAAAACTGTTTCTAGACTATTACGAATACTGAAAACATACGTAAATAAATTACGCCTCCATCCGCGAAGAAGGGGTACACAAATCGCAGTGTATTGCTAGCTGGTATTAGAGGAATGCTGCTGTCCATTACTCATAGCTTTCTTTACCCTTAGTCGCCTTGTACGACACCTACGGGAGAGTAAACCTACAGTCAATGCGAGAGTCTCCCACGGGTGTGCTGCGTCGCTCATTCCCCTAAAATTTCTCTGCACACCGTTGTGTGCATAAATCGTAATGGTTAAACTTAATATAAGGATAAGAAGAATGCGTTAATATACATATAGCCTATTCTTAGACTAATAGTTCCTCTGTGGTTCCATGACTGCTTACCATTCATAACATACATACACAATTCACGCCTATATCCTCGAAGGGGTAGGCAGAGGTGTACTAGCGGAGAGACCCACGGGAGAGATTTAGGGTGGTGACAATTGTATTCTACTCTGCCGTCACCATTCATAACGATTGCTTAAAATTGCTTAAGGCATTTTTTTGCACCACTAATTATTCTATGTATTATTTATAATATTCGCTTAAACTACTTTATTTTACCCAACTGGCTATTAGCCGGGAGTTTTGATATTTTAACACGAATACACGTCCACTTAATGTCACTTAAGCAACATGAGTTGACGGAGCAAAATTATTAAAGTGTTTACAAGAGCTCTATGTAACGTCTATGGAACGATAATGACCTCATTTAGGATGTAAATTAAGTCCCTGTCCTGAACATTAGTAGCAGAGTATCTTTTAGGTGCAAAATATTATATTTTTGTATCTTAATTTTTCTCCAGTTGAGTGATTACAACATGCACAGAATGAAACTGTATCAATCAGTAAATCATTGCTATTTTATTCATGTTATTTTTAACAAGCTGGATGCTTTAAAATAAAGTTAGTAATTAGCGATTGAGACAACATTACAAACTCAATGCTTAGGGTTTCTGAATTGCCTCGAGGCGGACCCCAGACTCTCTCCGCTCAAAGGGCTAGGGAACACCGGAGTGGTTTAGTGGCGTATTCCCGACTGTATGGGGTTGTCCCACACACGTCAGTCGCCTAGCTAGCGGCTGCTATGGTGCGTAAATGCATTCCACTCCGTCAAAAAAAAGGGTGATTGTTTGGCGCGTTTCGTGGTGTCCGTCAGATTTTTTTTCGATAATTCTTAAATTGGTTCAGAGTGGATTTTGTGCAGTGAAAGTGGTGTTATTTTGATGCACAAGCATGCATGTGCAATTATGCAGAATCATTGAAAACAAGTCTTATGATGTGTTTGATGTTGTGGTGAAGATCAGTATAAAAAGTGGTTTTATCCATTTCATCAGGCACCATCATGAACTCTGTTACCATTCATATCGCGCCCAGCACTCCCTAGATGCGTTAAAATTTGTGACACCCATATTTTAACGTAAATTTCATTTCATTCATACATTTCACCCACTCATTATTTCATACGACTACAGATAAAATATACACTAAAGACTTGGCTCTATGGGCCTTTGCCTTCCCTAAAATATGGGGAGAATTAAAAAAAAGGGTTTCTGAAGTGATCCATGGGAACCATTGCAATATTTAATAATATCAAAATTGTTGTAAAACACTGTCTTTTATTAGTCTTTTGAATCTGCTGAGCTCGTCGTGGTTTAATGGAGTTGGATGGATGGATGGATTTGTAGTTGGCATTCAAAAGTTGAAAGATTATGGTGGTTAGAAAAAGTTCGAAAAATTATGGTCTTAATGCGGTATACCACCTAGCAATGTACTGCGACTTTTGTGCCCGATAAATGGTAATAGGCTCCCCGCCTATTACATGGGACCTGACATAGTTGGCGAAATTTGGATGCTAGTTCACCTCTGCCTACCCCTTCGGGGATATAGGCGTGATAAGTGAAAGTGAAAGGTAATCTTTAGGCTACTATGTTCAAATGAGTGTCTGGGGCTGACGCAGTAAGCATTGTTCTACTAACCATTTCGCTTGTCATTCTTTTTATCGTGATCATACCACTATTACGCCGTGTGGTGACGGCAAAGCAGAATACAGTTGTCACCACCCATACCGTAGAGGTGGGTGTCGTACAAAGCGACTAAGGGTAAAGAAAGCGATGAGCAACATTCCTCTCACCTCAATTATCACCTAGCAATATACAGCGATTTATGTGCCCGATATATGGCAATAGGCTCTCCACCTATTCTCATGGGACCTGACACAACTGTCGTATAGTGGGTGTTAATTCACCTCTACCTACTCCTTCAGGGATATAGGCGTGATTTGCGTGTGTTTAGTTGTTTATACAATAATTTAATTTATTTACGTGTCGTCAGTAGGTACCATCCATAGGTATTTGTACATTTTTCATGATAAGTTGTAATACCACAACTCATCATCATTTCAACTGAGAGACGCCTACAGTTTTTATAAGGCATATGTCTCCTCTAAAAATCTCCAGATTAATACAAGCAGCACTGGATCGATCGATTTGGAGGATATTAAATCTACATTAGCATATCCTGTTCGGTCGACGATGAAAAAAAGAAGTAAAGATAGGAAGAAAGAAAAGAAGGAAAAAAAAAAAAAACAAAACAAATTTTATTTGGTACCAAGCAAAAATTATACAATAATAATAATATATTATATGACAGACAGGATCAGTGAATCAAAGTACTAGATTAGCCCAATGTTAGTGGGTAGAATATTAAAATGTGTATCAATTATAACCAACCATATTAGATTACAGATAGACGTAACGGATGCAGAACAGATGTTTCATTCAAGATATCGAGATAAATGCTCTACGTGAACCACTGAGCTACCGCCGAGAGTAGAATTGCGAAAATGAATTCAAGGTAGGTATCCGCCACGATTCACCTATTTGTATTCCACCGCACAGTTGACCCTTCCTCGTTAAGAATTTCTATTACACAAATGCCTGGCTATCGTCTTTTTATGCGACATTACCTACCTACCATAATACATTCGGCGTGTTACCTGAAGTCCAGAATGTAGCATGTTAGCTATTGTTTCAACATCTAGCGTGGAGTCTTGAGCGGAAATCTTTTTTATGGCCGAAGACACTATGCAGAGGTCGCCTCGTAGCTCTCGTACAAGAGCCGTGATCTTTTGGGCGTTACTCAAAACCTCAACGCTTTGAGTGTACGGGTTGTAGCGGACTCCGAACGGTCGCTGTATGCTCTCAGCGAACGCTCTGCGAAAGAAATAATTTTCAAATACAATAATGGAATAATAATAATTACGTGGCATGGAAAATGCTTCGTTAAAATTTCAATTGCTGAACGGCAGCTGGTTATTTCGAACGCGAACTCAGAATTGGAATCAAAATGAAACAAATTTGTTTACGACGCCGCGACTGTAAGTGGCGCAAATTGCAATCCACCTACTTTCAGAATTTGCAACGAAAACATTCTGCCATTTCGGCGATGCGCAACTTTATCAAAATTGTTTATTCTTTTCGCATCTCTGTTATTAGTTTCAAAAGAAACGTTTCCTTCATGACGTCTAACGTAGTCAATAATTTCGATAGAAGCGTTTACTTCGTCCAACGTAATACATAGTGTTATTAGTGAAACCACTGGAAGTTGTTTTCTAGCTGATGCAATCATCGGGCTTGTTCGTATAAAACAAACACGATACGCTTAATCGACTCAGTTGTTTCACGGAATTGATTCAGGCGCTTTGAACAATTGCAAACAAACAATTATTGGAGCCGCTCACGTGGACCGTCTTAATTTAGGTGGCTCGCTGAAAACAAGCCAGTTTTATAGTGTAGTCTTTGAAACGGCGCATCGGTATGTTGTTAAGGTAATTTTACGACTGCGTCCTGCTACTAGAATAGAGAGCAGTAACATTAAAGTGTGCACTAAAACTATTAATGGCTGAATAATGAAATGGCATCGTTTTTCTTGTCGCCAAGCTACTCGATTTCGTTAAAAGGTTTTAAGTTTACTGTGAAAAGAATACTCATCAGGGTGCTTTTCTAGCATAGCTGTGCGAGGAATGCGTTTGAGGGGAACCAATAAAATCAGTTCATTTTCAAATAGAGTGGTTCTCCTTAAACACATCCCTACACCAATAGAATCACTCTATTTGAAAATGGAGTGATTCTATTGGCTCTCCTCAAACACATTCCTCGCAACGCATCCTCGCACAGCTGTTAGCGTGAAAACCACCCCTATACGTCAGAAAAATGGGTAAACCTACCTCATTTTCTCCTTGGCTTCCTCAAAAGACTCAGTGTAGTAGTAAGCGTTCTGGTACGATGTTATAATGCATTCTTCGTTGACGGTGACCTCGGGGTCGAAGCGTTTGATTTTTTCGTTCGTCGTGAGAGCATGTTGCAGTTCGGCGACGGAGGAGAGGAGACCAGCGCCGTACACTCGGTATGTGCCGTCCGCTTGGCGACAGAGGCCGAACTCCACGGTGAAGAAATAGAGCTGGGGACAGCATACATAACTATTATTAAAATAGATGATTCAGCAAACTTTGTTTTTCTTTCAACGCTTAGAGGTATAAAAATAGCCTACGACCTATTATTGCCTATAATTATCAGACCTACTAAATACACAAAAAAAATAATGAAAATCAGTCAAGCCGTTTTGGAGGGCTTCGGTAAAAACACTGTGAGACGAATTTTTTTTATATATTAGATGAATTCCTGATTTCCTTGGTTTTCCATGCAATAACTTAAGAACGAGTTTACTTATTTCATTGTTTTTTTAAAACCAATGAAATAAGTAAAAAAAAGTTTTCTAATTCTTTGTAAAAAGCCTCTTTCACACTTATGCCTTGTGACCCAGCAGAGACGCCTCGACAACGCGAAGCGTGCTTTGCATTGTCGTGGTGTATGCGCTACTGTGTTTTCTCACTGTTCATTTTACGTTGTTCTGTCACTCCCATTAAGAATACATCTTGTGAAAAATACGCGACGACATATAGACTGCAGGGGGTACACTCACCGTGGCCAACTTGTCGATGTCTTCGTCAGAAGCCCCGAGAGAAGCCAAGCCGATTTCTTGAGAGAACTGGGCAAAGCTCGGGTTCGCCAGCAGCGGCATATGGCCGAGGAGCTCATGGCAGCAGTCGCTGTAACACAATTTCGGACGTTCTTACGTATAAGCCACGCCCATTCATGCCTATTAAATATGTGGCCGATAAATGGCAATGGGCTCGCCACCTATTACATGCAACCTAACAAAATTGACAGAAGAGGAGCTTGCTAGCGCAGTGGCATAGCGCGCTTGGCCTGCGATTGCGTAAACTAAGTAATCTTCGCTAAGGCCGGTCATTGGATGGGTGACCAAAAATTTATTATTTCGAGTTCCTCCGTGCTTCGGAAGGCACGTTAAGCCGGTGGTCCCGGCTGCATCTGCAGTCGTTAATACCCACCAACCCGCACTGGGCCAGCGTGGTGGGTTATGGCCCAATCTCCCTATATTCTTCCATCCATAGGGAAGGCCCGTGCCCCAGCGGTGGGGACATTAAAGGGCTGGTGATGATAACAAAATTGGCGAAACGTGGGTGCTAGTTTACCTCTGCCTACCCCTTCGGGGATATAAGCGTGATTTATGTATGTATTTATCCCCGAAGGGCGGGGAAAGGGGGCGGTAGGCAGAGGTGAATTAACACAAACGTTAGGCCAATGATTTTATGTGACACGTATTAGGTCTATTGCCATCTTTCGGGCTCATAAATCGCAATTATTGCTCCGTGGTGTAAGAGGAACGCTGCCGCCCATTAAAAGGTTCCTTTAATTATCATTAAAAAATTACTCATCGATTTCTTTATGTTTACTCTCCTGCGAGAGAGGTGGGGCAAATGTCGTGCTTCCATTAGTAAAGTTGTATACTCAACAGAGAACATTTGATACGGAGTGTTTACTGTATCTTTCCAAGTTTGCATAGATAGCTAATTTTATAATAGCGGAGTCATGTTTACTGTACCGGACTAAATCTTTATAAATTAAAAACCATCCAATTTCAATTTTATTTGGGGATACTCAAATATTTAGGAACAAAGAACACTGTTTTTAATTAACTAAATAATGTAGGCCTGAAAAGTATACCTGCTATCGGCCTGAATAGTAATACCTCCTCATTATTTTATGCCGACTAGACTACGCTACGTATATTTACGGATACGACGCTGATTGTACAGTAAGCAGAACCTCAGACTTTACGTAACTGTCAAATCCAATCAATGTCCACTTTAATTTGTTTGACGCAAAGCGCAAAGTCGATTGAGAAAATTGACATATTGTGGCGACCTGGCGTGCCTCGAAACTGCAATACGACGTCACGAAACTGCAATACGACGTCACATCGTAAAAATCTGCGAGCACGCACGCCGCATCGCAAGAACTTGCGAATTGATTCACATCGATTTCAAATTCAATTTCATTCTTCGTTGTTTCGCCGCCTTGCCGCACCATATCGCATTGTAGCAATTCGCAGTTACTACCCGGTTAAAATATTTGTACTAGACCTGGCGTCACGTCGAGGCTTCTGCACGGTGTGTAAGACAAGAATCATTATTAACTTCGATTCCTTTTACTTCTGGCGTCCGTTATAATTGATTACTAGTGGACGCCCGCGGCTTCGCTCGCGTTAATATCGGTATTATATATAGCCTATAGCCTTCCCCGATAAATGGACTATCCAACACAAAAAGAATTTTTCAATTTGGGTCAGAACTTTCTGAGATTAACGCGTATAACCATACAAACGAACAAGCAAGCTCTTCAGCTTTATAATATTATTATTGACTAGTAATTGATTTAAGGGTGTTGCGTTTGGGATGGCCTCCCCATCCCCAGCCTTCACATTCTAGTTAGGTCTACAGATATTTTAACCGGGATAGTATGTGTACGGGCTCTCTATTTCTTGTGGTAAACGACGTCCGCAGACACACTAATTAATTTCCGTCAATCGGTGGAGCGATCTCAGGTTAACTGAAAGAAGAATCTTGGCTTACGCACAAACGTCGCGATTACGAAAGCGGTCACGGCCACTGCGTTGCGTTAGCTTTGAATTTAAATATATCATTTAATTTTTCCATTGGATTTACGAGAAAAATGTTGTTGTGACTCTTCTGCATCGTTTTCTTGGAGCACTTAATCCGGTGGTCCGTGTTTTATGATGCGTTAATTAATTGTTTTGGTAAACAACTAAAACTTTTAAAAAACAAACATGCTTAAAAGCTTAATGCCCACCCATCAGTCGTGTGATGCCGCCATTTGAGAAACGCCTTCTGCTAACGCCGTCATGTCAATTTAATGTGCCCTGCGTACTGCCACTTAAGGTCCGCAATTTTTCGGGCTATGTCGGTGACCTTAGTTCTCATCATTTCTGATATGATCATTCAGGTAAACACCGACCATAGCCCATTACATTAATGCACATTAATATTTAAAAACATATTTTAGCACACACACAGATTGTGCTATTAAATGACCAACATAACGGTAGCCTGTCTATTTAGTAAACATAATTACATTGGTAATGTTGGTGATTATGGAAAACAATATTATTGTTGTTATTGACTATCAATAATTTATCCTTGACAGATATTATGTTTATTATAGTATCAGGCGGGAAATGTAATAAATCTGCCTCTTTTCACACCTGTGTTGCAAATTCTTGTTCATCGTCTGTTTGTTTAGAGGTCTTCACCGGTAGTGAGCATGATAAATCTAAAGGTCGTTACAAAATGAGTGATTATTCAAAATGATCTCATACAAAACGATTCATGAGTGTATGTAATGATGACCTTTTACGAAAAACGCACATTTTTATTTATTTTATTTATAATGAATTCATACTTACGGCTCAGGCGTGTAGAACGGGTCAGACGAATGGCGGATGTACTGGGTGCAATGGAACACCCGGAAGGCCAGGCCCGACAAGAAATCCCTGGGGGACAAGTAGCCCGCCACTGGTCGAAGCTGGAAGCCCGTCTTCCGCTTCAAGAATGCGCTTACGTCTTCTAGCTGTTGGGTTTAAGTGGTACGCGGGTTTAAGTGGTTCAGTAGGTGCATGTTTACACATACTTTTAAATGTTGATACAGAGTGGTAAATATTATGCTTAGTCCTGTTATTTGGACTAAGCATAATATTTACATACATACATACATACATACATAAATCACGCCTATATCCCCGAAGGGGTAGGTTGAGGTGAGCTAGCACGCACATATTTGGCCGAAAGCAGTGAATTGTTTTGACATGTACCATAATCTTTTGGATTTTAATTTTAACATTATTATAAATGTTGGAAAAATTAGTACACTGTCTTGGTTGGCCGAGCGGTTAGGCACCTGTCTGGATAGCAGCGGACGAGGGTTCGATTGCCGCATCAAGACCATAATATTTCCAATTTTTTTTTCTAACCACCCAAATCTTTGAATTACCATAATACTAAATGTACGTACACCGTTCTTTCTTCTTTCCGTGATCTACCCTTGATCATGTAGCATTTAGACCGGGCGTAATGTTCGAAATCCGTATAAGGTTTTCAAATCAGAAATTCAGATTCGTCCGGTTTTTTTATTTGGAATTTTATACTACGCACTGTTAGGGTTTTTATCCCGTTGGGCAAAATAAGCAAAATGCGGTACGGATTTTGTGCCATACATTTATTTATACAAAATCATTTGGTGATCATTCGTTCAAAGCTGTCGCGGATAGTCTAGGTACATTTGGTGCGAAATGACAGCATGACGTCATAAACTATAGCTTTTGCTTTAGCAATCGAGTTAGGCGGTAGGCCCAGGTTTCTGAATCTCAATTCCTGATTCGGAAACATAAATCCGATTCCGAGCGTCTGCGGTCGGCTTTACACCAGCGGGCAAATGCCTATACCACTAGGCCAACGGACGTTAGTTAACTTGCCGACATTTCTCTAACCATTCAACTTCACGTTGTAAACCACCGGTTACCCTCGCTAAGTAGAAATAATTTTCTAACTACTGAAACAGGTATTTGAAGTTGAAGCTTGTGTTCGCTTTATGATTTGAATAAGATAGAGAGTGGTACAGGCATTCGCCTAGATTGCGGAGGTAGCGGGTTCGACACCCGCAGCAGGACAATAATTTTTTCGAAAATTTTCTGTCTTAATTTTCTTTCTTTCACGGTCTTCTTCGTCCATTCTCCTTTTCTTTTCAGTAATACTCAGCAATAATAATATTGGCAGCAAATCAAGGCAGCGGCGCGAACGCAAATTGCGCCTAAATAAACAAAATTCCATTATTCAAATTGAAACATCCCGAATATCGTGGGCGTCTGGAAGCGAAGTATTCGATTAATTGGAAATTGCCGAAGTTCGCCAAGACATACTTCATCGAAAAGGAGTTAGCAACATACCTCCCCACCATGGCGCTTCTCAAAACAATTTATTAAACATAATTTTATAAAGTGTCATTATTCTTCTTCTCCTTGCCCTGTTCCCAGTTTATCTGGGGTCTGCGCAGTATGTTTCCTCTTCCATTCATATCCGTCAGATGTCTTCAATACATACACTCCCTTTTAATTCACATTTGTCATCATGACATCCACCACACCATGTCAAGAGACAGATGAACGGAGGGAGTGAATGGAATGACAACATTAGAATTCATACTGCTTCAGGTTTTGGCTTAGGTTTTGCAGCCGGCCGCCTGCCTGACACCAACCCTCTTTGGGTATAAAGCGCCATTATTATTAACAAACATAAAATTGTTACTAATTGTTACTTTCGACGGCAATTGGTGTGAACTATCCATTAAGCCGGGTTTTCACAGTGGGCTCGGATGACTACTCGGATGTCTCTGATTGGACGTCGGCGTCCGAATGCGCTCGGCTTAGATTTTACACCATACGAGTAACGTCCGAGTAGTCATCCGAGTGCACTCGATCCGAGCCAACTTGAAACGAGAAAACCCGGCTTTATCCAGGTGTCTTATTAGCTCGTTGATAGATTGCTAAGCCCTAAACATTTCATCTGTAGCAGTCGTCAGACGAACTACCTTCTCATAACCATCGGAATTGTATAATATGGAAGCTGACAAACCTAATTACTGTCATAGGAACAAAACTTAAAAAATACATACATACATACATAAATCACGCCTATTATATACCCGAAGGGGTAGGCAAAGGTGAATGAACACCCACGTTTCGCCAATTATGTTCGGTCCCATGTAGTGGCGAGCCTATTGCCAACTATACGTCAATCGCAAAAAGGATCCCGCAGCATAGTCGTGTGGTGACGGCAGAGCAGAATACAATTGTCACCACCCCCATCTCTCCCGTGGACACCGTTAATGGCGACTAAGGGTAAAGACAGCTATCAGTAACGGACAGCAGCAATTCTTTTATACCACCTATCAATATACTGCCATTTTATGTGCCCGATAGATGGCAATAGGCTCGCCACCTATTACATGGGACCTAACTTAATTGGCGAAAAGTGGGTGTTTAATTCACCTCTGCCTACCCTTCGGGGATATTGGCATAATTTACGTTTGTATGTACCTAGTTCGCAACATACCTGGGGCAGATTGTCCTCCCTATAGCCGCAGTACTTCACCAGCTGCGGCCAGTTCTCAAGATATTCCTCGCAGGCGTGCTTCTGGTACAGTTTGAAGAGTTCACGGAATACAATCCCCCTGGAAAAGCGAAGCTCACTGTAATACCACAGTATACCCAGAACAGTAATACGTTTTCGTAAAAACTGGCCACTGCCCATTAGAAAGTGTGCTTTCGTACTCAGCGCCGTGTTGGCACGCACTGTGATGACACACATTGACATAAAATATGGGGACATAAGGGCGCGTTCCCACTTTGTAGTGACGACAGATTGTCGTGTA
Organism: Cataclysta lemnata; assembly: GCA_963931975.1. Lineage (NCBI taxonomy): Eukaryota > Metazoa > Arthropoda > Insecta > Lepidoptera > Crambidae > Cataclysta > Cataclysta lemnata. The sequence continues at coordinate 7,868,529 of OZ008338.1, read as the reverse complement.
GTTTTAAGTGTCGTGGCTTATGTGTTTAAATGGAGGTATAAATACATATAGAACGAAACGATTTCCAACCGTATTCATAAACAATAGTATAAGGTTCGTTAACGCACAGGGTCCCAAAAACCTATTCATAGACAAAACTGTGCTTGTGTGTTGCTTTCAGTGTTGCTTCTTTACTTAAACAAGTATTGTTTATGAATACGGGTGTTAGTGTCGTCTACGACCTTTTTGCAGTGACGACAGATTGTCATAATGACAGTGGGAACGGCTAGCACGTGATCGTGAGCGTGCGTGTACAAAGGTGATTGCACGTTCGCTCGCTGCTCGTTCCCCCCCGGCACACTTGCGCTTGCAGCCGCCGCTTTAGTTACAACCCTAGCGTCAACGCAAGAGTAGGCTAATAAGTCGCCGAAAGGCCGCAGATAAACTACTGTTCTGAGTATACTGTGTTAATAACCGGCGACACAACTGGGACGGAAGTGGTGACAACAGCATATTAAGTAGGCTAAATGAGTTAGTGAACAACGGCAGAGAGGGAAGTAAATGTGTCAATTACTTGACGTGCACCCCTCTTCAAGAAATTAGTATTGAGTTCATTCGAATAAAAGAAAAAGTGTTTTATTGAAACAAGCGTATATACACATACATACATACATAAATCACGCCTATATCCCCGAAAAGGTAGGCAGAGGTGAACTAGCACCCACGTTTCGCACATTGTGTGAGGTCCCAGGTCATCTGTAGGTGGCGAGCCTATTGCCATTTATCGGGCATAAAAGTCGCAGTACATTGCTATTGTTAGTTGGTAAAAGAGGCACGCTGCTGCCCATTCCTCATCATTGATTTATCCTTAGTCGCCTTGTACGACACCCACAGGAGAGATTGGGGGTTGTGACAATAATTGTATTCTTCTCTGCCGTCACCACACGGCGGAAGTTTATATAACATGACTATTAGTTGAATCATCATCATCATCACCAGCCCTTTAATGTCCCTACTGTTGGGGCACGGACCTTCCCTATGGATGGAAGTACCTATATAGGGAGAATAACCCACCACGCTGGCCTAGTGCGGGTTGGTGCGTGTATTAGTTTAATACTTAATCAAATTGTTGCTTTAGTCTTATTAATTCTCAGGTTAAATCGTGTGTTCTCTGCCTTTTTGTCTATAGTGAGTGGCAGCTAATGGCGATTAATTGAATGTGGAAAGGACGGTGTTAAGAACTCTTCGGTGTTTGTAATACACAATATGCTTTGATTTGAGTTGTCAGTGTTTTTTAATTGTTTTCTTGTTCTGTCTGAAAAATGCTACGACATAAATGAAAGTCTTCTCTTAATATCAAGCTCGAATATTTTATTTAAATAGTAAAGTCTATGCAATATTATCCATATATTTCTCCATCCATTCTCAACAGACGGCGCCATTCCTCGTATCCCAGGTCAATAGTACGGATAATCCGATAGATCGTTCTGTATTCACACTTTATATAAAATTGTGTATCGATTAGGGGAAGGGGTCCTAAAGCAGTCATTTAGAAAGCATTAATCATAATTAATGATATTATTATACGCGTCTATCCCCACATACTCTCTTGTTGGCGTAGGTAAAGTACGGAACTATAATCCGTCCTTTATGATATATTAGATTATCTTAATTATGATACGCGGTATTACGCAAGCTCGCCGGATTCAAACACGTTTCTTTACGATAGAATATTATTATATTTTTCTTATGATCATAACAAAATTATTCCAGCTAAAGTGTGTCAAATAACATCTCCGTGGCAAAATGATTCGACTCGGCTGCATAATAAATACTATATAAAAAATATTAATATGTGCTAACCTAATTTGTATTTACTTCAAATCGGTTCCCTGTTTTCTAGTAGCGGCACGTGGTGTATTCGCATAATATTGTGATTCCTTGTTGTCGTACCAAAACTATAAATAGACGAAATCTTATAACCACATAAACATGTCAAACAAAGGAGTACTTGCGACAGTAGGTGGTCGTTATTTAATATAAAGTATTAAAAAAAATATTGTGTCATATTGTTGGTTATTGGACACCTCCGAAACGTCTAGGCCGATTTTTATTAGATTACTAGTGGTCGCGCGCGGCGTCACTCGCTTTAATGTCGGTTTTTATATAGCCTATAGCCTCCCTCAATAAATGAAACTATCCAACAAAAAAAAAATTCTTCAATTTGAATCAGTGGTTTATGAGATTAACGCGTTTAACCAACCAAACAAATAAACTCTAACTGACGCACTCAGAGACGCCAATTAACTTTAATGAGTACTTAGTGTCAACAAAATTTATTGAAATCGAGACCATAGACCCGGTAAGAATAGCGACGAGTTTTGAATTCTCAGTTTTTGACATTATGTACTCATTAACGTTATTTGACGTCTCTGAGTGCGGCAGTTAGGCTTTAAAATACAATATTAGTATAGATTTGTGAACATTTAGTAGATTAGAATAAGTCTAGCCGGTAGGCTATTTTGTTTACCCCTAGATGAGAACGTTTGCAGGATCAACTAGTTTCAACGAATATAATTAAATGTCAATTTTTGACAGCTTCTTTTACTTTTGACACGGCAGTCGCCATGTTGTTATTCTCTGTAATACGTCAGTTTTATATATACATACATACATAAATCACGCCCATATCCCCGAAGGGGTAGGCAGAGGTGAACTAGCACCCGCGTTTCGCCAATTATGTTAAGTCCCATGTAATAGGTGGCGAGCCTATTGCCATTTATCGGGCACAAAAGTCGCAGTACATTGCCAGGATGGTGGTATAAGAAGAACGCTGCTGCCCATTCCTCATCACTGATTTATCCTTAGTCGCCTTGTACGACACCCACGGGAGAGATTTGATTGATTTCCTTAGAATAGTTTGGCCACCTGTCTAGAGGGGCTTTAAGGTGCTTTTCCACCAGAGCTGAGCACGCGTTGCGAGTGTGTTTGAGGAGAACCAATAGCATCTATTTAAAACTGGAGGGATTTTATTGGTTCTCCTCAAACGCATCCTCGCAAAGCTCTGGTGTAAAAACACCCTTACCCTTACATGCAACGCTACTAAAACTTACCATGTTTTGATTTCGGTGTCTGTATATTGAACCTTCGGGATCGGTTGACCGCTAGAACAATAAACGTTGTATATTAACATAATGTAATTGTGGTCTTATTTATGTGTACCGTCATTGTGTAATATTTCGGTAAAAAGAATACAGTGCCTTAAGTCTATTTATATTGCAATTGTGCGGTAAATAAGTTTTTTTTTTCAGTTACATACATAAGCCACGCCTTTCTGCCAGAGATCACTTACTAATTTTATTTTATGTTAAAAACATTATTTCATAATTGTGTCAAACTAATAATACGAATCTGACTACTACAAATCCATTTAAGTGAGACATTAGAATTAAGTTAAGGAGTTGTAAATTGATAGTAGAGTGATTACTATAAAATAGTGAGAAAAATAGTACGTATATAAAGTGATATCTATTTAGTAAACTTACTGCCGCACTCAGAGACGTCAATTAACGATAATGAGTACCGAATGTCAAAAAATGACAATTCAAAACTAATCTCTATTCTTGTCAGGTCTTTGGTCTAGATTTGAATGAAAAATTTTGACATTAAATACTCATTAAAGTTAATTGACGTCTCTGAGTGCGGCAGTCACAGACGTCAATTACCTTTAAAGCCTCACTCAAATAGCAGCGGTCAGCGTTCAGCGGTTGTGGGCAGTTTTAACGCAGGTGACAATAAGGACATTATTCAGATCAGCGCGGTCAACGTTTGTTCGGCACCGCCACCGTCCCGCCACCGCTGATGTTTAAGTGAGGCTTAATTCGTACTTAATGTCAAAAAATGTCATTTAAATATAGACCATAGATCCGGCAAGTATAGCGACTAGTTTTGAATTTTTTGACTTTAAGTTACTCATTAACGCTATACGACGTCTCTGAGTGTCAGTTATCATCTTTGTTTCGTTCGTTCGACAAATATTATCAAATTCAAGCTGTATTCGACCTAGAAAAACGGTAAACATTTATCTGTCGCGTTTCATCATTAGCCAAGACTAATCCCAAGGCAAACGCAAGCTTTTCCGCGTGAGTGGGACACGTGTTGGCTCGATTGGGACTAGGATAAGTGGGTAACTTGGGGTACACTTGAAATAACAAACAGCCAACCATTAAAATTTATTAGTGACCAAACTAAAAAACCAAATAGGGGAGTTTGGTGATAAAGAGGTGGGTACTCCTCATCATCATCACCAGTCCTTTAATGCCCTGCTGGGGCACGGGCCATCCCTATGGATGGAAATGTAATATGAGAAGATTGGGTCATAACCCACACGCAGGTCCAGTGCGGGTTGGTGGATATTAACGACATCTGATGCAGCCGGCTCCAACGGCTCAACGTGCTTTCCGAAGCTCTGAGGAACTAGATATAATAAATTTTTGGCCACCCATCCAATGACTGGCCTTAGCGAACATTGCTTAGTTTACGCAATCGCAGACCAAGCGCGCTATGCCTATGCGCTAGCTCCTTTATTATTAGGTTTTTATTTAGAACAATTATATGCGCGCGCTTGGCCTGCGTGGTTTACGCAAACGCAGGCGCTATGGCCACTGCGCTAGCGAACCCCTAGGTAGGTAGGCTAACCGTCAATAGTGTGTGACTAAACAAAAAAAAAACAAAGTACAAACTCTTAAAATGGCGAGAGATTGGTAGACTAACAATTAATGGTGTATGGCTTTTATCATCTAACCAAAAACGAGGATTTGTTTTAAAAACCCGATCCTGTCAACAGCTTATCAGTAGTATTAGTATGACCAGACAATTTCGTATACAAATAAGTGGTGCAAGACTTGGCCATTCTTATTACATATTCAACAAACTTGACATGATAACGGATATTTGTCACTGGCTAATCGACACTCAAATTAATGTGTTTTACACCAAACATCCGGAGAAGTAATATTATTATGATAAATGTTTAATGGCACTTGCCTAGTAGTATAAATAAGCGTCGTACGGGCATGTGATAAGAAGGGATGAATGTTACGTAACTAAAGGTATGTTAAGTGTGGATTTGGATGGATTTAGAATGAGAGAAAGACCGAAGAATAAGATGATAAGGGCAGGGAGAGCACAAAGAACTAGTAGTACCTTTATAACAGGCAATTGTATCTTAGCTCTTTAATATTAACTAGGTAATGGTTGTTCAGGGCGTTGTTTAACATACTTCAGCGTTTATTGAAACCGTCGGTATAAGGTGGTTATATTAACGGCCCGTTATTCCCAATATCTGCATAAGGCTTACAGTCACCAACACAGTTGACGGTTCCTCCATTCGATAGAATGTCAAAAACCTACGGTTCAATAAGAGTCACTCGTTTTACGTTTTGATGAACTCGAGCCTAAGATAAAATTTCTCAAAACAAATCTCTCCAGTGGGTGTCGTACAAGGCGACTAAGGATAAATCAGCGATGAGAAATGGGCAGCAGCGTTCCTCTTATACCACCTTGCAATAGTACTGCGACTTTTGTGCCCGATAAATGGCAATAGGCTCACCTATTACATGGGACCTAACATAATTGGCGAAACGTGGGTGCTAGTTCACCTCTGCCTACCCCTTCGGGGATATAGGCGTGATTTATGTATGTATGTAATCAATCGCAAGCTTAAACCCATCGTTAAACATTGTTAAGGTCTTGATGGACTATAATATTTCGAACCTTTTCCTGTCTTTACTCCTATTAATAGTATTTCTTACATTTTTATAATTTTTAAATAATATCTAATCAAAATAAAAGGATACACAATGGTTGATTACAATTTTCAGACGACATGACAAATATTTATTACCAAATTTGGTGTGGCGATCACAGGCACTCACTATTTATAATTGTTGGCGATGGCCGCGAACTGTTCTCGCCTCTTGCGGTAAACGGGATCCTTGAACCCTGGATGATCAGCGTCTAACTCCGAGCCGTACATGAGAACATTCTGCGCCCGATCCAAGTCGGATATCTTGCGCGGGAACCACTGCATCTCACCGAAGTCTGAAAATTAATTCAAACCTACAAAGTGCCCCCTTTTATGCCCGATTTATTTTCATCATCATCACCATCATCACCAGCCCTTTAACTGTTGGGACACAGACCTCCCCTATGGGTTGAAGATTACAGAGAATGGGACACAACATACTAACGGAACCAACGGAAGCATTGAGGAGCTCGAGAATACGTTTTTGGTCACCCCGAGAATACATAAAAGGATAAACAATAACAACATGCCTAGTGTTTGTTGTGTTTATTTGTAATTTGTTGTTAATTTTTTTTCCTCTTATTTTGTTGTCTGTGTTGTCTTTGTGCTGGTCAATAAATGTTTTTCTTTGTTTCTTTCTTTCTTTCTAGTGTAATTATGACATAGTGTAACATTATGAACTCAACGGTTCTTACCGTTTTAGACATTACTACAGAACTAATCAAATATTTTAATCCAGATAAATTTTAAAATCTAAAGCGTTTCAAATATGTTTTGTTTTTGCCATTCCTTGACACACATTCCGATAAGATATAGTGCATCTTATCGGAATGTGTGTCAATGAATGGCAAAAAAAACCCTTACCTTCTCAAAGTTATCATTAGCTAATTAAGTATTAATTTTGTTTATTTTTTATGTTTAATGAAACATTAATGAATGAATCATTCTGTTTCTGGAAGTCACACCTAATTTTAAGTTAGAGTAGTAGGTAGAAAATGATAAGTTAAAAGTTCTTTATCACTAATTTAATGTAAATCTCATTATAGAGCTATGTAATATAAATAAATTAGGAAATCTTCGCTAAGATCCGTCATTGGATGCGTGACCAAAAACACGTACATTTAAAATCTAATATTATCATGCAATTTGAAAGTTATTTAGATGATTGTAACGCTTCACTACGTAGATGGGTTTGGATGAAGATTTGGCTGTCGGCAATTATTCAACGAGTGAAAACTAGTTTTCTTACGACCAAAGTGGAGGAAAATGAAAACAGGAACATTTTTAAAATAATCGCTTTACTCACACCACCAGGCTAATCATACCGCTGGTAATTATAATTTTCGACATAATTATTGTCAGTAATTTATTGCAATTATTAGATAGGGTACCATTGACGATTTCGTAATATTATCAATTGTAAGTAGATTCTATATCTAATGACTAAATATTATATTATTTAAATTTTCATATTCCAAAACTTACTGTATAAAAATACAACAATTTAATGAACTTAAGTATCTGTTAGTTTTAATGCGCGATGGAGATGCAAATATACTGCTTAAGCTAAAAGCTTATGTAAAAACAAGATTCTTGGCCGACTGTTTCAAACACTAAGTAAATTAAACGAGACAAACTGCTGTAGAAAGTATCTAGTTAGAATTAATTCATTATTAATGCAACCTAAAAAGACCTACGAAAGTTTTCCATTACAATAGAGCTCTTTGCTGTCGAATGAATTTATTCAAATCAGTTTAGAATCATATCAAGTGAGCACAAGCTGTGACAATAATTTAATTAAATAATCGAAACTGTTGCATGATATTGGAGAAAAATAAATCTAAATAATAAGGAAGTAACTGAATCTGCCGCGACGAACGCACTGATTTCCAAGTGTTTCGATGATGATTCGTATGATGATGCTGATTCGTAATTAAATAAAGTTATATTTAGGTCTAACACTATTAATATTTGGTATTCGCTGATTATTACAATCAAAGATCAAAAAATGTCCTGAGTAATTGCTACAGCCGATGACTTTAGAAATTTGAAATGTAAATACTGTGGAGCAATCAGAGGATCGTTTATTCTATCACGAAAAAGTTTCGTGTTTAAAAATTTATGCAAAAAAGATTAGATTGCGGTCGGCGAAAGATAATTTCGTTTTTTTATGCATTGATGCAAAGAAATTGTCAGATATTATAAAGTATTATATATAGGTATTAGTAATTATGAATACATAAATTACCTGCGTGCAGTCTGAATCCACGATTATTATTGGCATAAGTATCGATTGTATTCAGTTGAATAACATAGCTCGATTTGAATTACGTTAACGACAGAGCTGGTGATTAGAGTAATTTATATTTTATACTAGGGTAAGCTTGTGGCATTACTTGTCAGTAAGTTGTCAAATTATGACTATTTATTTTCAGAGCTATATACATGATTGTTAATAATATGAACCAAATTATTACTAAGCATTAATAAACAATAAAATACACATATATATAAACAATTCAGGAAATGCCCATAACATGTTTTAATCGCACAAGGTATTTAACCGACGCAAAAATGGAGGAGGTTACTCAATTCGTACCCGTGTGTTTTTTATGCCCCAATAGTACAGTTAAATTCCTACTTAAATTTTATAAAAAATGAGAATAGGAAAAAAAAATACAAAAAAAAAAGTGAACGCGCAAAGTGGATGAAAGAGCAAGAAATTGTAATAAAAAAAGTTGCAGCATGAGGATTGGTATCCCGTCGATAAGAATTATAATTATGTAGTAACGTCATGTCAGCTTCTAACAGGCACATTTTAATTGTGCAACCTATAAGAACAAGTACGCTTAAGACGTCCTAAATAATACCAATAGTCTTTCTGCGGAAAATTATATTTACTAATGTATGTATAGAAAATATTACTCGTGTTTCGTGAGGCTAACCGATATCGCTAGCAAATGGTCCCTGTCTTCTGATAAGCAAAAAGATGCAAAATAAAGAATTTTATTCGTGTTTACATTTACTGTAAGACAAAAATTAAAAGTTGCATAGTGATTTAAAAAAATAGAAATTTATCGCAATTGCAACTATAGAAACAGCCATTGTATTTTGACACGCTTGCGCTTTGTTTGTATATTGGTGTAATCTCACAGGTGGTAAAAACCACTATAAAATTCTCAACAAATCACGAGACTTATTTTTAATAATTCCTCATAATTGAACGTCAACACAGATCCGTAAGCATCAAATTAACACCACTTTCATTGCACAAAATCCACTCAGAAACAATTTTTGAATTGATAAAAAAATATTTGACTGTCACGATTGAAACGCGCCAAACACTCCAAAGTTTATGCTTATTGAATTTATCTATGGACATTGAATATTTTTACGAAAATTAAATTATTATAGAGTTAAGACAATAAATAAACATTTTATTCCATGTTTATAAACATAAATTAACTTAACTATCGTCTTTAGAAACACTATGTAGGTATTTTATTTTTTATTTTGCTGCTACTTCGAATCCGATTATTCTGTGCCTTTTGAAAGTCGTCATTTGTTTTATTAATTTAATATTGTGTCATAGTTATGTTTACTGTTAAAAAAAATGTGTAGTTTTGTGTAATAAGTGTCTTCGGCGATGAACAATATAAAGATTTAGTGAAACAAAAGTGCATTTGATGAGAAAGGCGATGAACATTTTCGTGATCGATCTACCTAGTCAGTCTCCATCAATAAGCTTTTAGTGTAAATTTGCCGCCAAACTCTCCCAAAATGCATTAAAACGTGACACATTCGCGTTTTAATGCGATTAAAACTTAAGAAAGTAGACTACATCAGATGAGGCTGTATGTGCTGCTTCCCTTTGCCGTACCTATTAATAAGGAGAATTAAAAAAGAACAAAAACCAAACTTTTAGAGAGCGTTTCATCTTATAGTTCCTATGCCGTCATGGTGGTAGTATTGCAAGAAAATGATACCATGTCAACTTTATTGTGTTACCTTTAATTCAGGGAGATTTTTTTCAATTAACTATATAAATAATTATGCATCTATCTTATTTTGTTACTTATAACTACTCACGGTACTAAGAAGTAGTTACATATTAGTTTTTTTATGAAAGTCATAAGCCAAAGCTCGTCAAAATTTGCGAGAACAGTTGGTTAATGGCATTATTAGAATGAAAGAAATTAGATAGATAAATATAAATTGTATTGACGTAAGAAGGATAGACTCATTAAGTGAAAAAAGGTTAAATTATAATAAAATATTATATTTATTATCATTAACAATAATTATGATCGATCATCTAACATGTCTACATTTGACATTTCCTCACTCTTGTCAGTCGTTAAATCGTTATTAGTACTATTTATTAACAGTTTAATACTGAAATAAATATATTTAATTTATTAATCAAACACTTATAATAAAACTGATACTGGTAACCCAATTTAATGGCGGCTATCCGAACTTGTACACACTAATATGGATTATGCGGCACCTTCTTACGTTTTTCACGTTCACAAAACACGTTAGCTTTTAACACAATTAATCTTTCATCACTTTTCTATGTTATGGACATGATTTTCTCAAAGTTTGTCTATTAAACATAAAAAAACTGCAACTATGACTTACGGGTTGATGTTGTTGACAGACAGGGCAACCAGCATCACGGCATAGGAACTATAAGATGAAACGCACTATAGACGCCATTTGCCGTAATTATTTTGTGTTTTTGGTAAAGTTAATAACAACACAAGTTTGTTTTTTCCTCGCGATTGTGTTGAAAAACGTCGTATACAACTCGTATGCATTGATCATTACACACTCAGCTTCCTTACCGCGCTTGCCTGCGGCTCGCGCTTGCAATAATGCCTCGTATGTAATGACCAACATAGCATACTCTTAGCATAATATACTATTATGCAATAGTACAAGAGGAGTTAAGTTTTGATGAAATGTTAGTATTGTATTCGTGCATTTAAACTTTGTGTATGAATATAATTATTACAACAGTTTCAAAATAAAAAGAAAAATAATAAGAAAACCCTTATTCATAGTAATTTATTGCGAATCAGGTTCCAAAGTATTATGGGAAATATGTCACCTTTACAAAAGAATTCGTCTTTGAAGAAGACTACAGCAAATACAATAAATAATCAAGGCGAAAAAATTTAAAATCATACCAAAACTAGCTGCGGCTGAGAGGGGTGTTGGCGGTGGAAACTCCTCTCCCGATTGCGATACCACTTCGAAGTCCTGTACTTCCCGCTTCAACATCCTTTTGAGTTGTTCCATCCGCTGAAGGTCGCACTCTACATCCACCAGGATGTCGGCCTAAAGAAAAATAAAAACGTTACATGTGGAGTTACGTCAGTGTTGTTGGTAAAAAGGTATTGATTTGCGGATTTCAGTAACTTTAAAAGCTTTGTTTAAGAATTATAGTCTTGGTGCGGGAATCGAACCCGCGTTCTCCGCGTTCCGGTCAGATGCCTATACCTTTTCTAACCACTTTCTTTGTGGTTTATTTTTCTAACATCATATTTAATCTTAAAATAAAAAATAATAATATAAACTTCTATCAATTTAACAGGGTTATTTTTAAAACATTCATCTATTTAGTGCTGATTGTAAGCATATTTTAATAACCCTACCTAGTACAAAGTAACACTAGTGACTAGCGCCATATCTCTGAAAAATAGAAATCCTGTGCCAGCAGTAGGGATAAGTAGTGGGTGATAATTATGATGATTTTTATACATTTAGGTATACTCAAATGCACGAAGAGTGTTCTAGCAAGTGTAGCGGTAAGTAAAACAAGCTAAAGATGCTTTGTTTAAATTGCATTGGTGATAAAACAGTATAATGAACCCTATGATAAGGGAGTCAAATCTGTATCTCAGTTGACAACAACACAATAGGGACGATTAGGAATAAACAATACTATGCATACTCAAGTATTACAGACTATAAGAAGGGCCTCTTCAAAAAACTGTTAGTAAAGATGACTAAAAGAAAAGATGATTGAGACTATACGTACTATTTGAAATTGGTTTAACGCCGTAAATACAAATAAGCCGTTTTGCAACGCAACAAGTTGTCTCGTCATGAATCAAACTCTCAAATATATTTTTGTGAAATAACGTTTTTCTGATATAATACATAAATTATTTTGCATAACTCGCTTGCTTGATAATAATTTTAAACACTTATGTCACCCCATTAAGATGACAGTACAATACTACTGAAACTGTTAAGGTTAGTATCAAAGAATAATATTTATTACAAACTGTCGCATCGCAAAGCTGCTTAAAAGGAAAGAACCTAAAAAACCAAGGCACAAAGACCAAAACTGAAAATGACAATAACAGTTTAGTGTTAAAGCAGTGTTAAAAGCCGCAATTGTGAGACACGAATACATACATACATAAATAACGCCCATTTCCCAGAAGGGATATAAGGGATATAGGCAGAGGTGACTCAACACACACTTTTCGCCAACTAAGTCAGGTCCCATTTAATAGGTGGCGAGCCTATTGCCATATATCGTCAATGGAACATAAATCGCAGTAAATTGGTATGTGGTATGAGAGGAATGCTGCTGCCCATTACCCATCGCTGTCTTTCTTGAACTAATAAAGCCGTCAAATACTACAATGGATACTCACAGACGAGGTCACAGTAATCGACTTCCTGGACTCGATGTGCAGAACGTTAATGCCCAGGTCCTGAAACACGGATAGCACCCGGACCAAGCCCCCGACCTGGTTCTTCAGGGTGAAAATCACTGAGATCTTTTCACCCTCCCCCTGGTGCTGATGCTGAGCCGCCATTTGTAGCTCCCCGAGCTTCGGATGGTGGGGGGCTTCGTTCTTCACCTGCCAATCAGAACCGTTTCTGTACAGCCAAAGACCCAACAAGCCTTTTCCAGATCCACTCATTATTATAATAAAATAAAATCAATTGAAAACTTTGACAATCACTGTCTGATTGGAATAGGGATGCGTCGATGCAACGGCAGCGGAATACTGTGGCGTTCTAGGGGATGTTCTGGCTTTATAAAGAGGAGAGGCGCGGGAGAGCCGCCGGAGGGTGGGTATATTTGATTGGCTGAATCAAGTGTTCGGAGTAACTTGGAGAACGTTCGCTTTTCACACCATTAAGCCATGGACACACTTTGCCCGATACTTCTAGTTTTATTTTTAATGGTCTCTCGGGGATTTGTGATTGCTGCGATTATTTGGTGTTGCGAGTGACGTAGGCTTTCGCAGAAGTGGTAGAGGCGAACAACGGTTAAAAAACGCAACATTTAACGACTAGATCCATTTATATATTTTTTTCATTTCATGAAATTAGATTTTTATGAATTCTAAATTCGCTCGCAAATAGACGAAAGAAAAAAATATCACTAAAAAGATTACTTAATTTATTAGAAATAGATATATTATATTGCTGAGTTCTAGAGAAAGTTCTGTTTGAATATCCTTAAAAACTTGAATACCATAAGAAAACCCTTGATAGGAAAAATAATCCTATTTTAAGGCAATTTTTGCAGCCATTGATATTCAACGGTTTTCAACAGAAAAAGTTTTTTCTCTATTTTTTAAATAACTCTGTTTTTCACGTTGAACGCATAAACATACCATTTTATAGGAAAGGTACGTCGCCAATACTATTTATAAAATGAAAATTACCTTGTATATAATACAAAAAAAAAACAAAACAAATATTCTTTATTGCGCACACAGTAACAACAATTATTAAAGAGAACAAAATGCAATAGTCATGTATGGACAATAGGCGGCCTTATTGCTATTAGCAATCTCTTCCAGGCAACCTTGGCAAAAGAAAAATTGTAAATATATAAAAATCAGTGGGGCAACTAAGAAATAAATAAATGAACAACTAATTTATAAACTACAATAAATATAGACAGCAAAACATTACAACTTACATAAAGCTACTTATATAGATGTTTGGAGGAAATGGTTAGTAACTAAGCGCTTGAAAGACTCCAAAGTGCGAGCTCGTCTGATGCTTTCAGGTAAGGAGTTCCATAACCGGACAGCATGCACGGAAAAGGAATATGTAAAGAAACTGGTACTATGTAAAGGAAAGTTAAGGGTAAGATTTGACAAGGAACGCAGCGGGCGACTTAAAGAAGAAGAATGAAAAGTAAAGAAGCTGCGAAGGTAACCCGGTGACGTTGGGAGGAAAAGAATGGAATAGAGTAGTGAAAGAACGTGTAAGTCCCTTCGCTGCCGAATAGTAAGCCAGTTGAGTTTGGTGCGAAATTCCGACACGTGGTCAAATTTACGCAAATTATAAACGAACTTAATACATAGATTCTGCAGACGCTCCAGCCTATCAAGAAGTACCTCAGTAAGGTCACAATAACATACGTCAGCATAATCCAGCAAAGAGAGTAACAGCGATTGGGCAAGATTCACTTTAGTGCTAATCGGCAAAAAGTTACGGAGACGTCTAAGTGAACCATACGCGGCAAAAACCTTTCTACTGATCTCATCTACTTGAGGTTTCCATGTTAAGCATTGGTCCAGGATGATACCGAGATATTTTACACTCTTTTCATATGGAATCCGTACACCACTCAAAGTGACTGGGGGAATACAGTTTAAGTCAATACATTTAATGAAATATGGACTCCCAAATATAATAGCCTGCGTTTTATGTGGATTTAAAACAAGACCAAAGGCCTTGCTCCAGTCCTCAATAGCGGCAAGGTTACTATTTAACAATGAAATTGCAGCTGGCAAATCCGAAATAGATGCCTGAGTATAAATCTGTACATCATCGGCGTAGATGTGATATGAGCAAGAGACTGATTCGGCTATGGAGTTAATAAAAATGGAGAACAACAAAGGAGATAAAATACTACCCTGCGGGACTCCAGCATAGATATCAGTCCAGGCAGAATTAGTCTCATCAATACGGATACGCTGTTTACGTCCATGCAAGTAACTACGAAACCAGTCAGTCACAAGTGGTGATATATTGAGAGAGCGCATAACAGCAACTAGTATATCGTAGTCAACGGAATTAAACGCGTTGCTGAAATCCAAAAGCGCCAGCAACGTGAGTTGTTTTTTCTCCATTCCTAGTCGAATATCGTCAGTCACTTTAACTAGGGTCGTCGATGTACTGTGGCCAACACGAAAACCAGACTGAAATTGGGTGAGGAGGTTATTTTTATTAAGGAAAGATAGCAACTGGTTATGGACGAGTTTTTCAAGGACTTTAGATAGAAAGGGAAGAATCGAGATAGGACGGTAGTCGGTGAAAGTGGTAGGATTGGGTTTTTTTGGGAGAGGGATGACATGTGCCTCTTTCCACGTAGAAGGAAATATTCCAGTTGCTATTGACGTGTTTAGAATGTGTTTAAGGACAGGAGTAAGAATATCAATTAAGGGTAGAATCATATTCCGGCTAACTGAATCGGAGCCAACAGCACTAGACGAAATCGAGTTAATG
Organism: Cataclysta lemnata; assembly: GCA_963931975.1. NCBI lineage: Eukaryota > Metazoa > Arthropoda > Insecta > Lepidoptera > Crambidae > Cataclysta > Cataclysta lemnata. The sequence goes on along the minus strand of OZ008338.1, from coordinate 7,853,243 downwards.
GCCCTCTCAATATCACACTGTGTAAACTGACTGAATATAAAAGAGGTAAAATCAGGAGTAGATACAGATGAAAGACGACTAATTGTTTGGGCTTTACTAAGCTGATCAACCGGACACACTGCAGAAAAATGGCTATTAAGTGAGTCAATATCAAGAGATGTACTCAAAGAGTCATTATTGGATTTACCTACTCCAAGGGTCCTAAGAAATTTCCATACTTTAGAAGGATCGCCATTTACGACAGATTTATGTATATGACGTCTTTGAGCATCCCTAATTAACGTATTACACCTATTTCTTAGGCGAGTGTACTTTTCCAGTTTTTCGGTGTTTGAGTTTAATTTATACTTACCTTTTGCCCTGTCTCTTTTTGACATTAACTTACGTATATCATCAGTTAACCATGGAGCTGGAAGGTGTTTCATTTTAACTGGTCGGACCGGAGCATGGATGTCATATAACTGAATTAGTAACTTATTAAATGTCTCAATCTTTCCGTCAACAGATGCTTCAGTATGAATCACCGACCAGTCCAAGCTAGTCGCATCTTCACGTAGCTTTACGAGATCGATGCGGCCAAAGTTACGGTGCATCATAACCCTATGCTTGACCTTAGGAGGACGAATTTTATAAGAAAGGTAAATCAGATCATGGTAGGAAAAAGCATCTGCAGGAAGTTGTCCAAATCTATGTACAAGAGTAGGGGAAGATATGATCATCAAGTCCAGGAGCGATGGTGTGCAGTTGGGAAAATGATGGGTCTCACTAGTAGGAAGAATATGTAAGTTGCAAGAATCAATGATAGAATGAAGGTTACTCGAGCGATTATCGTTCTTCACGAGGCATGTATTAAAATCTCCCATAATTATAACATGCTGGAAAGAAGACGCAAAATTATCGAGCAACTGTTCAAAAGAGTGGAAATAATCCACCCTTAGTGATGGGCTGTAGTAAACACCAAGAAGAATTTTAGTGTGACGCAACGTAATATCAAGGAACAGGTGTTCAGCGGAATTAGTAGGAGGAGGTTGGGGAGACTTAGTTAAAATTGAATATGGTATGCCAGAACGAAGGTAAATAGCAACGCCTCCATGTGAGGAACTTACACGATCATTACGGATTAACTGGAAGCCAGGTATGGAATAGGAGGTAGAACTAAGGCTAGGATTGAGAAAGGTTTCGGAGATCAGGATCGCATGAATGGTTTGAATATCTAAGGACGCAAGCATATCCGGGTAGTGAGCCGGTATACTCTGAGCATTCAGATGTATAACATTGAAATTTTTCGAAGCATCGCAAAAGGAGTCTCTCAGACGATCACACAAGGGACGATCTGAACTTTGAGTATCAGAGTACGTATCAGAAGATGAGCAAGAAAAAAATAAGTCGCTATCATTTAGTGAACAATTCATTAGTATAATGCTAATAAATAAGTAGTAATGTATAAACTAATTAAAAATATAAATATGTAAGAAATATATAAATATATATATAAAATAAAAAAGGAAAAATATAGTAAAAATACAGTAAATAAATATATTAATGTACAATAAATACCCACAGGTTATCTGAGAGAAACTACATAACAAACAAACACATAAAATACTTTTACAAACTTATGCAATTCAAACAGATACAACAGAAAAAACAAGCACACTGATTCAATAAAATTGAAACATAAAAACAAAAATATATATGAAGAGGCAACAAAGAAGAAATTGAAGAGAGAAAAGAAAAGATAGAAAATACTTAAAATATTAATTATAATATTTAGAAATGTGTTAAATAGTGGGATAAAATTTCGACCAAATTTCCGCTTACAATAATTATATTTTTTGTTTACTCGTTTATAATAAAAAATGATACGAAAATACCAAACAAAAACACATAGACTGTCAGACAATCTGAATTGGCATAGACTATTTTAAAACAACGCGTGTAAAATATATTAATCTTCGTTACTAATGATAGTCTCATTTTCGATAATAAAAAGTTAAAAAACGCAGGTAGAAATGAAATTCCTTTTTTTTGCCTACTACAAGAAAAGTTAATTTTTCTTTCTTTTTTTTTGGGTATTTCATTGTTTGCACTGTTCTGGGTCTACATTGTAACGCATACATATGGAAACTAGGTTTGCCACCCCACTATCTGGGCAATGTGTGCTCCCAACCAACCCCGGCCGGGTGTTAAACGATAGTCACTGTATTTATTACCATTGTTTAGCAGAAAGAGCATCCCGTATCATTCATTATCCAGTGGGAGCTCGATTTATTCCGTTGCGGAACCATCTAAAAATAGCCGGAAGGTTTATATAAATTTCATCATATCGTCATAATGTTTGATTCCGAATAAATCGTTGCTATAACGGCGGGCTATTTATAAAAATGGGCGTAATAAAAATGTTTACAACCACTAAATTTCGGGATTTACGGTGTTCTGAATGTTTAAATTTCAATGAGTTTAATAAAAACTCTATGCTTTTAATATAAGTGCAAATATGTGAGATATCAAACAATACAATGGCTAATAGATGGGTGACCGTGGGTGCTATTACACCATTGCCTACCCTTTCGGTCCTGTTTTGGTTATGATACTACCCCAAAATTAGTGACGGGATGCTTAAGTGATGCATTTTGGTCTCGTAGATAGAAAGAGCAAAAGGAGAACAGTAAATTTAATTTTGTCAGAAGTGGAGTAGGACTACCTCAAGAAGAGGAAGACCTCACTAAAAATGGATGAATTGCATGAAAGATGATATGAATGAGAAGAGAATGGATGAATTTATAACAGCTGCCGAAGATGACATGTATAAAACTGACTGCGTCAACCCCAGACACCCTGAGAACAGGGCAGTCGAATGACAATGTTGTCGAAAGCGGAAAGTTTATTGAAAATGGCCAGGTCAGGAGTACCTGAAAGCGACGAGCATGCATGTGACATAAATAAGTTTGGATGAAGCTAAAGAAGTAAGTAAGAAGTGATCTCTGCCCGCCCCTATGGGAGAAAGGCGTGACGTATGTATGTATGTACCTTTGTATGTGCAAAAAGACAAAAATAGCCTAGCCTGTGACCAAGTCTGTGTCAACGAGCGAATCTGATACCACCCCTATTCAGTTGTCGTGAGTCGTCACGAGTGTAACAAAAGAGTATTTCGGATGACATCATGCGCTATCTTGTAGTGTTCATGGCTCGTTAGGTTTTCTTGATGTCCACGCTTTATACAATTCATTTGAACGATTAATCAGTTATTTTCGCTCGTGCAAGGCAGTTTGTTTGAAGTAGAAGCAGAAGCTCGATAGCGATCTGAGAGCGCTCGGCCTGCGATTGCGTAAGCTAAATAATGTTCGCTTAGACCGTTCCTTGGATGCGTGACGAAAAATCTATTAGGTATCTCGAACTCTTCCTTGCTTCGGAAGTCATGTTCACCCGTTGGTCTTGGTTGTATCTTGCAGTATTTAATGCCCACCAACCCGCACTGCTGGGACCACGTGGTGAGATATGGTCCATTGTCCCATATTCTTTCCCATTTGAAATAAAACAACTTTAACGGATTTAACTCGCGTATATTTTAACTGTTTAGCATTGTCATTTTTTAATCCGACGTTTCGATCACTTTACAGCAGCCAAAGAGATAATAACAATGGCTAACGCCTTAAATATACGCTTAATCAGTTTAAGTTGTTTTATTTCAAATGTGTAGTGCTCGGGCTAATATAAACAAAACATTTTATTCCTACGTCCATGATGAAATTCCCGTGGATCATTAAGGGGCTGATGATGATGATGAAATTGGAGAATAAGTACTGGTACCACGGTGTCGCAATGTCAAGCGCGCCCGGCAATTGCGTATTTCGGGCAACATTTCCTAAGGCTTGTCATTTGATGGTTGACCAAATATATAATCTAGTTACAGCCTCCGTTCTTGCACAGTTGGTACTAAAACAAAATCTAGCAATCCATCGTTAAATCTTTAGGCTGACCCCTTATCTTATTGTGAATGAAGTGTATTGTAAACTGGCGAAATTGATGCCGAATCTTTTCCCACTCCCTTTCTCCCCTCTACGTCTATCTTGTCTGGGATTTAAGACCTGATTAGATAAATCAAGACAACATTACTCGTTATTTTTGTATCACTTTAGAGGTAGGTCACAAAATCCTCTGCAATCTTTGGAACAGATTCCAATGTTTGGTTTAAATAAGCGCCGTAAAAGTATCGACCGCCACTCGTCTTGACAGGAATAAATGTTTTTGAAACGAAGGCTGGGGCGGTCGGCAAAATGTCCTTTGAAAAGTCACGTGTGAAATTCGTTCTGACAAATACCACACCACCACATCGCTGTGAGTAGTTTCCCGATAATAATTGGCGAAGCATTCGTATGGCTTAGATAGTACAAGGTAAAGATACTCTCATAACAACCGCCCGATGATTTTGTTATTGACTAATATAACCTCTATAACCAAACGCTGCAAGAGTAAATACGAATTAGCTGGAAAAAAATTAAAAACAGAATGCACAATTTTAAAAAGGGATTGTATAATTTATATGCATTGAATTTAATGGTTTTGTAACTGATTCAGCTTATTTATTATACTCACATAATCTAGTTAAACATAAATAGCAAAAGCCCTTATGTTATGTTTACTAGATGATGTAACTTTTAATATAGGTACATAATAATTATATTTACATACATACATAAATCACGCCTATATCCCCGAAGGGGTAGGCAGAGATGAACTAGCACCCACGTTAGTTTATGTTAGGTCCCATGTAATAGGTGGCGAGCCTATTGCCATTTATTGGGAACAGAAGTCGCAGTAGGTACATAGCTAAATGGTATAAGAGGAACGCTGCTGCCCATTCCTCATCCCTGATTTATCCTTAGTCGCCTTGTACGACACCCACGGGAGAGATTCGGGGTGGTGACAATTGTATTCTACTCTCCACACGGCCGTATATAATTATATTTATATATAAATATTTATAACATACTTACAAGATAAACACATTAACAACCGTCGCTTGAACAAATTCTTTGTTCATCACACAAACATTTGTCCCCATCAGAATTTGAACATCTATATCTGTAAATACCTTCAATCATCATCATAGAACTTCTGGATATCATAACATCAAATCTCAGTCACTGTCAGTCACGTGACCAACTAATCCTACCGCCTAATTGATCGCTGTATCTCATGAGTAAGCTTGTCCATAATTCAGTTGACACAACAGATGCGTATCAGAGCCAATAACGATGAATTAATGTCAATCAACATTATCGGGACCAAATAGTGTAGGGAAATAATCGAACCTTTTTGTGATATTTGACCGTCTGTGATCTATTTCAGGCTCAATAAAAAAAGATACGGGTACGATTTGAGTAAACTCCTCCGTTTTTTCGACGGTTAAAAACTAAATTCAAAAATTGAAGATATGATAAACCCTAAGTCCTAACATAGATAAGCTCAGTTGTCTTTCAAATACTATATATATCTTAAAGACACATAATCAAGACTTCTTTATGAAGTGACACAGGATTCTCGAGTGATACTTAGATGAATGATTTATAATATGTTCACAGTAGTCTGTGTAGTACTTAGTATCTTTTAATGAACTATATTTTATTGTAAAAGCTCTACGCTTGTAAATTTTATTACTACGAGTGTTTTGCATGTACAAAATATATCACTTCATAATTTTGGTAAAATATACTATAATACTTTAAGAAAATATGTAGATGTCTAGGTTTATTTTGATTTTGACTTTGTTGAGTTCAGCGCCGCCTTAGTGACTCTTATGTAATAAACCAAGTATGTATAACATGTTTATTATCAATTTATACGTGTGGTGACGGCAGAGTAGAATACAATTGTCACCTCCCTGAAATCCCTCCCGTGGATGTCGTACAAGGTGACTAAGGATAAATCAGTGTTGAGCAATGGGCAGCAGCGTTCCTCTTATAGCACCTAGCAATGTACTGCGACTTTCTTGCCCGGTAAATGGCAATAGGCTCGCCACCTATTACATGGGACTTGACATAGTTCACCTCTGCCTACCCCTTCGGGGATATAGGCGTGATTTTTGTATGTATACATAATTATATTATAAACATTTTTCTTGACTATTTAGCCCCAAAGGAGTGGCATAAAGCACGCATTTTCCGCCCACTATGTTAGGATCATGGTAATAGGGTATTTACAAAGGTAACGGGCACGTAAATTGCAGTGTAATAAAAGTAGCTTATCACCCTTAGTTCTAAAATGATAAGCTATGGGCATCAATAAAATGTATTCTGCTCTGCCGTTACCGCACGGCAGTATACAAAGGCAGTACAAATTCATATACCTACAGATTACATCTCAGAAAATAGGTTTGATTATGATTGTTGTAAGACATGTGTGTACATAGTCTTTGTGTGCATTGCGACGTCATGGAAGAACCCTAATCTCTACGTTATTACTACAACCGAAACTAAACGTACTTTTGACAGAATATCTGTAGTATATTTGGTGTCAAACACCTGAAAAATGTTCACAAAGTTCACGTCGGCGATCGGATCGAACACAATTTTCTTCTACTTAAACTCGTGAAACCATTCGCAGCACCTGAAAGTTATTGGGCATTGGATTTGTTTGAAAACTTATCTGAAATATCTGATCCATCTTTTTTAATAATTTCTAATTTAAGTCTTAGTACGACGCTACCTCTTTATGGTAGTCTTTAGATATATTTCGTTTCAGGCACATAAGGCAAGCAATTTCTATCGTAAGTTTTGAAAACATTTCATTGTTTTAAATAAACGTAAAGTAATTTCACTTTTTGACATTAAGTACCTTGCAAAAAAAGTGTTATCTTCTGGAGCGTCTTCATCGTTCTGTTCTAGCAACTTCTTCATTGTCATCCATACTCTTAATAAAGTATTTAAAGATCAGATAGCGATGACGAGAGAAAGTGATACGTTACCAAAACCACCATTGACAAATAACCATAATTCACTTCTGTTTCGTGATTTTGGAGGAATTTTAAATAGACCACGCTTAACCAAAAATATTTATCTAATCCAATCATGTTACTGAAAAAGTACGTTAACCGTATCAATACAGTATCGCAAAGACACCCTAAATTTCTGTATAATATTGAAAATCACATCGCTACTTATAATCAAGTGATGAATGATAAAATGAAAAGCGAATATCGCGCGCAGGGACCCGAGACAGCTTTTAATTCAATTTCCTCAGAGACGGTCCCAGTCTCCTTTCTGATTTACTGCCATTCAACTTCGATATTTACCAACAACAACTGTTATGAATACAATCACGTTACTGAACAAACACATAAATACTGTAGACTGTGTTTTCTAAGTAACGACAGCGACGTTTGCGAGATGAAAAGGACCTTTATTGGCAAATTACACAGATTCCCAATCGGTTTCGGCACAATGACATACAAAAACAGCATTATTATCTTGATTACAAATGAAAACCAAATTAAATACCCTAGTTATATAATGTAGCAAATATCTTCCCGTTAGTACGAACGTCCGTACTAAATTAACAAATAAAAACTAATTTTAGTACAAGTATCCGGCTCGAAGGACCAACATATGTCAGATAATAATGTCCTTTTAACAATAATATTATGTGCTATTTACGTGGATTAAATTAAATTATGATTAATTTTGCATGCTTTTAGGTACATTACCTCGACACCAGGGGGCCTACCGCCTAACTCGATTGCTGATGATAGCTATATTGCAATGCACTGCTTACGGCTATAACAGCCATTCTGATTTTTTAGGCGGCGCGGATATTGTGCCAAATTCATACAAAATCATTCAGTAATCATTCGTTCAAAGCTATCAGTGAACAGGCGTCGAACGGGAGTCGTCAAATATAATTGCTCCTGGCACTGAACCGTGACATCATAATAATGATTTGGCGACCTACTTAATTAATTTATAGCATTGTATAAGGGTAGCAATATTGGTTAACGTTAGTAACCTGATGTACTATATGTGATATGTTATATGTAACTTGACCACAGATTTTAAACAGTTGGATCTTTTTTTATGTTCTTAAGGGAAGCAAATTTTAATGGCGCCAGTCATGGAAATTCTGAGTAGAGAAATTACATGACTAGACACCAGTAACTTAAAAAAAGTATTAAACCTTAAAAAAATCAATAGTCAAACAAAAATCTAAAATTAGATTATAAATTTTCTTTGCCGTATTAGAAAGGGAGTTGATGGCTTGAAGACGTCTGAATGATATTATTGAGCCAGATAAACAGGCCAGGAAGACAATTTATGGGCTAAAATAGTAATTAATCTTGGACTTATTTTCTAAGACGTAGACTCTACGTCTTAGTCTGCAGGCATTCAATGATCTACATCTTAGAACATCGAATGCCTGCTATTAACATGCCTTTGACCATAAGGCCCGGTTTTTTGGGGCATTGTTAACTGTTAACCAATTGTTAAAAATTGTTACTTATCTTCAATATCACAGATATTTAACAACTAGTAACAATATCTGACTGATATTTATCCATTAGTAACATTAGTAATTAAAATTCTTACTAATGGTTACATATCAGACTGATATTTAGCAATTAGTAACAGTTTTTAACAATTGGTGGAATTAAATATGGATCAAAAATCGGCCCTAAGTCATCAGGAAAATTATTGAAAAATTTAGAATCTCAGGTCGATTGAGTTCTCAGTATACAGTTATAGTTGAAATGGCGAGCGCTTGGGTAACGTGGAATAACGTCTGCTATTATTAACCTGCAATCACATCTGAAATCTTCAAAGATACTCCCGGACGAGCCATCAATGCTCTCGTTAAAATCTCAAATACAAATTCTTTGATTTGCCAATCGTTCCCTTTGATCTTCGTCTCGTAGAACGTTCCGTTGCTATGAGATGATGAGTAGGAAACTTTATAAAAGAAATCTATGAAAGAGCAGGGGCCTTACCACCAACTCTTAACGCGACTCAATTCCCATTGTTAAGGTGAGACAACGCTTTAAGCCGAGTAGAGCGGCGTCCCGTTTTGTCACCCGCGTTTGGATCGCACTAATACTTCGTGGTACGGCCACTGTTATCGTTAGTGTCATAACTTCCCCTTGGATAAACTAAACTAAGTGTGTACCTTTGGTAAAGGATACAGTTTTTTTTTTATTTGAATTATCGCCCAAATAAATTACAAATGTACGCATAATCGCATTTCTACAGTTTTATTTGTCAGTCGTATTACTTGCTATGTGTGTTGTGCAGCTTACAATTTGTATAGTTCTTACCCTAACCGCGGTTCAACCTCCCCCCGCTAAAGTAGGCCTTCCCATAAATAAATATATTTTACAATAAAATAAAAGAGATTTAGAAAAATAAAGTTTTAACACATCTTCTTCTTATTGAAAATAATTGCCAGTTATGAGTTTAGGATATAGTATTACGTGACTTTGATCAGTGAACAATTATTACAGCCGTGTGGTTACGGCAGAGTAGAATACATTGTCACCACCCCAAATCTCTCCCATGGGTGTCGTACAAGGCGACTAAGGATAAATCAATGATGAGGAATGGGCAGCAGCGTTCCTCTTGTACCACCTAGCAATAGCAATGTACTGCGACTTTTGTGACCGATAAATGGCTATAGGCTCGCCACCTATTACATGAAACCTAACATTTGGCGAAACGTAGGTGTTATTTTCACCCCTGCCTTCCCCTTCGGGGAGTTTCAACGTAATTTATGTATGTATAAACAGTTACGTCTTTATGGGTAGGATGAATAGTAACATTTTCATTTTCCACGTTTAATGCCTAATGTTCTACTTCAACAGCTACGCAAAAGTCAAAATTGTTTTAATAGTGGGAAGTGAGAACGGGACACTGACAGCTGTGTTTGTGTACAGAATACAAGTGATTGACGACTGAAAGATGCAAAGTAGGTGCGTTCTATCTTTGGAGATATATTGGTTTTTATTTTCAGGGCTAACTGCCGCACTCAGAGTCGTCAATTATTAACGCTGATGAGTACTTTAAAAAAATACGATTCAAAACTAGTCTCTATTCTTGTCAAGTATGGTCTCGATTTAAATGAAATTTTTTGACATTAAGTACTCATTTAAAATAATTGAGTTCTCTGACTGCACGTGCAGTCTCGCAAGTACCTTTTTACAGCGTACTGGGCCATTATTTATTTGTTATCATAATAATATTGCCCTTGCTGATGATAAAGGCAGAACAAAATAAAAAAAGATTTATTATTGACATGAGCACACAAAAGCAGAATATATAGAATCTCATCCTGTGACGCTCCACAGTGTCAGAATCCACTCTGTGTTAATTAATTAGGTAAATGGAGGACCGATTACATTGAATTACTCACTGCAGCTCTGCACTAGACTTACCAACAACGTTTTAGTAAAGTGTTTGCTGACTGTACAGGTAGGTAGTTTTGTGGTGTTGACGTAAACTACAGAAGCCTTACATAATCGTCTAAGGTTCGAAGTTTGGAAACTCAAGTTGCACCAGGTTTATTTATTATAAAGAAATATGTTTTGGAGAATACGATTTTGCTTTCGATTGACATGGAGGATTGTAGATATTAGTTGGATTACCATAAATATGTATTCACTTCTTTTGTTTCTCTTTCTACGATTTCTTCCGTGTTTGACCAGCCATGACTAAGCTTTCTAATGCACACTCAGTTTGAATACGCAAGTAATTAAAATGACTACCAATAATCATTTCTGGTTCATTGTAATGCAATAGCTGAAATTTCTTCTATTTATTCATTAAGAACGCAACACGTTTTATTATATTAAGGGGTCATGCGGATTGGTTCTGAAAGCCTGACGTACACCGCCATCTACATTTTATTAATGGAGATACTCTTTGGAGTTAGGTAGTTCGCGGCGCAGTTTCCAATAACCACAATAATTCGATTTTAGAATATTTTGAGTTGTGCTGCCCTTTATCTAGGGGTGCGATATATTAGGGCCGTTAGGCAGCTTACCGCTATGGCCCTGATTAAGAAACTTATAACCTGTTCGTTTTTAATTTTAACATTATATAAATAATAGAAAAATTAGTACAATGATTTTTGTGGTTAAAAAAAGAATTTCGAAGGGGTTCGTTTCCCGCATCAAGACCATAATTTTTCGAAATTCTTTTTCTAACCACCAAAATCTTTGTATATAAGAAACTTATGTTTTCAGGAAATGCTCAAATTGAAAAGATGGTAATGGAACGTCTACTTTCCCCTAATAATACACTGAGTTTTACAATTTTTTGTTAGCCTTCAAGATCCCATTGCTGGGCAAACGCCTTCCCCGAAGCCCGAAGATCTCGAGAGATCCCGAGCCAAATCTGTTCATGTCTTGCAGTATGCGTCCTGATCGTCTCTCCGCCTCTCTCCAGGTCGACCTCGACGCCTTTGACCATCTTGAGGTGACCACTCTGTGGTGACTTTTGCCCAAAGATCTCGATGCATACAGCATACATGTCCCGCCCAGTCCCGAGTTCAATTTATAAAAAGAAAAACTCCTCTCTGCACACGACGTCATACTGATGTTGTCGCATCTCTCCGAAACGTACCTGTGTCAATTCTGATTCAACTAATGTCGACGTCGATCAAACTTCGTACTGCTCGAATTGTATCGCATTTGCAATCAACATTGAAACTTTGGACAGGTATCGGTTTCAGGTGATCAAAGTTGAAGAAAGATTCGTATTCGTAAATTAATTTTTACGCTGTACAATCTGTACATAAATATATACAAAAATCACGCCTATATCCTCGAAGGGGTAGGAAGACGTGAGTTAACACCCACGTTTCGCTAATTAGGTTAAGTCCCATGTAATAGGTGGCGAGCCTATTGCCATTTATCGGGCGCAGAAATCGCAGTATATTGCTTAGTGGTTTAAGAGGAACGCTGCTACCCATTACTCATTGCTGTTTTAAACCTTAGTCGCCTTTTACGACAGCCGCAGGAGAGATGGGGGTAGTGACAATTATATTCTGCTCTGCTGTCACCACACGGCACGCTGTTATGCAACATAATTATGTTTGCCAATTGGCTAAACATACATGTTAATTCACTTCTGCCTTCGGGGATAAATAAGCGAGAATCATGAATGTATATATTCCTCAGGCCGAGAAACTAAAGCTCAAGATTTACACACCAGCTAACCGCAGCTCCATCTCACCCTAACTTATATTACAACCACTTTGGTACTAGCAAGCTTCTCTCCAGATCTGTCTATCTTTAACTTACTTATCCTTCACAAACCGCTCATCTAAGTTCACGATTTCACGAACCGTCAATTTCAATAGACTAGTTGAAAATCGATGTCTTGAAAATAGTTCATAATTGTTAGTTTGTGTCGTGTCCAGTGAAACCTCTTTAGAGCTGGTAACAAGATTTGGCTTCGAAATAACAAACTTCGTTCGTGTCGGCGGAGGATGTAACTTCCACCGTCGACTTAGCAAGTTTGTCGCCGCGGAGCCATCCGGCAGATTTTCGATCAATCTAACTTTACAAACTCAGCGCATTGTGCGAGAGTGTCAGCTGGGGAACTAACAGAAAGTCTGGTCCCTCTGATGTTTTTATTCTTTGATTTTTATCACAATATAAAGGAAAGGCTCTATTTGAAGGAGGTCTCAGTAGGCAGTAAAACGGCCTATCTATGTATTCCTGCTAATGCGTAAACTAAGCGATATTCATTTATTGAATGGGTGATAAAAAATAATGCCATTGGCCCTGACTGCAGTTGCGGTCGTCAATAATCTGTCGCTAATCCGCACTGGGCCAGCATGGTGGATTATGGCCCATTCTCTCTATTTTGTTTCCATCTATATGTACAGAAGGTCAGATAGATGGAAACAAAATAGAGAGAATACGAGACATTATGGGTTGGTCTCTCTCCAAGTCTCTTGCGAAGGTGTCGTATAAGGCCTTTAAGGGATAAAACAGTGATCATTAGTAGAAAGCAGCGTCCCTGTTATATCTACCGCCAAGTAATAAATATATTGCGAGTTACGAGTCCGATAGACGACACGACCTAACAAAATTGGTGAAACGTGAGGATAAATTCACTTCCACCTACTACTACGCCCACTACACACATACATACACAAATCACGCCTATATCCCTGAAGGGGTAGGCAGAGGTGAACAAGCACCCACGTGCATTTATGCATTTATCAGGCACAAAAGTCGCACTATATTGCTATGTGGTAGGTATAAGAGGAACGCTGCTGCCCATTCCTCAACACTGTTTTATCCTTAGTCGCCTTGTACGACACCCACGGGAGAGATTTGGGGTGGTGACAATGTATTCTACTCTGCCGTCACCACACGACTCGTACGCCCACTAGGTACTGTATAAATAGCCGATACCTCTAGCCACCTTCTAGGATAAATAGGCGTAATAATATTACATATTATGTAGGTATGCATGAAAAAGTTTCGTGTGTGAATAAGGGTTCCTACCGCCTGATACTCCAGTTGCAATTGCATTCAAAGGGCCCTCGACGCGGATTAAAAGCGCCTCTCGACCTTTCCACTTTTAAATACCAGCCCCAATTGAATGCGCGTGTGATTTCACTTCTTTGATTTTTTGTAGGGCGACTTTAGCAGATGTTTGTGGAGAACACTCCTCTCATCCGTCCCGAGTCTGTGGGAGCACGTCTGGAGAGCTCAGTCAACACACTAATGCCGTGGCCCGACCAGGATGACGTAATAGCTTGCGGATCGGCTTTAAAACATACAACTTTACTTACCTATATATGTGTAGTAGCAGCCAATGACCCTAATTAGTCGTTCAATCAACAGTCTGGCCTCTTTACTGGTTCAATGTATAATAGCGCAAATTACTGGCAGTAAGATCGTTCGGCTCGTACTGTTCGTTGGTTCATAATTATACTAACCTAACCAACTTACTAACGCATGTCGGTAAATAGTAAGATTTTTGGGTGGCTGGCTGCGGCATCATTCAGGCCGTTAGTAGAACGGCGCTGTTAAGTAAAGAGACTAGGCTGTTGATTGAACGGCTAAATTAAACTAGTTGTTTGCAACATTATATGCATAACGGATATCGGCTCAACACAGTTGGAATAGCGGATCTAGGTAGCGCTGTGGTTTAGCGCACTTGACCTACGATTGCGTAAACCAAGCAATTTTCGCTCAGGCCGGTCATTGGATGGGTGACCAGACCAAAAATATTTTATCTCGATTTCCTCCGTGCTTCCGAAACACGGAGGAATTTTTAAGGTTAACTAGTAAAACCATTGTATTGGCTGCACAACAACTGATATCTGAAATCTAGGTTTCAATTTCTGGGGTCTTCTCACTCACGTAACCTTCGCTTATTCGGCAATCTCACTCTTGAAGTTCTTATACATTACTCCACTTTTGTCTCGAAATCCTTCACCCTCACTGCTACACGACTGTGGAATGATTTGCCCCTGCACATTCGTAGAGCACCAAATCGGCTTGAATTTAAGAGATTGGCTCATGATTTTTATCTCGATTCTCTAAACTGACATCATTAGCTTACTTATTTGTATGTATAATATTGTAAAGTGTGTATGTTTATTTATGTTAAAAATATATTTAATTTTATAATAGTAATTATAAAATAGTATAACTTATATAAGTATATTTATGATAATATGTGTTACTTTAATATTAGGTAATTTTATTTTTTTTTGTATTATGTAGTTCGCTTTTTCTCTTCGCGCCGACCAATGTATATATTTCGTTTTGTGGTTGACTGGGAGAGAATGCTTTAAGCATTAAGTCTGCCATTTGTAACAATGTGTTTACTGTGCAATAAAGATTAAATAAATAAATTTAAAGTATTTGCGATCCAGTCTGTCAAATTACCTAAATGAATTATGTACCTACTACAAACACATTAATGTTCACAATTGATCGGAAAAACTTAATGCTATGCCACATGCTTAGGCTCGCATTCTGAAATGACACTTGGACGTGAATAACGTTTTAAAACTAGATGTACATTGACCCTTTATTCTAGAACAATGTTTAAGTATCAATTCATTCATCTCTGTTTACGTTTATTCTGAAACGTCACTCGGACAACAATCGATAGGTATTTAAATCGAGAATTAAGCTATGATCGCGCAAAACACCTCATTGCCGCGCTTGAGTAGAGTTATTATCCTTTAGTACTACACCTTTTCGCTTTTTATATGTAGAATAGGGATGTCTCGACTTAAATATAATTTTAATCTAAATTTACGTAAGTCAAGCTTGATAGCCGTTTTGGAATAAAACACAAATATGAGTAGGGATTCTATATTTAAGCAATAATTACTTGAATTCAAATTAAACTACACTTGAGTGCCGTTTCAGAATACGGGCCTTCGATTGCATATCCCACGCAATCCTATACTTTCCTATACGTATTTTTACGTCCTTCAGTGCTCTATTATAATAAATGACCACCCACTGAGTTAATCAAACCCTCTCTGCGCACGCTCCGTATCACGTGAGATACAGTTACCGTTATAAAGAGGTAGAAAGGAAAATAGCTGAATTAAGTGAAAATTAACGGTATTTTTTTCCATTAACGATCTACATTTATTTAACCTGCTTGTTAATAAGTTAAGACTAGGTGGTTTTTTAAGTTATTTTTAGCGTTGTCTTAGTAAAATTGTTATAATTTATGAGTCACTTTTGTTTCTACGTTGGCATCTAAAATGAATGTACAGATTCAAATTAAGGGTTAAATTAATTTCATTGTAAATTACTTAAGAAAATGTATTTGGTCAGCGATTTCAGAATTAAATTGGTGAGCATAATTTGTGATATGGGTTTATAGGGAGAATTTTTTTTTAAATGTATCCACTGAGAACTTCGTGTTTGACACTTATATAAGTTTTAAATTATAAACTTAAAGATACTGAATCATTAAAATTACCATACAAGAAACTAATTAAAAATGCAAATTGGAACCCTAATGTGTTCAACCCTAAGTTCAGTTCCGTGGGGCAGCCCTAATAAAAATTTCGTTGGGCTATCCCAGTGATGCATCAAGTTCAATGCATCACGAATGAGTCCGTTAGGGTGACACGGGCCTGCGCACTACGCACCCTACCCACGCAGCGAGATGGACCTGCGCACAAAGCAACTAAGCCGCCTGTATAACCACGGTCGATATAGTTGCAGGGTGCATGCCGCGCATGCGACATATCCGACCGACGATCAGGTGTAAAACCGACATGGCTGATAGCGAATTTGAGGAATTTCGTCGAGTGTTCGACCGATTACCCCAACATATTAAAGCTCCGACGCCCTTTTATTCGTAAGTGCTCCTTTTTGTTACGTTTTCAGTCAAGACTCCGTCACTAACCTAAGCTTGAGTCTCAACCATATGGAGGCCAACGATTTTTCAGTTAAACTCCCCAAAGTGATTATTCTAAAATGCCTTCTCTAAGTCTTTTAGTGTAGTCTCGACTCAAATCTGTTTCCTAACTCCAACAGGTTAGTGCCAAATGTGGGGTTGGACGATGAATCACCGTCGTCTAAAAGCGAGGGGTCCCCGGAAGATGACAGAGGCTGTCTGGGCGATGCTGACAGTACCATCGCAGTGCAAGAAGATATCATATCACCACCGCCGCCAGCCGAATTGACTGACGTTCAAAGAAGTCCCAGCCATCAAACATTTACAAATGGCCAAAGAAGGAGACGGAAACTACCCGAGATACCAAAAGATAAAAAATGTAAGTACACAGTACGCCGCTGTTATTAGCACCATTATTGTTTGTCAACTTGCATGACGTCAAAGGTGTATGTCAATAATAATTTATATCTACTATCTGATTAATGTTCATTCATCTATTTATTAATTACACTGCATCTGCGCTCTGGCGACTTTCTACTGAATGATTCGGAAGCTGAATGCGATTGTTTATAATTATGCTCGTATTTCAATCGGTTGGTTACAACTAAATATTGATGAGTGTTTGTAACAGAACGGTTCCCTGTTCCCTGTTTATTGTAAGCAAGATAAAGTAAATTCAAACATATAAATAATTACTTGATGTTTTGAACATTCATTGATATTTGCGAGACGTGTCTTTATTTTAAACTATTTTATTAAATTTGTTACATTCTTTTAGATTTGCATGGGCACCTATAATAGATTTTACAGTCTTAATCATAAAGTAGTGCATGGCTAAAAACACCAGGCGACTTATTTTTACTCAACTTAGCTAATATGGATAATACAATAAAGCCCTAATATGTTTAGCAAGTTCGGTAATACATTTGTTTGTTTGGCTTATATTTAGGGTAACTTATTTTTAATCAAAATTAGGAAATCTTATTAAAACAATAAGATTCTAACTGCCGCACTCAGAGAAGTCAAATAATGTTAATAAGTACTTAACGTCAGAAAATTACAATTTAAAACTAGTCGCTATTCTTGCCGGGTCTATGGTCTAGATTTTAATGAAAATTTTTGACATTAACATACATACATATGTCACGCCTTTCTCCCACAGGGGTAGGCAGAGATCACTTCTTTCCACTTGCTACGATCTTTACATACTTCTTTCGCTTCATCCAATCTCATTAATCACTTCATGCATGCCCGTCGGTTTCGGGTACTCTTGACCTGGCCCTTATTTAATAGACTTTCAATTTGATTATGAAAGATCCGCTTAAGCCTTCCCCTTCCCATTTCTCCATTCACTTTCGCCATGTATATCCTTTTTTTCAGTCTCCTTTCATCCATTCTTTCTGCGTGACCAAACCATGCGAGCATCCCTTTCTCATTCCTTGTCATTACATCTTCTTTCAAACCACACATTTCTCTTATCACACTGTTATACAATCGATCGCTCAGCCTTACCCCAGCCATGCTCCTCAACGCTCTCATTTCTACTGCATTTATTCTACTTTCATGCTTCTTCTCCCATACCCAACTTTCACTTCCATACATTAATGTCGGGACCAGCACTCCATTATGAACAGCCGTACGAGCCTTTCTGGACACGCTTTGGCTGTTCATAAAACGGTGCAGAGCCCCGTTTATCATATTCCCAGCTTTCACCCTCTTTTCAATATCGCTATCACATTTTCCATCTCTCGTAAATACAGATCCCAAATACATAAACTCTTTCACCTGTTCAACATTCTCACCCGCAATCTTAATTTCACACTTCGTCATTTGTTCATTTTTGACATTAAATACTCATTAAAGTTAATTGACGTCACTGAGTGTGGCAGTAAGTTAATTAGTTAAGATATTCTCAGGGTGGAAAAAGGACACAAGGAAGGAAGGGGTAAAATATGCCGTGAAAATTGGAACTACAATTTATCCATTGGTCTTTGATTATCTACCTTATCGTTCTATGGAAAAGTATATTATAAAATATAATTCAACTCCACACTAATAGTCGTGGCCTGTTCATTAGTCATTTTAACAGTTTTACAAAAAATGGTTTTCAAATAAGTCACTCAGTACAATAAAATCCAAAAATCTCTCAATTTGAAATAGATTCAATAAAATAAGCGATGAGGTAACTCATGTGAATTGTGTTTTAATTTTCAAACTCCCACCCAACTGACCTATTCTTCATTCACCTTATTGTATTCTAAATTGAAAATGCTACCATAAGTAGGTATAATTTTTACCAGTCACAATTATTGTTCATTATGGAGTCACGTCGGAGTATAATCAGTATCGAGTCTGTGTTTTGTTAGTATACTTATTCTACTTCTTCATTCTTATGGCATCCTGTGATGAATTATTAATTATTATATCCAGACTAATAAGGGAACTCATAAAATCTGTGTAATTACATAATAACACAAAAAATATCACGTGCTTCATTTTCACTTTAGATTGACAATTGGATACAATTGTGCAAAATTGTATCCACATGTCACGATGAGTTTAGTTTAAATGCAAGCGTAAATAAATTATTTCTGAGTCACATTTTAATTATATTTGTAAATTTGTATGTCCCATATTTTGAGATGACTTGAGTTTAAATGCGTGTTACAGTTAATTCAGTTTCTAAGGCTAGTCGCATTTTTAGTTTTAAAACATTTTCAAACCTTTTTACCTTTGGATTTTATGACTGCTCTTTTGTTTACATCTGTTCACATCACCGACGGATTTAAATAAATTTCTTCATGTGGCTCTTCGTAAATTACAGCGAATATACTAGCGTGTACCCAGCCGGCATCGCTCGCTGATGAGCTAGGAGCTCTAGCTGGAGTGCTCATTCGGCCTGGCTGCCATGGCCGGCCGCTTCTGGTGCTCAAGTGTGGATATCTTCTGGACGAAGATTCGAGCCCCGACTCAGAGCGGTTACAGAGCTTGGGAGATGTGGACAGTGGTCACAGTACTGCGCACTCGCCCATCGATACTGGACCTAAGAGTTTATCTCCAACACCGCTGCAGCAAAATGGTAGGTATTGCAAGCTTTGACAAGACTTATCTTTTAACAACTTTGAGGCCAGATTAAAATAGAATTATTAATATAAGTCACCTTAATTGTTAACCATTCTTTCAATTCACTTTACAGTTTCGCCATCCTCAAGCTGCAGCATCAGCGGACTTAATTTCTCTGGCAATATGACAACAGTTCCGCATAGTCAACTGGAAATGCTGGAAGCGACACATAGAGGTCTACACAAATTCAACCCTAGACACCACGATGAAATCGAAGTTGAAATTGGTGATCCTATTTATGTACAGAAAGAGGCCGATGACTTATGGTGTGAAGGCAAGTTCAGACATAAATCAAATTCAAAAATAAAGTTGCAACGATTAAAACATTATAATATATTATTTTTTTTATACTATTTTAGGTGTCAATCTAAGGACTGGACAGCAAGGGATATTTCCATCAGCGTATGCCGTTGACATGGATTATAGCGATTTTGATCCCGCAAACACAAAAGTTAAAAGAGAACGATATCTACTAGGGTTAGTAACAAATGATGTCTGTAAGAAACGTATGAATGAGTAAAAGTTATAAATTTTATGCTAGATAAAATGCTCGTCCAGTATTTTGATCTGCCTATCATGCGGTCTTAAAATTTTATAGTTCCGAACGCAGATTCATGAGCCATAAAATTTTAAAGCCAAGCTGAAACAACAGTTTGGCGAAGTAATAGTTTCCGAATGTGTGTTTCAAAAAGTGGTAATCGTTTTTAGATACATGGGCTCTGTAGAGACCCTAGCTCACAAAGGAACTGGTGTCGTGTGTCAAGCAGTGAAAAAAATCGTCGGGGAGTCCGGCGGGGATCCAACCATTCAGCCGTGCATATTGGAAGTGTCAGATCAAGGACTGAGAATGGTCGATCGGTCGAAGCCAGATGTAAGTAGCGTATCAATAATTAGAACACCATTCCATTCTATCTTCGGCCCTTATCGTCAATTACCATCAGGTGGTTCGGCCCTTTTTGTCAATTACCATAAAGGGCAAGAGTTAATTTGTCAGGAGTGGAATGAAAAATGCCATCTGAAGAGCGGGACGAATGCTTGGTACTGAAGTTTAAAGTCTTGTCAAAATATAAGCAACGTTTGATTCCGACAGGCTTTTAGTAAGATAAAATTAAGCGAAATAGTGACTGATTCTGTCTAGCACAGACAGATTCAGTCATTCTTTGGGCTCGGCATATTATGTCCCCTATGTGTCCTTGGCTGCATGGAATTATTATACTTACTACAATACCACCATTCGTTGGCATGCCCTTTTTAGATCCACTTCCCCTAATATTGGCAACGAACATCACATTTTAATATGGTTGATAAACTGTGTGCCTTTGTGCTTTTTCTTACAAACAATCATTGCTCCCTTCAACAGAGAAGTCGGAGTGGGCCGTGCATTGATTACTTCTACTCCCTCAAGAACGTTTCTTTCTGCGCGTTCCATCCCCGAGATCATCGATATTTGGGCTTCATCACCAAACACCCAACACTACAACGGTTCGCTTGTCACGTCTTCCGGGGACAGGAGTCTACTAGACCGGTGGCTGAGGCTGTAGGGTAAGGACACGCCAAAATCGCTTGCCTGTTCTCAACCTATAGTCCGACAAGCTCATGCGCGACCTTCCTGCACTATGAGACGGTGGCGGGGACGGGGCTCTCCAGATGTCAGCGGGGGCGGGCGATGCGGGGAGGAGGGAAAACTCGCTCCTCCCCGCATCACCCACCCCCGCCAACATCCAGAGCGCCCCGTCTTCGCCACCGTCTCTCATACCGCAGGAGGGTCGCGCACGAAGTTGTTGGACTATAATGAACAATACAGATTTAAAGTACATTGTTTGACCGTAACAATTAACATGGATGTGTAAATAAAAGGTCACCCAAAGGTTGGTTTGATTTTTAATTAAACTATATGATTAGCGCTATATAGATAAGGTAGTTTCCTGAGAATTCATTATTCCTAATTACCTACTGCATTTTTCAATAGAATGTTAGTATTGTCATATGGGTACATAGCATTTTACTTCAATTGTAAATGTTGGTGTTGCTGACTGATAATTATGTTTAATTATTATTAACCCAATGAACTTCGTCAAGTGTTTTAGATCAATATGTATATTGCATCAGCAATATTGTTTTCTTATTTTAGATATCGATTATAAAATACTTTTCACTGTGTTTTATTCGGTCAAGTATTATTTACCCACCAACCCACACTGGGCCGTGTGGTGGGTTATGGCCCAATCTCCCTATATTCTTCCATCTATAGGGAAGGACCGTACCCCAGCAGTGGGGATATTAAAAATGGCTGGTGATGAAGTATTACCTACCGAATAAACAGTTCAAAGTAGATATTATGGCTTCATTTTCTAAGCGCAACGAAACGTAAGGAATCCAACACTGAAATATTCCGGTCTCGTGACGTCATCCACAATATTTCACTCCGTTTTTTTAG
Source organism: Cataclysta lemnata (assembly GCA_963931975.1). Classification (NCBI taxonomy): domain Eukaryota; kingdom Metazoa; phylum Arthropoda; class Insecta; order Lepidoptera; family Crambidae; genus Cataclysta; species Cataclysta lemnata. Next base: position 7,831,301 of record OZ008338.1, on the reverse strand, counting down.
ATAAACCGTAATCATATAAATTCCCGTAAATAACGCGATGCGTCCCACGCGTACAGCAGTTTTAGTGGTCTATTATCGTCAATCAATCATTCCTGGCTCATCTTGAGACAGAGCCGAGTAAATATATAAGATTGTTGGTCTACTATTCTTTTTGAAAAGTCCTACAGGGTTCAAGATGAAATGTACTCACGATTACGACACTTATGACTATGTTGCGTAAATATGATATAATATACGTAAATATGTCATGATATGGCAGGTCAGGACATATACGGATAGAGCACAGGACAGATAACACTAATGAATTTTACGACTATTAGATAATCACCTTAGCAACCCATGATCTGCTTGCTGCTTCACTCTGCATCAAACGATTGGTGACGTCGGTAAAAAAACGCGTACGGTAAATCCCACTTCATGGTCAGGGGGTGACATAAAACTATGATCTTACCTCGGGCGATAAAAAAGAAGCCTCAGATCGCATTTTAAACACCCTCGACTTCAGCTCGGGCGTCAAATACAGTCTGAGAGATTCTCTGTTTTATCGCCGTTGGTGTATAATGTACTATTGTCATTCCGCTCAAAAGGTTATTATTGTTATTAATAGGAGACCTATTAATTTTTTACTCTTTCAAAGGTAGCACTGAACCAATGTAATGGTATTTGTTTTAGGCTAGGCTATACGTAAATTATCTGTAACAATCATACGAACCTTAAAAACTTGAGGTAGCTGTAACTTTAATCTCTGTGACAAGCTCAAGTATCAAGTAAGCGTTGTAGACGATCAAAATGCTTGAAGCAAGCTAAAATCGACGTGCTTAATGCCAAGCTGATTGACCGTCTCGTAGATGAACGTCTCACCCCAAGGGAGTCACAAAAGTCATTTGAGGATGATTGTCCGATGCAACCGAAAGAGGGTTGCTGTCATGTTAGGCAAAACCTAAACCAAAAACTTGGAAAAGTTTAACTAATAATTATAACTTGTGTCTCGCGTAAAGAGCTTATTTTAATTTGTGATATTTTATCGACATAATGTTAAATATCAATAATAAGAGTATCTAAGGGCCGGTTTTTTGAAGCATAGTGAACTCAACCAATTGTTAAAAATTGTTACTAATGTTTAAAAATCGACTGATATTTAACCATTAGTAACATTGGTAACTTAAATTGTTAGTAATGGTTTAATATCACACTGATAGTAACAATTTTTAACAATTGGTTGAGTTAACTATGCATCAAAAAACCGGCCCTTAATCATCTTCTACATAAAATGACATTTATGATAATCGTCATTTCATTTCTCTATATTAGATTATTATTTAAAATATATTAAAACTTTTTCAGCCGCTATAAACTATATTCAATTAAATTGATATCCTAGGATACGCAAAAATATATCCTAAACTTGCCTATTCAGGTTATCATTTTGAATAAATACTACAGATGTGGGGTTAAGAGTCATTATTAACTTCTTATAATGATTCTTAACCTATGATGTAACATTTTTTAATATAGCTTATTTTTCTGTTCCAGGCGAGCGTTCCAAAGGTTCTATCAGAAGTTTATTGAAACTGCGTACCCGATAGAAGACATTTACATAGAATGAAACCTTTAAATGTCAACCTCTTTAGCAATTGCAATCTCTAGAAGGTCTACTACGAACTGAATTTCCTAACTATATGCTAATTTTCGATCAACATGTTTTATCTATATTATTCTAAAGCGGATTTAGTCGGAGAGCTGGCGATATTGTATAAATTTTATATTATTAGTTTCCATTATCAATAATTTAAAATAATAAATTATATCCTTTCCTCTGAGAGACCATTTCGTCGTCAAAAAAATAATTCAAATTCGAGTCAAAAAAAAATTTGGTTAACTTATTGTATAAAACGCTTTCGCGTCGCATAAATGCAAAATATTCCTTTGACTAGCCTGAAGATTCGATCGGCCTGCATATAACTACGGTCGGTGCAACCCGGCTATAATTTACCTATTAATTGCGTAAACTACAGTTGTTTAATATTTTGTACCCGCGCTCTAACAATGAAATTATTTTTTGAGGGCTAGCTCAGAGGGAAAAATATATTTTTATAATTTTAATTCTAAAAGTTTCTCTTGACGTGTTTATTTTATTATGTAAAACAAAAGCAGCGGAGTATACTCGGCCATCCTAATAAAGAATGCAATAATTTGTACCTCTGAAAAACTTGCAATAATTAGCAGTAACTGCAATTACATTTAGAAAAATTGTGGTTATGTATCTAGCAATTGTGTATACACATAAAATAATAACCTATAGGCGACATTATATTAACAAATCCTTTAAAATAGTTAACAACAAAGAATGAGGTTTGCTAAGTTACTTCATTTTTTATTTATTAGGAGGGCAGTACCGCTGACCTTATAACAAATTATAACGTATAGCAATGTTTAAGATCTCGGAAAACAGTAGGTAGCAGCCTACTTAATTAGTAACCAATTTGCGACTATGAATGTAAATTATATTTTTAATAACTAGGTACCTACATTCTTAACGCTTATTTTATTAAGGTAACTAGATATCCAGTTGTTGAATGGCAGGTATATACTACTATTTATTTTTATATTATAAAGCCTAGTGAAGAAAATCATTAGAATACTCTAAAGATAAGCTTACTGACTACGAAAAATTGTTTTCAACTTTTAAACCTAGTGCTCGGTGTTATATCGCCTTTTAAATCTGTAACAATAATTAATTAATAAAACGACTCGTTGATAGCAATATAATTACGTACTTTGAGCCTTGATGTAAAATTTCTTAGTGAGAAGTCAGATAAACTATAAGAAAGATTTATATCACATAGGTACTGTATTCTTATTAATATTGATATTAGTACGTAAGCCATTGAAACATTCCGGCTATGTACAGAATTGTAAATAGTAACACTATCTGTTAAATAGTTTAAGCTTGGTCTTAAAAATCACTAGCAATTTTCCCAAACGATTTAAAATCGAAAGCATTCGTTTTCTATTCGACAGTTTTGATAAGTGTGCACTGCCCTACATTATAGACGGGTAGTAATGTTAACCTCACGGTATTAATATTGATATTTCTTAAGGTAATAGTGATTACTGCCGAAAAGAATAAAATACTCTTATTCCATCATTATTTTTGGCAATCACAAACTTATTTTATATGCAAATATGGCGATACTTAAAAGGCGATGACAGACAATTCTCTGAACACTGACCACCTTATATTATAAAATATGGACTAAAGTTAGTCATGGTTAAAATAATGCTAACTCAAAAATTGATGCTAACTCTGTCTTTCATTCAACAATGAAAATTGACAGCATTAATTTTAAACTATGACTAATTTTAGTCCATGTTTTATAATAAGGGGATGACGGTTTGGTACTTACCGAAATTCAAATTAATAATAACTTCATAATAATTTCTACCAAGACTGCCATCGGATAATTGTATGAGATCCGACATGAAGTGAGGCAAATCGAACGTAATTTTGTGAGTCGTGAGTAGGCGGATATAAGACTCTTGTATTCTGTTTCATAGGAAAGTCAAACTCAATTTGCGTCGCCGTGTGAATCAAATTGGACTTTTCTATGAAACCAATGCAACAGAATTTCTGCGACTGAATTTACGCTCGCTTAGCCTCTCCCTTAATTGACCAAATGAAAATTTATTAATCGTTTTTCAGAACTATAGTAAAACATTATTTTCATTACGAATTTCCAAAAGGGTTGTAGCTTTATAATGTGGTGATGAACCCACTCTAATATCCAATAGCGCAATGTTTAATATCATGCTAATTTTAACCACTGTGATAAGGTATCATACAAATCTCTGATTTAGTCATAAGGGTGATTTGACCTGATATTTGAATCTCCTCCAAGAATCAAAACTTTGTTTATGTAACTTACAACTATTATATGATTAATAAATCAAGTATTAGTAGTTATTTCTGTGTACAGTTATAATATAATAGGCACTGCGACTTATATGAGTATTTAGTCAACAATGTAGATAGATCATGGTTAAAGCTTTGCGAATATAATTTTTCTATGACTAGAAAGTATGTTAATTAATTCAGTCATATTAAGTGTAAACTGTTTTAAAGAATTATTTTTCGAAAGCATCCTGTGGCCGAATTGACGACATAGAAAACAACAAAGTTTAAGTCACATCATAATGCTATGTACGAAAATTACACAAACAAATATCGACATATCGATTTTTTTTTGTTTATCTAAGTCTTTTTTTTTTTGTCACAGGTACAACTTTTCTTATTTTATGCCAAATTAATTTTTAAATTTATTAAAGTTGTTACAACTATTTATTAAACCTCGTTTTGTTGATGGTAATAGACACTAGTGTGCTAAGAAATTAAAACCTTACAAGTGAGAACAATAAACTTTGGGATAACTCTGTTACTGATGTTGTTAACTATTAATTGTCATATTTTTATACCACACAATAAACTCAACTTTCAACAGAAAGTAAAATAAATTCATACTTTTTAAAATTCCCGTTAAAATCGCAATAGTATAAACAAATGACGTAAACGTAAGTATTTGTAAAGTGTATTACAAAGTGTATTACAAGCGTATTACAGAGTTGATTTTTGAAAATATCGACATCAGTCCCGTATAATTGTTCAGAAAACAATCCGGAACAAGAAAAAGAAAGGCATGAGATTGATTCATAAGATTAATTTTGTCGTTGCATAAAAATTTGAAAGTTTGGTAATTGGTAAAATGTACACTGGGCTGCAAAGACATCAAATGAAAACTAAGGAAACACGTATTTTTTTAATGAATAATACAAAACCGTAAAATTTCTCAAATTGGTTATCATGCAAAATAAAAATGAATGAGTTTAATAGCTACGTATGTATGTTGTTTACTATATAACGAATGTAATGTAACGAAATGTAAAACTAACACATCAATGTAAATACGATACCTACTTATTAATGAATCAAGAAATGTATTCTGTGAAACAATTTAGAGCTGTGAGGGAAACTGAAATATATATTATATTTATTTTTCCAGTATTTGTCAGTATATACGACATAACATTGCATATGCATTAATATAATAATATGTGGACTGAAATATTGACTTTTATTTTTAATAACCCAATACACCCAGACACCCACAATTAGGTACTTGGCTAAGACTGTATAACCGGTTGAAAGTAAGTAAATACCCCTTTCTTTCCTAAACGCTGCGGCAAAGCTATAAGAAAGAGATTAGATTTAATCAAGCTAAGGCGATATTAAAATTTAAAGCCACTATTTTTTTGCCCTAGGTTTACAGGTTAGTACGACCTGTGTTTCAAATTCAAAACACCAGCTCAATCCCGTTCACCTAGCCAAACCTGAATGAATATGTTATAAAAAAATATTACAAATATTTTCTGAGTATTATTTAACCTTAACAAGGCGAAGATAATTAAATATATTGCAAGCATAATTAGTAGATCTAGCTTGTATATCTGATAAAGCGAGCTATATCAAATGCGTAAGTATATAAAAATCGTAGTATGGAATAATGCATTAAATTTGGTTTTAATTAAATATAATATTTATGATGATACCGTTATATTCGTAAATAAATTTCAATGAAAAGTATTATAACCTAATGCCGCACTCAGGGACGTGAATCAACTTTATTGATGTCGAAAATTTTGTCTTAAATCGAGACCCGGCAAGAATTTCGACAAATTTTGAATTGTCATTTTTTTATTAAGTACTCATTAATGTCAAATAACGATAATGAGTACTTAACGTCAAAAAAATGACAATTCAAAACTAGTCGCTACTCTTGCCGGGTCTATGGTCTAGATTTGAATGAAAATGTTTTATTTTAAATACTTATTAAAGTTAATTGACGTCTCTGAGTGCGGCAGTTATTGTTCAATATTAATGGTAGGTAATGAACATGAAGGGTCGGCACAACATGTTTTCTTCTACCACTCCTCTTTATACTTCACCAATTTCTCATCCAGCCCTCTCGCTATCATATCCTCCTTTACACAATCCATCCATATTTTCTTTGGTCTACCTCTCCTTTTACGTCCTTCCACATTCATAGTTAACATTCTTCTGCCAATATAGCTTTCATCTCTTCGCATGACATGACCAAACCATCCAAGTCTATCACCCCGCAGCCTCTCGGTCACTGGCGCTTTTTTCAAACTTCCCCTTATATACCTACTTATATATCATCAAATAGGAATAACATAGCGCCAAATTAAATTTAAATCTTATGGAGAAGAAATAGTAAACAAGAGAAAGTTAGCTTATTAAATCATAAAACCCGAAAACAGTATCTAGTATATCCCGCGTATTCCCGGCTAAGGGACAATTTTTTTCCACTTTACTAGAAAATTTAATCAGTTCATCATTAATACAAATAAATGTTCAGAACTGTAACTTGAATCAATATGTATATCCAGTTGTCACTGTAAACGCGGCGTATTTACGCTCACCGGTGACTCGTAAAGTACAATTTTGTGTTACTACCAAATTGACGATAGTAAACAGCGTTAGTTCACTTTTATCAATGAAGTCGGTCAGTGACGTCAATAAGAAAGGGATGGATGGATGGATAGCCGGAGATAGCAATAGTACCACGTGTCAGGCTAGACGAGCTTAGAAGAAAGTGAAATGAAGGCGAGACAAGGGCTCCTGTCAAGGCTAAGTAGACATAAAGTTGAGTGCTCCCGGGGCTGATCGATAAAGCGGTTATTTCAGTAATGATGCATTAGGTAAATACAGTGGCATGGCATGCCAGACGGTTTTTCCAGACTAAAAGATATTTTTTTAGTACAATCGTATCGAAAAATTTGGACTTTTGTAGTGTGCAGACGAGTAAAATAGCCCAGTGGCGCCATCTATCTTCTGTATAGGTGAACAGCCACGTGTCGTTCGCGCATGCGTCACGATGCGCAACGTGCCAAAAGTTTGTTCTTACGAAAGTTATGTAATGCGGCGTAAACAACCAGAATCTGGGAATATTTGATGTCGATGCGGTGTTTTCATATTAAATTCGAATGAGATATGATCAAAAGCTTGGATTAATTCAGTTTCGGTCACTAGTAAAGTTTACCAGCAAGCTTACTAGATGGCGTTAGAAGGACCATTTAAATAAAGTTTCAGCTGCAAAGCATCGTGGTCAAATAAAGATGAAATTTGGTACAGACAGTACAGACTCTTGTCGAAGCGTAATAAGGTGTCTTATAATTAAATAAATATATTTTTGAATAAAAAAAATATTCACCATGTCACAGAAAGCGGCATAAAAAATACTGTGTAATCTTCTAAGGAACGTGGGAATAATGGGAGTAAGCGTATTTTGGTAACTCGACACACCCAATGGCGAGCATGTTATGTCATCGCTTCACTTCCAAATTCAAAGGCAGATCTTACTCTACTAGGTTTAAGCCAGGTGCTAATGCAGCCGCATTACTTACTTGTAAACGGTAGCTAGGTAATGTAAAAGTTAGTTGCATTTTATACTCTTTTTTAGTAGGTAAGTTGTTTATGAAAAGAATAATAAAAAAATATATATATAATAGTAAGTTATATATCAATTTATCTTCAAAGATAAATAAAATTGCAATTGATTAAATAATTTATTTCCTATTGGATTTATCTTTAGCGAATCTACTTATAAGTGGTAGCTTATCAATAGCTTTAAGTATTCATGATTTCCTATTATTTGTAAGTTTATAAACTGGTATCTATCCGTCTCAAAACGTGTACATAAATAAATAAGCGAAAGAAAATTCGAAACTGCATGCTAAATGCAATCCTTCAGTCTCGATTACATAGCTTACTGGAAAACCTAGACAGTCTTCCTAAGTTTCTGCTGAACTATAAATTTCAAGCATTAATGGAAAATAAATAAACTATTTTTATGCTTCTTTTGGATCGTATGTCGTAAAACGGGAGATTGTCCAGTGTATACCAACAAACACTTCAAGGTACCCGAATAGCAATAGCATCGTACCAAAAGATATGGAGGAATGAAAAAAAACAAAGAAAGGGTGTTTTATGTATGATTGTTGGAATTCTGTACTGGGAGCTTATTACACCGAGCAATATACCTTAGTGCTGTAATCGTGCCCGATATGATATAATTATAAACTTCTTACCTTTAATCTGCTGCAATAATTGTAGCCTATATTAAAACATTAAAAAGATTTGTAGTGACGGCAGAGTAGAATACAATTGTCACCACCCCAAATCTCTCCCGTGGGTGTCGTACAAGGCGACTAAAAAAAAATCAATGATGAGGAATGGGCAGCATCGTATCTCTTGTACCACCTAGCAATAGCAATGTACTGCGACTTTTGTGCCCGATAAATGGAAATAGGCTCGCCAGCTATTGCCATTTATCGGGACATGGGACCTCACACATTTGGCGAAATGTGGGTGCTAGTTCACCTCTGCCTACCCCTTCGGGGATACAGTCGTGATTTATGTATGTATGTATGTACCTTGTCGACTTTATCTTTAATTGGTGCAATTGATGTAATTGTAATAAGAAGTGGAATTAAATTATTTGTTGAATTACCTGCTGTGGTTTTATTGCAAGTCGGCAGACGGCCGGCTGTAGGTATATTCTAAGCAAGAAGATTGTAGTGTGAATATTGGCGAAACGTGGGTGTTCATTCACCTCTGCCTATCCCTTCGGGGATATTATGCGTGATTTATGTATGTATGTATGTACAGCAACAGCATAAAGTCAAGTAAAATTCCGAAACAAAATACCAAATGGCCGTTGTATTGATATAACAGTTCTATTGTTTGCGTTACTGGAAGAGCCATGTAAGTTTAATAATGATATGTTGATATGTCAACAGCAGTCCCAACACAAGTGTTATGGAAACGTGAAGTATGGGGCTGCAATGTCATCACAATCACTCTATCCGTTCTTCGGTCTCTCGGCATAGTGCTTTCGGCTATTTTTCTTTACATTCATTCGTCACTAGCAGCTTTCCGATGTGATGGATGGCATGGATCATGAGGAAGTGGACGGATTTGCGACATCTCACGATATGAATCTAAAAGGAAAATTACTTCGCAGACCCCACTTGTACTGGAAACAGGGCACGAAGATAAATGGACAATAAATAAGTAAAGAATACGTAGTAGGTACAGTCGAGTAGCTTAGGATCTAAATGTACTTATGAATACTTCCTCATTTTGAAAAATCAATTCGCAAGTGACCTTTCTACCGGATCGCCTAATTGGAGGCGTATTTCACTGGCTTACAAGAAGATGCTACTTTAAAGCCTTTTTCGAAAAAATTTTTTTTATATCAGTTTTATTGGTTTAATGTTAAGTAACCGCTAAACGATAAAAAGCGGTGCTGAAAATGTGTCCTTCAGTAAGGATTGAAAGTCGTTATGGAATATTAGGCAAAAGCCATGATAAAACCTAGCCTAGACTAAATGTGTGGTGTGAAAATATAATAAAGACAAATCTATCGCCTTAACATTGCTACAGAATCGAAGGAGATTTCCAAAAATTAATTTAGTGGGCACCCATCCGAAAATCAGCCTCTACGTGAGTTCCTTATCTTTCGCAATCGCGAACCGAACGTTCTGAAAACTGCGCAATCGAGCAACTCTATCTAATATTAATCTACGATCAGCATCCGCCCGCCATTTTATCGGCCCATGGAAACTAATCTTGCGATAAGAACCTCCGAATCCCGAACAAGTAAATTTTGTGTTTCAAATTTCACCCAAAGCTGTTTAGTAACAAAAATCCTAAGATTTCAAACTCCTCTTACAACGAATTCATAAATAAAACGGAGGTGGAGTTTGCAGTCTTTGTTAGTAATCTTCACACGAGAAATAAAACTATAAGTACTCAATATCGTCATTAGTTTTAAGAAATTAGTTTATTGTTATGCCATGGGGTAAAGGCAGAGCCGAATACAATTGGACCCCCCCCCCCCCTGCACCGTGGGTGACGTACAAGACGATTAAGGGTAAAGGCAATGATGAGTAATCGGAAGCAGCGCTCTTCAGACCACCTAGCAATAAACAGCGATTTACGAACCTGGGGGCCTAGACAAAGTAACATACCGACACAGATAACGAAGTTCGATAAAGCAAAATGTATGGGATTTGACGTAAGTCGTCGTGAAATCACGTGACCAAAATCGTCTTCGTAAGTTCCTAGTTATGTTGGTAGCGCAAACTAAGACGCTGTAGATACCAAAGTAACATGGCCGATCGTGACGAACTTCGACACATTATCGTTATGAAACGATTGCCACTTGTCTACAGGCCCTGATGTCAATAGTCCGTCGCCTATTAGACTGGACTTGACTTAATTGGCGAAACGTGGGTGTTACTTCAGCTCTGCATACCCCTTCGGGAATATAGGCGAGATTTATGTATATACTTAGTGTTCAAACGAAAAACTTAGCGGTAACCACAATCCCCGGTTTTACTCCAAACAGATTAATTGTTAACGCTGAACTCGAAACGCTTGCTTGCCATAACGCTGTTTTATTGCGTTCGCTGTTATCGAAGTAATACTGAACGAAGAGCAAACAAGAAAATTCTTGAATCATTCCCTATTATCTTTCAGATCTATGAAAGAAAGCGATCCCGATAGAATGTTATCTACCAAATTTACAAATTGAGATTCAATTTTAAGAATTTGTATAAAGCCGTAAATGCTTGCTAGATATAAGTTGTATCACGAGTATATGGACGCAAAAATTAGTACAACATAAAAATATATTTCCTACGTACTTGTTTATATAGTTTTGGAAACGTTTTGAAACTGTCGTTTTTTTTAACAAACATAACAATAACTTCAACGCGATCTCTCTCTGTTAGCCTTTTGGTTACACTAGCTGTCTCGCTTTGTTATCGCACAGGTAAAAACTAGATGACCCGACAACCCGCTCGTCCCTATTACCCTAAAAAATGATCTTTCAAGACAACAAAGGAGACCGCTGCGTCATGTTATTGATATTTTATGTAAAATAAGCTATATTTAAAGGACAATTTTTGAAAACTCGCTAGTACATGATTTTCTCATACGTGGCTTCCATTGAATCGAAATTAATTCATTTGAACAGCAGTATAGTTCTCTCTGATGATGCGGTATATTTAATTATATGCGCTACAGTGTCAGACAGCACATGTCGCAGACATTAAAATTATTTTATTGTCTAAACAAAGTAGGACACCCTTGTAATTTTGTAGCCGTCCATTGTTCTCTAAACAAGTTTTGCAATAATATGCTGTGAAACAACGCCACAACTTTTATTAATCAAGAAGTTAACAATATAACTGCTAATAAATACATAGCTATAATAGGGAGCCTGTGGTCAAGACAAGTAAGTCAAAATAAAAGTTCCGGAGTTCGAACTCCAGTGGGGTATCAACTTTTCTGTATTTTGCTTTTTCTCTGTTTATTCTGTTTCTGGTCATTATTTCCATAAAGTAACTAATATTATAATATGTTTTCATTTGCAAGTCTTACCAAACCCCTGTTTAGCGGTACTATGCGATATTTTCCGACGCGAATATACAGTCGGGCGGGCCTGGAATGCAAATAGAATGTTTAACATTACTTAAACCAATTCACACCAGCTAGATTCAGATATACGTCGATCTCTGAAAGTAAATATTGGCTCGCAGTCAACTTCGGACTTGCAGTAACATTCTCTATTTGCTTAGCTCGTTCACGTTTAGACCTGGCGCTAGCCAATTTAATTAAGTGCTTTTTCTACAGTAATTCTGTGACTTTTAAAAGACATCAGACGCATACGAATAAACGACTTTTAATGCTATTAGTAACTATGTTATTAGCGTCATGAATGTTCAAACAACGGTTCGATTGTGCAAAGTATAAGATACTCGTATAATCTACAAACATAGACCCTATCCTAAGAATATGTTATTTTAGGAATTTATCTCGCAAGAATACGACCCATGATTCCCGAGGTATGAGCGGTAAAAGATCTGTCCAACCGAAAACTACGTAGGGATAGCCCCTGAAAAAGTATAAAACTCGAAATCAAAATACACTGTCAGCTTGGTGAAAACCGAATAGGTATTTCCTAAAAATTCCCACTCTTTTCTTATTAGCCAATTTCGATGTTTGTCCCTATCCACTAGTCCAGAATAATATTAAACTAACATATTATATATATATGACTTCTTAATATCACTTCACCGAGGTCTGTACATTGGACTTTTTAACGTCTGACCAATCCCATCAACTAATAAAAGGTTATTATTAATGCAATCAATACTTAATAACCTAAATAATATCAATAATCCAATCGGTTTGTCAGAAAACACAATTGAAAATGCCTTTAGCATATTCAATGGCCTGAGTCTTCTATTCCGGTTTACTTTTCGAAGCTGACAAACTTCTAGCAAGTTTGCGTTGAAATCTAGAATTTTTCAGTAGCCGCAAACCGTCAACGTAAGAAATAGCTGAACTCACTGATAGTTAAATTGATCTCATGATTAAAGAAAAAGAAACAATGGTTATTTGGTAGGTACTTATAGAAACAGAAACCTGACAATAAAATGGTTTTTGCAGCAATGAACTCATACAAAACTAAAAGAATATATTTTTCGCTCAATTACAGTGTACTCATTTACATAGTATGTACTCATTTACACTCAATATGCAGCTTGGCAATTGGATATTGCAATTGGAAAGGAAATTATAGAACATGTACCTAATCATCTTCACCGATCGTGTTCAGTACAGCTAGGCTATGGTTAGTCACTTAGCTTAAATTATAGGCTAGGTACGCGATGTTTTACGAGCGGTGATGAATTCAATAATAATGGGCCTATTCACACTAATATGATTTTTTTAACGATTTTTTTAAACATTAAATTACTGTAATTTTTCTTAAATCAATTTTATTTAAAGCTTAAGTTAGTAAAAATTTAAAATATTGACATGGGTTTCGCCACAATGTTAATTAACATTTTATCCTGCACTAACTTCAGTGACACAACTCAGCATAAGTAGTAAAATAGCATAATTTTACGGAATATATTTATTATAGTACCACGCGGGACGCCGCCGTCTCACGCGATTTCTTTAAGGACTAATTTACTACATTCGACAAGTTCTACCCGTCTATATCATAACATTACGCAGCACTAGTTACACGAATTGACTGCGACCGCATTATATCACCGCATGGCAGGAATCGATCCGTTTATGTCCAGCGTAGTCATCAAGCGATGAAATGTTGATTTGTTTATACGATCGACAACCTCTGTATAAATAGCATCTATTAGCAACCCCTTACTCGCGACACATGCTTACGTAAAGCCGGGTTGATATTGAACAAATTGTCCGTTCGTTTTAATTCGAAATATTGAAGCAAAATTTATTCCTTGCAGGATTACTGGAGCCCAGACAAGCTACCGCCCCAAAAGTTTAGGTACGAGTGAGTGAATCACCCTGATCGTTCTTTCCTGCTCATTCCCCAATAGCATTTCACAACGGAACGCGCTTTTCTCCGCGATTGCTCCCCACAATGTGAATTGTGATATAGCATTCTCTGAAGTCCAGTGACTTGTAAATACTCCTCGGATCCTTGTGGGCAGGTTGAAGCTATTCGAATAAAACCGGAAACAGTATTGTGGAAACACAAGTCCTTTTGTCCTTTTCTTTAGAGTGCTTGGTAAACCAGATTTATTCAGGTAGCATTCCGCAAGTAGGAAAAATTGCTGGAGCTTTACATTAAGGGGGCAATTAATCATGCAAAATGAAAGTGATTGTCTGGTGTTGGAAGAAGGTCTTTAATTAAGACTCAAAGCTTATGATTACCGTTCAGTAAAATTGAGATTACTGAGAGATGTTATCATATTAATAATATATGGAAAAAAGTCTTCCCCTAAAAATTTTATCAACTTTCAATTTTAAAAGATCGAAACAGTTGTTACCATTTATTATTGTATTTGCCAAAAATCAACAAATTATGTATCTAAGTCCTATAATTTAATGGGGGACCATCATTTTTATTTAATAGAAACTATTGTAACTCCTATTTTCAATGTAACCCTTCTAGATACGTGTAAGTTTTACTTCAGTCCAATCTCCAACTTGCTAAAGTCAACCCGAACCGCCTTTTGAATAAGCTTGGTACATAAAATAGGTTGAATTAAAAGTACTCTCTCTGAAAATTTTATGTAAAATCGTGAAAATATATTTTTGACAGACCCAAGTAACACTGCATTGACTCTTCTCAAACATTACAGCAGGTTGATTATGAACTCTGTTGAAACTCTGAATAAAATGTAATAATTTCATAAATTTTAATCAAGAAATGTTAGCAATGACGTCCAATAGATCTCATATTAGTACACTTAATTTAGTGTCTGGTTTGCTACATTAAATTGTTATCCGAACACAGATTACATAAAATAATCGGACCATTATGAAGGATACAAGCAATACGAATTTCTGTGGCCATTTAGAGCATTGCTTTACCTTACAATCATAAAACCAACCCACATATAACTTCAAAGTAAGGCCTTTCTAAGCTAAAGATAACACGACTATATTTAAATCTATCCGGCTACATGACATGACGTGGTCAGTTCTGCGGGGCAGATGTTCAAGTTCAAATTTCTAAGTATAAACAACGCCAACGTCTGTCTTTCGTTGTAGCTCGACATAGTTTCAAATGTTGCAGGGTCACTTTATTTATTTCGAAAATACCCAGCTTAGCCGATCAGTGAAAAGTCCAAAATATTACATCGGAGATAGTCATGTTGAATACAATATTTTTGAAACTAACTTAATTCTAACCTTATATTTGTTGAGGGGTATTTGTGTTGTTGCGGCAGTATAAAAAACTGATTGGTTCCGGGATCAAACTCAATAATATATTTACAACAAATATATAAAAACATCAGAACAATAGAGATCAATAACAATGACTACAAGACATTACCTACTCTAAATTATTTACCAAGATTTACAAATCTGCAGTCTTTATAAAATCTTAAAGCTCCTGTAGGTGGTTTTTGGAATTAACATCGTTCGGATGACTCCATGAACTGTCGTAACTTATACTGAACTGAAGTAGTTTTTAAGAGAGTTTGATGAAGGGGAATATAACTATTGTGTAGGCACCACTCAATACAGAACCGATCTCAGAAACTTCCAAGGACTAGCAGATGTTAAGTTTAATTAATTCTGTTTTATGTAGTGGCGATTGGTAGCCTATTTATGCAATGATTCAAGTAGTTAAGATCTAACTGCTTATTATTTCATTCATATTTTAATGCGCCAACGTTAGTGTTTAGCCATCTAAGAAGTGAAGATTATTTGAATTATCTTGCAAAATATCCAAATCCAAAAAGACTATGTACAATTTTATGAAAATAATAAATTGAACAAAACAAAAGCAGCAAAATTGATATTAAAGATTTTGGTGGTTTTTTGGTGGCGGGAATTTCCCGCCTCAAGATCATAATTTTTCGAAATTCTTTTTCTAACCACCAAAATCTTAGTACTAATTTTTATAACATTTATATAATGTTAAAATTAAAATCGAATAATTATATTAAAGAATTCATATTTTGCACCATGTATCAAGTAGAAAGAAATGCTCTCTAATATGACTCTTTATTAATCCTATCAGCGAACAAAGAGAAAGATTATTGCTCGAATACTTTTAGTTTGATTCGTGCTCAGGTTGGTTAAATATGTTCTTGTAATTATTTTAAACAAAAATTGCTTACACTATTTTAAATTTGTTGCTGCGATTGTATGATACTTCCAATAAGCATTATGACTGAAATTATCCGATTTATGAAATTATAAATAAAAATAAGTAACCACAATACAATGGATTAGAACAGAAATTTGCACATGGTCTCTCAAAGGAGAAGAATAATTGAATATAAAAAATTATACACAAGAGTGCGTTTTAGACAATATGAACTGATTTTTCCTATCGATAATGATCTTATTTTTAATTATGTTACAGAAATAGCTATTACAGAAATAAATGGCGCTTCAGAAGCCTTTAGCTGGAATAATAACGGATCAAAGGATAATCTGGATTGACTTTATTAAGTGCCGATTAAGCCTAGCTAATCTTGTACTAATATACGGGGGTTTGTTTTTATTTTAAATTGCTTGGTCTGGCTAGTAAGTGATATTTATTGACGTTACAGTTCATTGACATGAGAGACGCCGAGAATATTTCAGCTCAAGTTTTCATATCATCAAAGACTGGCGTATGCTCCCTTAATTCATAGCGCGCGTGGCTGGGATACATTATGATTATACTTAAAAGAGTTGGTACCAACTTGACTTAACCGCACGCTTATTTCAACGGTGGCACTGCAAAGTAGTTACCGTCTTAGAGCGTTTAACAAAAATAATGCGAAAGTTGTCACAAGCAATTCATTCTCAAAATGGTTAAATAGATTCTGGAATTGTTGGCAAAATAATGTTAGGTATGAACGAGAAAGGATGTAGAAGGACAAGAAGATCTAAGAAGAGATGAATGGATTGTGTAAAGGAGGATAAATTATATCGAGAGGAGTGGATGAGAAATTGGTGAAGCATAGAAAAGAGTGGAAGAAGAAAACATGTTGTGCCAATGCCTAGAGCAGGATAAGGGCAAGAAGAACATGATGGTTTAGACATGCAATTATTTTGCATTTAATTACAAACTTCAACCAATCAAAAATTCATGAAGGAGTCCATAGATTAAAGTAGGAAGAATAAAGCCATTCAATTCTCAGCCAACCTTGCTGGCCTGCCAAAAAAGCAAAGGATTGTCAGCAGAAACCCCTATTGCCTTATATAACAATTGCACACCAGCGAGCTCTCGTGACTTCTAATAATTTCAGTCGAGAGACTCTTGGGCATAGGCCTGCTCTAAGGATTTCAAAACAGATCGGTGCTGCAGCAGCTGTTTTGAAATACCCTCCCCCTTCCTATAGGAAACCGCTAGATGCGGGCAGTATACCAAATCTTCGATGAACATTCGATGGCCCACCAATGCTACGTCTCTCTGTGCGCGGCTACCATTCTAAAACCTTTCCAGCTTTCCACCCAAACTTGACGGCTGTTCGGTCCGTCCTCATCGCGTTGTGCCCTGACCCCTGTCACTTGAGGTCCGCAATTCTTCAAACTATGTCAGGGACTCCTGCGGATCTCATAACATGAGGCCCATGCAAGCGGCCACGTTTCGGTACCATTAATTTAATAATGTAAAATGTATATTTTCCTATAAATGCACGCCGTTTAATATATTTATTCTATTAGCGGTTATTATAATATTTGAATTTGAAAATGCACAAGAGGAGCACACGCTAAGACGGGATTGCGTACAAAATAGTCCCTAGACACATCTGAATACAGTAACGCGGTAATAAAACTAGCAAAACAAGGCTGTGCTTTCTACAAATTCTCAGATCTATCCTCTGCTTCTAGAATCCTTTATCGCCTATCACAGTTCATAATTCAACACGAACTGGTATTCAAATCGTGTAAATGTTTTAAGCGTTCAGCAACGATCGTAGTTAGCTGGTTTAAATAACTAAAATTCAATTTAGAAATGGGAATGTCTTCTAAAACAGTGTATTTGGCTTTTACTTTATATATTACTATTTACTTACTTATATTATCGATCGCTCGTATGGGAGCAGTGCGAATGCAAAAGTAGTAAAAAATATTTTTAGCGTTTTTAAATATTTTTATCAATACCGCGGTAACCCAATATAGTGAGGTTTCAATAGGTAGTGTACTACAAAATTATCAATAATAATTATAAAACTAATAAATATTTTTAGTTACATATTGTCGATAGTTTTCTGTACGCCAACATGATAAAAATATTTTGACGGATGTTATTGAAATTAATGGCCCCGTATAAATCTAAATTAAACCTGCTGATTAAAAACACCGTACACTGCCTTATATTAGTGCAAGAAAACCGTTTTTCGTTGTTATAGTTCTTGCAACAAAACAAAATTGAAATAAGAACTGCAGAAAACTCTGTCATATTTTGATGAAAATATGTCCCCAGTTTTAATCATCCCGCAACCAACTAACTTTGTTTTCAAGGGCGAGCTACAACGCGACGCTACTGAGTTTCTCTCCTAATTATTTCCGAATTCTGACAAAATGCAAATAGCGTTGCCCAACTGAAATCTGGATACAAGGTCACTGTTGCTCTGTGTTGTAGTACTTCGGGGACTTAGTGCGAATGCTACTTAGTTCACTACCGTGCTACTTTGACAGCTTTGTTGTGTGAGACGACGAAACAAGGGTGCAACAATAATCTCATAGGGATTCTAGTTGGAAATTCCTTCAATCACTTTTAAGTACGTAGGTATGCAAAATTGTAAATTAAGATCAATTATTATTATTCATTAACTTAATGAATATTTCGAAAATTCATTCTGTTTCCGATAATCCTCCATCGTCGAATACTCGATTTTATTACGAAATAGAACAGGCATTATCGTTTAAATTACTCGATTAAGCTTCGAGCACACATTTTAGAATTCAAAGTATTGCGGTCAAAATTACAGGTATTGAGCTCAATGTGGGAGGTACATCCGCAAATAGCGGTCTTTGTGGCAAGTTCTTCTCTATTGTACTTTTAAACGTTCCGAGAATGAAATATTACAAAGCGGCTGAAAGAAAATAAATAAAGGTTTCCAACTTTACTAATAATTATGGAAGTGTGAACTTTAACTCCTATTGTATTGACTTTGTTAAGCTTTCCAATTCTATTACAAGAACATTAAGTCGGCCACAATTTATGACTATCTTGAAATAATTCTTTTTGAAGTTTAAGAAGTGGGTGGCTGAAACAGAATCCAATTTGTCCAGCGAACTAAGAAAATATTTATCATTATATAGTGTGCCAAGGAATACAGTTATATTGAAATTCAGAACTGTTTTGTAGTGAATTTCTCTAACTAGTGGCATTTGACGTACTATACGTACCTAGCTGAGGCTACGACTGCATTTTCATAGTACTCAATAAATTTCATAAAGGCTAACGCTTATGGCAGCTAGTTATTAGAGTCGCAAAACACGTTTATAATTTGCAAGCTTAATGTATTTTAATGTACCGTAAAATGGGAAAAAGTATTACATTTCAATTCAAGAACATTGTTATTTTGAAACATTTTGTACCGATTGAAAACAGATTTTATTGAATCGCCCTTAGTCTGAATCACAAGTATATAATTAAAGAAAGACTAAACTGAACAGCGGAATTTTGTAATGTAATGAAACTGTCCAAAGTTCTGACGCTTCTGTGACCTGCCTCTGCCGAGGGCCCAATGATAGGAGTCAGGAAACTAAGGGCCGGTTTTTTGATGCATATTTAACTGTTAACCAATTGTTAAAAATTGATACTTATCTTTAAATATCACTGATATTTAACAATTAGTAACAATATCAGACTGATATTTATCCATTAGCAACATTAGTATCTAAAGTTTTTAACAATTGGTTGAGTTAACTATGGATCAAAAAACCGGCCCTTAATATAGCAGAGGTGACTCAACGGACTGTCTAAGTCGGATACTCTAATGTATAAATCTGTTTGCTTAATATCAGTATCAGTCAGGATACTGGAATACACAGCGTTGCCATTTCGAGTGAATTATGCACCAATAAACAGTATCACATGACCCTAAGTACTTCCTTTTCTTAGACCGGCTACTTTTATCGCAGCAAAATGGGACACAAATAACCGTCGGGGATCCGCACAATTAGTAAACTGGTCATGACAGCGGTAAGTGACGAGAAGGGCCGAAGATGGAGTCGAGCTTCACCTGGAATCCTCAACTATAGAGGAGTTGGCCCTCTCATCGTCAATTGTCGGAACACCATAATGCTATTAACATTATTACTATGGCGACAGATATTGGTGAGTTGGTAGCAGCTAGCCAAGCAGACTGGAAAAATTCTACGATAAACCAAACCAAGTACATAATATATTTGTACTCCCGGGTCCCTGGGAGTACAAATATGTACTCGGTACCACTACACCACGGAGGCGGTCAAATGATGATGATGATGACAAAGATAGTAATATTTTTTTTTAGAATGCTAGTGTATTGTGCGCGACATGTAGCTACCTACACACAATGCAAAACAACAAGCCTTTACTTGCTTCAAATTTGGCAGCTGCCAACTAACTAGACAATCCGCTTATTGCTCAATTTCACAAACGATTAACGCAGCCTCGACATCTTTACGCTCGATTATTTTGTGGAACTTTACGACTTGTATTCTGTTTAAGGTAAATATTGAAAGTAAAATAAGGTTAATGTCAAAAATTTTCAGACTTATATCTCCGCGCTTGTTACTCTATCACACAAAAACCATTGGACGAGCTTAGTTGAATAATAATAAACAAAATGTTTTCAATACTATTTTAAGAGGGAGACTAATCATCATCATCACCATCACCATCATGATCACCAGCCCTTTAATGTCCCCACTGCTGGGGCACGGACCTTCGCTATGGATGGAAGAATATAGGGAGATTGGGCCATAACCCACCACGCTGACCCAGTGCGGGTTGGTTGGTACTAACGACTGCAGATGCAGCCGGAACCAACAGCTTAACGTGCCTTCCGAAGCACGGAGGAACTCGAGATAATAAATTTTTGGTCACCCATCCAATGACCGGCCTTAGCGAAATTGATTAGTTTACGCGATCGCAGGCCAATCGCGCTGTGCCACTGCGCTAGCGAGCTCCTCCTAATAATACTTAGTAAATGGATGAACTAACTAGCAAGACTTCTGCCACTAGTACAATAAAGTGAACTTCCTGCAAAGCAAAACGACAAATAGAATAAACGAAACTTATCAACTACTACTAACCTACTGTAACAATCTTTGACCTCGTTCTAGATTAGGTCTGTCATTCTGGTCCTTACTAGAAGGAGTTTCTTTCACATTTAGCGGCAACATTTTAACAAGATTATAATTATTAATATTAATATTGAATGGCAACGTAAAAGGCGAAGAGAACATTTGTTGCAATTTACTCTCGCTGAACTCGGTACTTTTATCTTCACAAAGGTCACTCTAAATTAAAACATGATCAGAGTTCCATTCGGAAAATGTTTCCAAAATTATCGATTGCTTACGACATCAAAGGAATACAAACAAAAATCACGCATGTATACCCCCAAAGGTTTTTTTGTCAAGAAAGGTGAATTAACACCCACTTTTTACCAATTAAGTTAGGTCTCACATAATGGGTGGCGAGCCTGTTGCCATATATCAGGCACATAAATCGCACTATATTGCTAGAGTACATGAGAGGAATACTGCTGCCCATTACTCATCGCTGTCTTTACCAATAGTCGCCTTGTACGTCACAACGCGGCACTCAAAGGACCTTAATTATGAGGTAAACAGGAAAAGACAAAAACAACCCATAACACCTTTCATTTTTAGAATAAACGAGAAGTTGTGGCTTTTATTTCATAGTTGGCTCTTCGAATGGACTTCCTGCGATTATTTCAAAGGGAAACATTATTGTTTGCTGAATACAATTCTGTAATTATTATGTTTTAAATTCAGACGTAGCTTTTAAACTTCGTCACATGGTACATAGGTACGGTGCCAACTTTGCTGAATACGTCCACGCATGTTGGAGTAGTTGGACTGCTGATTACATTAATTTAAGTTGTTTCAGTAAACGATTAAGAAAATCTTATTTAGGTGTGGTTTATTAATGTCATTCCATGAAAGTTTTGTGAAAACAAGGTTGAAATGTCGTGGAGACTGATACGTTACTTCAGAGAAATTCTAGAAGAGCTCATGAAAAAAAAAACAAGGAACAGTGAACAAGAAAAATGATCTCACTGTGTGTTTGGTTATTATGATGCATGTGGTGGTATTGGCATAATCGAAACCAGGAAAATGTTCTAACCCTGCTGTATAAAAAAAGTTTGCTGCTTTTAAACGTAAGGTGTGCTTGCATTGAGCGAAAGTGCGTAAGCCGTATTGGGTCAATAGAATAGAGTGAGACCGTAAAAAAAGGAAAAAAATATTGTGACCTTGGCAATGTAAAATTTTAAACATGTAAAAAAGTAGTAAGCATATCAGCCCCACTAAACTGCATTCTGGAAGCGGAAATTCTTAATGCCACATGCAAAACAAGTAAAAAAATATATATTATATATTGAAGAACAAACCAGTACTTACGTAAGTGAGAAATGAGCGTTGAAAACAAAGACGGTCCAATGAAACATCGATACAGATAATATAATTTATTGGATCACAGAACTAAATTTCGTACAATGTCACTACATGTTTTAAAGTTAATCAGTTTGAGCAACATCATTAACCACACCAATATCGTAAAATTTAGGTTTGTAAATAAGGAAGAAATGTTAGTTGTACATGGGGCAGCATATCGAGTTACCGCATTTTGACGTGCGATTGGACTTTAAATCACTATGTTTAAAATCAGTTTTAATGATGAAACCTAATATGCTGCCGATTGTGCTAACGCAACGCAACTAAATTAAACACACTAGTAAATAAACAATGTAACATACATACTTAACTATAATATACATTGACACATACACTTAAAACATTCAATCATTAAAATTCAGTCCCATAAAAGAAAAAAACAATCAATTAAATAAAAACAAGTTATGTATACTACGCTCAGAAGTATATAGCGGTATACAGTAAAGCTCTGCAAACAGCACATTTAAAGGAGATGAGGGTAAAATAATAAAAAAGAAACAAGTGTTAAGAATAATATTATGCCTAGTATGGGCTTATAAAATATTTATAAAACATTTAGTATTCAGGTACCACCTAGTTAAAGCTACAACTTGTAACACGCTAAAGCCATGCTTCCAATTAACACGATACGCTTTATATTTTTCAGCTGTTAACTTAAATTTCGTTTCACAGGAATTAGTATTACTTATTGGTAATATTATAATGCACGTTATTAAATTTGGATAGTCACGTAGTTTAACAAAATTTAAATGCAATAGTTCTCGATTTAGCAAATTTCTGCATTTCCACGAGTGGACTTCGGGCATTGAAGCCATTAGAGTTTATTTGCGTGAGCAGGTCCATAGAACAATCAGAATTGCCGACAGAACTCAAATGTTTACAAAGAGGACGCAGCACATTTCTCACAGAATAGAAATTGAAATGAAGCGCTTCAGAATGGCGACAGTATGCATGCCTCTACAAGCTGGACGGAGGACCTGTTGGATTATTATCTAAGCCGATTCCAGTTGCTTTCGTCTACCTGTCTCTCTCACTCATTGAGAATAATAGTAAAGTGTGAGAGTGATGGTTAGACCAATTGAAATCGGCTTACATAATACGGGGTCAGGTCTTGATGAACCACTGATGCTAGACGTCGCGGTAAGCTTAAGGAGGCCTGTGAATTTTCACGCCTACGCTTCAACTGGAATGATGATACTTGAAGCTTAAGACAAAACAAATAAAAAAGATCGAGAGGTCAGATGTGCTGGCTAGCGGCTAAGAGATTCCAGCTCCAAGTCCTAGAATTGTCAAGTCTTTATGTTTGTGTTATGTTAGTAGTTGTATAATTGTTGATTGGCATTCGAGTTATTCTTTGACGAGTGAAAACAATTAACAATGAGGGTATGCTTTAGACAATGTTAATATTGTCTCAAAAACAAAACCATCAACTATATAAATAGTATCTATGAGGACTTGAACTAAATCTTGCCATCAACCAAACCAGCTACCATTTTAGAATTTACCCCGAAGGTTTTTAGTTTGTAATCTTTGTGTATGTCATGATATTTCAACAATGTAGTGTAACGTTTGTCTCAAAGATAAATAAAAATACATAGATAATATTATACCACAGCACGAGTTCATTCGATAATTTCTTAAGCTTGGTATGCTTGAGCGTGATGTCGATTAAAGAGTGACAGCCAAAAAAAAATAAGGTGAGGGATAGAGAGTATAACACTGTGTGTTGTACTATAAGTAATACTAATTCATGTACAGTAACAAAAATTACAGCTTCCTCTTTGGCAAAAACTTAAAAATATATTAATTGAATCAAATGTACGTTGTACTAGAAATTATTAACGACGAGTATAATTCTTGGTAAATGCCCAAAACTTTATTTGATTTTAAACCAGGTGGTTTAATCGCAACTGGCGTTAGTGTTAAAACGAAACAAATGACAATAGCTTTAATATCGAGAGTCTCGAATTGTAACGTGAACGATTTATATTCTTCACATTTAATCTATATTACGTAATCCACAATATGCATGGTTATTTATCTTAGCGTGTTAATGAAGTTTAAAAGTAATAACAGGAGTAAAGAAGACAACGTTCTGAGCAATAGGTATGAGAACTGAATGTTGAACACTAGTAAGAAAATATTAATTATGATTTAATCGTGACAACTTTTTGGTGGGGTTAAAAATGCATGAATTTAGTATTCAGTTACTCTCATTGACGACATTTACTTCATAAATTACAGAAGATAATGTATCTCAGATTATCTATAACATCGATGAAGTATTTAATATTTATGCTAGTGACAAACACAGATCCTCATGGGCTAACGCTGCATTAATTATTATAATGTAGCTTGACGCTGTTAATTGGTATGGTTATGCCAGTAGTTAATTAATGTTTCCAAATACAGATTGGTACTAGCAGTACCGCAACAGTAACGGCTTAAAATTGGATGCCGCTAATTCTTCAGATAATAAATCTTTCAAGTGCATTTTACCTATGTGCATTGTTAAAACTAAAAGAGATATTATTTTAAAAACCGTCAATAATATATGAATTAAGGTGATTGCATTCAGTTACGACAGCTTTTGTAATGGAAGTATTTGTACAGATTATGCCATAATTATAAGCGTTTTTATCACTACATTTATTACGTTTATAAACTAAGTGACAAATCATTTCTTTCCACGCTAAAAGACTAATGTAATTACGCAGTTCTGCGTTCTTTGGTTATGATAAATATTCACATTAATGATATAAATTGTAAGAAAATAAATTACAAAATTCACAACAAAATACAATTTATAGACCTTTCAATCGTAATCATAATGAACAAATTCTTATAAGCAGTTCTTGCACACATCTTCTCTGATATGATTTTAAAAACATTAATTATAAAACGTTTAAAAGTTCTTACACCCTCTTTTTTGGCACTTGAAATAACATTTGTTCTGAAATTTACTTTGAAAATCAATATAATTATATCTTCCAGTACAGAGAAACATGGAATTCTCACGAACACCTTTTATCCAGTGTGCTTGTTGCAGGCCCGAACGAACTTATATTATTTATTTGCATATAATTCAACAAACCAATAGGTATTTTAATACCAAAACTGTAAATATTATAGTTTGTTTCGCGCACTGCATTAGTGATGTAAATAAAACTACTAATACATATATATTACATTTTTATGTATAATATATTTATATATATTTATATTTATTTTGCATAGTTTTTAACACAGAAATTTCCGTTCATTGAGTGCAGTAAAGTTGCCTAAACATGTATAATATTTTTTTGTGTTAATTAGTAGAATAGCGCGTCTAATTGAAAATATGATACTCAATAATAACACCATAGAATTCCATCTTACGAGTCTAAACAATAGGTAATCTTAAATTCTCTATTTTGATTTACTCACATATAATTTCTTTAATTAGACTAGATTTATTTAAACGTGATTTAGAATTTGGTTTCATGCAAGAGGTTTGGGGGCGGCACACAGTGTTAACCAAGAAAATGTTTTGGTTCTGTTTGGTTCACTCTAGGTACTGGCGATCCTTAGACAAGTTCTTTTCATATCTCATAGCTCGTGTCTGAGTCACATTCAACCCATGTGCTGCCCACTCCCCCTGGCGGTAAGCTACCACTACCTTACATTCTAGGTGCAATATAATGCGAATTCATATCTTATACAATACTGTCTTCATCAAAAATTACATTTAATTATTATTCATAGTTCATATTCTGAAGTTTGACTAATAAACATTAATAATATTTAAATTACACATATTATAAATTTTGGCTGCTTGTTACTACTTATCGTAATATAACAATATTAAATGTTTTCCTAAAGTACAAACTTAACATTCTCCTTGTCAACAAATGATATAAATAATTTCCTTTGTCAATAGAATTTGCAAATTCATGATTAGAGTCATGATAATTGGTGAAAACTTAGGAACCTCTACTATCTGTACCCTTCGCTATTAGACACTTCTCAACCGATCTTAAGAAAAACGCGAAATAATTAGAGAGAAAAATTTCAAACAACTGTGACTCAGTCTTCGCGAAATTGTTAGTGTATTAAACAGAGCCCAAGATTCAAAACGTGGAACTCAAATTAGTAACTCTAGTTAACTAATTCTAATCCAGATATAGTTTGACTATAAAGGAGGCAAATAATACCTTATAGTTTTTTTACTTAGCCTATTTTTTACAATCCTTAGACGATCCATGTATACTTGCCTTTCCCTAATATTCCATAAATATCATTGAGCAAATCCTAAAAATAATACGTTTTTTCCCAAAAACGGCTTGTAATTGAAACGGTATATTATTTAGTACCTACCACAGCCAGCATATTCCGAAAAGAAAACAAATAAAACCTACGTATTACAAACTAACAAAAACCAATTTAAATAAATTAACTAAAAATATAAACAACTCAGAATTAAAAAATAAAATTATTCCCATGATATGTATTATCATTTAGGTACCGCTAAATCGTAGTTGCAATCGACAGTATATTGCAAATGTCTTATGGGTGGATCAAAATCGAAAGTCATTTCTTCAACTGGCTATTATATAAATTGACACGAAAATGCAATTATTGAAACTGTCTAATGCGATGCTGAACAAAAAAAACGGTATCGACCCAACCAATAAATTAATTAATAACGTTTCAAATACAAGGCCCAAGGAATGTTTATGTCAATATTTAAAATTATAAAAGCAATATCACTAATTTAGTTAAATTCTTGACTCCCTAAACAAAAGTAATAAAATCTTTTCTCATCATTCCTTTTCAAGCCCATTCCTATCTCTCAACAACTACAAACCTAAATCAATATTTTGAATCTAATCAGAAGATCTTTTGACAGACCTAATCGTTTATTTACTGGTATTTAATGTCAATTTTTAGTCTAACAACAATGTTTTGTTCCGGTATGTTTTTTTTTGTTTTGTTCGGTCTTCAAGCAAAACGCATCCTCCAAACTAACATTTAGCAATTTCAGTGTGCTCATATTATTTAAAATAAACGTACATTCATACTTTTTTTTTGTACAAAACTAGAGAGATTGAGTGTTAACCCTAATCGTATAAATGTATATGTATAAATATTTACAATTTGCCTTATTCTTACATCCCTGCCGATATTAATACTCTTGTCCTCACCACGTTTCCGGTCGTCACTTAGTTCTTAACACTGCGTAGTTTCTTTTTCAAGTCTCATAGAGCAGAAAAGCTAACTTAGATGGTAATCGGCGCTCTTTCCAAAGGTGATGATGCATCATACGAATTCCATCTCTTAGATCTTTTCTTTTAATAATCCCTTTAAGGTATTATTAATTTCTTATATAATATTCATTCTTCAAAATCTCTATCTAAACTTTCCTAAACTCAACTGCTGTCATTATTAAGAGCACAAATAATATAAATAGCAATAATCGTTTTTAAAGCGAATCATACGCTCATTCACCAAGTTGTAAAAGAGTAAAAAGTGTTCCCAACTCTTTCAATTAATTAATTATAAATTAAAGCAACCTAGTATTCGCTTCATCCCAGTTATACTATAGTAAAACAATATTAAAATAGTAACGGTTGTTGATTCCCCAGTCGTTATTGTATCATTCAATTCAACTACTTCAATAACTACTGTAAAATTGTTTTCTTTTTTAAGACGAGAAAGTAGTTACCTATGTAATAAGTCTTCAGAATTGTTAATGACAACTTGAATATAACTAAATAGAATGATGTACGACTTCAGTAATAACAAGCGCGTGATTAATATTATTAATATAATAATTACATAAAATCTATCCTAATATAAAATCAATTGCAATCAACGTGCATACTATTAAGAGGATGGACACAAGTCAGGTAAATTGTACGACAATATAAAATATGTCATAGTAAACTAACATTCTCTGTTGAAAGTTATCGAATTCGAAAGTGTGGATTGACTCACATTAAATACAGCTTTGTTTTATTTCTAAAGGAGTTTAGATCAGTGCCACTTACGTTACAATACACTTACAATACTGTGAGATGCTATTCATAATAATCATGATTACATTAATGATGCTAAAGGATTACAAACATTTATAATTTCAAAAAGCACTTCGCCAAATTCATAGTGGGTCGATGATGAGAACCCTCGATAAGTAGGAAGTGCGAAAATGCCAATTGATCGATTCAAGGTTAACCACACGCCTAGCCAGGGTCCGTCGCTTAATTCTCTTCGCCAAGGAGCACCAAGTCATCAGCAACAACATCGGATACGTGGAGGTAAATGATCCAGTACATAAGGTTAAAGCATACGAAGCAAACGGGGAACACGATGCGCGAATACTTGTCGATATCAGAAGGAGTGGTGCCGAGTAGCTTGTTGATTCCCTGTAAATATTGTTTAGCTTGACTTCGTGGATTAATACATTAGCAATAACACCAACAAGAGAAACAGTCGCTTTCCACACAGTCGTTAATCGCTATGCAGAAAGTTCGCAAACGGCAAATTTCGCATGCCAACTCGCAAATAGCCAGATAATAAATTGGTGGCAACGCAGTGTGCTAGTTTACCTTTGAGGCCTGAAGCAGGTGCGGGGATAAGTCCTCTTCGATTGGCGGGGCAGGGGCGATAGCAACGACAGGAGGCGGTGGAGGAGCACGTGAACCATTGATGGTATTTTCCAGAGAGCCTCCCTTGGAGTAGGCTTTGGGGTCATGCACCTTGAAACGAACTTCCTGTACAGACAAACATTTTCAAATTGACATATTGATTGTTAGTTTTCATTATTCCCTAAAATGGTAGGTTAATGATAGGCAGCCAGTTACTTTTATGCAGCCAAAACCTAAAGCAAAAGAGTAGGAAGAAGAACTTATCTATTACGACATTATCTGTACTGTAGGAGTATTAGAAAATGTCTTTATCGTGATTATGTTGATAATAATATAATAATAATAATTTCTTTATTATTTTCTCTCACAGAGAATTACAGAAATTACAGCAATTACATAGTGTCTATCTAAATACAACAGTTTATGAAGTCTATGTAAGAGACTGGCGTCTGTACTAGGTGATCCTGTATGACAGATTACCAGCCTCTCCACATCCGAACGAAGTAGTATTATTATTAGACAGCTTGTGTGAGTAATAGATAAATTTGAATAACTGTGCGTGTTGTGTGTTTGAGTGCATGTGTATTTGTGTGTGTGTGTGTGCGTGGGTGTGTGGGGGTGTATGTGTGTGTGAGTGAAAATTATAAACTATATGATCAGTTAATTGGTGTACTGCATCATTTGTTGATGTCCCAGACCTAAAACCAAATTGTGAACTTGAAAAGAGATTGTGTGTGCGTGCGTGCGTGTGTGTGTGTGTGTGTGTGTGTGCGTGTGTGCGCGCGCGCGCGAGTGAGTGTGTGTGTGTATTGCGATTGTACGTTGATTTGTACTGATAACTGTTAAAAAAAATCTGTTACTTGATGATATAAAACTAATTGTAAAAACATAAAACATTTTCATTACCCATAGATAATCAGTATTATAATTGTACCGAATTAACTAAATGCATAAGTGTATCGAAATAACGTACATCCACCGGACATCCACTTTCGTAACTTCATTTTATTGCAATAAGAATTGACTTTCAGCCTTAACATATTTCCCGTAAAGTAAAATTCGTAAAATGAGTGTGACCGCTTTCAAAATTAATCTACCTAATTTTCATAGAACTAAAATATTTTTGCAGTCTCAGCTAGAAAGCTTGGGAAACAATAGTGATACACTAGATGTAATATTGCCCGGCTTCGGTAGTGTGGTCTGATAGACATCGCAAGGGGATGGTCGAGAAATTACATTCACGATGCGGTATTATTAGGCAGGTACGATTGTTCGAGATTGCTTTCTAGTTAAAACTATCAAAAATTCACGTCATTAATTATAAATGGCTATTCTATTTCCAAACCCAAGTCAAGTCATTCAATAAAATCTCTGCAAGTCATCAGTCACACAATCGCAATAGCCTTAGCTAAATACATAATACTTAAATCTTCACCGACTGGGGTAGGTAGAGGTTAAATTAATACCCACGTTTCGCCAATTATGTTCGGTCCCATGTAATAGTAGGCGGCGAGCCTATTCCCATCAATCGGGCAAGTAAATCGGAGTATATTGCTAGATGGTACAAAAGTAATGCTGCTAGCCAGTATTGCTGCCCATTGCTGTCTTATCTAAATGTGTAAATAAAATATCATTTACCGAAGAGCGGCTGGGTGGCAGAGGTCTGGAGATAGTGCTTGTCCGTGGGGGAGGCAGGGGTTCGACTGGTGCTGGTGGGTCAACCTTCTTCTCAGCAGCCATCTTCTGCACGGCAGTGAATCGTTGTTTCCTCATCTGTATACGCTTAGCCATGTAACCAACAGTCGCATACTCTGCAAAAAAGATAAGAGATCTCAAAACCCCTGCGGGAGCCATCAGAGACACGCTGAGCAATAAATATAATATGCACAGACAACGCAAGGAACAAGTCTAAATAAAGACAAAATACAACCTCAAAACTTTAGGTAGCTAATTTGCTTGGCAGTACTCAATTATTATGTCTAGTGATAAATATAACACCAAATAAATTAAATCACTTAAGCTCTGTGTCTTAAATGTTACCTAATAAGCTTGCGAAGACCATCACGAAACAGGTGCCTAGGTAGACGTCAATAGATTTCACATAAGAAATCTTAGGCAGTGCAGCATTGGTCGAAGACATAAGAGTAGTCATGGTCAATACAGTGGTAACACCCAAAGACACTCGAGCAGGCGTAGCGTTCCGATTTAGCCAGAAGGAAACCCAGGATATGATGACGATCAAACCAGAGGGAATATAAATCTGAATCAAATAGTAGCCCATGGATCGCACAAACTGGATTTCACATGCCAATCGGGAGTAGTTTCCTGCAAACAAGGAAAAGCTATTAATAAAAATACCACAAGTATTTTTGTTCTTATATCACATTTAGACGGTGTCGTAGTCAGGCAGTTAGCTCCAAAACGATTTATTGAGGCGAGCACTGTGGGTTCGCACTGCTGGCGAGCCGAGCAACTGCTTAAGTTGCACTTTCTTCAAGCAAAATACGAAACTGAGTAACTGACTTTTTACATTGCTTTTGAATTTGCGTTTTTATTTTAAGCTTTCTCTGTGTAAACACGAACCATTCGTTCTAACCACAGGACTATGAAACCAGTAAGTTATGCAGCCAATCGATTTGTATGTACAATTTCATGGGAAGAAGGCATTGCATGCAAATTTTGGCAAATATTATTATCTACAAAGATAACAATTCTATTTTTACGAGGCAGAATTTAAAGAAGGTTTCGTAAGTTGGAATAGTTTAGAAGGTAAATAACTAAGGCATGGTTAGCGTTAGAGCTTTTTGTACCTGTAGTAAGAGATATCTCCATGGCTCGCTGGCGGTGGCCCAATACCTTGAACTGGGGCAGCGACACCTCGCTCGATACACCGACAGAGTTGGGCCCCTCGTTCCACTTGTATCGGATGTCCCGCATGGTGTAGCCGACTGTACCATGCAGATATATGGAACGATAAAGTAAGCACCCATTCCAGTGGGGTTTTAACACATTCGTACATAATGAATGGATCGATTAAGTCTTCAAACCAATAATGCATGATGTTTTAGGCTTTAATGAGGCAGAATAAATAAAATAAAAGCTCTTCCAAATTAAAGATTATTATATTCATCTGCCTCGTAAGGTTCGAGGGCTAGCAATTTTTATCAATCTAAAATAATGTTGAGAATAATAATTGGGATTCTGTTGAAATGAAAGCGTCAGAGTTTGATAATTGATGATAGGTACAAAAATTAAATATGAGCGAAAGAATAATTATTATGAAACAGTGATGCTAATATAATAAAATATTTTGGTGATACTGAGAATTTACTCACAGCTCTCGATCTCAATATTGCACAGCTGTCGATCCATTGGAAAGTACTGAAGATCCATGGGACAAGAAGCGGTGATAGTCAGTCTGAAACAAAAATATTAGTCATAAAAATTGTTGCAATCCTGAAAAATCTAAGCTAAAGAAGCCCAAGAAATTTATCAACCTTATACTGCGAGTGATAGATCCAGAATGATGAATGCGAATAAATTCGTTGCTAGTAGTGGCAATATGGAAGTAAGACTGCTTCTCGTTTACGAAGAACGTGTCTGGTACCCATATATTCCGTATAAACTCGGATCCAACGGAAAGGGTCTCCACGCCCGTCCTTTTCTTATAGGCAAGCCTCGGATCAGTCCAGAATTGTCTAAAGTAGAAGTCCAGTGTGAAATCCTAGAAATAACGAAGAGTGTTAGCAAAATTGAATCGCATAAGGCACCAGCGCGCAATGAATGATATCTGGAACACATTTGGAAGCCGCTGCTTTTTTTAAATAAATATTGTGTTATTGTAAATGAAATATGAAGTCAGATCTTGACATGCCTGAATCCAGTTAGCATTCATTGTGTGTCAGTCTTACATTGTTTCTATAGTGCTCACGAAACAGCTTTCAAAATTGATATCATTAATTGTGAACTCAACCAGCCGTCATAAAAGGCTTAAATTTCAAGCCTTTTCAATTGTACTTTGGTAATTCGTATTGTTTACGAAGCCTTTCAGTAGAATCTCAACGGAAATGTCATTAATGTATTAGCAGCATTAATACATTAAGTGAAAACGATCGACAACAGTTCACTTTTGTCAAGGCGTAAAAATCACCTTTACGAGTTGTTTGTTTAAAG
Organism: Cataclysta lemnata; assembly: GCA_963931975.1. Lineage (NCBI taxonomy): Eukaryota > Metazoa > Arthropoda > Insecta > Lepidoptera > Crambidae > Cataclysta > Cataclysta lemnata. The sequence continues at coordinate 7,798,211 of OZ008338.1, read as the reverse complement.
AATAATGAAATGTGCCAAGTTTAGTATGTGAACAATTTTCATGGTTAGAGAAGGAATATTTAGAAACAAAACAATAACTACGAATGTCTCTTATGTATATAATTATAAATAATATTTTTACAGTAGGGAACCATTGAATATACTACTACAACATATAAAAGGTAGCAAGTTTGTTGGCTATTATTAGTACACTGCCCCAGTTTATTCCGGCAGATAGTAGCATGTCACATTTACAATAACAAGTGTCTAACATTATACTCCGAACGAAGAGGGTTATTTTTGATGACGTTTTTATATGTAGTGGGCTATAAAACTCGTAGAATTTCTGTTATTCAAAAAATCCGGTCTCAGTGTGTTTTCTATGAAATATGTAAGAGTTTAATCAAATAAAACTATAGCAACTCGTTTGGTATACGAAATTCAATAATGAAATGTTGTCTTTTGGTAAAAAGCTGTTAAGTTTAAGATTACTAATAGGGAAACTGGGAAAACTAAACATAGGGGTTTATATCATATCGAAAATATAACGAAGACGCTTTAATTTACTCTATAAGTAATGCGTATATAAAAGTACACGTAGACTTGATATTATTCAAATCAATGCCTGTCGTTAAACTTACAATGAGATATAAATATTATTGTGTATAAACAATAATTATGGTAATTATACTATTACACTTAATGGGACTCATTAAGCAGAGAGTCGTGTATAAGGTATGATTAATAAATATAACATTTAAACATACACTTCAACAATAAATTTGTGAGCTAAATTTTTTTCGTGTGCTGAGACCAATTAAGCAAATACCGCATACGTGTACTTGAATATATTATCTAATTACTATTAATAAAGTATTCCGGTTAGTGGTCACGTCCTGAAGTGACTTTTAAAAGTCCCCTTGATTTGGTTTCCACTGGGGGTCATACACCCTGGTCTCAGTTTGAAATTTGTTGCTTGGAACCGTTATCAAGGGTCAAGGCGTCATTGTACACACAAGGAATCGTGTTCCGAAACAGCCCAACAGATTTCGCTGCGTGACGTTCAAACTTGTGCCAACATATAAAGGACCTTTAATACAAACTCTCTCACCACGAAGAAAGGAAATAAAAATAAAAATTCCCATTACACAGTTTGAAGAAAGACTCGATAGCACAGATACGTTCAATTCCTATAAACAATAAAATGTAAGAGATAAACTTAAAGCGAACATTCGAAGTTTCCACGTCCAACCGGAACTCTGAACAACGGAACAAACATTAAATACATTCATAGCAAGACTACGTAAAGTAAGAAATTAAGGCAAGTGGCGCATCTGAAGTGTTGAACGCCACATTGAAAAGACAATAGTGAGAAACCCACAGTCACAACAGTAACCTACTCAAGAACATAAAAAGCTTAATGAAATAAAATAAAATAAAACAAAACAAAAAAACAACAATGGAGCAATATTACGACAACGCCTTGTTGGACAGATGCTTAGTGGCAAAGTATGTTTGAGTATGTCGTTAATAACACATTGACCCGCCCGGACGGGCACACCACTGGCACCAATAGTTCAGAAAGTATTGTTAAACGTTAATTTATTGGAAGCATTTCAAAAATGGGTAGTGCGTCGCCCTCCGGGCGGTCGGCTCCATAGCGCCGGCATGCTCGCAGCCTCGTGTCTGGGGCTGCTCGGTCGCGGCGGCGGCGCGCGGCCGGAGCGACCGAGTCAAGCGTGAGCTGACAGTGGCGAGTACCATGAGCACTTCGGAGACGGAGCTGATAGAGAGCACATACATGGTGACGCCCACCTCCACTGGCGGACCTGCAATCAAGCCCAATCGTGAGTCGCGCGCGCGCCTGCGCCGTGAAAACCAAACCAGAGGACGGTGACGTGACGGCCGGACACCTATGCAGGCCGAACCAAAACCCTCGAATAGAGGGCCTTAGCTCGGCCCGGTACCTAACCTAAACCCTTCTCTCCTACTTCTAGATCACAATCTACATTGTACATTATTAAATACCATTTTAACTTCAGACAAGGAGCTGATGGAGAGCACGTACATGGTGACTCCTACATCCACGGGTGGTCCTGAAACGTTACATCATTACATTATCTTCGAACTGTCTGAGGCCAGCTGCTAAGTCACAACACCTTTTTTATTTAGTAGCCATATGGATAAATCCTTTTTTCTTAAGACTACCTTAAGAAAAATCCCTACGAAAATTACAATTATGAAACCCAAGGTTCAAAAATTTGTCTATGAAGGTCATTTTGTTTAGTTATCATTTTGTTATTTGTTACAGAATTTATTGTTACTATGGAGATCCCTTTGACACTTATTACTAAACTATGTACAATTGAGTTATTGAATTTTGTAATTAATAATAATTTTGTTAAAGATTATGACTTTGACGGTTATTTAAAGACAGCTATGTAAACAAAGTCGGAGATATAAGGTAGTAATCTTAAATTAGATAAACTTCCACTAGCCATCGTCATGGATATCCACATTCATTGTAACCAATAATTAGTGACAATAATTTGCAAAACCCCTAAATATCTATCGCGGATGCGACTAAAGGTTAAAACATGATGAGGAATGGGCAACAACGTTCTTATCCACCTTGCAATATACTGCGATTTCCGTGCCCGATAGATGGCGATAGGCTCGCCACCTATTACTTGGTGGGACGTAACATAGTTGGCAAAATGCTGAAGTATGGACTACAATCTCATTCAAACACGCCTCATCAGTATTTTGTTATAAATTTTTTAATTCACCAGTTTATGTAATAAATAAATATTTTTACACTCACACCTATCATCTAGCCCAAAGTAAGTAGCCTAAGCACTTGTGTTATGGATACTAGATGACGGACATATTTTTAATATAATTATGTATATAAATGTTAAAAATATACTACATAAACATATACACAACCATGACTCGGAAACAAACATTTGTGGTCATCACAAAGTTTGCCCCTACCAGGATTCGAACCCGGGACCTCTTGGCCAATACCTTTAGCAATAGCAATCTGAGCATTCGACCAAGTTACTCAAGCAATAATAGTTTTTATCGACTAAAAGAATTTAATAAGTTTAATAATAGATAAGACACATTGTCCATAAACTCCCAGTTGGAGATGATACACGAAAGAGCGCTTTTAAAGTTTACCAATAAAATGGTAAAACTATCTTGAAACAATTCTGAATAAAGACAATAGGGTATAGTTCTCTTTCTTAATATTTCATGCTACATCGGTATGGTACGACTGGAGCACACACATATCGTAAAATGGATATTCTTTGTATTTTCCTAGCGAGAACTGATAGGCAAAACAGAATATTTATAACTGATTTGTGATTGAATGAACTGTTCTATATTATATTAATTTTGACGGTAATGAAGAGTCTTAATTTTATCCTATAGAATCGTAACAATTTGCTGATTTATCATGATTATAATTAAAAGCAACCTGATTGATGAGACGATAAACCATAATATCCAGTTCAGGTGCCTGGACGCTAAAAAAATGCTATTGAATACTGTTGTAGTACGAAGCTATTCACAAATATTATCTGCTAAAGCAAAGCAAATGGGTATATTTATTTACATTAAATATTTTTTTGTAAATATAAATTCGTACAAAGATTTTAGTGGTTAGAAAAAGAATTTCGAAAAATTATGATCTTGAGGCGGGAATCGAACCCGCGTCCGCTGCTATCCGGGCAGGTGCCTAACCGCTCGGCCACCCAAGATACTTATTAACTTGCCGAAATTCTTCTAACCTTTACACTTCACGTTGTAAGCCAACGGGTACCCTCGCAATGTAGAAATAACTTTCAAACATTCCAGAAATAACTTTCAAACTGCCCGGATAGCAGCGGACGCGGGTTCGATTCCCGCCTCAAGATCATAATTTTTCGAAATTCTTTTTCTAACCACTAAAATCTTTGTACTAATTTTTCTAACATTTATATAGTGTTAAAATTAAAATCGAATAAATATAAATTCATTAAATATTAATAGATTAATAATGTTAGTTAGACAGAAGAATACTGACCTCCGTAATTCGGCCTCACTCTCTTGTCGTAGCTCACGCTGAGCGAATCCAAAATGGCTGAGATATTGACGTCACCAAACATCCCCCCTCCGCCGGTTCCCCTGAAAGCAAAACACGGGATGAATACCCCATAACTTGCGGACTTCCCGAAAACGGTAAATTAAATCTTGATACCTTAATTAAACACATCCCGCAGAGAATTTGGGGGACTGTAGTGATGTATCGAAGTATGCTTAAAGTTGCTTAAGGAGTGACTTGAATGATTTATGTCATTATTACATCACGTTGAAAGGTTGGTGAAACTTGGCTCCAGCAAATAGAAGTACGTATAGGAGATGTTTCATTAAAAGTACTACCTTTTACCTTTTAAGCTCAATAGCGTTACAACATAGAATGTGGTGAACAAAAGATGATTGTTTATGTACCGATATAAAGAGACAGTCGTTACGTTAGAAATTCTTACTATGAGACGGTCCAATTTTAACAGTAGTCTATCTTTTGTTACTACAAACAAAAAAAATCGATGCATATAATTTTTAGTACAAAAGAAATGCAACTTCACTGTATGTTTGTGAGGTATAATGTAAGTAAACAAAATAATAAAAAAATTAAGGTATTAAAAAAGAAAGTTTTTAAATTATATTTTAATTTTTTTATGGCATAATCTTCAATCTGAAGCATATGAGATGTATAATAATGTAACATCATTTTCCACTATAATGGTAAAGTATTAACAGATTCTATTTTGGAAATGATTATAGCCGAAGCACAGTGTTGTAAGTAAAGATCAAGCAATGCGGTAAGGCTAATCAGAAAATCCTGTAATCGATAAAGGATTAAGGATTGGATAAAGGATTAAGGATTGAGAAAGTGGCAAAATCAAAAATACCAATTCCCAGTGTTTGTTCAATGATACATTCAAAGACTTAAATGCATCTCCTTAAACAGCACCAGTGCCGTCTTTATAGGCTGATAATGCCGATGACTAAAAAAATTCAAACTAACATTCAATGAAATTCAAAACGAACAGCGTTGCATATTCTCACAGCAGGAACCGGAATGCTCATTAATCTTTAAATCTCCAGTGGAATTCGAATTTCACTTAATTATTCTAACGTAGCGGTGCCTATTTGAACACAAATATTATTTCGGTTGTTCCCGAAATGATGGCTACGATTATTTAGTGCCGACATTTCGTTACTAACTAACAAGAGCTTTGATAATGTTTGGCATCATTGTACTACATTTTAAGAGCAATTCGATATTGCTGTTATATTGGTGCTTATTTTGCAACGTTATGAGTGTGTTAAAGATATTAACGAGTGTTTAACTTATGAGAGTGTTAAAATCATATATAATCATATTAATATCTCAATTACGTTTCTCATATTTTAGTTAAATATAAAGTTAGTTACGTGAACAGGTTATCCATGTATTTGAATTTATTGCTCTCATAACCGCAGCTTAGATGAGTTTATCATAGAATAAGAAAAAATAATTGATTACAGACTTTAAATTGGCTCTTTTATATTCCTCTGTGTTATTCTGGTACCGCGGAAACTGATTCGACAATCTAATTTAATCGATTGTAAGCCCGTAATTTCAGTACTGAATTAAAAACAAACAACCAATTTAGATGAGAAAAGTTAATTCCGAAAATTTTTATACATACATAAATCACGCCTATAACCCCGAAGGGGTAGGCAGAGGTGAACTAGCACCCACGATTCGCCAATTATGTTAGGTCCCAGGTGGCGAGCCTATTGCCATTTGTCGGGCACAAAAGTCGCAGTACATTGCTAGGTGGTATAAGAGGAACGCTGCTGCCCATTCCTCATCACTGATTTATCCTTAGTCGCCTTGTACGACACCCACGGGAGATATTTGGATTGATTGAGATATTATGGTGACAATTGTATTCTACTCTGCCGTCACCACACGGCCAGAAAACTTTTCACTGACTCACAATTAACGATAGAAATCGGTGAAAACGGAAATCAAATAACGGGCGGACAAGTCAGACAAAAATCTTCGGGTGTAATTTCGTCCGGCGTGGTCCTCGTGATCAGATTTAGGCTATCAGCTTCCTAGTTATCTAAGCGTCATTTCCTTAAGCTTATCTATAATATTAAATATTACAGAAAAATGTATATAGTGCCTTGTAACGAATGGTGTTTCTTAAATTTGATAGGATAGATAGGTAAAACCGATAGGATTTCTCTGAGAGACACGGGCAATCTTTGACAAAATCAACATTATTGTTATTTAAAAATTGCTCTGTATTTGATCCAGATCATTAAAAGTTTACAAACAATCAGTTGTTATTATAGCTATTCTAAGATCTTAAATGCTTTCTGCAGCTCGACTCTTCGTGTCCAGGAAAGAGCGTTCTCCTATTCCAGTGATTAAATATGCCCTTTAAACTCAATAAATATATAATAATAAAAAAGCTAGAAATTAATTTCTAAAAAGCTGCATATCAATTTGGGATTAGTGCAAGTTACGTGACCAGAATTGCCACAAATACGTTGGAGCTAACCAGCAGTTAGCGTGTAATTTGGTTAAATTGACAATTTGTATTAAGCCTTAATTACTCTAATAGTGGGATTTCAAACCTTAATTAGGTAAATGGGCAGTGGTATTTTAATAAGTGGCTGCTAAATTTTAGACACGCACATGCCAAACTATATCAACTGGTCGATGTAGAAGATCTGATCTGATTTCAATAAAGAAGGACTTGATAAAAGTAGAGAAACTCGATCCGATGGGTGAAGACCAAACATATGCTCATCACTGATCCGATGAGATAATAATTGTTTTAATATTTAATAATTGATCAACTGAAATACTAGGTCAAAATAAAAGTAGAAATCAATAAGCTAGTTTAAGTAAGCCGAGAAACAATGGATACAGGACATGATACAATAATAACTCTTAATGGAAGATAGTCAAAAAATCTAGTTAGGTTGTTTGAGCTGAGAAATAAGTAACTACAACAGATAATTTAGCAGAGAAGCCAGAACTGGATCACTTGACCGGAATACGAGGGGCCCATGGCTCACATATCTATTCGAGATATGCCACGTAAACTTGACTTTAGTCAATTTGCTTTATTGTGACATTCGCGTTTTATGTCGATTGTTAAAAATGGGTTCTTAGTTCAGTTATATTTTAAATCGGCTTGTTAAAACTTATACCGGGACGATCCAAAGGCGAAGTAAACTCTCTTCAAAACTTTAAACTTTTAGATGAAATTAGATTTTTAAACCTTAAGGTTAATTTTCAGCTAACATTGAGAACTCTTTGAGAGTAACATTACGTATTTCCCGTTGCCATTAAAAAGTAGTCAGGAAAAAGTCGCGCCAAGCAGCTTCCTATTCGAAAAACCGATTCAAGGAAAAGTCTTAAAGTTTGATTTAACTAGCATGAAATTAATTTACTGTCCGCGCAGACGTGATTTTGTAAAAGAATCCGAGAGCTGGCTCTTGTGGAAAAAACGCTTTTAACGAAATGAGAATCGTTTATTTGTAAACAAGGTATCGAGATTCCGAGCAGAAATTACGAGAAACCCCTCCATTAACAGAGTCAGAATTGAATGTTTATAAATCGGAAATATTGCCGACATTTAGAATCAAATAGCCAACGGCAAAATCGAGAAAATAGTTCAATGTTCAAAAGCCACGTGGAAACTAGAGGTGAAAACGGTTTACACTCGCAAGAGCAAATAAATACACTTTTAATTTGATATCCCAGGTTAAACCTATTTGGAACTGTTGTGTAAATAGAAATGTATGTACGTTTGAATTTGCAACTATTAATATCAATAGCGTGTATTTTTTAACAATGTTTCCACTCTCTTTACCATTTAAATAGTTGCTGTCAGTCAGTGTATTTTGTATTTACGTGTGTAACACATTTAATATAAGTCATAACCTAAATAGTTGTAATGTAAAGTAAAAGCTTTATAAACATAGTTTGTCAACGTCCACCAACAGATGGTGCTGTATGTCTTTAAGATTGAGGTATTTCTTGTATTTTCCTTTTAAACAAGAGACCGAGGAAATTCTTGTGCTGGTGGGAGGGTCTTCCATAGACCCAAGAATTCCCACTCGTAGAACAAGAGCGTCAAGATGATGATACTGCCTGACATATTGTTTGCAGATTTTACTTACTTAATTATGGTCAATGTGGTCATCCGTCATAACATATAGAAATCGTCAGTACTTTTTGAATGATCGCCGATACAACATACAGTAAAATCAATAAAATATCCTTACATAAAGTCGATGAGATGATGTGATCAGCAAAAATTATTATACAAATAATTTATGCCTACGGTAGAGGGATTCCCTCGGAAGTTTGCCTGACTTAGTAAAATAGATAGCTAGATAACTAGACCGAGATAACAGTGTTGACTGCGAAGAAACCCTAGCATGCCCACTGGTGCCTCAGCGCGAAGATGCAGCGGCGCGAAGTCTGAGTGTAATAATTAATGGAGAACCCAATAAATAAGTACTGAACCACTCAGACCAAATATTAGTTGATTTACAAATAAAAATACATCTATGCGTTTCATTTCTTGCTGTTGGCACCACATGTTCCTAGCCCTTTGTTCCGCCAGGGTCTAAGACGTAGCTCGTACTATTAACTCCATGTATAAATATTTACGCAATAAAAATTCAAACTGTAGTCTTACATAAAGTTAAAAAACGTGTAGGGTGTAAAATTATTGAAATGGGAGATATGTACGAGAGAAGGGTGAATGAATGTTGGGATGAGATGGCAGAGTGTATCAGAAACGTTGCGAAAGATGTTTTGGGGGTGACAAAAGGGAAAGGTGTGATCGAGAGAGAAACGTGGTGGTGGTCGGAAGAAGTTAGGAAGGCTTTGAAAGATAAGAAGGATAAATTCAAAGAATGGCAGAGTGCTGATGATGTGAATGTTAGCATGAAAGAAATGAAGAAGTTGCAGTATGATGAATGTAAGAAAAAAGCCAGAAAGGCCGTCGCCGTTGCAAGAGCATCAGCCCAAGATACTTTGTATGATGCCTTGGACACTCCAGCTGGCCAAAAAAATCTATATCGGCTCGCCAAGGCAAGGGAAAGAATGACGAAGGATGTATCAAAAATTAAATGTATAAAAGATGAAGAAGGAGAGGTTCTGTCAGATGATAGAAAAATAAGGGAGAGATGGAAGGTATATTTTGAAAGGTTGATGAATGAAGAAAACGATTGGGATGGTGTGTTAGATGAAAAGCCAGTAAATGTAGGATTAGTGAAAGAGATTACAGTGAGTGAAGTGAAAGATGTTATAAATAGAATGAAGAATGGGAAAGCCGCGGGACCAGATGATATACCTGTAGAAGTATGGAAGTTATTAAAAATGGATGGATGGAAATGGTTAGCTTTATTCTTCAATAAGTTGTTACAGGAAGAAGAGCTACCTCATGAATGGTGTACCAGCACTTTGGTACCCATCTTTAAAAATAAGGGCGATGTCCTTGAGTGTAACAACTATCGGGGAATAAAGCTAATGTCACATAGTATGAAAGCATGGGAAAAAGTAATTGAACGAAGACTGAGAGAAGAGACTGAAGTGTCACAAAACCAATACGGGTTTATGCCTGGTCGGGGAACAACAGATGCCATTTTCGCAATTCGCCAACTATGCGAGAAGTACAGACGTGCACATAAAAACTTGCACATGGTTTTTATAGACCTCGAAAAGGCATACGACCGGGTACCCCGTAAGGTTTTGTGGTGGGCCCTAAAGGAGAAAGGCGTGCCTGGGAAGTATGTGGAGTTGATCCGAGTTATGTACAGCAGATGTAGTACCCAAGTCCGCTCTACTGCTGGTACTACTACTAGCTTCAATGTAGCAGTCGGCTTGCACCAGGGTTCGGCTCTGAGCCCTTACCTCTTCTTGTTAATATTGGACGCCCTGACGTCGGATATACAAGAAGAGGCTACTTGGTGCATGCTTTTTGCGGATGACATTGTGCTGGTAGCGGAAAATGGCCTAGAGGTCCAGAACAGATTGGAAGAATGGCTACACAGGATAGAGAGTGTTGGACTTAGAGTGAGCCAGACCAAAACAGAATATATGTTATGTGATTTTGGTGGTGACTCTGGTCCAATACCCATTAATCTAGCCGGAATGCCTTTGCCAGTCTGTTCCAATTTTCGGTACCTAGGTTCATTTGTGCAAGCAGATGGAGAGATTGATCGGGAAATTACAAACCGGATCAACGCAGGTTGGATGAAATGGCGACAGGTTACAGCAACTACATGCGACCCAAGAATGCCACTAAAACTAAAAGGAAAGATCTATAAGTCTGTTATAAGACCTGTCGTTATGTATGGATCGGAATGTTGGGCTGTGAAAAAGACGGATGAAAGAAAATTGCATGCGGCAGAGATGAGAATGTTGAGATGGATGTGCGGAGTGACAAAAATGGACAAAATACGGAATGAGCACATAAGAGGGAGTCTGAAAGTGGCGCCAGTAACAGAGAAGATGAAAGGGAGCCGTTTAGCTTGGTATGGACATGTTATGCGACGTGATGCTATGAATGCAAGTAAGAAAGTTATGGACATGAATGTTGATGGATGTAGAAGTAGAGGAAGACCACTGAAAAGATGGATGGATTGTGTGAGGTGTGATATGAAGGTGATGGATGTGAATGAGGAGATGACGAGTGACAGAAGAGAATGGAAAAAGAGGACATACTGCGCCGACCCCAAATAAGATGGGATAAGGGCAGGGGGATGATGAGTCTTACATAAAGTTAATTAAATAAACAGTAAACTAACTAACAGTAAGCCAATAAACAGTTTTAAAAACCGCCTGACTAACAGAAGCCGACGTCAAAACTCTCTCGAAAATACTTTCCGGTTTTATCAAAATATACGTGTAATTAAAAATTAATCCCTCAAATGAACACGACATGAATATTCTAACGGAATACATGGCCACATGAGTAGATAAACCGAACAGAGTAAAAGCTTCCTAAGAACACCAACGCACTAACCCTGCGATTATGCAACTGGCTGTGCGTCATAAACCGGTTTTTTCCAGTCAGGCCGCGTACGCGACAGCGGCCAGTGGTAACACAAACATGCCCCGTGTGCTTGTAGTAGTGCAACCGATTCGCGTAGTTGTATGAAGGTTATTCTCTGTTCCGTTTATTTACTCATGTGACATGGCGGAGATGGCACATGAGGTATTCATATTCCGTATTCGCGTTCGAAATATAGTTTCCGCTCTGTAAGTGACAGTCTGGCTTAGTATTGGAAAAATCCAAAAAGAAACTTGTAGGCACTGAAATTATACGAAAATATGGAAGACTTATTTCACGTGAGATGAGACTTTGAAGTTTCGTTCAAGCTGCTGATTTATTTAATACAAGTTTTATTTACTTTAGTCGTAATCGAATTTGAGTTTAAGTTTATTCGTTTGTATTATTCACTGCGTTAAAGATAAAATATATATTTTGAATTAGCTCGATGGCACAGTGGTTAGCGAACTCGGCCTGCGATTGCGTAAACTAAGCAATTTTCCTTAAGCTGGTCACTGATGGGTGAGCAAAATAAATTTTCTCGAGTTCTTCCGTGCTTCGGAAGGCACGTTAAGTCGTAAGTCTTGGTCACAACTGCAATAGTTAATTCCCACCTATTCAAACTGGGACAGCGTGGCCTGTATCCCAGCAGTGGGAACATTAATAAGTTAATTGTTGTTTAAAGGAGAAAAGTCTTTTGTTATCAACAAGGTACGTAGTTTTGATTGATGAGTGCACAAATAACACTGCTCAGTTTACCTAATATACACATTTAAGCAGATACACGTTTCAGTAGTCAACAACCAGCACTTATACAGTAATTAGGTTGTCACCATAGTGTAAGTAATTACTAGCTGACCCGACATACGTTGTCCTACCTTTGCTATGAATACTTACTTTGCTATGAATACTTACTATTCTAAATAATTATACTTTTCTAAGTGGAACAAATAAATGCAAAATATTTCCACAATAACCTGTGTAATGCTTTTTATTTTCATCGAAAACTTTACTTTCTGTAAAAACTTTGCACAAATTATTAGCAAACGTTTAATAAATAAGATTGTGACATTAACACCATTCTGACGGCGTTACACGACCACGGCAGTAAAATGCGACAACAACGGCTACTAAGTCAATTTCCTATATTTCAAAGTAAGCGAAATTTTTTTTTGGTCTGAGTAATCTGGTGGAATCACTCAGCAAGCACTCTAGGCACATTATAACGATTGATAAATTATTGCGACAGTTTGCGGGGTACTTGCAATTCCTTTGTTAATACCCGAAATGCTCAGGGGAATTATTATCAAATATAGATAGATGTTGGCTGCTTTACAGTAAAACAATGCAGTTAGCATAAAGTCCTAGTAATCATACGTGATGCTTCACATATGATTACCAGTTAGTCTAGCGGTTGAGAGAGCACAAAGGAAACTCACAACCAACAAAAGCCTCGTTAATTTCACCAAACAAGGCTTGACATCGAAATCGAATTACAAACCATACTCGATTCTAGGTTTGGATCCGGACTTGGTATTTTGGTTTAGTTTGCCGTTTGGTTTGTTTGTTAAATGCCGTAGCGGTCTCTCCATCTAGACCGGATATTATATTACTTTAATCTAGGATACTTAAGCGTGTACTGCTAATCGAACTGACTTTTCCATGGGAAACGAACATCCCCAAAGACTACAAGACGCTATAAAAACCAAAATGTAAGTACTTTGACTACTGGTTTTTATAGCCAATAGGTAAAGTATATAATTCAGTACAATGCTTTGAATCCATTCGATTATAAATCAGCGATCTGGAAAATTATCTCCACCGTACAAGCAACCGTATCAAACAGGCTACATCATAATTATTTATGATCGTGCCCTTAATTAGAATAAATAGTGAAACAATCGAATTCATTCGACAAATTATGTGACGAGCAAAAGTCACTTAAGGCCCAGTGATTCTCCTGATAATAATGTATCGTCAGAACGTTAAACCAGTCAAAAACGATAGTGCCCACGCTTGAATAAGAATAGACTGGATAGTACTCGCAACTTGAAGTCTACCTATTTTGGTGAGCAACTTTCGTTTCCATTGGGAAATAAGGCAAAGAAAAAAGTTGCTATCGGCCTATCACTTAAGTTGCGTAACATTTCCGAGAAGTGTCAGCTGATTTGTAAATTGAAGAAGGCATTTTAGTGAAACTGAAGAAATGGCTACGTAGAATCAGATACGTAGAACTTCACAAACGAAATTCGCTTCACGCCAATCACTTGAGATGTTTTGATGCTTTACAAACACGACAAACTGATTGATAAATTATCAATAATCAAATGTTTTACATTTCCAGGTATTTTTTGCAACATGTTTCGTGTGGTGACGGCAGAGTAGAATACAATTGTCACCACCCCAAATCTCTCCCGTCGGTGTCGTACAAGGCGACTAAGGATAAATCAGCGATGAGGAATGGGCAGCAGCGTTCCTCTTATATCACCTAAGAATGGTACTGCTACTTTTGTGCCCGATATATGGCAATAGGCTCGCCACCTATTACATGGGACCTAACATAATTAGCGGGACGTGGGTGCTAGTTCACCTCTGCCTACCCCTTCGGGGATATAGGCGTGATTTATGTATGTATGTATGTATGTTCTTTTTGCAGTGTGTTTACGGCAAATCATAATACAACTATCTCTCCCGCGGGTGCCGTACAAAGCGACTATAAGACTGCGATTAGTGATGTCAGCAGCGTTCCTCTTATATCACGTAGCAATATACTGCTATTACTTACCCGATAGTAGGCATATCACATGGGACCTAACATAATTGGCGAAGCGTGAGTTCAATTCACCTCTGCCTACCTATTTGGGGATGAAAATAATATGTCGGTATGTGTATGTAATTCTAAAACTACCCGCGCCCACCTCGGTATTACATAGATACATATCACGTTATATTTATATCTTGTTAATCCTCGTAGGCAGAGGTGTATATTAAACACCCACATTTCGCTAGCTATCAGCGCACGTTAATCGCAATATTGTTAAGTAGGTATATACGGAACGTTACTGCTTGTTTAATCCTTTGTCGCTTTAAGCGTCATTCGCGGGGACTAAAATATATTCTGCTCTGCCGTCACCACGCGACATAATATCGATATTGCTAAGCCAATCAGAAACTTAAAATGACTTCAAAACCTCCAAGGAGTGTTTGACTCAATCATCATGGCCTTATCCGATATTAAATTAAGTTAGCGCAGTAGGAACGTTCTCCTTCACTGCCTCCCTCCGCGCAGTAATTTTCCTCTTAAAGGTATTTATTTAATCCGGTCCCATAACTTTGACGTACCAAGTGCTTGGCTAACAATATAGAGTTTAAAAAAACTTCCTTCTTGCTATAGATGGGAAGAAGTTTAAACTCTAATCTCTAATCGATGTGTTCGCTAAATCAATTTCCAAGACTGAAATTAAAATATGACCGCTTACGTATACTCCGTGCGTTAGTGTATGTAATATTATATTTGTTTCCACCAAATCGTCAAAAGAAACTGCCATCAAAATCTAAAACGTTCTTAGTGCTTGTACATAAAACTGCGAATTGGCATGATGCGAATTCGCAACGCAGAATCGATTCGCAAGTTCTTGCGATGCGTCCTGCGAGCTCGTAGATTTTTACAATGAGAAGTGGCATCGCAATTGTGTGTACAAGCCCTTAATTTATAATATAGTCGCGAGGTTATATGCCAAACAAATGAATTTTGTTCAGTCGAAAATTAACAAATGCTTTGAGAGTTTCCAAATGCTTTGTTGCTCTGAAACTAAAAGTACCTAACTCTTCTGTCGGGAACGAATAAAACTAGACTTTGCTGACAGAAGCATACAACGAATTTCACCTTGAACTCAAACCTCTGAGGTGTGACTTTCTCGAGTAGTAAAGTAAGTCGTTTTGATTATATATTTTACACTTCAGAGAGTTGGCTGCGAATATTTTATTCCTTCTACTGTGTATTTATTAAGTTCCTGATAGATTAATTATGCGTGAAATTAGGAAATGTTTGCGCAACGATCCCGATAATAATTTGTGAAGTAGTAGAAGTAAATATTACAGGGGGAATTAATTTAGTGCCAAACTGCAAGAGCGGCGGCGGAATATGATTACCCATTCCTCTTTCTACGGTTTTTATATACGGCAATATCATTTTAGCGTCTCCTAAAACGGTATGTCCATGCCATACCGTTTTAGGCTTTTATGTGTGTGATTAAAATTAGATTAGATTAAAATAGTGATATTGAAAAGCGGGTGAAAGCTGGGAATATGGTAAACGGGGCTTTGCACACTTTTTTTTATGAACAGCCAAAGCGTGTCCAGAAAGGCTCGTATGGCTGTTCATAACGGAGTGCTGGTTCCGAAATTAATGTATGGAAGCGAAAGTTGGGTATGGGAGAAGAAGCATGAAAGTAGAATAAATGCAGTAGAAATGAGAGCGTTGAGGAGCATGGCTGGAGTAAGGCTGAGCGACCGATTGTATAACAGTGTGATAAGAGAAAGGTGTGGTTTGAAAGAAGATGTAATGACAAGGATTGAGAAAGGGATGCTCGCATGGTTTGGTCACGTCGAAAGAATGGATGAAAGGAGAATGACAAAAAGGATTTACATGGCGAAAGTGAATGGAGAAATGGCAAGGGGAAGGCCTAGGCGGATCTTTCATAATCAAATTGAAAGTCTATTGAAAAAGGGCCAGGTCAAGAGTACCCGAAACCGACGGGCATGCATGAAGAGATTGATGAGATTGGATGAAGCGAAAGAAGTATGTAAGGATCGTAGCAAGTGGAAGGAAGTGATCTCTGCCTACCCCTGTGGGAGAAGGGCGTGACGTATGTATGTATGTATGTATTAAAATTTCGCTTTTAATGTGATTTAAATTATGGCTTTTTAGCCTGCAGATATAAGGTTCTATTTTTTTCGCACTGGGCAAGGTTAATGTGTCCACCGCTTAAGGCCTCTTGTACACACACGTTTCGCCGTCAAAATCTACGGTTGATTCGCCGTGTGTAGGCACGGTCGTCAGTGTTGTATGGATCACTGTGGAAGCTTGGAGACGTGCACCGCGCCGCGCGCCGCCGCCTTGTGCGCCGCGTCTACGCACGGCGTTTTTTTTTTATCAGTGTTGTATGGGAGTCTATGGCCTCTTGTCCACGCTACAGTTGTTCAACCGTACGGCGTGTTTTGTTCATTACACCTAATTAATTATTATTTTATCCATCATCAAACTTTGACAGCCCATTGAGATCACTTTAATTAATCTTCCTGAATACAATGTGATTACAATTAACACCTGAATGCTTAATGAAGTGATCGGTTATTCTTAGTTCACTAAACATAATTAAAGACAACTTAATCAATTATCTTGTTGGTAATAAACGACGTTATAATGAACTGGTTCTAGAGTCTAGGTGATAGATATGAAAATGAATTTATTCATGTTTCTATTAAAAGTAAATTTAAATAACAATTTGAATAATAAGGACGCTGTGTGATACGTCAACACCGCGGAGTACAGACTGATGGTCAATGTTTGTCTTTCACGGAGGCAAAGTAAATATTTTGTTCCACCAGATCCGCCACAATATGATGAAGCGATGGGTTTGTACTTGGTTTCGCTACACCCACTTAATAGTTTAGTAATTAAATATTACATTTTTGTATGGCAAGTATGTTAGAATTTAATAAAACTTAATTTTAATTGGATAATCTGATTACATAACAATTGCTTGCTATAATAAATCCATAGTGCCGTGTCGGCAACACCATCTCTCCCGCAGGCGTCGTACAAGGCGACTAAGGGTAAAAACGGAGATGAGTAATGGGTAGCAGCGTTCCTCTTATACTACCTAGCAAATAATATAGGTACTGCGATTTATGAGCCCGATAGATTGCAAAATGCTCCCTATTAAATATGACCTAAAATGATTGGTGACACGTGGGTTAATTCACCTCTCTATACCCTTTGGGCGTATACATGCGTGATTTGTGTATGTAGGTATGTGCGTATTATATTTTTTTTTACTTCAGTCTGTATTAGGTTAAAAAGTATTCTTGCTCCAAATACAGCTTGTATGTTGGAAAAGGCCGCAAGTAACAGTTGGCAAATGTCCAAAATTTAATTTAAACGAAGAAAGGGAGGCCGTGGTGAGATAGCATGATATGGACCGAGTAGCGTAGCTATTTAAATTACATAATTTTGATACACGACATATTAAGAGATAATCCTAGATTGGAGTTCAATATCTGGATCCACGATTTGCTTAGTTCAAGTTGTAATACAAGAATTAAAAAGAGAATAATACAATTCGCTCATTTGGTGCAACTTTGACGTATTTTTAAAGGAGTAGGAAATAAAGATCAAATGAATTTTCTTTTTTAAATTCATATCATTATCTGTATCTCTTTTTAACAAAAAAAGTTTAAATGCGTCATTGTTGCACCAAAGGAGCGAATTGTCACCACACCCTTGGGTGAATCGAGTCTGGCACATTGACTACATTATTTTTATATCATTCGCTCCCAGGCCAGCCTGAAACTGACTACCGTCAGAAATTTGATACGCTGCGACATGGTAAAAATAGCCTATCCACTAATCTCACCTCCAGACAGCCATGAGGCACTAAGGAATTTACTTTGCGAAATTCTCAATTAATTATGTTCATAATGCTTGTTCGGTAATCAATCACTGTTGGGAGTCAATATTTTTGTTTGGACATCTCTTAACTAGGTACTGCGAGTATTCCATTAAACAACGTAGCAAAGCAACGTAATTAAGTTTACATTTATCATGCGGCAAAATTGCAAAACATTTTATGTAATAAGTACCTACCTAGACCTACTAAGTTCCCGTATTTCAATTCTCAAATGTCGTATCAGCCCGGCTAGCATGACCACCGAAACACGATAATTATGATAAAGACATTTATCGCGTAAACCTGTCAAAAATACAAAAATCCAAATAGCCGGGCAGGGCTTGCTTTGGACATACTCAGCCTAGGTTCTCTATCTATAAATATCTATAAATATGATACTCCGCCATACTTATTGCCGTAATAATATTGAAGTACAGCCCTAATAAAGATAAATGTAAACACAATTGGCTTAACCTCTGATAGACAAAACAAGCTTAAAAGCCCCTAAATGCGTAAATAAATAAAGATATATTTTGACCAGCCATCTTGGTTTCGGGAATATCACTTAGCTCGTCAACGCTGATTGTGTATCACACAAAAACAAACAATTGAATAGTTAATTAAAACAGTAGTAAAACCTAGAACTATTTATTTCAAATAAATACACGCTACATACATATAAATCACACTAGTATATCCCCCACAGTTCGCCAACTATGTCAGGTCATATGAAATTCCAATTCCATTCCTAGTTCAGATTCATTAAGACGCACGGCATTCACGCATGACTGTGAAACAAAAAATAGGCGTGATTAATAAGCTCTGGTGCCTGAGCAAGCAACGTGTAAAAATCCAATGTCAGACAAGCGATATACAAAATTAAGCTAACCCGTCTGTCACTCTCGTAATACGAGCCGCAATACGTTGACATACTCGAAAAAAAGTCACGATACCTACGTTGAAACGCGAAAAGTCGCGATTTTAATCACGGCAGTCCGTGTAACGTATCCGAGTGCTGTGTGTCCCATTTAACAGACACTGGCACAGTGATCTTGAACTTGTCCCGGTAACCAACAATAATATAGTCTAAGAGCCGTGGAAGGATCGACCTTCACCGATCCAATAACTCGATGAGACATATTTTTTATCAAATAAAATTAATTTAATAAACAAATATGCCTATGATACCTTGCCTATCGAAAAGTTTTCATAGCTATTTTTAATTTAATTAATTTCCTTTCATCACCTTCACTCTTGTCATAACCGAATGAGTTTTTAACACACACACAATATGACTAGGTAGGCTTGCTTACTTATTTCTGTGCATGGCTACTTGGGAAGTAGAATGTGAACAGGCAAGTCAATATAGGTAATTGCCAGGTAGCCAATTATCTATACTAATATTATAAAGCTGAAGAGTTTGTTTTTTTTGTTTGTTTGTTTGAACGCGCTAATCTTAGAAACTACTGACTTAAATTGAAACATTATTTTTATGTTGGATAGTCCATCTATCGAGGAAGGCTATAGTCTATATAATAACCGACATTAACGCGAGCGAACCCGCTGGCGACCACTAGTTAGGTTGTTTATAAATTATATTAGAAAAAATAAATGTCTCATCATGTTATCGGATCGGTGAAGGTCGGTCTCCTCTACTATCGGTTACACGTGGCAGTTGCGACGCAAAATCAGTTCTGGGAGACCTGCCTTTGATGTCCGTTCCACGTTTACAGTAGGACCACCTGCCCTTGACCCGAAACCAGCTCAATGTCAATGTGGATTGCATTTCATCGGGAGAGCTGTAATTAAACAGAGTGCGCTGCTGGGTGATCTGCCTTTGAGGAACAACCTGCGGGTTTCTTGTGCGGACAGACCTTTGTCGGACTGCGGACAGTGAATCGCTGGAATGTCTTGCTTTCGAAATAGAGACATTCCCTTTCCATCTTCTTGGTGATAGAAATGTCCGTTTGATAATTTTCATCTAGCACAGTTGCGCAGTTGAAATTGTTCAAAAGAAGGTGATAGGTAGATATCACACATTCAAGGGTTATTATGTGATTATTGTGTAAGTAGGTTTATGAAAAGGGGCTTTGAGATTGCTACGGTTAATCTTGGACATTTTGACATGACTGATACGCTTGACCTGCATATTAATAAGCAATAATTATTATTATGCCCGGTTAATGGATGTTATTATTATCCAGTTCCTTAGACTCCTTATTCCGTGCTTTGGAAGGTCCGGAAGGTCGTTAAGACCCACCAACTAACACGGTGTCCGCATGATGAGATTCTTCCTCTTCATCCAAAGATTCAACGATGGTCAGTGCCCCATCAGTGAGGACATTAAAGAGAATTGGTTGAAATCAGAGTAGGTGACTTTGAAATCATGATAAAGATCATAAAGAAATCCAAAGTCTTGGTGACCGGATACAAAATGGGACAACTGTTGACAATATGTATAAATATGTATGTGGACATTATAATTATAATGCATCTCGACCATGATACGTAAGCCGATACCCACTTTCGTCTAAATGATTTACTCAAGTTCTATTACAATAATGTTTCTCAAATTTAGCTACTTGAGTCTTGTTTCAAATGTCACGTCACTAACTTGTATATTAAATTTATTTGTTGGCATTAGTTAATTACAATCCTATTTTACAATCATTAAAAAGTTTAGACGACGTGTTATGTCAGTATGTAATAGAATAATATGAATACAGAGTCGATTGTTGCGAAGCTAAATGTCTACATAGTACCCAATTATCAGTTTAATATCATAAATTAACCCCCAAAGAATAACCAACAATATCTAGATGCAAAATTATAATTCAGATATAAAACGACAATTAAGTACTATGGGTAAAGAAACTCATGGCAAAAATTTAAAAATGTTCGTTACTTTAAGTGGTTAAATACAAATATAAAACGACTACTAAATATAACATCCAAGCGTCACCCTCAACAGTTTTCATCTGAAATCCATTTTATCCATTTTTATCGATGTAGCTTTTACCTGTCGAGTACCGTTGGTAATGGATTTCCGTGCCCTTGTCCCCTACCTTGTTAAGCCTTAAAGGAAATTATATTGAAGCCTGCAAGCTTCAATCTAATAAAGTCTATTTTTGCTTAACTCATAAACTGTTTACCCTTCTGCGTATTTTTCTTAAATGGCGTTTTATGTTTTGTTTGTTCAAAGAGGGAATTTATTATGTGCGTCAGGATGGCAGGTGTACCTTATTTCTGTCATAGTTTTCCTTATGAAGGGGTACACAGAATTTCAATTTAGCTAAACAGCAGGTACCTTTTAAAAAAAATCAATCAAATTGGAGAAATACATCCGCCATTCTGACGCACCTAATTTATTTATTCAGAATGTTGAAGTTACAAATGTTCGCAGGGATAAAGACAACGAATGAAACCATTAATTGTCGGATTGTTGTATTTCATTTAGACATAGGACGCTGAACGTAATTTTATTTGCCTATTTTTATTATACTATACTGGTACCAATATTATTTTGTCAATTGCATTCTATTCTAATGACGTAATAGTATGACCAGTTAAAACATTATAACCAACGTAAGTTGCAGTATATAATGATGCCTATGGCAATAAGCTCGCCCCCTATTACATGGGACCGAACATAATTATCGTGGATGTTAATTCACCTCAGTTTACCCCTTTGGGGATAAATAGGAGAGTTTCTCAGTATTAACAGCCGCTGCGCATTTTATACTCTGTAATCCAAATGGTTTCCGACATGGGACAGTGTGTGCTAACAAGATTTAGAGAAACCCGATCGATAGCCATTGTTCAAATCACGTGACTGCACTGGCAAGTGACGTTTCGTTCAATGCATCAGACTGACAAGATCATAGAAATTATGTTGTCATGAAACCAAATGGAAATGATCCTATCTCTTGAAGACAGTTATCGAAAAATCATTTTGTCGAGCTGCGTTTCCGGTAATTCGGAGAATACTTATGTAAGTATCAACTTTCGATTTCCATAGAATGATTTTATAGCAATAGGTAAAAAGTACATACATATGTAAATCACGCCTATAGGCAGATGTAATGGTCCCATGTAATAGATGGAGAGCCTATTGATATCTATCAGGCATATAAATCGCAGTATATTGCTAGATGGTAAAAGAGGAACGCTGCTGCCCACTGATCGCTATCTTAACCCTTGGTCGCCTTGTACGACAGTTTGTATTCTACTTTACCGTCAAAATGCCATCCAATTATCGTTATTACCGTAAATAAAAAAAATCACAAAGAAAAAAAATCAGACTGTTACGTTCTACATGACGGCATAATTTATCGAATTATTTTTCGAGCACATAACTTCAGTGATACCTACAAATAAAATTCATGTCGCATAATTCAATTATCCGTTATCACCAATATAAGCTGTCGACCCTTTTTCGGAAAACAACGCTGGTAATTAGTAATTATTGGATTTTATAATTATTATTGCTTTACCATATTTCTGCATTATTTGCACGGTAGGTCATTAATTATTTTAATTACTGTAAAAATTTTTGTTTGACCTATCCATCCACCATATGTCAACTGAAGGCTATTGGCCTTGGTAATTTTGTTCCGTTGGGAAAATCACATGACATTTAAATCTATTCTTAATCATTATCACTATCACCGACTCTTTAATGTTCCCACTGCTGGGCACGGGCCTTCTCAAGTGAAACATGCATAATTCTATTGGTTAGAAATTGTTGGCCATCATAATAAGACAGCTGTAATAATCATTAGTAGCACTCATGTCTAAGGTATTTTATGTACCCACTCCATGTTCTATCAGCTTCCATTCTTATAATTCGGCAGTATTTTTAGAATGATCGCCGATACAACATACAGTACATACATACAAGGGGTAGGCACAGGCGAATTAGCATCCACGTTTTGCCAATTATGTTAGGACCCATGTGATAGGTGGCGAGCCTGTTGCCATTTGTCGAGCACAAAAGTCGCTCCAGGGAGCAAATCTCTCCCTTGGGTGTCGTACAAAGCGACTAAGGATAAAACAGTGATGAGGAATGGGCACCAGCATTCCTCTTATACCACTAAGCAATGTACGGCGACTTTTGTGCTCGGTTATGACAATTGTATTCTACTCTACCCCATCACTACACGACTTAAAGTACCTATAGTCAATAAATCCTTAGATGAAGTTGACGAGTGTGCAACTGATCTTTATCGAATATGTGTCCTAACAAGGTTATACAGAAATTGCAGCATTTTCAGTTGAAATTTTTCGTCCATTGTTTCTGTTGCTCGTGTGTCATCCAGGGCTGGATCGATCCAGCACAAACCTTGACCACCAGTGCATAAAACAATGGCGCTCTGATAAAATATATGTTGTTTCTTATTTAATTATGAAACAGGTGGAACAATAGGTACAGTGTACTCGACGGAAAAATATAATTATTCTTGTACAGACGTTAACGCTAATTAGAATCTCAGAAGGTACCAGATTTCGTTTTGAGCCAACAAGGAAGGCGTTGATGGTAATTTTATAAGGACTCTGTCTGTTTTTATAAGGAATCTGTGTTTGTTCTCTTTTCAAGAAGAAATTATTGTACAATTTTATTGCGGAGAATTTGGAAAAGCGCGCGAACTATGCATACCATTTTACCGAAGCATAAAAATGTAATGTCTGTGGAGAAATTTGAATTGTTATTTTCGACTTTTAGTGCAAATCTTTTTACATACATACATACATGCATAAATCACGCCTATATCCCCGAAGGGGTAGGCAGAGGTGAACTAGCACCCACGCTTCGCCAATTATGTTAGGTCCCATGTAATAGGTGGCGAGCCTATTGCCATTTATCGGGCACAAAAGTCGCAGTACTATTGCTAGGTGGTATAAGAGGAACGCTGCTGCCCATTCCTCATCGCTGATTTATCCTTAGTCGCCTTGTACGACACCCACGGGAGAGCCTTGGGGTGGTGAAAAGTGTAAAAACAAAAAAAAACGTGGCAAAGATTGGGGGTAGTGACAATAGTTTCAGCTCAGGGGGGCCTAGCCAAGGGGCTTTTCTATTCGAACGCATATAATACAAATGTATGAAATTGACCGTTTGCCGTGTGGTGACGGCAGAGTAGAATACAATTGTCACCACCCCAAATCTCTCCCGTGGGTGTCGTACAAGGCGACTAAGGATAAATCAATGATGAAATGGGCAGCAGCGTTCCTCTTATACCACCGCGTACCAACCAGCAATGCACTGCGACTTTTGTGCCCGATAAATGGCAGTAGGCTCGCCACCTATTACATGGGACTTAACATAATTGGCGAAACGTGGGTGCTGGTTCGCCTCTGCCTGCCCCTTCTGGGATGTAGGCGTGATTTGTGTATGTATGTATGTATATGAAATTGACGTTTTGTTTTCTCTGTAATACGTCAGTTTCATACATTTGTTTTTGTGTTTGAATAGATTGGCCACTTGGCTAGGGCCACTGCTCTCGATTCGGAAGCCGTGGTCTCGGGAGACCGAGCAGACTTTCAAGGAGCCCTAAATCGTCATTATGTAGACAATAAAATACATACATCACGCCTATATCCCCGAAGGGATAGGCAGAGGTGAACCAACACCCACGTTTCGCTAATTAGGATAGGCCCATGTAGTTAGTATAGGTGGCGAGCCTATTGCTAGATGCCGGGCACGGAATCTGGCAATAGGCAGGTACAATAGTAATGTTGCTGCTCATTACTTATCACTATCTTGACCCTTAGTCGCCTTGTACGACATCCGCGGGATAGATGGGGGTGGTGTGGTGACAATTGTATTCTACTCTGCCGTCACCACACAGCTTTAAAATACACACCAACGCGCTTAAATCCGTTAAATTGTTTTATTTGAAACATTTTGTGTGTGTAAACCGGTGAGCCAATTAAATCTTATGTTGGACACGTGAGGTTTCATCCAATACCACAACAAAGGAGTTTGGTGAATATTCGGTATAAATTTATTACTGCTACCTCTGGGTCGGTTACGTTTGCTGGATTGTTGTACGCGTTCGTGTTTTTTTGCGATTGTCGCACTGGACATTTTTAAGAGTAGTATTAAAAGGCCGTGTGGTGACACGGCAGAGCAGAATACAATTGTCACCACCCCCTAGATCTATTCCGTGGGAGTCGTACAAGGAGACTAAGGGTAAAGACATCGATGAGTAATGGGGGCTGCGATTTATGTGCTAATATATGGCAAAAGGCTCGCCGCCTATTACATGGGTTCTAACTTATTTGGGTTACCCCTTCGGGGATACAGGCGTGATTTATGTGTGTATGTAATTTGATAGCCCACCCGTTTCACGTCTCTGGCATGTCTTTTCATTCTCTTCACCAAACGTATCAAATCAACATTGTCATCACCGGTACTTGAACGTTCCTCTGCTGAGTCACAGCTCTAAGGGTGGAAAATGCAAGCAAAAAGGCGCAATGCGGATAAGTGTTGGGTATTGGGTTCGACGGCAAGTGCACCCGCGACGAAGCTTTAATATTAGTTTTAGTCACCCATAATAATATAATGACCAGTCTCTGGTAGAATTTTTTAGTTTACGCAATCGCAACCCGAGCGAGCTAGCCATTACGCCTCTCCTAGAGCCCCGAGCGGTGAGTAAAGACATGATAAGCAAACTTAAATTTTATGGAGCCTTTAAGCCCGAAGTCGACTCTGCAATACTTTTAAACAGCCAACGTTCTAGATTTCTACACACTTTTAAGTCATGACGGGTGTGCATTTTCGTATATCTATATGAAGGGATTTTCTTTGAATTTCGTTCAAATGTAGTGATTTTTTTATGTATTTTAAGTTACAACAACAATTTACAAAACGAAACCTGAGCCACTCCGCAAATTACACGACCAAACATATCAAACCAACCAATAAAAATGTATACGAATCGACGTCAATAATCCACATGAAAAGCCATAAATCAATCGCCATTCTGATCCAGGTGTTAACAACCAAAGTTTTCCGATAACAAACATTTTCATTCGGCATGTTAAAATAAAAATTAAATCACCGATTTTATTTGCCCTATTAGTGGCTCGCGCGGGAACCTGAATTCCGCGAACGGGTCTGAATTTCATTGTTTACCTTTTCGGCGACCGCTTTGAAACCAGACAGACAGACAATTAAGCCAATATGATATTGCGTGCTCAATTATCATAATATTGGAGTAGCCAGTGTAATTGCAATGAGCTATTCATGGCACAATGTGCGGGTGTAGCGTTCAAGGTTGATCGATATGAGGCCAATATGCTTTGGGCCTAATTGCACTAGTTGTCATCCCACTGACCGTAATTGCAAGGTCACAGATAAAGCTACCTTGATCTTGAACCGAGCTTTTGTCATTAATAGCCCTTCCATTACCCACATTGCTATGTAATCACCAATTGTCCTAATTATTCCAAATAGATATTAGGAAATTGATTGGATTACTTTATTTAGTTAGTTAATTTTGGTAGGCTAAATTGTATAGAAAATTAAAATAAAAAAATAGGTACGTAATTTGCAAAAGGTATTTTGCCACACCAGGCTGGCCCAGTGCGGATTAGTGTGTTGATTCATAATTCTATAGTATTATTCTACAATTGAATGAAATAGGGGCCAGCAATGATTGGCCCAGTGCGAGTTGGCGGGTATTAACGACTGCAGATGCAGCCGGGACCAACAACAACCGGGACAACTTAACGTGCCTTCCGATGTGCATCTGGATTGAGTGTTCTTTTTTTTCAACTTTTAGTAAATAAAACGAAATTTGTAGAAAATGTAGTAAAAAACTCTAAAAACTTATTGCATGGGGTCACAAATTTCTAAAACTTGAATTAAAGCTGTTATGGCCAAAAAACTGGAACACTCAATCCAGACGTTTCAACAAATGGGCATAGTCGATATTTAACAAAGTACTAACTTTATGATAACAGTTTTCATTTTAGAATTTAGTAAAGAATTTTAAGAAATTACCAGCTTGCTAGGATGTAAGGTTACAGATTTATGGCGGCTTAACTGGAACACTCAATTCAGTACATGTCTGAACTGAGTGATCTCAAAAATATGGGTTTAATGGAAGAAATATAATATATTAAAATAACACTTTTATTTTGTAGTTTGACTCTATTACGAATTTCTAAAATAGAAGTAATGGCTCAAAAGCTTACTATTAAAAAATAAACGAAAATACAATTTTTGTGAAACGTCTGGATTGAGTGTTCCATATAAACGGCTTTACATATGAAACT